>CM052899.1:157193085-157277000 GCA_028534135.1 Potos flavus | reverse complement strand
AATCTCCACACTGTTTTCCAAAGTGGCTGCACCAACTTGCATTCCCACCAACAGGGAAGAGGGTTCCCCTTTCTCCACATCCTCTCCAACATTTGTTGTTTACTGTCTTGTTGATTTTTTTAAAAAAGATTATTTATTTAGTTATTAGAGAGAGAGAGAGAGGGAGAGCACAAGCAGGGGGAGAGGCAGGCAGAGGTGGAGGGAGAGGGAGAAGCAGATTCCCAGTTGAGAAAGGAGCCCAACGTGGGGCTCGATCCTAGGACCCTGAGATCATGACCTGAGCCGAAGGCAGATGCTTAACTGACTGAGCCATCCAAGTGCCCTGTATCCTGTATTTAATCTTGCACCCTATTTGTGGAGCAGCCAATAATTATAGACAAGGGCTTTTGTGTGCACAATACAGAATTTGCCATTTTGTCTATCAGTGTTGCATTGAACACATCTCAGCCATATATATGCCTCATCTAGACATAATAATACAACCTGAGATATAGTTTTGGATCAGAAAATAATTGGTGAGGAAAAAATGACCAATTGGAATTAGCAAAATTAGGGAAAATTAATAAAATAAACAAATTTTGGGGTCCTGGGTGGCTCAGTGGGTTAAAGCCTCTGCCTTTGGCTCAGGTCATGATCTCAGGGTCCTGGGATCGAGCCCGCATTGGGCTATCTGGTCAGCAGGGAGCCTGCTTCCCCCTCTCACTCTGCCTGCCTCTCTGCCTACTTGTGATCTCTCTCTCTCTGTCAAATAAATAAATAAAATCTTAAAAAAAAAAGTTTTTTTCAGGACACAGGAGTGTCTCTCAAATATTCAGATAACTTTCATTGGAAATAAATGGTAGTTCCATGAATTATGATGAGTCTTCATTATAAGAGGTTTTATGGGAGTTTGTGATATGCATACTCTTACTAAATTTATATGATCAAAGCAAATGATTTCACAGCAGAATAGCCCCTCTTTCAGTAATTATTATATAAAGGTAAGAGAGATGATAAAGATTAGTTGAAACCTCCAGACCACATTAGAATCCTAGAAGAGCTATTCCCAGCAGACACTCTATGAAACAAATATTCATACCTTCCTGGTTGCTGGGCTTTACTTGTCACTGTTGAGAGATATTATTTTTCTCCTTTCATGACCGAAACAGAATTCCTTGGCTTTTGGGGAGTGTTGGATCCAGATGGTTCTAAGCTATGTTCCTCTTGGAAAACTGCCTTGAAGAGATCTGGCCCAATTTCAGTGATTTGTCCCAGAGGCATCCAAGGATAGTTGATTACCTGGTGGGAAGTCTGGTCTTCTTTCTTCTGTGGGACAATTAGGAAGGGCCATTGTAAGCTCTAAGATCCAAGAAAATCATCAAAATTATCCTTCGCAATGGTATTGCAATCCAACACTACTTTCTACTCATTCTGATTTCCTTTCCTTCCCCACAGAGCTGATCCCAAGGGACTTCTCAATAAGCCTCTGGCTTGCAAATATCTATCTCAGAATATGCTTCCCTAGTGGCCAAATTGGGGATCAGATGGGTTGTTTATTTGTTGCTGAAGACCCTAACTAGTAAAATGTGGAAATTTGTATATATTTGCTGTAAGTTTTTTAGTAATATGTGCCTGTATGCATACATCACAGATACGCACATACACACATGCATGCTTTTGTTTGCATGTCAAAGAATGAGAGGTACTTGTCTGTTTTTATTGTGAGCCTAGAAATACGGTTTGGGCAGGTCTTTGTTTGTCCTGTCTGTGTAACAGCCAATAGAGAATTTTAACCTTCATTTGATTTCCCAGTGAATCAAACCATTCTTCTTGTGCATTAGCCACATGCTTAATGTACTTTACCAGGCACCGTGTAAAATCCAAGCTACGATGACCCAAATTATAACTGAGAGAAAAAACAACAACAACAATAAACATTTTTCACCTTATTATTAGTTTTATTTGCAATAAAATATTCTGTATTATGGTTAACAGGTACTTTTTTTCATTATATTCTCATAAAATTATGTGAGCTGGCAAGCATTACCATTTTCCTTTATGAAGAATAAACTGAGACTTTGTTACATTGATTACCTTGCCCAAGATCACCCAGGTGAAAAGTCCCACAACCAGGAAGTTCTGGTTCTTGGACTTACACAGAACAAGACACTTTAGGACTGAGTCTTCAGCCAGTTGGGACTTTAGACCTGAATCTGCTACTGGATTGTGGAACATTTTTGTTCAGGGAGTGATGAGGCTGAGATACCTGGGGGTTGAAAGGAGAAAATAAAACAAGAAGATTTTGAAAGGCTTAATTCTATGGCCAAACTTGGTGTCTAGACTGTTATAGGGTTGCCAGCACCTGATATGCAGTGGCTCAGTACATGAATCAAGATCGAGAAAACTTGAGGCACAGAATATGCCATAACTACAGATTGTCTATGGGCCCAGTGCCTAACAGGCCTCAACAACTATTTGTAGAAATAATTAATGAATAAATCTATAGGGGATGTACAGATCCAGCCTGATCTGGCCATCTGGTAAGGTCATGCGTCTTTCAGTTTCTGGAAGAATCAGTCTTATGAGTGGCCATATTATTACACAATGAGGTATTTCCTTGGCATTGATGATATGAGTCTTCTGGTAATGGTCCTCACTTGAGTCTCAAATGCACGGGGGGAATGATGATGAGTTGGGTGCAAGGAAGTGATGTTAGCACTAGATTTATAATATTAGGGATAGTGCTGGGGAGGGCACTCAGTGCTCATGTGTCCAACATCCTGCCTGAGAATAGAACCTCTAACTGCTGCAATAGAGCCCTTCCTACACACATGGATTTCTCTTGCCATCACCTCCATGCCTTCGTCAGAAAAATCTAAGTATTAGCAAATTCACTGAACTGTTCTTTTGACTTACTCTGATTTAACTATAAGATTCTCGAAGGCAACTATATATCTCGAAGATAATATTTAAGTGTGCTGTCCCTTTCATATGGTACTCAGTTAGTAAATCTCTTTAAAAAGGCCTACTGGCACTAAACTTGGTCTTGAATACTTGGAAAAATTCAGATAGTAGAGACCAAAGGAATAGGTATCCATGATGGCCAAATGCAAGAGTAGGTTTGACCTATACTAAAAATGGGATGGGAAATAATCTGATTAGAAATCATGCAGATCGTAAAGATTTGAGGGAGACAAAATTAATTAGGGAAACTGAGACCATATTATACGGGGTTTTGATTGTCAGAGAGAGTTCAACATAGTTGGCCAAGAGAACCAAAATAGTTATCAGACAGAGAAGCAACCATATTAATTAGAAAACATTTGACCATGCAAAGGAGTTTAAGAGAAAAAAAAACATCATTTTTTAAAAAGGTTTGTTTATTTATTTATTTATTTATTTATTTATTTATTTATTTATTTGACAGAGAGAGAGACACAGCCAGAGAGGGAACACAAGCAGGGGGAGTGGGAGAGGGAGAAGCAGGCTTCCGCCCAGCAGGAAGCCTGATGCAGGGTTCAATCCCAGGACCCTGGGATCATGACCTGAGCCAAAGGCAGACACTTAACTGACTGAGCCACCCAGGTGCCCCCATCACTGGTTTTTAAGTAAAATCAGAAAAGAGACAGGAAATATCAACATAGAACATCCAAATACTATGGAGATCATTTGTTATTTATGAAGACTGCATATTATAACATTGAAAAGGCACACTTTTTTTTTCTGTTCTTTAGCATTAAATTCTAAATTTCACATCACCCTTTTGGAAAACTACAATCCAATTCTATGAGATTGATTACAATTTTACAAAGTATATAAAATCTGTAAAAATATAGAATATACCTTTGATTAATACATCTTCAAAGATAAATCAGAAGAAAGACATGGAACATAGTTATCTAAGGTCCTGAAATGCTTTCAAGGTCCTTAGGTTGTCAAATATGCAGCTACCCAATATTTTCTGATTTATGCTCAATTTTTCAAAAAGATGTAATTTTGCCTCATGGTTAAGAAAAGAAAAGACTATGTATTTTACAGTGATGTCATTAAAATAAGGCTTCAATGATGTCAGATAAAAATCTCCTTTCATTTTTAGCAAAAAAAAGGCACTGAGATAAGAAATTCATCTAGTTTATGTTTCAAGGAAATTACCTGTTTATTTTTGGTTAGTGTAATATTTTGTTGACAATTAAGCATAATCGATTTATACCATATCCATATAATTTAAATTTCTTCTCTCCAAATGGGTACTCATGCTTATTTGATGTGTCCTCTCAACATACAAGTGTCTATAACTATTAATGAAAACACCTCTCTCACCCATTCGAGTACTAACCAGGCCTGACCCTGATTAGCCCTTGAGATCAGACGAGATTGGGCATATTTAGGGGGGTATGGCCTTAAATGATGAGCATTGAATAGTAAATGGATCCATTGAATTACTATATTGTATACCTGAAACTAATATAATACCATATATTAACTACACTGGAATTAAAAAAAAAAAATTCTCTCACGGCTTACACTGTGCTCTTTGCTCAATACACCCTATGCAATTCTATGGATAGATGACATGGTGGTGAATTATCTGAGTATAATCTCAAATCTCTGAAGTTTTCACTTGAGTCAAATCATTGAAGAATGCCCTACACATTCTCTATCCATTATCATCCTGTCCACATTTATATCATTTCAATACCATTATCAAATATGACCTGACTCAAGACATACTTCCCACATCACTTTTATCAGAATAAATTTCTCATTTATATCTACCTCACCCCTATACACTTTGTCTGAATATTTATTGTACTATTTATATATACCTACTTTATATTACTAGCAACATATAAATAATTACTTCAGCTATTAATTTATGAGTCCCTGTGATATTAGAGAAGTGGAGATAGCAGATTGATTTTTAATTTATCACAGTGTCTTAGACATCAAACTTGAACACCCGAAGTTATCAATAAATCTTTACTGAATTAAATAAAATGTCTTAAAGTCAATTTTAATAATTTTCTTTAGAGAAAAAATACTGATTTTGACAGAAGAAATCCTGTCATAGATATGATTTCAAGAAAAATTGTATATGGTGGACAGCAACAGATCAAAATATAATTTCTGTCACTTGATTTGTAACCTTGGCAAAGTTACTTTAGGGACACAAAACACTGACACTGGATCCAGATTATTTTTGTTGTTTTCCATTATGGAAATACATGATGTTTAAAAATGGCCACCTATAGATATTAGTTTTGCTGTTGAAAAAATTAGAAAAAGCACAATATCTAATTTTTCTTTCTTCATACATCAACATGAGTACCAGCTAAGGCAAAATGAGTGTAACCACAGGTACTCTTATATTTGAAGTTATTGTTAGTACTGTTTCCTATTTCATGATCTACCATGTTGGATTAATACTCCTTGTCTTATGCAAATTTTAAGGTTAACATAACAATGGTCTCTGAGTGTTTTATACTATGTAAATCATGCTTATGTATATTATCTCAATCCTCATAGTAGGAAGGCTGACTTTATCTATATACTCCTAAAAATGGTTATAAAAAGTTTTTTGAAATCTTATCTGTGTATGTGTGTGTATGTGTGATTTGTGTTTTCTCCCTTCTGCCCTGAAAAGTTTATATGGTGACTTCTTTTGATTTTAGTTGTATTTTTTTCATAATCCTTAAACATGGTACAAATAGTATAGAAGCACAACATATAAATAGAAAATATTTATCACTTAATTGCTACTTCACACAAAAAAGAATAAATAGAATGAGTTAGCATCTCAACATAATAGTGACTGGTCACCACCATATTATACATATTATTATTGACAAACAACATCTTCTGTGTTCGAGTAACTAGAAGTTCTCATATTTATGTAATAACACCTCAATACTGCTCTTGAGTATCATCAGAAAACTGCACATTTGTATAAACATGTCTTACTAAAAATGCTAGTGTTAATTTTGTTCAAAATTGAAGAATAATTCCAAACCTTTAGGTTTATTCCATATGACATAACGTAAACTCAGTAGGGATTCTTTTGTTTTCCCTATGATGTTGCTAACGGTCTTTGAGAAAACTTTTCAAACAGTCCAAATGATGTTCTTTATTTAACAAAACTTATCACTCTTTGCATAAAACCCTTAATTTCTGAAATATTTAATGCTTTTTTTCCAACTGGCAAATCAACTTTTTAAATTCTCATTCTCTGGCTTCCAGGTTCATAACAAACTTAAGTCTTATCTTCTATATTATTGTTCTGGTCTTTCTCATACTGTCATCCCCAAACTAGAAATCCTCATCCCAAATGGCCCTGTCTTCAAACCTTCTTTCTTGTTTAATTTTGCCTGGCTCTATTTTGAATCTATTGAGCTGATACAAATACAGCTGAATTTGTATTCTCTGCATATTAGTTATCAACTTTTATAATCCAAAAAAAAAAAAAATCTCTCTTAAAGTTTAGATTTGTATTTCAACTGTTTGGCATTACCTCAAATTTGCCCCAATGGAACATTTATCTAAATAGATCAAACAAATACTTCAAAATGCTTCAAAAATGCCACTGCCTTTTCCATCCTTCTGACTTCTGTTAATTATATGAGCATTACCCTACCTATCTTCAACAACATTTCTAATAAATTCTTGACATCAACATCTAATTTTCCCCCATGATAGGAAAACCTATCTAATTATATAGATTCTGCCTCCAAACTATAGCATGCATTTATTCATTCTTTCATGAATTTTTCTCATCCATTCATCCATCCAACAAATATTTATTGTTCCTTTCTTTCTCATTTAAATAAATCTCATTTGCATTATTCTGAGACAGTCTTAGAGCCAGTCTCTATTATCTCCTTTTGATCATTATTTGGAACCATCCTAAGCCCAATAAACAAACAAACAAATAAACGTTATTAAATAATAACATTTTTAAAGTAACAGTAGAAAATAATCACATCCTACAACATAAAACATAGTTCACACCACTCTCAGCAATGTCTAATTGATATTGGTCACTCAGGCAGCATGACCAGGACCCAGCAGGCCACCCAGTCCTATCAACTTCCAGGAACCTATCTAAGGGCCCAGTGTTGGAGCATGATACCAAAGAGAACACTGACCCCAGCAAGCCCAATGACATCCCTCAGCCATCACCACTTGTGCTCCCAGTCATCAACATTCCCAGCTTGGCCCTCTCATCGCCTCATTTTCACATGCCATGCTGCCTCTGGTCCATCTGTGCTATAGTTGTGGCCACAGTACCATCATACCCTGGGCCCCAATGGCTCTCATGGTCTGACTGCCCCCTGGCTCAGCTGTCGCTCCTATGCTGCTTATCATCCACTCACCCAGGATCAATGTGGTGCCCATGACTCCATCAGCCCCTTACCATGGCACCTTGCCCTCCCTCATGATTGTGCCAGCAGCCTTTTGCCCTGCTTCACCTTTGGCACTGGTCCCAGCTCCAGCCCCAAAACCCACTGTCCATCCCCGCCTCCCACGGAATGTGCACACACCTCCAAGACCCTGAAGACAAAGAAGAGCCTCACACCTGAGGAGGAGTTTGTACACAAAAACAAGGCCGGTGTTCTTCAAAATCCAGGTGCCTAACATGCAGGATAAGGCAGAATGGAAACTGACAGGGCAGGTGCTACTCTTAACCCTCCTGCTCACAGATCAGTTTTCTGTCATCATGGAGAAGGTTTCTGAAGCCACAGGCATGCCTGCAGGGAAGGAGAAGCTGTCCTATGATGGCATCTTCATAAAGGATACCAACTTGCTGGCTTATTTCAACATGGCCAATGGCGCGGTTGTCTGCTGACCCTCGAGGACAGAGGCAAGCAAAAGAAGTAGGTGAGAGAAAGTTGCTGTCAGGTCCCAATTGTTTTGCTTCTCGTGTCCGCCATGCTCTGCCCCAGACTCAGGAGACCCTGCCTGCAAATTTATTTCCCTCTTAGTAAGTTTGGAAATTCAAATTGTCCCACAGAGTTTCCTCCCCAGTCCCTCCTAACATTGATAAGAAAGCAGGCTTTCTAAGCACTCTGCTCCCCAGTGGTCTCAGGAATGCCTTTGCATTAGGGTCTTGATTTAAGGGGATTCATTTCTTGGCAGCCCATTAGGAAATGTGAGCCCAGGGATATCCTGCAGGATTGTGTCATAGTGCCAAGTGGCACCTGGTTGATGAAATATGATTGTTATGGTCATTAAGCATTTTGTATCTTGCCATGGGCTGTCTAATAAACCTCTTGAACCCTTCTTGTGAAAACAAAACAAAACAAAACAAGTCATTCTCTAATTGACAAACTTAATGATTTCCTGTTACTTTTCAGCTTAACATAAAAGCCTTACATTGGCAACTCATGGTCCATAACACTGAGTTAATTTACCTGACCAAATTTGTTTTCTAGAGCACTTGTATATATAATCTATGTTCCTACAAAACTAGATGATTCACTTTTCCCTGAACATCTCTTGTGAGTCTGTGGTCATAACAGTGCTCTCTCTAATTCATCACCACCACCCATCTGCATCTGTCAACGCTTATCTCAACGCCATTCTCTTTAAAGATTGCTTTTGGACTTCCCTTAACACTCTCTCTCTTCCTAGATAGTCCTATAAATCTTTATTTTTATATTTCTCTCTGAATTTATCATAATCTAGGATTTTCAAACTGAAATTTCAGGAGCTGAGAGTTCCCTCGGAGGTGCTCCGGGCATTGTATTGGAGGACCAGGGAGAGGAGGAAGTGGGTATAGGTTCAAATTTTTAAAATTGAAGTAAGCATGACATTTATTTTGGAAGGCAATGTTTCTATTTCTTGAGAAGCAAAGACCTCCTTTCATTTTAGTTATTTTGTATACTCATTTAGCAGGAATGCATTTCTATTGTAAACTTGTTAACCGCAGGAATTATATTGTATTCCCTTTTGCTTCCTCCTCCCTCCCTAGCATCAAACACGACCCCTGAAGGAGTAATATAACGGAATGCTATATGATCTGACTATTTTCAGTGAGTATGACTAGGAGAAAAAACATATTCTAAGTATGGACCATGATCCATCTAGGAGAGCCGAGCTGAATCAAAAGACCTTTGTTTTTCAGATGAAGGGAGTTCAACATAGCAGTGGTTCTAGCAGCACTCTATTTTCGAGTCATAGCCACTAGCCATTAGTTAAGTGATCATGGGACTTTCACGTGATCTCTCTGAGTCTTAATCTCCTCGCTGGAAAACAATGGGTGATAATACAAGCACCTACTTCACACAAAATTGATGCAAAGAATAAGTGAGTTAAAATACCTAAGGCTCTTGGAATAGTGTCTTATCTTGTACACGATAAGAAGTGTATATGTTAGCTAGTTATTATCATGTTTAACATATATTTCTATTTACATAAAAATAATATATACTTATATAGTATATTTTATATTCATTTATCTGTGCATATTTGTTGTCTTTATCCTCCCATCATCTGAGTCCTTCTCCTATGCTTGAGGAACTCTCACCTGGTAAGGACAAAAAGATGACTTCTAATATAACAGAGAAAAAGGCTTTGTATTTACACATTCTGCTTGGGCAGGCATGTAATGTAACCTTAAACAATCATATGAGTCACTCAGTGGTTTGAAACCAGAGCTAATGATATAAACAAGGAAAGTGGAGAATCTCCTTGGATGGTGGAACCGTTGACAGAAGTCCTTGTATATAATATCCAAGGAGAACTGGTAGTGTCAGGGCAGATTGTAGTAGGCAGACATGAAGAACCTCAAATTTATTAATTCATTTCAGCTTGGTTCCAGTAGCCTGGCCATCGCCTCTTCCTGATCTTTTTCAGAGCCCATTTCTCTAGTCATCCCAGCGATAAGGTGAACCACCAAATGTGTACTTAAATAATATTTGCATATAAGCTTTATTGAGATATAATTCACACACCATGCAGTCCACTGCCTTAAAGCATATAATTCAATGGTTTTTAGTATATTCACAGAATTGTGCAATAACCACCACATCAATTTTACAGTAATTTTCATCACCTCAAAAAGAAATCCTGTACCTAATAGCAATTGCCTCCTCCACTTTCTCCCAACTCTAACACCTCTAGCCTTAGGCATCCACAAAAGCTACTTTCTGTCTCTGTAGATTTGTTTATCCTGGATATTTCATGTACATGGAAGCATATAATATATGCTATTTTGTGCCTTGCTTCTTTCATTTAGCATAATGTTTCAAAGTTCTCCATGTTGTAGATAATTTGTTCCTTTTTATTGCAAAATAATATGCTATTTTGAGAATATACACCTTATTTTCTATTTATCAGTTAATAGACATTTGGGTTCTTCCCACTTTTGAGGGTTAATTTTGAGAACAGTCTTTGAGATTTGTCCAGACTCCAAGAGGGCTCGTCTCAGCTGTTTTTGACCCCTGTTTTCTCTGGTGAACTAGCTAGCTTGTAGCTTAGTTTGCTACACTGATAGAGCTGCCAAATTCCTTTTAATTGCTTATCACCAAAACCTATCCTGTTTTTGAGACCACCCTTAGATTTGAACTTCTACTCTGTTGAGAATGAGGTCAATTATTTTGGAGAGAACTTGAGAATTCTCTGTTCTTCAGCCCCACCTCTCTTGCATGAGCAGAATCTCTGAGTTAGGAACAACAGCAGTGGTACACTTCTCTCAAAGCGACACCCTTCTACCAGTAGGGTGTTCAGGGTGGCTGGCGGTCTCTGATATTGTCTGCTTTCCTCTTTCAGAATGCAGCTGCCACCCTAAGAGTTTTCTGGGTGTCCTCCAGCTCCAGGATTCTAGGCCGGCTGTGCCTGGGATAGAACCTCCATTGTAGGAGCCCTAACCTCTCAGAAACACTCACGTGGAGTTTAGCTTCTGCTACACAGAGATGAAGGGCCATGGGAAATGCTGGTGTGCTGCAACTCTCAAGTTGGCACCATATCCCTTGGTTGGGAACTGGGGGTGAAGAAAGTCTCCAGCTTCTTAGCAACACATGCTCAGACTGGTAGGGGAATGTGGTGGGGGAGTGGGATATACTCGACTCCCACAGACTCTTGCTATGCTTACCAAGATTTGGTTTCTTCATTTATTATAAGCTTTTAGGACCATTTCTAAAGACTTTTTTTTTTCATGATTTTCAGCATTTATGGTTATTTCACTGGGGAGCAGTTTTGCAGAGCTCTTCATACTGCTGTTTTGAAGTCATACCTCGCCATGTCCTATCAGTAAATCCCCTTTCTACTTATACAATCCAAATTTAGTTTCATTTTTTTTTGTTGATATCTCAGAATACTAGCTAGTATCCCATTGAAGCTCTGCAATCAGATATCCAGATAGCAAGACCCACTGTGGGGGTGGCCTGTATTTCTCACTCTTGAAAAACATGAAAATAGGACATAAATGAATGTAGAGAATTTGATGAAATTTCACCTGAACCTGCAAAGTTTAAGCTCTTTTGATTGCTTTCTTCATTGACAGAGTTTAGACTTATAAATATGAATATATTGAAAAAAATATTCTCTTAGCCCTTTTACTCTGCAAGTGAATTTATGTAATCTATACTTAGTTGTATTGCAACTCTTTTTGACAAGGTCAAAATTCAAATGGAATTTTATCTCAGTTTTAACATAGATGAGTACCTGCCTGTAATTAAAACCATTCGAGTTAAACTGCATTTAAAATTCTCTAATCCCTATGAATATATCATATCTTAAGTTTGAAAAACATTGTGTAGAAATGTCTCTTATACGACATTAGCTAATATTTATGAAGAATAAAGAAAATGTAATAACATGAGTATTTGTTTATTTCCATATTACAACTCTTATTCGTTAAGATGCCAGGTTTTTCTAAAGAAGACAATGAGGACAAGGTACTTGGGAAATGTTTTCTTAGTGAATAAAATTTGAAGTTAATTGTGAGAAGATTTTGAAATAGTCTGTATTTTCTTCTGGTAAAATTATCATGCGACATGAATGCACACTCATTCTGAACAAAGGACCTGGGTAGAGTGTGAAGGTAAAGGGCAGATGCATCTGTCAGTGTCAAAGTTCATTTATCTTGTAGCATGTGTCAGAATCCCTTTCCTTTTTAAGGCAGAATAACATTCCATTGTTTATATATGCCACATTTTATTTACCATTCACTTGCTGATGGGTTGCTTCCACATTTTAGTTATTGTGAATAATAGATGCTGCTATAAATATGGATATACAAGTATCTTTTTGAGACCTTGCTTTCAATTCTTTTGGGTATATACCTGGAAATGAAATTGCTGGATTATGTAGTAGTTCTCTATTTAATCTTTTGAGAAATCATCATACTGTTTCCCACAGAAGCTGTACCATTCTGCATTCCCTCCAACAGTGTATTAGGGATTCAATTTCTCCACATTCTCAACAAAACTTGTTATTTTCTGTTTTTATTTTTTATTTTGTTTTATTTTCTTTTGATAGAAACCATCCTAATAGGTGTGAGGTGGTATCGTACTGTGGTTTTGGCTTGTATTTCTATAATGATTAATTATGATAAGCATCTTTTCATATCCTTATTGGCCAAATTGTTAATCTTCTTTGGAGATATGTCTATTCCCACATTATAGGATCTTGTATGTGTATAACTCTCTATGAGTAAATAAATGACTGCTTAAAATTCTAGTCCTGATTTTCTGAACAATAGAATTGTAGAAAAATTTTCCATTGCTGGTCTTTACATGCCAAGAGCAGAAGAAAAAGGCATTATTCAATATAGAAGTCTTATATGTAACTCTTATTTGTTTACAATCTGGGAAACTAGAGGAAGCATTGACTGGGAGGCCGAGACCCGGCACCTAGCTTTCTTTCCACACTCATACTTTGAATATGTCACATCCTCTTTAAGTTTCAACTTCATCATTTGCAAACTTAAATTATTTACTGTCAGTTATTTTTTTAGACCAAATAACTGTAATCCTGCCTTTTAATATTCCAGTTACAGTGGTTACTTTTAAATCAACCAGTTCTAAGTAGTAAAAAATATTATGTAATAAATAGTATATATGTAATACATAATATATGTATATATGTAGTATATATGTATATGTATATAGATGTATAATAATATATAGATATATATATAGTAAATATATATCCTAGCCTTCTCATTTTCATTTTGTGTATTTAATCTCTCTACTACCTATGTGAAAAAGAACTGCATTTCTTGATTATTTGATCACCATCTTGAGTTCAGCCTGATACAGACTACTAATAAAGGAAAAACTCAACTTTAAATAAATTCTTCTAAATTTACCAAATTTTTCTAGAAGGGAATTGACTGTGGATTTTTGCCAGAATATTCTTCTATACTCTGTGATGATCTGAAAATGCCCTGTGCTACTAATCAATTCACAAAATAGCACTTCGCACTCTTATAAGAAAGGCATTTTTCTTTTTTTTTTCTTTTTAAAGATTTTGTTTATTTGAGGAAGAGACCATAAGTCGGGGGAGGGTCAGAGGGAGAAACAGACTCCCTGCTGAGTGGGGACCCCAATGCAGGGCTCGATAGTGGCACTCCTGGATCATGACCTGAGCTGAAGGCAGATGCTTTACGTACTGAGCCACCCAGGGGCCGCCACAAAGTTATTTCTATAAAAATGCATTTCAGTTATTTAATGAGTCCATGCATATTTGTTAGATTTTTATCTTTTAAAAGATAAAAAAGATCAAAAGATTTAAAAAGATTAAAAGATTCAAAAGGTTAAAAGATTAAAATATTTTTATCTTTTTACAAAAAGAAAAGAAAATTATTCAACCAATGATTATCGTATCAATTTTTTGGTGTAAGTTATTGCCCAAAGAATGTCTAAATATGCAGACTTTATTAATATTAAAGAGCAGTTTTAAGGGAATTACTCTATTTGCTTAAAACATCCTGTTTAGATCATAAATCGTGCAATGTGCCATGAATTTTATACATTTAAATAGCCAGCTAATTTTTGTGTTGATTATAGTCATGTAATGTTCTTTACTTCCTGGTCTTTTTTCAAAGTCTGTTAATGTAGAAAGATGGTTTTTAAATAATTATGATGCAAAGCATGTTCCATTAGCAGGATCAAGGTGTTCTGCTGCTGTAATTGAATAATGAGTCTTTTCCCAATTTGTAGAAAAAAATACCTAATGGAGACTTTTTTTTTTAATATGTTTTTCTTCCAAATACATTTGTCTTAGAACATTGACTCTTGTTGTATCTTATTGATCTTATATGTATGTAAAATGATATTGTGTATGCCACGAAATTGTGTATGTGCAATTTAAAGATATACTCGGTATCTCAGTATTTTGATGGTGGTCCACAAATTGCACTGTGACTTCCAGCTCCTAGACGCATTGAATAATTCTGAGAACCACTGATCTAAGTCCAAGAACTTAAGGAAAACAAAGGAAAATTATAAATGTGGAAAAAATGAAATTAATATTCCTGGCTAATAAACCTCTTTGAGTGCTATAGGATGTGCTAACCCCTTTAGTGTAACTATACTAAATAATTTATTGAGTACCCTTAGCAATTTTACAGTAGGGCTTTTTTTTTTTTAAGAAATTGCCAGCCAAATAAAGTGGATATTGAAGCTTAGTCTCTCCTTATTTGAATGAAAATGCTCCTCATGAAGAACCTTAAAACATTATAAAAGCTCATTTAACAAAAGCAATGGCAATTCAAATACTGAAACAAATTTTATTTTAATAATTGCAGTAAAAAAGAGATTTGTTTTATAGCCATAATGTTGCAGGGGAAGAGATAAAAATTTACTTTCAATGCTAGGGATAAGGATCTCTGTTTCCAGGATATAGAATTATAATTAGAGAGAGGAAAAGAGAGAGAGAGGGGAGGGTGGAAGAAAGGGAGGAAGGAAGAAAGGGAAAGAAAGTCAGGTGTATAGAAGAACATGGGATGGGGATTCTAGTATAAGAGTCATTATTATCCATATCACATAATGATGTCTTAATCTTTTTTAATTTTGTTCAGATTTTTTTTTAATTTTGTTCAGATTTTAACTATTTTTTTTATGAGGTTGATTTTGACTCACTACTGAAAATAATTTAAGAAGATAATGTCATTATTTGCATAATCAAGAAATAGAATGTTCTTTCCTCCTTTTGTCACTATGCATGCCAAAGACATATACTTTGAAAAGTAGCCATCTCTAAAAATTTCCTTACAATAGGGAATCCCAATAACATTAAATATATTTCTGTATTTGTTTGGCATCTAAAATAAAGGCTCGTTTTCAAATCCGGCATATGAATTTTTGATAAATTTACTGTTACTATTTTATGATTAATTTTTATTAATTAATTAGTAACTTTACTATTAATAAATTCTACCACTTAGTCTATCATATGTTTAAAGTAATTTTAGGTGAAATTGTTCACCTCTTAACAATAGTTCATGTGTATATTTCTTAGATTTTACCTGAGCTTGGTCAAGGATACCTACTCTTGCTTTCTGTATGACATAATTTCTCTATGAATGCAAAATTTATAAAGTTAATTACCCAAACTTACAAAGTCTTATAGGTAAAATAAGCCATTGTTATGGGCTCTAGGTCAGTATTAGAGGAGGCTATGGTGCTAAACTATCTTCCATGCTCAGAGATCTTCCTTCTTACACTGTCCAACATCCCTTTACTATATAGCACTACGTGCAGCTACAGAATGAGAGAAAGTCATCTCTGTCTTGCTAAGATGTATTGTTTTTGGTCATGGAGCAACAAGAGCAATCTGGAAGAGATTAAAATCTGTCTTAAGAAAAATGATGCTAGAGTCCAAAGAAAAGCATCCATGAGGCTATTTGACAATTCAATGTTTGAAGGACCAAAATCAGTCATTACCCACATAATTCTTTACCAAAAGATTTTCTGTCCCAAAATCCTAACAGGGATCCAAGTTTTCATTAGTTAAAGAGAAACATTATAAAGTGCTACATGTGTATTTAAAGTGCTCAAACAATATTCAATAAGGCACATGCACTTTGTACAATGCTGAAAAACAGACTATCAGGTAAAAATAGAAATTGCTTTAAAACATTGCTCCTTGGTCTCCAAAATATTAATATGGTTATTAGCAAGTAGTCATTTTATATGCAGGACCATGTTTTCCCTGACAACTACTTTTCCCATCTGCTTTGCTAAATTTTGTACATTTTTCTTTTTCTTTTTCTTTTTTTTTTAAAGATTTTATTTAATTATTTGACACAGAGAGAGAGAAATTGCAAGTAGGCAGAGAGAGGGGGAAGCAGGCTCCCTGCTGAGCAGAGAACCTGATGCGGGGCTCAATCCCAGGACCCTGAGATCATGACCTGAGCCGAAGGCAGAGGCTTAACCCACTGAGCCACCCAGGTGCCCCGTTTTCTTTTTTCTTTTTTAAAGATTTTATTTTTTATTTATTTATTTGACAGAGAGAGAGATCACAAGTAGGCAGAGAGGCAGGCAGAGGGAGAGGGGGAAGCAGGCTCCCCGCTGAGCAGAGAGCCCGATGTGGGACTCGATCCCAGGACCCTGAGATCATGACCTGAGCTGAAGGCAGAGGCTTAACCCACTGAGCCACCCAGGCGCCCTGTACAGTTTTCTTCAATATTTTCTCCACTGTTTTGGCATTTATTGTACTGCAATAGACAAAATAAAGACTAAATATAAAATCACAGCGAAATCATGCTCAGGTGAGAACAATATGGCAGAGAAAGGCTTATCTGGTGTATTTTGATAGAATGCCTACAACTTGCAAAACACACTTTCCAACTGCTGAGAATCCACAAGTTTTTCAAATTTTCTATATGTAAGTATAACATTCTACCAATTATACCTAAAATGTAAGTCAAGAGTTTTCTCTCCTATCATTTTGATAAAAATGCAGTTTTAGAGGAAATACATTTTGTGGAAGCAAATATAAGTATTTCCTACTTGAGCATTGTCTGAAAACCATTGTATTGAGACATGTACCTAAGAGAAAATTTGGAGTTTAAAAACCCAGAGATGCTTTATAGGGAAAACGTTTACTTGGAGAGTCTTCAGAGGTCTGTCCAAATTCATATTTGGCAACAGAAAATTAGCTGAATCTTTCTGGCTTACATATAGTATACCCCTCATAAAATTCTAAGTTTTCTCTGCAAGGTGGAGGACGTGAAGACATTTATTTTGTAACTGAAACAGGCAAGGATATAATCTTAAAATATTTGTTCCAGATTTCAGAATTCTGCGGTATTTTTTCTGAATAAATATATTTATGTTGTAGTTGTTTAAATTTACTACCCATCCTTTACATAATTGTTAAAAGAAATACTGGATTCCACTGCTTCAAATTTTTAATTGATGTTATGACCACTTTACCCGTTTTTACTTCACTAAGAGCAGAAACTTCTCTATTCTAGGATTTTAGCCTTGTTCCATGATTAATTATTGTGCCATAGCAACACAATAGCTGTTTAGTTTAGTTAGCTATATGGTTTTATAGGCAGCTGAATCAAGACCTTCATTTTTCTGCCTGGGATTTATGCCCTTAGAGAGGCAAGTTTTTTCCAGATGAAAATATTTCTGGCCATCTCAAGAAAAAGAACATCTAGCCAAGTAGGAACATAAAGTGCACATAAAACATTTAATAATTTAATCTTAAAATCTTTAAATGATGATCGAATGAGTGATAGAACTATGTTAACCTTAATTAATGAAGACATTAACTAAATTGTAATTTGAGCAAAATAGTTATGCTAGTTGTATTAGGCACGGTCATCATCTATATTTAGGGATGCCTGAGAGAGGAAAGAAAACACAAGTATTTCAATATGCTTTTAGAACTAGTTATCTATCTATTGAGTAACTTTATTGATGACTCTTTATTGCATCATGTATGTTACTAAAATAATGCACAAATTATTCTCAATTCCATAAGTTATTGTATATATGAATGGTGAACAAAAGATTATATAAAAACAAACTAATGCTTACAGATATACAGATTATATATTTGCACATTATACACACACACATATATATATGTGATTTCTATATGTTATGCATTGTAAATAATCTATAAATGTACTGATTTAAAAACATTAGATTAAGCTTTTATATCATAATTTTATAACCACTCAGTGCTTCTGAAACTTTTGAGTTGAGACTTATTTTGAAAAAAATGATGACAGCAATAGACCCTGTTCTTCTTCAGTGTGTTTATGGTTTTAAGTTATTCATAAATCTTCAGCCTCCCCATATACAAAGCACATCTATAGAAACTTCAAATTAGTAACTTCCTTGTTGAATCACTTGGGACGCAAGATACGGAGTTTATGGTGTTTCAGGAGTAGTGGTGTTGGAGATGGCATCATGCTTCTCAGCATTGAGGTTTTGTCACTCTGTTTCCCTGTAGTGTGTCCCATAAGGATTTAGTCTTAGTCTGTAATGCCACCTTCCAAAAACACATGGCAAAATCAATACTTGTCTAAGCAAACTTTAAAGTGCATAAAATAAAAACTTTCCTCCTACAGGCTCCACTCAAGATTTATAATAAATTCTTTTTTTTTTTTTTAACCAGAAATCCTTCCATTCTTTGGCATAATATTGCTAACCAAAGTCACTCTAATTTTTCTTTCTTGCTCTATTAATATTATTTGCTTGGTTATTGTTTTTATTGTACATTATACAGAGTATATTTAAGTCAATTTGTACTCTTAGATAACTTAAAAATCAGGATATGGGCAGTTTCTTAATGTTTTGTCCCTATATCTGATCTTTGTCTTGCTCTAAAACACATTGTTTTATCCTTTCAGCATATGCACTTTCCCCCTTGTCGGTTATTTGCATGGATTTGAAGCATTTCAGCCTCTTGCCAAATCTCTTTTTATCTTAGTTTTTCTCAACCTTAATCTATTTTCCTATACTAAGTCTGTAATTCTGCCTCCACATTCTTTTATTCCCCATGAACTTATCTCTAATCACAGGCATTTTTTTCCTGCATAAAACCTCCAATACCCTGTGTTACTATTCATTCTGCGTGGTTCTCACAGATTCAGTAGATCAGCATTTATATTAGCATTCTGGGCCACACGGACCCATTTTCCCAGCTAGCAGCTCTTCCTAGGTTTCTCAGCCAAATAAGAGAGTGTCTGTACAGAAGTTTGTCACTATTAATATGTTATTCTTTTAGTCATTTGCAGAAAATAACATTTGCCACAGGAATAATAAAAAAGAGAACAAATTGGACTAGATTGCAAGAATTTGCTACCTTTCCACCTGAACCATGTGATTCTAGGTTTGGTGGTTTAGAGAAATACATAAAGCAACAATCCAACTCTGACTGTTTCTTCATTCTGATTTTACTGGCTTCAGAATTACCCTCCTGACCGAATTCTCATGGTAGCAACAGGCACAGTATCTTTCTTAAATTTTTTTATATATATTTTTTTTATTCTTTGGACTTTGAGTTTCACCTCATTACCTAACCTCTCTCCTTTCTCCGTTAAGGAGCAGAGTCCCATTAACAAAATCCAGCTTGTTAAAATTAGAACCACATATCCTAATGGCAGGGTTTCTTATAAGAGAATTCCTGCTCTTACATCTGCCAGAACTCTGCTGTAAGACCCGTGGGGAGACACTACAGTGTCCTATTTATGTTCCTGGCGCCACCACTGTGCTGTAGGACTGTGTCTTGCCTCTTGCCTCAGCCACCTGGGAATATGGGTGGCTTATGTGGACTTTCCACACTTCCTCTGGCTGTTTCCCCAGAGGCTCTGCAGTTATAGGGAGGAGGATAAATCCCAAGCACTCCTGCTCATCCACTGGCATACTGAATTTAAGTGACCCTGGACTGTAAATATGGCCATGTGGATACAGGCTATGTCTCCCTTTTTCCTACCTTACATCGTTGGTATGTATGCCCTTCATGGTTTCCTTAGTCAGTTATCTCCCCTCCCCTTATTCTCTCTGTTGGCTTTAGCGTCTCAGTGGCACTCTTCTTCTCATCTGACTTGGGCTTTAGTGAGTCATTCTTTCATTTGTTAGTGCATTCATTCATTCAGTAAACGTTTAACAAACACAGCTGCCTGCACTGTGTGGGGGCACTGAGGATGCAAAAGGAAATAAAACAGACCACTCTCACTGGTGGAACAGACTATACGAGGTAAATACATAAGAATTATAGTAATTTATTATTGCAACAAGTGCTGAGAAGGAAATAAAATGGCAAGATGTGATGGAACATTAGAGAATGATGAGGGGGGGAAGGGAGACACCTGAGAGTGTATGGGCAGGACAATTCTCCCTAGAGATGTCTTTAAATAAAAACCTCAATGAAGGGTAAATTCAAATATACATGAGATCAGTGTTTTAGAAAAGGTAAGAGAAAACAAAGGCCCTGTGGTGGAAAAGAGGGTAATTGTTAGAAGAACAAGAAAACCTGTGTGGCAAAGCAGAGTCATAGCATTGTAGCATGGGGACACAATGAGTGTGCAGATGTTAAAAAGATGTTATAAAGACCTTATGAGACATGAATATGTACTGTATTTTTAATGATGTTAGGAATCAAAAGAGTTTTAAACTGGAAGTTCAGTAGGCTGGCTTATGTTTATAATGATTACAGCCAATGAGGTAGTCCAAGGGAGAAACAGTGATGTCTTAGACCTGAGTAGTACTAATGATGTTAGCAGAAATAGACAGATATTTGAGTGTATTTGTAGGTTTTAGCTGACATATCGTCCTATGGTTCTTTGGGACTTGTCATTCATCTCTCAATGTTACTTGATAATTTTTACATCTTCATAAGATAGTCAAAGTTTTGCTTTACATGCAGAATGATCCCAGTTAGATGTTCAAGGTGTCTCCAGTGACCAGTTTTGTCTGGGCGGAATATGATTATTTAGGAAGGGAGAACAATATTCACATAGAGCTATCATTAGCAATGGGAAAATCAAATGACAGGCCAATGGGAGATTTGGTGAAAAGAATCCATAAGAGTTAGATTTTACTGCTGTTTTTATTATACCAACATTTTAAAGAAGACATAAGTGAATATTGTTAAATAATAATGGATGACCTTAAAAATGACTACAAAATATTTGGCTCTGATATGAAAGATGCTATTGGGGAAATCCATTTTAAATATTGCCTTCTTCAACCAAAATAAAGAAAATTTCCTAAGATGTAAAATATGTTCCCTCATGATTCCTTGTTATAGGATATAGTATGTAAACGTTCAGCATAGAGTTCAAGGCTTTTCAAAATCTACCCTGCTCGCCTTTATTGGTTGTTATTCCTAACACATGGCTTATGCTTTTGCCACAGTTGATTTTTTAAAAGATTTTATTTATTTATTTGTGAGAGAGTGAGAGTGAGAGAAAGAGCTGGTAGGGGAGGGTCAGAAGGAGAAGCAGACTCCCCCCTGAGTGGGGAGTCCAATGCAGGATTCGATACTGGGACTCCAGGATCATGACCTGAGCCAAAGGTAGACAACTAGCCAAGTGAGCCACCCAGGGGCCCGTACCACACTTGATTTTTAAATTATTCTTTCAATACTTTTTTTTTTTTTTTGGTAAAGTAGTTATCCTTGCTATTGTCCCTACTTCGAAGGTTTTCCTCTTGTTTATCCAAGTCTAAAATTACTACACCAAGTACCTCTACAAATATAACCTCTGTGAAAATTACACTGAGGTTGCCAATGACTTTTCCCCCTACATTCCCATAGCACTTACTACACATGTTTATTTATTTTTTTAAAGATTTTATTACTGTGTGAAAGAGAGAGAGAGCCAAGCAAGTGTAGAGGAAGGAGCAGAGGGGGAGGGAGAAGCAGACTCCCCACTGAGCAGGGAGCCTGGTGTGGGGCTGGATCCCATGACCCTGGGGTCATGACCTGAGCTGAAGTCAGACGCTTAACCAACTGAGCCACCCAGGTGCCCCATATACATGCTTAGTTTAGCAGAGTCTAATTTATATAGACAAGCTTATATCTCTTTCTCTTGCACTGTTTAGAAGTTGCTCCTCGAAGTTACTGATACTCACTTTTTTCCTTTTGCAGAGCAGGAGGCTACCGATAAATATGCAGGGAACTGACTAAAATCCTACTTCACCTTACTATAATCTAACCACAAACCACAACAATTAAATTAACGTACAAACTGGACTAGATACAGGAACCTCTGTGTTCTAGTTTTCCTCCGGTGACCCCTCAAGGCAGGCTCCACTTGCAATTCCATAGGGACCATAGTTGTGTTTCCATGACACACTTACATTGTCTTGGTCTCCCAAAATAGTGGGTTGCGTGCTTTCTACATTTGACCATCACAGAGGCCAAGCCCCATATCAGCTACTTTGCTAATTGTTCTCCGGCATCATCTCAGTTAATCCCACAACATTGGTTTATGTAGGTAGTAGCTAATTCCACCTCGGAGAGAGAAAGGGGTTAAGCAACTTGCTTATGCTCTCACAGCAGGGAAATATTATTCCAGATCTGTTTGACACCAGAGTACTTGCCCTTTCCTCTGCAATTCCACTGACCAGGAGAAGCACAACATCATCTTAGAAAGCGATAGGCAGGTACATTAAGTCTCTGCTGCCTACGCTAAGAAACAGAGAGGAAGGCCCACATGCTCTACTTACCTATAAACCTGCAATGTTCAGTAGGTGTGAAAAGGTTTGCTGTTGGCCAACCACTAAGGGGCAGTGATACGCAACAATCCACTCACCGTGGCTCTGAGCAGTGAGTCATGGCAGCTGCGGGTCCATTGCGAGGAAAAGAATTGAATCCTCTCGGTTTTATTTCTCAGTAGAGAACTGGAGCAGAAACAAAGCAAAACACTTTGTCTCCCTCCAGGATCTAGTTATACTTTTTACTAAGACAAACACATCACATTCAATTCTTCTCTCCCACGGCTGATGAGAGAGAAATACATTCAAGGAACCAGCCAGAGCCTCCAGATTACTCTCACACAAAAATAAACGGTAGCTTTGTTTACAGAACTCTTTCTCATCTTTACTCACCGCCCCGTGCTCATAGAGGCAAGCAAGTTAACATCTAGCCTGAAAAGATATTCTCTTTTCATGGCTGGCGTTTAAGATTTCAAATGGGCTGTAATGTCTAAATGCTCGGCCTCCAGCAATTAGTGTCCTGGTAGCTAACGTTCTCTGAGCTCTATCAGATCCGCTACTTTGCATAATATCCTCAGATATTGCTTTTACACTGGGCAAACTTTGGATGCGGAGAAATTGCTAGTATAAAGGTTGGGGGGAAATCCTCGCACTAGAGTTGACATGCTATATTGATCGAGTTCGAAATCCAACCATTCCTGAGACAGATGGGGGAGCTCTGAGACTCTCAATCCAAAAATCACATCAGAGGCTGCTGAAGCCTCTGCATATGCTGACAATAGCTACAGTCTGAAAAGCAGAGTTTACACGCCTGAAATAAATTGTTTTGATTAGAACCTTTAGGAGAGAAAGTCATAAGGTACAGTTTTATTGACTACTTGCCAAACAACACAGACCCATGCACTGTAAGCTTGTTTTGCTCGTGTAAGTCAAGCACCGACTAGGCTTTTATTTTCTAAGGACTCGGAGTGTAATATATTATCCTTTACTCTGAATTATTGCGCACATGGCATACGACGAAGCAGAATTAATTCTCAAGTATTGCTGACCTCTGTATCCGTGTCTGTTTGTTTATTACCTTATTTCCTTGCAGCAGGTGTATCCTGCTAATTTTGTGTAATGGAGACTGCTTTGATGACTTGGTAATCTATTAAGTGTTGTGGCCCGCAAAGTGAGTTCAAGAAGCTGCCACTGGGCTCTAAAGAAACAAATTGTAAAGAGAATAATCATATAACTAGCTGTATTAATAATGCCTTCTTCTCCTTTTTCTGCCCTTCTTCCCTGAAGCGTATTTTTTTCCTCCTGCAGAGAGCTTCCGTTTAAGCTGCTGCTGTTTTTCAAAAACAAGACAATTCAGTGCAATCAACCAAACAAAATTTGGACAAATCGTTGTAAAATGCAAAATTAGAAGCCAGCATGCTTTTTTTTTTTCTCCTGAAGCTGAACCTGTGTTACATTATCCCCCAAGAAAGAAATGGATTGTGATCCTCTTTTCCCGACACCATGCAAGGAGATTATTCTTCTTTCTTACTTTCTTAGCCTATTTATGTGGGTTTCAGAGTAGGCTATTATAGATAGAATTTAGTAGACACAAGGCTTATTGTATTACTACCTGTAATGACACTATCTTGTTGTACCTAGTGCACCTGCATGAAAACAAACATCTTGGCTGAGAGAGAAAATTGTGTGTGCATGTCTCCATACGCAGACTTTTATGAGAACTAATAAAACGAAAGACAGGAATAAAAGGAAGCCATATATATTATATCATCTATTTTATTATAGACACTGTATTCCATGTTTCACATATATCATTTCATTTTATGTCAAATCACTGAAAAAAATATAGCTAACGAATATATACTGCTGTACCTATTAAGTGTAAACTTTGGCTCATCAATCTTTTGATATTTACTAATCCTACTACATTCTAACGTTGTGTCAGTTTAATTAATCAATTAATAAAGTGAATGTAGAACATAATGACTTCCCTCTAGGAGTTTATCATCCATTCAAGAGATATGAATCACTGCATTTCATTGTTAGCTACGAAATGCTAAATGTCAAATGATTATTAAAGCAATGTAATAAGATATCAATAAGGACCAGATATTGCTGGTCAAACAGAACAATAATTTATTTCATATAATAAATGCCTATTTAAAAAAGGACATGTATTAATTAAAATGACAACCTCAGTATATATGGCTAACATTTGACCAGTAGGTCTCCATGTTCCATAAATTGTTCTTAGTATGTGCTGACACCACCAGATTCTAAAGTGGTGAGATCCAGGGTCTCAATTTTTAATAACTCATTTGAATGACAAGTTGCCTAGCTTTCAATTTATATGCTTCAGGAGAGCTAAAGGTAGAATTAAATCTGCTAGAATCTGCACCTTGGATTTTCGGGGTTAGCTCTGAAATATAGGACCACAAATTCTAAATTTCATCATGCAATTTGCATTATCAGAAACTCACAAATGCTAATTGCAGAGTGCCTGTCATTCTTCTAAATGACACCAACAAAGTATTGCTGCAATGCATGCCATGGAGATTTTTATCATTGTTATTATTATGAGATAAATAAAAAGATTTTTATATGAAATTTCTAAACATTTCTGTATATGCCAGAAATACCAGGTATGATTTTATGGGATTCACTTGCCTTGACAACTTCTTTCACTCAGTTACGCCCTGAGAATGTGGGTCTGTTGGATGCAGCAGGAATATGTAGTTCAAGCACACTGAAGGGGTTAAATGCTGTCCCTCTGCTCTTAAGCAGCCAGGAGGGTCATAAGCATTGCAATAAATGGAGCATCATTTATTACCTCTGTCTCTTCCACTGTGTTTTTGAGAGGAAGTATTGGCACTTACTTTGCAACAGATTTGATCTTCTGTTCTCTGAGGAAATGCTGTCACTGGTATTATTTACTTTCTGAGCAACAAATCCTCATAAATTATAATGGTTCTCCAGACAGCCATTTACAAATTTAATCAGGGATGATTTCCTTGCCTTTTTCAATTAGCCCCAAATTATATTCAGGCGCTGTAATATACTAAGTCTTGTTCTATGTTTATTCTGGAAATAGGGCTACAATAAGCTTCCAATCTAAAAGAGAATGTACAGATTAAGATACATCTAGCTTATAGCTTATTTTAAAAACATTATATATTATATATAATATACTTATTATACATATTATATATAATGTTTATAAACATATATATGTATATATACACTTCTTTTGTTTTAAAGTATATAAGTACTGCAAAAGATTCTAGGTCACCTTTGTGCCAAAACATTTATTGCTTCCCAAAGACTGCACACACAACTCAAATAACCAATAATCATAGAATGTTAACATAAACTAGAGCCTTATCCCTATAGCACAGACTTTGAAGACAGATGGACTTAAATTTGCATTCTGCTTCCACCATTTACTAGGCATATGCCCATGAGAATATTTTAGCTTCTCTAAGATTCGGTTTCTTCAAACGTAAAATGGAATAATACTAATACATCTCTCACACAATTATTAAATGGTTAAATGATATAACAGATATAAATAATGTAGAGAAATCTAGACATAGTACTCAATAAATGCTATTATAAATAGTTCACCTCACCTCTCTTTTTTAAATGAAATAACCAATGTAACCTGAAAGAATTTAAATAACTACTAAGGATCATATTAAGAGTTGGAATAGCCTCGGGTATTGAACATGTGTCTCCAGTTTGGGATCACTTTTTATTAAACTCTTTGCTGCAGCTGAGTTCTACACCAAGCTGTAGATAATTCCCTGAGTAGTTTACTCACTGTTTAGTGAAGGTCTTACCATTTTTTTCAAATAATGATACAGAGGAGTAGTGGTCCCTCACCTCCGGATATTGCCCTAGAGATTTCAATGACATTTTAAAGCTTATTTCAAACTGTTCTTGCATTTGGACCTGGTACTGTTGGACACTGATGTGGGATGGAGTTGAGCTAACTCAAAAATCAATACGCAGCAAGACTGAACTGATGTTAATAAGTTAAGTAAAGCATCAAGCAAGGGGCAAGAGTAGGGTAGCCTCCATAAATTGAAAGAATAACATTCCTCTTCTAGAGGTGGAACATGAGGAGACGGTTACAGCTGGAAGGTATATTTGATCTATTTTTTTGCATTCTTCTTACAAAGTTATTCTGAGAGCTAATACTGAGAGACACCAAAGAAATATGTGAACAGGCAACCTGAAAGTTAAGCACACACAGCTACATAAATATATTTCTTTCTAAACAATTAGATTAAATACTAAATAAGTAGCCGAAATTGCAACAGGCAGACAATAACAATTTTCTTAAAAATAAAGATAATAGTTTATAATTTTAGTACCAGCATCACCCCAAACCTTAGCAATTTAAAGATTTAGCCAACCAAATAGTAAGTTTTTTAAAAAAATAAGCCTGTCAAGAAAATATTAACAATAAAAAAATGTTTGCCAAAAACAAATCTGTAGTTTTAACATGTCACAGGATTAAATTGAGCCAAACAGTAAAATAATTGCATTCTACTCCTGTCAATTAATTTTGGCTTTAGGATTATATTATATTTTGATCCTATTTTATTAATTAGGAAAAAATATAACATTCAATCCTTTTCTAAATAAATGATCCAAAGTATACAGACTTTTAAGCTTTGGAGTCATTTTATTAATCTACAAAAAATATGTTTTTATAAGTATGTATTTGTATATGTGAGTTGATGAATACTGGTAGGTATCAAAAATGGTATGTGGAAAGAGAAATATATATACATATATTTCCTACTCTATATATATGTGTATATAGAGAAAATTGGAGTGTTTAAGTCATCCTAATCAATAACACTTCTCTTCCTTCTCCAGATTTTTTAAATTAATATCTTTTTTAAAAAGATTTATTTATTTGAGAGAGAGAGAGAGTGAGTAGGGGGGCAGAGCAAGAGGATGAAAGACAATCTCAAGGGGACCAGATTCCCCACTGAACATAGAACTGACTCAGGGCTTGATCCAATGACCCTGAGATCATGACCTGAGCCAAAATCAACAGCTGGACTCCTAACTGACTGAGTCACCCAGGTGCCCCTAAATCAACGTCTTAAAGAAAGAAAAAAAGATGGCGGACAAAGTATCATCTCATCTACTGATAAAGATTAAGCTGGAAAATGTCATTTGGTGTTGGAATAAGTGGTTCTGTTGAGTAGCCCCCAAAACAAAATAGATACGAACAAGAATGAATGTGTCATCCCATCCCTGTGGTGTCCTTTGGTCTCATTACAACTCTTAGAATTCTAGCTCATAGACTTGATTCTTTTTGCATCGTTAGCCACATTAATATAAATCCTGGAAGGCTTAATACATAATCAAGGACATAAAAACAGTGATTTATTACAGGGAAGTGAAACAGTGTCTTAATAATTTGATCCAATAAGAACTATAATGTTGCTTCAAATATCTTGCCATTCGAAAATCTAGGTATAGAAACATCACATTCACTAATGCGGTACCATTTTCACTCAGCTTAACGATTACCTTCCATATGTATTGTGCATGGAGCATTTACTTTGCACTGGTAGTTTACCCAAGCAATATGGATATATCACATCTGTTTAGCTTTAATGAACTTAGCATACAATATAAAAGATGACTTCTATATCTGTCATACTTTTGCAATTTAGTATGACAAGTTTAATAAATCTTAAGTGCATCACCTTTGTGTTGTTTTACACTTTTCATAATGTTGCACATTTGAAATTCATCCTTTACTCAAAAATATATATATATATATTGATATGTAAGTATTCTATGCCAGCATTGTTTTTAACAGAATACAATCCTGTTGTCTCTTTTCAAAAATCTCACCTGAGGAATAATGGAGTTTTATTGCAGCTATTCTTTTTTTTTTTTTTTTTTTTTTAAGAGAGGAGAGAGATCACAAGTAGGGAGAGAGGCAGGCAGAGAGAGAGGAGGAAGGAGGCTCCCTGCTGAGCAGAGAGCCCAATGCAGGGCTCGATCCCAGGACCCTGAGATCATGACCTAAGCCGAAGGGAGAGGCTTAACCCACTGAGCCACCCAGGCACCCCTTATTGCAGCTATTTTTAATGAAGTGACATAGGCTTTCCTAATTGCCTTCTGAACTCCAACATCTCAAGTGTGGAAGAGAAAAGACTTTTATTTTATTTTTTTTAAAGATTGTATTTATTTATTTGACAGAGAGAAACAGCCAGAGAGGGAACACAAGCAAGGGGAGTGGAAGAGGGAGAAGCAGGCTTCCCATCGAGCAGGGAGCCCTACATGGGGCTCGATCCCATGACCCTGGGATCATGACCTGAGCCGAAGGCAGATGCTTAACAACTGAGCCACCCAGGCACCCCTAGAAAAGACTTCTAAATGTACTATTTTGCATATCGCCATCCTTTCTGTTGGTATATATACGTATCAGAGCAGACAAAGGAATCTAAAGTTATATGCCTCATTGTTAAGCCTTTAATAACAATGGCTAAAACATTTATTAATTCTTATCTTTTTGTAGTTAAGTTAATAGAATACTCATGGGAGAAGATAATATGAAGTAACTATTGTCCTATCACTATTTGCTCTAACAGTCAAACCGAAACCACCGGGTTGAAATTGAAAACATGAAAATGCTTCATCTATCTCATTCTAAATATGGAATGTTTAAAAATCTCAAGAGGTGGGCGCCTGGGTGGCTCAGCTGAGTTGAGGCATGGACTTTCAGTTTCGGCTCAGGTCACAATCTCAGGGTTGGGAGATCAAGCTAGGCATCGGGCTGCACACCCAGCAGAGTCTGCTCCAGATTCTCTCCTGCTGCTCCTCCCTCAACTTGCGTGTGTGCTCCCTTTCTCTCTCTCAAATAAATCTTCAAAAAAAAAGAAAAAAGAAATCTCAAGAGGATACTGTTATTACTATTATTTTTTAAATATCAGTAAACAATAACAATAACACTCCAATAGAGTAAAATGTGGACCTCTCTCTCTTCTTAGATTTACTTTTGCCCAGGGAAGGAAGGTGAACTTTTCTCGTGGGTAAGGCTGAGAGCAAAGAATTAACAAATGGGACCCAGCCCCATTCTCTCTCTGATACACTTGTTAGAGGAAAACACATGCTGCATCACCTTCCTGAAAGTTTTACAGGGGCAGGACACTACGGAGGAGTGTACTTTTCCACAACACTTGAAACTGGGTGGACAAGTTCAATTTCAGTGTGTAATCTGAGCAAGCCCACAAGGCTAGCAGTCTGAAAGACAATTTCTCCAATTTAGCCTTTATCAGCATTCTTGGTGTTCTTTTGATCTCCATCTGTCTGATCCCTGTGTCTCTTAACTGATTCCAACTAGAGCATGAAAATAATGCTATTTAGTGTTCACCCCTCAAGTTGCAACAATAGCTCACATTTATTGATGTTTCATTTGTTTGAATTTTATAAATTTATATTGCTTACAAACTCCACTGAATTATGACTCAGAGTTGCACAAGTGCTTATTTATTTACCTCTATAGCAAAGTTATAGTTTTCATTATATTGATAATAGATTTTATTAACTTTTCATTACTTAGATTCAGTTGGACATGGATAAAATCTCAATGATCATAGATAGAAGACAGTGACAACAAGATCAAGTGCAGAAGAAATCAACTTTATTAACATCTAAATGTATGGGAGAATTTGCAAGCAAAGAGTGTAAATTGCCTTTTTTTAATGTGTTTTAATTATGTCCACTTCCAGGAAATCATGGTATTACCAGGTTTTTAGTGGAAAAAGTCCCAAGTTTTTCAATCCTTGAATATTATTGGAGATGTTCCAATTTTTTAAATTTTTTAATTTTTCTAGAAAGCTTAAAATCATTACTCTGGTATTTCCCTGATTTTTCATAAATTCAGTCATACAGACAAAGCGTCTTCTACACAACATTTTGTGCCAGAATTTGTCTCGGTGCAGACCAGTTTCAAAGGATCTTTAATATGTCTTTATTTAATATATTAATAAATGAAACATCAAGTGAACTGATTTCCTTTATGGCCACAATATATTGCTCTTCCTCAAGAACATATATTTAAGTACATGCATTTTGACTCTCCACATTTTTATCTTTGTATTGCATTTATTACATTTTATTTTACACTTAAGCTGACCTTATCACCACCCCACCCCCCCATATCAGGAGAAAATGAGAGAAGGAGGAAAATTTTTCAGATTCCCTTGACTCCCTTTTGTATTTTTTGTCCTTCAAATATAGAGTGATACATTATCTGTAGGCCAAGTGCTTTGAGTTCATTTCCCATTTATAAAAATCCAAGCATGCAAATATCCCTGTGCTCTCAGAAATGCAAGCTCAATTTAAGCTATGTCACTGAGGAACAAAAGCAATTAAATTAGCCTTCCCTCTTCTCCTTGATGCCTTTCTCCTGACCATACCACTTTACTGATAATTTGTCTCAAAAATCATGTCAAGAGAGTTCAAGATCAAACTCTTATGGTACTCACCACCATAAGCCTCACTTCACCTCTGGAAGAAAAAGGTTTGGGTGAGACTGACTTCCCTATTTTCTTTCCACTCCGATGAAAACTTTCCTCAGGAGCCCTGGCTCTCTTCATTGACACTGATGTGCTCTCACTCCAAACTTAAACTTTCATTTCCACTTAAAATGTCATTGATGTGACCTTCAGTGTGGAAGCATAATGATTAGAATTAACAAACATACCTAATATTACTGTTGGTTTACTTTTGCTGATGATTATCCTTGCCCATCTTATAATTTTAAACCTGGAAAGGATCTTAGCAAAGAAAAAAAAAAAAAAAGATAAAATCACTGTGTCGCTGCATGACTAACATGCAATCATTTGGTGACTAATACAGATTCAGTGAATAACCTGAACGGGAAAGTTACTTCATGAGAATTTGAGAATGGTAACTTAGCTCTAATTAAATAAAAGCAAGAATATAATTTAGTAAATAAAAGCAAGAATATAATTTAAAAATCCAGAGTAGTAATCATGAATAATCTTAAAATTCTATTCTGAGTGCTTTGCACTTAGAAAGGATCATAGTCCAGATTATGTATAGACTATTAAATATAGCCAGCCCATACCCAAATACTTCACACAATATTAGCATTTGTTGATTGATTTACCAACATTTTTCTGGTGACTGATTTTTTTTTTATCTTCCCTAAACATTTTGATGAAATAGATTTATCCCAAGTACTCTCAGTCTGAGAGTACTTGTGTGTCTTCTCTGGTGTCTCAGAAGTAATTATAAAATACGAAAAATATAGAAGCAATTATAAAATATGGAAAATATAATCAAACCCATCAAGACATACCCCTTCATAGCAAAACAAAGCAAATGCACAAAGATAAAATACACATAGTGATGTTAGTCTGTGGATATCTTGATGGGAAACTGGTTGTTTTTATTATATGATCTTATGTGATTATTTTTTTCTTTTTAAGAATATCAGAGACAATGTCTCTTGAATGATAATGGGAAACCGTCATTAATATATTGAGAATCTATAGACATAAAATGGGAAAAATGTGATTAAATTCTAAGCATTGCTTTGAGTTGGATCAAGGAATACTGATATGCTTAACTGTCTCTTTTCTTAAAAAAACCTTTTTGAACCAACCTCTGCAAAATAGCAGGAAGAAATGTCAACCAAGAGACACTGTCCATCAGACTATGGCATAGTACAAGAATCTGGTAAATATATTAAAGTCCCAGAGGAAATCACTTGGAGCATTGACACTTTATATTTTTATACTTAGGCTAAAGGCAAAACGTTAAATGAAATTTGTGCTGGTATCCATTTATATATCTTTACAAAGACCTAAATTATTTGGGGGATGATGAAGCTGAATGACCCAGAGAGTAGTAACCCGTATTTAATGATGTTATAAGGGAGAAGGATGGCCTTCTCTACAGAATCACACTACTGTATTGGACCTCCTCTCCCCTTCTTGCTCAAAGGGGCTGTTCCTAGTGACAACAGGAATAGCTGACAGTTCTGCTAACAGTTGGAGAAGAAACATAGCTAAATTCTTCTGCCCTGTCTCCTGAAGAGGTCATTCTTTCAAGCAGTAGCTTTAGCAATTCACCTCAATTTGGAGGAAATGACTTTTTGTTACTTGACTACCTGTTCTCAGAAATACCTTCAGCTTGTCAATAGGAAAGGTCCACTTGGGGTTCAGTCAATGCATAAAGGAGGTTTTTCAGTCACAAGAGATTCTTATCTTTCAATAGAGCTACTTTCCCACCTTTCCTTTCCCAGGCTATCCCCAGGCTCTCTCTTACAGTTGTATTGTTTGAAAACCATTACCCTTAGTAATGGTATGAGGATTGTGATCTAAAACTTGACTATAACCATTTCAAAGTGCTAAAGTTAGTGGTAATGCCGCCTCAGTAACTAAAGGAACACCAACTGAATTGAAATGTTCTCTTGTTAATGGAAAAGAAAAATAAAAAAAATTAAAAAAAAACAAAAAAGAAATAAATAAAAAAAGCCCTCCACAACTTCAGGGAGAGTGAGCAAGAATGATTCTTACAATGCCAAGAACAGCAGGGAGCTCTCCTATATGTACACTGAAATAATCATGTCTTGGTTATGTTGGGTATGAATTTCTATTAAGAGGTGACTTGGGTCTTTGTGCTGCAGGCTTTTGGGTTCTCAGGAGGAATAAAAAGGCCTCCCTGGGAAAACTGGGTACCATTAGATAAAGGATATCTAAATGGCCTGGGGTGGAAATATGACACATTTCCTACTATGTCAGAACAGAATCAGAATCTGACATTAGCCTCCAAATGGCACTAATTCAGAAACCCATTTTTAATCAACTTGGCTATTTCCATATGTCTATTTTTATATTTCTTGCCTGTCACCCTAATTTAAAGTCACTTTGACAAGGGTGCTATTTTGGGCTTCCATTTCTAGTCCGTCTCTATGCCTCTGTGTTTTCTGACTTTTTAACTTCAGTTGTAATCCCAACTAGATATGAGAATAATAGGTATGCTAGATTGTGCCTTATACACAGTTGGAATTCAGGAAATGCCAACTATTTCTTATAAATATATAATTTATTTCATTCCTGTAATTAATGGTGACCTCACGAATACAATAGTAGCTTATCTGACTCTAGATTAAAAGTCAGTATTCTGGTGGGATCAGATCTCTTACTAGAGTGGCATAGATGCTTTAGATGTTCAACGAATATTAATCGATGGTGACAGAAATATTAATGAATAGTAGAAAGTGATACTGTAAAAAGGAAGTAGATAATACCTTTTTAAGTTAAATATTAGATTTTTATATAATAATTAATGATATGCTACCATTATCTGCTTACGGATGGAAAAAGTCCACACACACACACACACATTCCGTTTTTTTTTTAAATATTAATTTACAAATACAGAGAGTCATGTAAGGACTGGGAGTTCTATTCCTCTTTGAAAAATCTCTTCCTATAATTTTTACCAGTCTGTTTCTAAAACAAGTCAGCTTTAAATTGTATTGTCAAGAGGGTAAATTTCTGCACATCGATGAAGTTGTTGCATTAAGTTCAATAGCCATTCTTTTAAAATGAATAGTTTACTAGAGTTGTATCCCCTCACCAGTTTTCAAAAATGTATATAGGTAAATTTCTCATTTTTATTTATGGAGCCCTGGAAAAAATAATTGCTGAGTTACAAGGCACAATAGCTATGTTTCAGATTTACAGCACATGCATATATCTTTCAGAATGCAGAACTCTTGCACAGTGTGATATGCATTGGGCATGCATCAAAAAGAATTTCCAAACTGTATATTGGCATGTGGAAGGGAGGGCGGATTATCACTGATATCGAGATATTAATTATTCAGTTTCACTGCCATGCATTATGAATAATGTATACGACATTCAATGGTAAAACAGCAGTTCCCATCAGCATGCAATACTCTATAAACAAGTATAGGGACACCCGGCATTGGTAATATAATTAATTGGTCCTAGATCTTAGTATGAAGGATTCATCTTCATCAGGACTAGCAGGACAAACCTGGGTTTTCATATGCTTCTGCTGTTGGCCTGGCAGGTAGCACGAGATAGGATACAGTTAACAAGGCCAAGTGGATTAATTCTGTTGGGAGCAAGAACTCAGAAAAGTTTTAAACAGTGATATGTGGCAAATTGAGGTAGAGAAAATGAACTTTCTTTCCTTTTTCCTTTTTTTTTTTTTTCAACGCTCTTATGTTTTACCAGTAGAAGTTTGCCAGCATTTCATTAGCATCAGAAAATCAGACAGGAATGGCTACAAGCTCAGAATCTGGGGCAATTCGGAGCTTGTTTAGGATCATGCTCTGGAATTCAGGAAAAGTTATTTCTCTAATATTTTCTTCACTTGAATAAAATGTTGAAAATAACACTTGAACTAATAGATTGCTATGAGGTCTAAATTAGATAACTCTTGAGAACAAAATACTGACCAGAATTATCATTTTTTTTATTGTTACTGAAGGTGGACCTTAGTTTCTGCATGTCTATCAGGGTACTGAGAGAACACTCAAAAAGGAAATATTTCTTAAAAATAAGGGGAAAAAAGCACAATTTATGATTTTAAAGTAAACTCAATAAAACCAAGTAAAAGCGAATTCTAATTTATTAAAGTCCTATGAGGATATGATGAAATAAACTATTTTTTCTGCCTCGGCTCATTGGCACAAACATCATAAGAAAAATAGTGACAGAGAAATCTCAAGTTTCAGGCAAAGCAGTTTAAGACTCCTTCCCCTGGACATATCTCTGGGGAAATTAATGACAGAGGGAAACATGGACTCCAAGGACTAATCAATCAAATAATAACAATAAAATATGAGTTACCAAGTAACAACAGAAGACAATCCCAGGAAGACAAATGCTGTCTTGGACGAGGGTATTTAGTGCATGGCTGCAATCTGGAAAAGAAGACATCTGCAGAGAAGAGGGCTTGAACAAAACATTTTAGGTTCCATTCCTGTCTTGGTTCCTGGTGACCTTATTCCTTCAGAACAAAACCCTACCTCAAGAGCCTAGACGATCCATGCTAGGGTCTGCAAGATTACTCACATCTGTGCATGGGAGAAGCCTGGAGCTGATGAAAACAGGTGTGAATTTTGAATACCCCTTGGGCCTGGGCATCACTACTTCAGCGCTGACCAGAAGACTTTCCTTTTCCTGATGAACTGACCAAAAATGGGAATGATCAAATTGGCTGAGATTGTCACTAAAAACAAACAAACAAACAAGAAACCTGACTGAATCCATACTCATGTTAGCAGACCGTATCTGATAACCGGAAGGCAAGTGGAGCCCACAAGCCAAAACTTCAATATCTGCTGAGGACAAACACCATAAAAGAAATTGACCAGCAGGAAGATTTGAATCAGCATTATTGCAAAGGACAATCATTTTTAAAAAGAAAATAAAGGAAAATACTAGAAAAGAAAATAAACAATTTTAAATATTATATATGAAAGATATGTTGGTTGAAATACATGCAGAATACATGGAGATATATTAGTAAGGGTACAATAAAGAAAAAATTAGTGGAATAGAATATCAGATTGAAGAACTCCTAGATGATTTCAGAAAAGGATAAAGGTGGAAAATACATATGGAAGCCTAAGATATATAAGGACAAACTATAAAAATTAATAGTATTTTTTCTATACCAGTGATAAATAACTAAGACATAGCACAAAGCCCTAGTAATAAAAACAGAGCCATTTGGTTGCAGAACAGATAAATAGATAAAATTGATTAAAGGACTTAGAGACAGAACCATATGTATGTGGACATAAAATGCCATAAATATGTTACTGCAAATTTAAAGGACAAGGGCACGTTGTTCAAACTGTAAAAGTTGGCTCACAATATGAAGAAAACTAAAGCTGTATGTATCTTTATGTAACACCAGGTAGCTCTTATTAGATGAGTTACCTAAATATGAAAAGTAAAACTATAAAGGTAGTAGAAGGAAATGTGAAAAATATCTCCACCAAGGAGGAGGAATTCTTATGCAAAACTTCTCATCAAAAAGCTCTTTAAAAAGGATTAATTGCATTACATCACAATTAACAACTTCTGTCAGTGAAGAACACTATAGCCAAAATTAGAAGGAGGCTAGAAGGGGGATTGGTATATACATATCCAAAATTGGAAATGGTTGAATAAAACCCCCCTCGAAAACACACACACACACAAACATCAAAACAAAACAAAATACAAATAAACCAAGAAGGTCCTATAAATCAACAAGAATCAAACAAGATGGGACCACGGATGGAGACAAACCATAAAAGACTCTTAATATCTGGAAACAAACTGAGGGTTGCTGGGGAGGTTGGGGGGAAAGGAATAGGGTGGCTGGGTGATGAACATTGGGGAGTTTATGTGCTATGGTGAGTGCTGTGAATTGTGTAAGACTGATGATTCACAGACCTGTACCCCTGAAGCAAATAATACATCATATGTTAAAAAAAATGATACGGCGATTCCAACGATCAAATGAGCAAAACGTATGAACTGTCATGTACAGAAGAGAAATACTGCAGTACTGGTAAGCATATGAAGAAATGCACAGTCATTACAAGTCAGAAGCATGCAAATGCAAGTAACAATGAGAAATTAGCTTATACTTACTTGTCTGGCAAAACTTTAAAAGGCTGGACAATTCTACATCTGTGCATGGGTTATTAGGATACAGCAACTCTCATGCTGGTGGTGGAGCTGTAGACTGTGGGATCTACTCTGGACAAGAACCTGCCAGGACACATTTTACTCTTACACATATATTTTGTCCTAGCAATTCTGCTCCTGGGAATCCATAATGCAGAATTTCTTACACAGGTCCAGAGGGGGCATTTATCAGGATGTTCAGTTCAGCGTTCTGAGTGGCCGTAAAGAATTACAGGCAATTGGGGTGCCTATCATCTGGAAAGCAGATGGAGAAATGCAGTGGATGCACATCATCTAGCAGTAGAAGCAAGGAATAAACACACACACACATAACACAGCAGGGCTGGGTCTTATAAATTCAGCTTTGAGTTAAAACAACAACAGAACAGAACTAAACTAAACTAAAACCAAAACAAAAAAACCTGGGAGATACAAAGCACAATATTACTTATGTAAATTTAGAAACTGCTTGCATCTGTAATCAATACACGTTTTAAAAGAACACAAACAAAATTGCCTAATAAACATATTAGAATTTTTGTCTCTAAGGAGAAATGGAAGAAAAATGTCTAGGAAATGAAACAAGGAACTAAAAAAGGGAGGGAGGAAGGAAGGCCAAACAGACCCGGGAGAGAGCTCGGAGGGAGGAAGAAGCAAACAAAAGAAGAGAGGGGACTTGAGTGGATCAACAATGATAAGGTACCATGAGTGGTATGATTAGTTCAATTTTCTTAATCTGAGGTTTAAAAAAAATGAACTAATAATTTCTAGGAGAACATCCCTCCTTTCAATGAATGTTGCATGCACACAAATGTATGTGCTATTTTGTACAAATAAACTCTAGAGTTATGCATAGGTAAACAAAGGAATGATGAAGAATAAGATGAAATCATACCTTTTTTTCCTGAAATCTCAAAGACCTTAGTATAATTCGTATGACATTTAATAGCACATTATCTGACAAATAGTACATGTTTAATATGGTATCCATTAATTAAATCCTTTATGCCATAATTAGTTTAAAAGAAAAAAATAAGTTTATTTATTCTTCTGAAAAAGAGTAACACTTCAGGGTCCATAACTGGATGTCTATCACCCCATGTTTGGTGTGTAAGACTCTTCCTGGTCCCTTGGAATGTGGTGCTAGCGACAGGACCAAAGCTAAATGGGGCTGTAGCTGAGTCCTCAGGGGTCCAACTTAAAAATCGGACTGAATCTGGGATTCAGTTGGTTCTGCTTTGGGCTGGCTAGGGTCTGGTGGGAGGCCTCAAGTGTATATCAAATAAGGGCTAGCTCTTCATAGGAATCTCAGAAATCAAAAAAGCCACAAACATTGGTGGACTGGGTCAAGCATTTAAAGGTCATTAGAGCCCTCATCACCTCAAGAAGACTCCTGTGATAGGTCATCATAGGTTTTAGTTTGACTCTGGGAAGCCCAAAGCCCTAGCTAAAAGAAATTCGATGCTTTATATCCAAAGAGTTTAGCTCACCACCTTCTGGCACAGCTATTATTTAATGTTTAAGAACGGTAGCCCCAGAAGCTGCAGATTATCTAGAAAAATGACAAAATTTTACTAAAAATAACTTCAAGATATCATGGCCATCTTGGGGAACATTCCAATTAGACAAGATCACTCATTTAAGAAATGCACTTGAGAGCAAGGGATCCCAAGTTGAATAAACAGAATGGAATGCCTACTTTAATTGGTATGCAGAAACTTCCAAAAGACTTCAAGATTCCAAAATAGCTTCATTAAAAGGCTCGTTACAAAAGGCTAATGGAAATTTAAATGCACAAGAGGTACCTAAAACAAAAGATCATAGGACTAATGTGACTCCTACTGCCTGCCCCCCATTCTTTTTCACCTGAGTACTCAAGTTTTACTAATTCTTTGTCTGAGCTGCCTTTCCACTCTGAAGAGACTATTAGACAGTTACTTTTTAAAATAAAACTACCTGAGGTTACAAATGAACTTCAGTTATCCTTCACCCCTTGGTCAAAGATTGAATTAAGAGTCCTAGTTAAAGAATTTCCTGAACCTAAGGAGGAACCCCAAAGAGTTTTTTTGAAGAACTTAGAGTCATTATGAGGCCTATGACCCTGGGCTTTCAGATCCTTGTCAGCCTGTACACTTCTTGGGAGGACTTGGTGGAGCCCAAAAATGGAGGCAGGAAGCAAGGTGACAAAACCCAGAGGATGATATAAAAGATCCTTGGTCTTCCACATCTCAGGGACCAGACAAAGCTCGCACAATAGCAGCTGAACTTTGACAAGTCATTCTTAGAGTTTTCCCTGCCCACCCTGATTGGTTTATTTTTCAAACATGCAAACAGACACACAGAAATGAATCCATGCCATTCTTTAAATCCCATTTGGAAATCCTTTTTCTATGGCAGTCAGGGTTCCATACAATAAAGAAGGTCACACAGCCTGCTCCAGCTGCCTTCTTTGTAAATGGATTATCTCCTAAGATTAATGGATTGATAAAAAGGCAAATAAATAAATAAATAAATAAATAAATAAATAAATAAATAAGATGAGAGGCTACAGGCCTGATGGAACTCATGACTTAGCTGAGCATTTTGAAAGAACCCTGGAGCAAGATTGAAAACAAAAATTCGCCCAAGTATGAGCTTTCAGCTACCATAGCTCCAAGGCCAGAGACCCAAAATAACACCTGGGCCTCCTGCATTGCACCTTCCCCAGGGGTCCGTCATCAAAACACTAGTCCCAAGGTAGTTGACAGGAGTCTGAGGGGTTCTCACACTTTAGATGGATACATCTTCCAGTAAACTATTGCCAGTAATGTCCTTAAACAGCCAAGGGGAAACAAAAAAGAAAATTTGCCAAATTTTAGTTGATACCAGAGCTACACTTTCTACTTTAAATTTCACCCTTGTTGGGGCGCCTGGGTGGGTCAGTGGGTTAAGCCTCTGCCTTCGGCTCAGGTCATGATCTCAGGGTCCTGGGATGGAGCCCCGCATCGAGCCCCGCATTGGGCTCTCTGCTCGGCAGGGAGCCTGCTTCCCCCTCTCTCTCTGCCTGCCTCTCTGCCTACTTGTGATCTCTTTCTCTCTGTCAAATAAATAAATAAAATCTTTAAAAAAATTAAATAAATAAATAAATAAATAAAAATAAATTTCACCCTTGTAAAGCAATATGTACCTTGGAATGAAAAGGAAGTTGCCTTAGAATAAAAAGGTATCTAATAAAGTTCGGGGAGAATTCTTTTAAAAATATTTATTTATTTATTTATTTACTTATTTATTTTAGAGAAAGAGAGTGTGTGAATGGGGCAGAGGGAGAGGGAGAGAATCTTCGAGCAGAATCCCCATGGAGCAGGGAACTCAACATGAAAAGTGGGAAAAAAAAGATGCAGATAGATGCAAATAAACCTCTCTCCAAATTACCTCCATGTCCACTAAAGCCTGAGGACATACAAGGCTTCATATCCATGATGGTGGACTTAATTGTACAGGGGCCAATCTTTCCCAGTCTTATTCCCTACAACACTCAGATCTTGCCAGTCAGGAAACTCAATGGGTAGAGATGGAGTTTGTCCAGGACCTGAGAGCTATTAACAAAACAATCATTCCTGGGGCACCTGAGTTAAGCATCTGCTTCAGCTCAGGTCATGATCTCGGTGTCCTGGGATTGAGCCCCACATTGGGCTCCCTGTTCAGCAGGGAATATGCTTCTCTCTCTCCCTCTTCCCCTCCCCTCATATTCTGTCTCTCAAATAAAGTCTTAAACAAACAAACACAAAAATAATCATTACTATTTTCCAATTGCTCTAAACTCAAACACTCTTCTGTCGCAAGTTCCATCAAACTCAAAATGGTTCACTGGTGTAGACCTTTGTTCAACCTTTTTTTAGTATCCCTGTAGACCCCGACAGCCAATATTTGTTTGCCTTTACTTGGAACAATTGACAATATACCTGGACAGTTATGCCTCCGGGGTTCATTGAGGTCCTTTCTTATTTTCCTCAAGTACTTCACTGAGATTTAAGTGCCCTCCAGCTCCCTGGGAAATCAATTTTTGTACAATATGTAGATGACCTTTTGCTGTGCTCAGTTACCAAAGAGGCACCCATACAAGAGTGTTTATTTGCTGCAACAGTTAGCTGAAAAAGGACACAAAGTCTTTAAGAAAAAATTGCAATTATCTCTAGACGCTATTCATAACCTGGGTCATGATTGAAGTACTGAAGGAATTCAGCTATCTTCAAAAGAATTAAACTAATCCAGGAATTTTCTAGACCCACAACTAAACAACAGCTTCATAGATTTCTAGGCTTGACTGGTTATTGCAGACTATGGGTTCCTAATTTCCTCCTAACTATTTACCTAACTATTCAAAATGTTTCACTGTGTTTATGCACAAAAGGGATAATTTAGCCCTGGGAATATTCGTACAAGAACATGGTAATAAGCATAGGCTTATTACCTATTACAGGATACAAGTTGGCTCAGTTGCTCATGTGCATTTCAGCTGTCTTAAGGCTCTATGGCTGCAGCTGCTAAGTCAGTGAAAGCTCCAGCAGATCTGACCCTAGGAAATGATGTTTACTTGCAAAGTACATACTCTGTCCAAAGCCATCTTAACTCTGAATTGACTCAATATTCCCCTGCAAGTAGACTAACTTTCTTAGAGTTCCTTCTGCTTTTGCCACCTAACCTACATCTTAAATGTTGTAATGCCCTTAATCCCAGTATTATCACCCTTGTCCAAGGAAGGCCAGCCCCATGACAGTGAGGCAATAACATCTCATTTTGTGACATTTCAGACTTATCTACAAGACACCCCTAAACGAATCCTAATCGAATTTTGTTTGTGGATGGGTCATACTGTAGAAATGAACTGTGGATGGTGATGCTCTTACTACCCAATGTGACCCAACTGAAAGTAGAACTAACTACTCTCAAGCTAAAGTCTCCCAAAAAGCAGAGCTCCATGGCCTTACCTGAGCATACCAGCCAACAGAAGGACAAACCATTATACTGATGGCAGGTAATGCCTTTTGGGTTGTCCATGATTTGGGGATGTTATGGAAACAAAGAGGTGATTTTTGTTTTGTTTTGTTTTTTCCTTCCTCTGAGACCCCAGTCAAAACTGGGCAGCAAGTAAATTATTTCCTTACTGCATTTCTCTTATCTTCTGAAATTGCTGACTTTAAAATTGAGGCTCATACTCAATGACTGAGCCTGAGTATCAGAATATGAAATTCTAATATATATCTGGTGGGAATATAAAATATTACAACCATTTTGAAGAAAAGTTTTGCAGTTTCTTAAATGTAGCCATTCTGCTTCTAAGAGTGTGGAAAGCCTATGTGTACATACAGACTTGCACATAAATGTTCATAGCCTCTTTATTTTTAATAAATGTTTAATTATTGCTACATACAACAAAATGGATAAATTTCAAAAATCGTTAGGGTGAGTGAAAGAAGTCCAACAAAAAAGAGTACATACTGTACAGCCACATTCATGTAAAATCATAGAAAATACAAACTAATCTATCCTGGCTAAAAGTGGATTAATTGTTACCTGGGAAAGAGGGTGTCCAGTGGGATGATAAATGTGCAAAGAGGACAAGAGGGAGGCATCACAAAGGGGAATGAGGAAACTTTCGTGAGTAATATGTTCATTATCCCTATTTCCATAGTGGGTTCATGGGTGCATTTGTATGTCAAATCTTATCAATTATACCTTTAAATGTCTATAATGTATTATATGTCAAATGTACCTCAATAAAGTTGCACTAGAAAAAATGCATTGGAACAATATAAAGGTACATTTGAAGAAAATCATCCAATAGTGTCAAGAGGGATCTTTTTTTAAGGAAACGTTCCTTTTCAGATTTTTTGAAAGATTTATTTATTTACTTGAGAGAGAGAGAGAGAAAGAGATCACAAGCTGGAGGAGAAGAGGGAGAGGGAGAGAGATTTTCAGGCAGACTCCCGTGAGCATGGAGCCCAACATGAGGCTCAATCTCATGACCTGAAACCAAGAGTCAGATATTTAACCCACTGTGCCACTCAGGCCCCCAGGAGAGATCTTTATTTAACTTGAACAAATACACAATTAAAACCAAAAGAACATAATTAAACCTGAGTGACATGTCTAAAATTTAGTGTAGGCTTGTTTTGGTACCCATACGGGTCAATGTCTCAAAAGCGTAGAGTCCCCCATTAGCTATTCCCCTGCAGAGAACATCAGGGCGTAAAGCTCATGGAATATACTGACATTTTACTACCTGTATTTTCTCACTTCCTAAAGTCCTGCAACTACAGGCACAGACTGTATTTGATACAAATGTATGCAATAAGGCTCACTTTCCACAAGCAAGAAATATCTTAATTTCAACCTAATTGTTTTAAAAACAGTCCAATTTGAACTCTGTATCTCCTTTCTATTTGACAGATGGAAAATTTGTCTTTGGCCATAGGCAGCAGCAAAAAAATCCTAATAGTTGCCTCTAGTTCTTGATCATCAGAATGCACTATTCTCTCCTAGAAGCCTACAGATTCATTTCACATGATTCCTTTAGTCCTCTCTGCTCTGTTGCATCTCTGACTCATATATCTTTACCGAGGCTGGGAACCAGGATACTTTTTCACTTAGATTTCTTGATACTTTCCTGGGAATTTTCTACAGATCAGATTAAGGAGCCCCACTGCTTGTGCTAGCCATAGAACTGTCCTCCACTTTGCTCTCTCTAGTTTCCAGATTTTGTTTTTTGCCTGAAAGAAATCCTCCCTTTCTGTTCATGTTGCTTTCCAGTCTCTTTCCTCTGGGGAACCTAGACTGATTGCTTCAGTGGATTTTGGTTTTAGGAAACAAATGCCAAATAAGGAGAGTGTCATGCAGACAACTTCTGCTTTTTCTTCCTGCCAAAAATGCCTCAGTTAAGAAAAGGCAGCTCAGAGCCTGTTACCCACAGGACAGAAGGAAGGAGAGGAAAAATTACAAGAAGAAAGATAAATTGATGTCTCTAACATTTCACAAGAACAAAAAAGTTGAATTTCCAAACTGTTTTGGTGGCATTTGCTAAAATCTCTCTAGTAGCCAATCCAATGAACAAAATCAAATGAATCTGCCATGCCTCACAGAGCATTACACTGGTTCTACATCATGGGCAAGACCAGCAGAACCAGTTAGAATGGAAGTTAGAAACTACCAGATAACAACTCCAGGGTTAGCCTGTGAGAATTGACATGAATGTGACTCTGTGTGTGTGTGTAAGGGAGGGAGACAGACAGAAACCTAAACTCTCTGTGCATGAAACAATATGCCTTAACTTACATTAATTATTTTCTCACATACTGTACTACTTTAGTCTCACTTCAGTCCTTATGAGAAAATATTTTAATTTTAGTATCTATTTAAAAAATCAGGTTTAGGGAACTTAAATTACTTGCCAAAAAAGATGCGATTTATGTGACAGGTAGGATTTGAAAACCAGTTTCTTTCTCTCATTTAAATCTCTTAATATCCTAGTGTTATCAACAGGATTGAATTCAGATTCTGGCTTGACAATTTTTCATGTAAGATGTATTTTTATTTTCTATAAAATGGGGATAACCAATCAAGGAGCCACCATACTTACTACTCGTAAGGGAAACATGCCCACATAATACAAAAAGATTGGTAAACCAATTTGATTGTCCTAACATGATCAATTCCTCTGCTCTCCCTGGAGAAATTGTAAAAGTATTGCCAAACTATTTTGATGGTATATATCCTTAAAAAAATTGAAATATTTTGTCTATTAGGTACAATTCCAGACTTAATATAATGGAATAACTACATTTAGGTGAGATAAACTGTGAAGATCATTCTAAAAGAAGTTATCTACATGCTGTTGTTGTTAATTATTTTACTGGTTAAACTCTTGTTATGAGCAATTTTTAATAAATAAACAAGAACTACATATGTAGATGAAAAGTAATTTACACTCGAAGATGCCCAATGCAGCAGAGTAGTGCAATTGATTTCTTCCATTTCTTTCTCCAGATCTGCTTTCTACCTCCTCCTCCCTCTTTTTTACCCTGAGAAGCTGACCCATGTGAACTACATAACCAGTACACCCAGGATCTCAGGGTTGGTTTTGTTGGGTTGGGTTTGCCAGATCCCCATTAGAGAAGAGAGAAAGGATAGTGACCTCCACGTCCTTATTCATCTTGCTGCCTACATTGAGACCAACCTAGGTTGTCTGTCCCTTAAAAGATAGGCTGTCCTATAAGATTATTCCTCTTTTGGGCATTGGAAGCTTTCCTTTTCCCTAATCCTTTCAGCCTTGGTGGTAACAGTTCTGTGGCTAATAGTCAAGAATCTTGCATGATCCCTTTCTTTCAGTTTTATATACCCATCCATACCTTTGTAATTAATTTCTATGTAAATAAACCTTCTTCAAATTACCTTAATTTGAGTGTACCATCAGTTTTTTGTTTGGACCCTGACTGATACAAATTATTATATAAAGTTTCAGAAATTTGCTTATATGTAAAAGCTTATATTCAAACATATAAACTTTTTTTTTCTTCACAACTAGTAGCATTCTCTGCATACTTTTTTAAAACTAATAACATATCTTGTAGATTTTTTTCTACATTAGCACAATAGAGATTTACCATATTAAAATGAAGTAGGTTTTAAATAGTATAAAATCTGGAAGCTATCACAAGAAGCTTAAATGCTACATATACTAGAAATGCTTATGGTCACAAAAATTGTTTAATCTACTGTCTTTTTGTTTGTTTCCCACATTTTCATAATCTATTGAATGAGAATTTAACGTCACCCAAGGATTGAAGATTATTCACCTTTTCGAAAACAAGCCATTTTTCCTTTTAATCCAGTCCTTTCATAGACAGTTAGTAAAATAGAGTATATTTACTACCTCAGTAAAAAGTGTGTATCACTTGAAAGTGAAAAATATCAAGAGGCAGTATAGTTGTAGGTAGACTTCATTACTACTAGAATGAAGGTTGAAATGTATCAAATCAACACACTGTATACCTTAAATTTGTACAATGGTATATGCCAATTATATCTGAATAAAACATTTTCCAATAAAAAATTTTTCAAAATATAGTTTAAACTGGAGCTTATAAAACCACTGCTCGTATCACTGATAATGAGTCTTTTCTACATACTAGTTTATCTTCCGGACACATATAGGAGCAATTGTAGAGGATGGGAGGGAGCAAGAACATCTTTTGACTCTGAGAATGAGTTAGCAGTGTGTGTGTTTCCTTTGTCCAACTTTCAGGCATCTACCACAATCATCTAACTCATTTAGCTACACCTCACTTATGTTACTCAGGTTCATGGAACTTCTGAATAAACCCACCCACAGGTTTTCAGTTTCTTGACATCTTCACTTCCATTGATACATTTATTATCAGAATGTTCTAATAAAATCATTGGAATGCCTTTACAACTATAAATATTCTGTTGAAGTGTTAAATAACATTAGCAAAGGCAATAGAGTATCTTGAAATCTAAAAGGAATAACATAACTTTGAGCAAAAATTGTATTTTCACAGAAAATAAAACCATATGGCCAAGTGAGAACCACTTTTCCTTGTTTACATCATCTTATTATTAAATGTTCCGTATGCTATTGTCTGGGCTACTGGAACCACATTATGTTTAAACAGATTCAATGTATTCATTTATTCAAACTGACAAAACAGAACAATTGTTTATTTCCAAAAAAAGCATACCATTTTCTCCATGGCACTTTTTTTCTCTGTGGATTCCATCAGTTTTTGGCTAGGAAGTGTGTTCTTTCTGCCCTGGAGAAGTCTGCTTTCTTTTGGTTGGCAATTAGCCCTTCCTCACTGTTTATTTCAGCGCTAAGACTCAGGATTCTTGTGGAACTTATCTCTAGGCTCATATAATTTCTTTTACTATTTTAAAGCTACATTAGTCTTTTTAAGCCAAAGAAGAATGGGCCTTCTCTGTGAATTTCAGTCTTAAAGTATACTATTATAAAGAACACTGTAATTTCTCACAAAAGTACATTAAAACACTGATAAAGTCCTCATTAAGATTGGAATTAAATATTCAATAGAAATAAAAAAACATGTTATTAAATAAATAATCTAACAATTGAAGACCTATACAGTTACTAAAAAAAAAAATCAAGTGATACTTAAGATAAAAATGAGCATTAGGTAATATACACATTAATTCTATCAGAGGTGCCAATGTGTTTCAATATTCACACATGTTAAGTAAAATATGGAGTTATACTATATCTTAACTGTGACCTAAATTTTTGATGGTGCACTGGGCATAATGATGCTGCCCCACCAAAAAATCATCACACCCTAATCTCTCAGACCTGTGAATATGTTACATATCATATTCAGATGTTATTAAGGTTACTGACATTGAAATGGGGGAGATTATTCTGGTTGATCCAAGTGGACCTGAAGTAATCACATGGGTTCTTAAAAAGTGGGAGCTGAAGGCAAAAGGGATGAGTCAGAGCGATGCAGCAGAATGTGGAGACAGAGAGAAGATTCAAAGTGAGACAAGGACCATCATCACTGGCTTTGAACATGGAGGAAGAGACCTCCCAGGAAGCTTGAGAAAGGCTCCCAGCAGATAACCAATGAAGAAATAGGGACCTCATTCCTACAACTACATGGAGCTCAATCTGCCGGCTCCATGAATTACCCTGGAAAATCATTCTCCAGAACCATCAAAAAGGAAGGCAAGCCCTGCCAACACTTTCATTTAGACCTTGTAAGATAGGGACTTTCTAAGACTGGGACAGGCAAGTCAAGTCCACTGACTACAGAACTATGAGATACTAAACAGATGTTGCTTAAACCACTGACTTTGTGATAATTTGCTAAGGCAGCAAAAGAGAAGTAATACAGTAGCTGAGCTTTGCTTGTGACAGTTTTGCTGGTTCAGAGCCTTCTAAATGACCTGATCAATGTTCTTTTAAATCATTTTATTTTATTGTTCTAACTGTATCTATTTTCAACAGGTAGAAGGAGGCCGAAAAGTAAGATGTATTACTACCCAATTAAGGCATTTTCCCTAACTTTGTAAAAAATTGTTTGAATCATAATACCAGTTTCAAAGTTTTCACAAATATATGGATGGTAACTAATTGAATGCATTAATTTGCTATTGCTACAAACAAAGTACAACAAACTGAGTGGCTTAACCAACAAAAATATATTGTCTCACAGTTCTGGAGGCTAGCAGGGCTATCTATGTTTTTTTCTGATTTCTCTAGGGAAGAATCTGTTTCCATGACTTTTCTAGCTACTAGAGAACATCCTCATTCCTTGCCTCATGGCCTCCATCTTCAAAAGCCAACAACGCTGCATGTTAAAGGCCCTTGCGATTAAAGTGGACCCACTAAAATAATACAGAATAATCTCTCTATTTTAGGGTCAGTTGATAAGTAAACTTAACACCTTAATTCCCCACGTGCCAAGTAACCTAATATTCCCATGTTCTGGGGATTAGGGCATAGAGATCTTTGTGGGGGTCTTACTATACCTACTTTAGGCACTAAGGGCTCATGGAGTAATGATCAAGAGAATTGGCTTTGAAGTACAGAAAAATGGGGTTGTATTCTGCTTCTTTTGTTTTATGGTCTTGGGCATGTATTAGTATATTCTGAGCCTCAAATTTCCCAGCTGCAAAATAGAGGCAAGAGGAACTACATTGTAGGGAACTTTGAAAATTAAATTTATGTAAAGTGTTTAGAAAAGTGTTAATACAGTAACAATACAATGCATGATTATTATTGTAAGGGTTGAACAAGAGAGAAAGATACCACTAGAATCCTGACTCGGAGGAAAAGAAGACAGTGACCACGATGAGGGATAAAAACAATGACTCTCCTAACTTAGTGGAATATGAATACTCAAAAAGCAAGAGAGACAGAAAAATATCCCTTCATTACCAATCCTTTCATTTAAGAATGCTATCAGGTGAGAGCCTCTAGGCTTAGTGATTTCTTTGGTGAGTTAAGTTGAAAAAAAGAACTTCGCTAGTAGAAGTAAAACAGAAATTTATTGACTCACAGTTCCAAAGGCTAGAACAAAACCAAGGTGTTGTCAAGGTTGGTTCTTCTGGAGGGTCATGAGGGAGGATATATTCCATGTCTCTTCTCTAGCTTCAGGTGGTATGCTGGCATTTTCTGATATTCCTTGGCTTATAGAAGCATCATTCCTATCTCTGCCTTTATCTTTGCATGATGCTTTCCTTGTGTGCATGTGTCTGTCATCAGACACATCAGACACATGTGTCTGTCATGTCATCCCCTTTTTATAAAGGCATCAGTCAGATTAGGGTCTGCCCTAGTGACATCATCTTAATTTGATTTCTCTCTAAAGATCCTATCTCCAAATAAGGTCACATTCTGAGGTATTTGGGGTTAGGTATTAAACATACAAACTTTAGATGGACACAATTAAACCATTAACAATTAAACTCATTAACAGATTCCCTTTTAAGAATGCAGTAGTTCCCCCTTTATCCATAGGGGATATATTCTAAGAGCCCCAGTGGATACTTGAAACTGCTGATAGTGCCAAACCCTGTATATAAAGTTTTCTTTTTCCATATGTGCATAATTATGATAAAGTATAATCTATAAATTAGGTGCAATGAGATAAAAATTACTAAAGGATAAAAGAGAACAATTATAACAATATAATAAAACTTATGTGAATGTGATCTCTTTCTTTCTTTCTCTCTAAATATCTTAGTGTAACGTACTCACCCTTCTTGTGATAATGCGAAATGATAAAATGCCTACTTACGAGATGAAGTGAGATGAATGATGTAGGCATTAGTGACATGGCATTAACTTACAATTGACCTTCTGACAGTATGTCCGAGGGGAGATCATCTCTTTCTGGACTGTGGTTGACCATGGGCAACCAAAACCATGGGAAGCAAAGCCATAGATAAGAGGGGACTGTAATATATTAAAGAAAGTATCGCATAATTGTAACAGAACATAAGAATAATGGTTTTCATTGCTACATTACTACTATGATTTTCATAGTAAACTATTGGGGGAAATATCTGTTGTGCTTATTGATAGTTTTTTTTATAATTTTAATTTTTTTTTTTTTGAGAAAGAGAGAGTGCAAGAGTGCGTGCACATGAGCAATGGCTAAGAGAGGCAGAGGGAGAGGAAAAGAATCTTAAGCTGACTCCACACTGAATTTGGAGCCCATTATGGGGCTCCATCTCAGCACCCTGAGATCATGACCTGAGCCAAAATCAAGAGTCAGACACTCAACCAACTGAGTCACCCAGGCACCCTGGTAATTATTTTTAAGTTTAGGTGTACCATATACTATCACACAACATTCAAAATTCTCAAATTTATATGTCTTAATGTGTCTAGATTACCAAAACACAATTTAAGTGGAAAGAGCCAGTTACAGTAAGAGTTTAAATGCAATTTTTAAAAGTTTAGAAAGAAATGGCATGTATTACTTTTGTAAACATAACCACATTTTAAAAATTGAAGAAACAAAAAAAAGGAATATCCGTGAAAATCAATATGTGTCCGGATAGAAGGGAGGTGAACTGATGAGAGAAAACACAAATAAACAAACAAACCTCTTTCTATTTTACCTATAATGCTTTATTTCTTTGTTTTAAAAGATCTGAACCATTAAAAAATTATATTGGTAATTCTAATATAATCATTTGGTATCTACATTATTATATTATTTACTTACTTTTTTGAATTTTTTAACCTAAGAAAATTTTATAGAAGGAGAATAAATTGCAATAATAACTCCTAACTTTGAATTATTACATTAATGTTTCTCAATTGGCATGACCCACGGATAAGCCACAGCAAATGAGCAGGCTCTTAATACCATCATTTCTATCTTAAAGCTACCAGATGTTTGTGAAAACACTAGGTAGGCACATTTGCATTTTATTTTGCATAAATATACATATAGATTTGCTTAATCTGCATACTACTTTGGAGTTTTACATGGAGTATGTAAGATAAAATAAAATGCTCCAACTTTACAACAGAATTAAAAGTTCAACTTTCAAATCCAAAATTAAAACAATTTTAGAAGAATCCCTTCACAAGCGTGGCAATATATGTCTCCTGATAACACAACTGGAGGAAGACAATGAAGGGATTATCTGGGGGAAGTTAGGAGGAAGGATAATGTAGTGACTGAGGTACAGTGTTAGAAAACCCATCTATCTGCGTGCTAAACCTGTCAGTGTTCTCATCTATTAAAAAAAAAAAAAAGGTTGGGGTGCCTGGGTGGCTCAGTCGGTTAAGTGGCTGCCTTCTTTTTGGGTCACAATCCCAGGGTCCTGAAATCGAATCCCGCATTGGGTTCCTTGCTCAGTGGGGAGCCTGCTTCTCCCTCTGCTTCTGCCTGCCACTCTGCCTGCTTGTGCTCTCTCTCTCTGACAAATAAATAAATAAAATCTTTTTTTAAGAAAGGCTAATAAAGATGTATACATCTTAAAGTTATAGACAGTCCTATAGAAACAGTTTATGTTAAGAACCTGGCACACGGTAACTTGGAAAAAAAATATGTTGAAGTATGTATTTTTCTGACATACCAGTGCATCATTTTCTGGACTGTGGCATGGAATTGCCTAACAAATACCTTGGGGACTCTCAAATAAAAAACAGATCCGAATGTAGGTAAGAAGTTTTTTGACTCAGATTATTGCAAAAGGAAGAAAGTGACTCTTGTAATAGGTAGGACATTCCTAGGGAAATTTCTATGCTTATCTCAAAGGTTAGGCAGAAGAGACTCTTGTTTGTATAGGAAGGAGGAAAGTAGGCTAAAAAGAAATGTGTGGGAAGTAGAATGAACAGATGGCATGATCTCATAGTTGATCTCGTAATGTTTTTCCCTGAGGGCAGTCAATTTTCAGGAGTGCCCATCTAAGAGGGGTTGTTTTTAATTCCAATACTTTCTTAAATTCAAGGGTGAGTCAAGGTCCAATGACCTGTGGGGAAGAAAGAAGACTGATTAAAATTTGGCCAAGTTAGAAGATATTTTGTCCAGATTGCTCAGGTCAGATAACAAGAGTTAAATCATCAAAATAACTTACAGTAGAAGCTGATTAACCCAAATATGGGTGTAATTGATTATAATTTGGTAAATGTTTTTTTTTTTCTAGAAAATAATTTCATATACATCTTGCTTAAAAGCAAACACAAGTTAATTAACATAGATTTGGTCATGAGCAAATAGCACTGGCTTTATTAAAGGTATTAAAATGAAAAGAAAAATGAAAGTAATTTTTTCTTAAATGTTTGTTCCAAAATTACTGGCTCAACATTTATTATAGTGATTTTAGTTGAGACTTGCTAAAGATACATTGAGATTATTTAATTTCGCTTCATGCCACTTAAAATTTTACCCTCTTTCTACGTCAGATGTTTGTGTCTGATTGTTAGGTTTATCATGGCATGTTTTAGTTTTTAAATGATAGGATATCATCCCTTTGGCATTATAGGGCTGAAAGGAGAAAGAAAGCTGCTTTTGGAAAACATAAGCCTTCGTTTAAACATGGAGAGATTTAGTTAAGAAAGTAGTAAATAGTAGAAGCATAACTAAGGTAAATGGAGCTAAACAAATTTGTTTGGGGATATTCTGCTCTCTTTCTCTCTCATGCATGAACTCAAAATATTTAACTCATTGACCGTATCTTATTTTGCTTTTAAATTTGAGGGGGTTGGGGGGATAGGTGAGTCTGGTGGTGGGTATTAAGGAGGGCATGTTTTGCATGGAGCACTCGGTGTGGTGCGTAAACAATGAATCTTGGAACACTGAAAAAAATAAAATAAAAAAGAAAGAAAAAAATTTACTTTAAAACTAAATATATATATATATTTTTAAAGATTTTATTTATTTGTTTGACAGAGAGAGAGAGATCACAAGTAGACAGAGAGGCAGGCAGAGAGAGAGGGCGAAGCAGGCTCCCTGCTAAGCAGAGACCCCAATGCAGGGCTCGATCCCAGGAGCCTGAGATCATGACCTGAGCCGAAGGCAGAGGCTTTAACCCACTGAGCCACCCAGGCACCCCAAAACTAAAAATAATTTTAAATATTAATGGAAATAATCATTAATGTATTAGCCAGAGAGGTTATTGAATTTTATAAAATATGTAAATAAACTCCACGCAAATGAAATTTCCCAGTATAAACAAAATAGGATACAATCATTCATTCTCCTATTACAAAACAGCTCTACGAAGTTATAAAAAGCTAAACAGGAATATACAAAGAGGAATTAAAAGTACTAGGAATATACATACATAGATATATAATATGTATACACATATATATGTATGTACACACACAATCTGAAAATTCTTTTTAGAAAAAAATCATAAAGGTATTTTATACATTTTTATTAAATGTAAACTAGATTCTAACCATCTCCTTTTCCTGTTTTAGGATTCTGAAATCCAAGCTTTATATTATTCATGTCTTCTCTATCTTCATTATTAGCTCAAAATAGACCTATGTGATTATGTAATTTTTAACAAGCTATTTACCCTTAATGTACGGTTGTAAAGAGCTATTACATCGCATTTGAATCTCAAACTTGGGATTGCTAATGTTTTGAACTGAAAGAAGTCCGAAGCATGATCCTCCCTTTCTCTGTTTGAATGACCTTTCTTTCACTAATAACCTGGATTTTTTCATTTGTCAGTTGGTTTGTTTGTTTGAAATGAAAAAAAAAAAAAAAAGAAATAATAGCAATAACAGAATAAAAGCAAATAAACTAAGAAAAAAAAAAAAAAAAACCAACTCCAGTGTCCAGATTGAGGTTACTTGACACACGCCTTCCTTATCAATCTCTTTTTTAATGTAAAACCTCTATAACTCTAGGTCTCTTTGAATAAGCAAAACAGAACTGAAAGTGAACTTAGAGGTTTTCTCCTAAATGGGAAGTGTATGTAAATATGATGGGCAATGAGGCCTTTGAAGTGTCTTGATGACACTGTAAATAATCTGGCTGAATTAAAAGAGTCTTGAATTAGTGGTAAAATGCTCAGTGTGAAGCAGCCATCCCGGGAGTCCCAGACAAATCTCTCAGAGTCTCTCTACCTCGGAGAGCCAAGGCAAGCTTCAGAGACTGGCAAAATGCCTTATAGATTTGTTTCTAAAAGATCTATACATGGGATGATTAGCTTAATGCAGGAAGTGGAAAGTGGGTCATACTCTTTTTTTCATGGTAGTTCAACATCTTCTATATGTCAGACACTAATAGGTGTTTGATATCCTAACTAGTTCAGTCTACTTAAATGCAAGAGATAACTATACTAAAAGAAACCTCCAATTTGTATGAAATTATGTAGTTGAAATTATGTAATATGAATACAAGCAGAGTACTAAGGAAGCACAAGACCAGGATTCAACCTGCCATTAAGAATCAGGGATAATTTCCTAGATGGGATGGTGCTTTAGGGAAAGCATAGAACAATATACGTGGGTAGACTTTCAGTTACTAGAATTAACTTCCTTTGTCATTTTCTTAATTATTTCTATGACTACCATTATATGATAAATACGGCTTTTGTAACTTTATTATGTTTAAGTCCATCTATTGAGGTACTGACCCTAAAGTTCCAAATCCCAAAATATGGAATTCTCCTAGAAATGATTGAAAACCCAAGTGAAGCTAGTTTAAATAATAAAGGGAAGTAATTTCAGAGTATCATGCATACTTTAGAGATTTTATTTTTGTATTCCTTTATTTAGCCCCGTGCTTTGATTCTATTTTGCTTTATCCTCTGATGCTGCCTTTTTTTTTTCCATATGAAACTTTCAGAATCATGTGACTTTCCTGGGGCAGTGAAATAACTTGAACTACTCTAGTCCACACATTTGTAAGGCAAACCATTCAGAAGAAAAATTTACCTCACTCCAACCATCAACTACAAATCCTGGACAACAAAATGAATGTTCTAAGTTGGACCAATCCCTTTTGATGGAGAAATGCACAGAGAGACTACATTAGTTTTAGGCTAGCGCCATCTGTGAAATAATCACAAGGACAAATGAATGGCTTTATGACCTTGGAATAGAAGATTTGGCTCTAGAGCAGGACCTGGAGTGAGATGCATGCTGGGTGTATGGAGATTTGTGAGGGAGAGTGATGTCCTTCCCCTGGAAGAGCCTAGACAACTACCCAACATCTGCATTGAAACTTCTCTAATTTATTCTTCTCTATTAATTTTATATTCAATACCTACCAACCTATCTTTTCTAAGCTTTGGTATGTGGAAATTAATATGTTGATTTGGTATATGTGAACTAGAAGGTTTTGGAAGATCTCCAGGTATATCACTTAGAAACATCTATGAACTTCAATTCTTAGATGTGTTTTATGTTTTTCATCACCACTAAGCAATTCTCCAATTATCAGCAGACACTGACTGGGTGTCCTACAATCTTACTCAGTTGACACTATCTACCTAGAGACAGCATGAGCTCCCACAAGTTAAAGGCATGGTCCAACAAGATTGCCACCCCCCACCATTTCAGCACCAATCACACACCCAGATTGTCATATGTGCTTCTGAACAACTGGTTATATATAAATTGGAGGTTCCCATGACCTCCTCTTTGGGTATACTTAATTTGTTAGATCAGCTCACAACTCAGGAGAAACATTTACTTACATTTAACAACTTATTACAACGGATATTATAAAGAACAGTCAGATGAAGAGGTACATAGGGTGAGGTCCAGAAGCCACAGAACTGCAGTGTCACCCTCCCAGCAGGTGGACACATACACCAATCTGAAAGGGCATTGAGTTTCCTTGTTCAGAGTTTTTATAGAGCTTAATTTGTAGCCCAACCCCTCCTCTTCCCAGAGGTCAGGGTGGGGCTGAATGTTCTAACCATCTAATCACTTGGTCTTTTTGGTGACCAGCCCCATCCTGAAACCACCTAGGGACCCCACCGTGTGTCACCTTGTTACCATAAACTCAGATGTACTTAGAAGTGACTCCTTATGAGTAACAGACTCTCCTGATCTCTCAGGAAATTCGAAGGGTTTTAGGAGCTCTGTGCCAGGAACAGGGGACAAAGACCGAACATATTATTTATTATACCAAAATATGAATATCTAATTTTAGACGTAGCTTCTAATATGAAGGTAGTATACATTCCAAGATTGACACCTTCATTAGGCTTTCAAAGGCTGCCGCAAAATCAGCAACTTAACAATTTTTTTTAAATTTAACTTTGTGTCTGTAGTTGTAAGTAGGACATGTGTCTAAATAGGCTAAACTAAATGTGTCCGCAGGACTACTATGTTCCTTCTGAGGGCTCCACAGAAGAATCTATTTTCTGCTCAATTGGACCATTAGCATAATTATTTCCTTGTAGTTGTAGGACTGAGATCCCAATTTCTTCCTGATTGTAAACTGAGGCTTGTTCCCAACTTCTAGAGGCCACCACATTCCTTGGCTCATGCCCTCTTCCTCCATTTTCAAAGTAGTAATGGTCAGATCTCCCTCACTTTGAATCTTTCTGACCCTCCTCTACTTTTAAATGAGGAATAATGTGATCTAATATGACTTGATTGGGCTCACTCAAATAAGCCAGAATAATCTCCCCATCTAAAAGTTCCTGAACTCTATTATATCTGCAAGGTCTCTTTTGCTATATTTAAAGGTTTGGGAGATTAAGACATGGATATTTTTGGGGATCATTATTCTGCCTACCATAAAACACACTAATCTCCCCATTATATATTTCCAGAGTGATCCCCCTTAAAATTATTATAGTTACTGTATTTGTCAGAGTTCTCCAGAGAAACAGAATGAATGGGAAGCATGTGTCATGCTTGATAGAGTGCCTTTGTCTTCCTGGGGACTTTGATAGTCTGACCATGTGATTGAGCATGGGGACTTCGGGTTGTGTGGTATCTATTTGACCTCCAAGGGGCTAGAGTCTGAGACTGGTCATGTGGTCAGTCAGCTATGCTTATTTGGTGGAGCCCCAATAAATATCTGGACATCGAAGCTCAGGTGAGCTTCCCTGATTGACAATACTCTGTCTATATAATCACACATCCTTAATGAAAAAGTAACACTGTTCATAGCTCCACAGAGAGAAAACAACTGAAAGTTCCATAACTGGCACTTTCCTAGACTCTACTGTATTCATTCCTCCCCTGATGGATATAAATATGTATCCCCTAGCTATAATAAACCATAACCATGAGTATCACAGCTTTCAGTGAGTTTTATGAGTCATTCTAGCAAATTAGTGAAATAGGGTGGTGTTAGGAACCCCCTGACTTATAGTTGATGTCAGATGTAAGTGCAATTTTGTGGATTGGATTTGCTCTAATTTTGCAGCTCTCCACTGATAATTTTTACATTTCTTAATCTGATATTTTACCATCTGGTTTCTATATCTAACCCCAATCTTGTTTCTAAGCTTTCCCAGGTATGTACCTTCTACTTGGGCAAAATGCTTCAAAGTGATTCCAGCTCCTCCCTGCTGTGTATATGATTACAATAATGTTCCATGCTGTTCACACTTTTTTTTTTTTTTAAATCCACATCTTCTTATAGTGATTTAGGATTTACCCTCTTATTTGCTCCTGAGCAACAGATATGACTCAAGGAGATTCTTAACAAGTGCTTACTGATCAGGATTTCCTTCTGCTGCTCTTAAAACCCTTGTGTTGCCATATAAGCAGCCTGCTGGATCATGAGAGGCATGTGGTGACCCAGTTGCCCCCATGACCTCAGCTGACAGCCTTTTAACCAGCAGACCTATTAATGAGGGCATACTAGATTATATAGTAGTCAGCTGACCTGCTAGCTAAATACAGGTACACGGCAAGCCCAGCTGACATTATTACTCAAATCTCAAGAAGGGACTGGAATTTATTAGTACTGATACATGAAAAAAGGACTTATAAAGGAAAGGGAGTAAAAGGGGGAGAGTCCATTTTGGGGTCATGTTATCAAGAATATTATGTGAAGAATGGAAAAAGGAGTAGCTTATCTCAGACCCACTGAATCAATAGAACTTCTATTGACTGAAAGATATATGACTCCTTGAATAAAAAGAGTACTGGACATCGAAGTACTTATCTTACTTATCCATTATAGTTGCTTATACTTTTAGAGTGGGATTTGTAATTCATAAGGTACACTATACCGAAACATTATTTCAAGGTAAACGTGTTAAGAAAATAGATTGTTTAAAGAGGTCCAGTGATATCCCAACTAGATTCACACTCTAATCTGTCATTTTTTTTCTTGGCTACTCTAAATATGGGGCATAGTTACAATCCTTTAGAGAACAATAGTAGAGTAGTGGTTTCTTGCTACTATTTTCTTGGACTATTTCTTGGACTATTACACTAGGAATAGTAAGGTAGATATAATACATTAATATGTAGGTGGGTTTTATCTACTGCACTCTGCAAAATATTTTGTTTGTGTTTAAAATTATAATGCAAAAATTTCTAAGACTGAATATTCAAGACTATTGCATGAGATCAAAGCCTTCCAAAATTCATATGTTGAATCCTTACACCCAAGATGACTATATTTGGAGATAGTACCTTTAAAGAGGTAATTAAGATTAAATGAGGTCGCAAGAGTTGACACCTAACCAAATAGTACTGGTACCCTGAAAGGAAGAGGAACTACAGATCTCTCTCTCCCTCATCCCACATACCCACAGCAACAAGATAACCAACTTCAATGTAAGAAGAGAGGTCTCACCAGATACCAACTCTGCTGCTACCTTGATCTTGGACTTCCAGCCCCTGGAACTGTGTGAAAGTTAATTTCTGTTGTTGAAACCACAGCCTGAGCAGAGTAATAATACTCCCTGTTAGTTAAAATGAATCTTTATAATTTCTGCATCACAGATTCATGTTAGCCATTCCATTTTACTTCATTGTTGTTAGGAACTGCGTGATGCTTGTCTTCTTAGAACTTTAATTAGAGCTTGTAAATCATTTTAATTAGACCTTTTAATGAAATATTGAATAATGGAAATTTCATTATCGGTACATCTTTTAAAATGATAATTAAGGATTTAGTAATATTTCAATAATATTTATGCTTGTTTTTGTGCTTAAAATAAACTAAATGATAAGCATTATTTTTAAATTCCATGTATATTCTGAACATTTGAGTTTAGACTTGGGAACTGAATATTTGTGTTTAGACTTAGAAAACTGGAGGGCAAATTGAAATGAAGACAAATTTCTATGTAAGTTTCATTAGGTCTGCATGGTTTTGCTTTGCATGTACTTGAAAATTAATATCACTGCATAGGTGAAAGAGCAATGGGATTTTAAGGCAAACTATGGAATTGGGGTGATTATGATGTATCAATACAGTTTATCAATTATAATAAAGGTATCACTTTGGTGAGGAGTGGATTATGCATGAATGGAGGCAGGGGGATGTGGGAAATCTCTGTACCTTCCTTTCAATTATTTTACTCTGAATCTAAAACTGCTCTAAAAAAATAAAGGTTTGTATATATAATTACAACCTAATTTTTTAATTCAAAATTTCACAAAAGGCAACCGACAGTCTCATAACAATGATAGCATATATTGATGATGTCAAATTTTCATAAATCAAAATTGAAAGCATCATAAGTCACGGGGAGAAGAAAAAAGTAGGGGGTACTATAGTTATTACCATACAAATGAGTGGATAAGCTATTATTCCTAAAGCTGTTTTGTCATTTTGTTCATTCAAAAACGTATATTAGGTACCAATGAAATGATATCTTCTGTATCAAAAATGTAAATTTCTGAAGTACCTGAGCAGATCTTAGTGGGAAAAATGATGAAATAGGTTAAAAAACAATTTCCTGCTCAGAATGATTAGAAATGAATTATGAATTAATGAGCATGGTGCATAATTTGAATGGACACAGAAATATTAGGAGACAAAGGAATAATTTACTCATGACTCAATGTAGTAAAGAGGCCTCTATGAGGAGAAGGAATCCCCAAACTGGTCAGTATGTCAGGAGAACAAATGAGATATGGGAAATTTATGATTTTTTTAAAAAGATTTTACTTATTTATTTGACAGAGAGAGACACAGAGAGAAAGGGAACACAAGCAGGGGGAGTGGGAGAGGGAGAAGCAGGGAGCCCGATGTGGGCCTCGATTCCAGGACCCTGGGATCATGACCTGAGCCGAAGGTAGACGCTTAACGACTGAGACACCTAGGCACCCTGGGAAATTTATGATTAAAGATACTTTCATTTCAGAGGGAAGAAACCAATAGGCAGCTAAGTTATATATACTGACAGAAAAAGAGTAAAATTTTGCCTATGTTTTTGGTTGATTGGGTAATAGGAAATGTGTGGAAATCTGATATAAAACCACCCAACCATTTTCAACCCAAGGTTGTGTTAAAATTCCTGATAAAAGGAAGGCTTACCTTTTTGGGAGCCAATGTTCCCTATGCGAGTAAATTTTTCTCCTCTTCACTTTTGTAGCATCCTGTGTATAAATTCTTATAGCTTCTATCACATTGCATTGAAATAATCTTTTTATAATATCTATCTTCTGATAAGGTCAAATTTACCAAACACCAATGATTAGGCTTTATCTCATTGTCTCTCCAATACTGGGCACATGCTCTAACATCTAACAGGTGCTCAATCAGTGTTTACAGATGTAAACTATAAATTCATCCCACGATTAACTAAAGGACTATTTCTGCCCAGTGGACATGGTACAGAGAAATGCTATCTTTACAGGATTTTGAAGACATTAGATTTAAATAATGTAAGCATCTAAAATCCAAACAGTGTCAGAGAAAAGTAACCAATCTACCCTTTCTTTTAAAATATTTTAAAAATATTTTCTAGTCATACTATTTTATAGTTTTATATTACTTTATTTATAAATCAATTTTTTTATTTTTAAATTCTGAATGAACTTCCGTACTAACAATTGATTTAATTATTGAGTTTTTATGTATGCTTGCCTGCAAACAAACATAAATCTCTACTTGCATTCTGGGCTTTTGGCACTTACTATCCTGTTATTAATATTTTGAATGAATCATAAATGAGCTGAAGTACTTAAATGTCAGGATCAAGTACTTCGATGGCATTAATTAAAATTAAAAAAAAATCTCAGATCATGTAATTTGTTTTGCTTCTAATTTGCTCTGAGATGCAAACAAATCCACTTAATTTTCATAATCTAAATTATAAATGAATGGAAAAATACATAATATGACTATATCGAAAATTTAGAAGACATTTGTTGGTATGTAAAATTAAGTACACTATAAGTAGAGAAATGACTTCTACTATTATGAAATGGAATATGCCATAAAATGACGTGAAATGTTTTTATTGCTATTGACGATCTTTAAATGACATTCAAGATAGTTGAATATATTTTATTACTAAAATAATACTTTTATGATTCTGCTTTGGCCTAAAGAGACATTTTTGGATGAGCCAGATGTACACTGGCTGGATTCTTATTTTTAGGAAAGGTTGTAATACATATACACTGCAGATACATGTTAAAGACCTTTTAATTTGAATATTTTATTTTGCACTGTGGAATTCCTGTTCCTATATAGAAAAATCAATCTATTTTTAAGGAAAGGGATTGGTTTCTACTAATCAATTCTCACTATATTACTTTTGGAAGCATGACACATAGATGAAGTACATTTGTTGGGTTTGAAAAACAAACCAGCAGATGACATACTTAGAAGAAGATGTAAATGTATATTCCTTTATCTCTCATCCAATAAGTAAGCTTCTTAGTATACCAGGCAAAGTTCATCTAGTTTCTGTTAAAAAAATAAAATAAAACAGAAAGATAAAAAGAAGGAAAAAGAAAAACTCACTACATTTTAAACCAGACCTCTTCAATTTATGAAATGCTCTTGTTTTTTATAGAAAGGTGAAGTCTATTTTCCCTTTTCATTTCTTTTTATTCATTAAATATTCATTTGTTTGCTTGTATAACTTTACTTTCTTTATTGTGAATTACTTTAAATATGTATTTAAAAATTCCTAACAAATATTTAAAATATAAAAATATTCAAAATATACAGCAAGCCCTCTATATTATTGTTTCAGAATATATAATATATGCATGTGTGTTAATCGAAACAAAACCTACAAATATAGGAAGAAAAAGCCAGTGGAGCACCCTTCATCATACTATTACCTCTCTCCCTTTCTCCTCAGAATTAACCATATCCTACATTGTTTACTATTCAATAGGTCAAAACTTATTAATATAAACAATATTTGCTGAGTGCCCATTATACACTAAAGATTCCCAAAGACACTAAGTAGAGAGCAGAGTACAGTATTTACAAAATTTACAAACAACACAAATTTATGCCTCCATACAAATATATAGCATTGTTTTCATGGTTTTGAAACATTTTAAATGATGACAGAAAGATATAAATATATATTATATTTTCAATAACTTACAAAAGTTTTACTAAATATAGTTTTTGAGAAAATCCATATTAAAACATTCACCTGTTGTTAACTCATGTTACAGGCTATATTGAATTCTCATGTATACCTCACCAATAGAAGATACTATATGTATCCACATATTCTATATCCTTGCTTTTCTGTTGATAATTTATTTCTTTTGTTATGAAAATGATGCTTGTTGCCATGAGCATTCTTAAACACGTCTTACAAATGCATAAACTTTAGTTTTGCTAGGCTATATATCTAGGAGAGAAAAGTGCTGGCTCAAAGAATATACACATCTTCTACATTAGATAATAATGATAAAATGCTTGTTAAAGTGTTTATACCAATTTACTCTCCAAATAACAGTGAGGGGTTTTGCTCCAACATATCTTTGCCATCAATTATTATTGCCAGTTTTTTTCTTTTTTAATTTCGACATGTACAATACTGTCTTAATGTGATTTTTGAATTGTGTTTTCTGGATTATAAGTGAAATGAGCATTTTTAATATGTTTAATTGTTATATTATCTATGATCAGATACTCCTTTTGCCTATTTCGATAATTAGTTTTTTAAATTATTTGTGTTCTTAGTATCTTGCTAACATAAGAACATAAATATATTGTCTAAGATTTTATTCTTGATAGTTACATATTTTGCTTTTCTTGAGTAAATAATTTATCATTTATAAATTATATCATTTATATCATATATATCATATAAATTATATCAATTATATCATATATCATTTATAAATTATCATTTATCATTTATCATTATTTAATATAAATTAAATAATTTATAATTTAATTTTTGGGTGCAACAAAAAAATAGGAAATTAATTTCTGTTTCTTATATGCATAGGTAATTCCTTGGCTAGTGCCTCTTATGAAAATAGATAGGTATCACCTGCTAGGTTTCATTCCATATATAATACATCACATTTTAACGCAAGTATGTATTGTTTATAATTATTCTATATTATTCTATTTGTCTATTGATCTATCCCACAGTGTCTTCACAAAAATTCTCTAATCAATTCAAACAGATAACCTATATACTTTCTTACATTTTCCATATGGCAAATTCTTTGTTTGAAATCTGTGTTTGGGATTTTCTTGTCTTATTGCTTTGGCTCAACATGGTAATTCCAGAAAGAAGCAGAGGTATAGGCCAGCAATGTAGGCTGCATTAACAGATTTTGAATACAGAACCATCTTATGAGACTGGGTTAAAACCCATGTGGACACAACATCTTTTTTAAATTGAGTGTTTGACAGGTGAGAATAAGAAAGTTTTTGTTTCTTCTAATACCCTTATCCAGTTTTCTATCAATATCAGCCTAAATGATAAATTAAATTACTTTTTCTTTACCGTGAAACATTTGACATGGCACAAATGATCAATTCTCAACTATAAAACTACTTGATCTGGTCATTTTTGCTATTTGGAGGCCTCAACTTTTCAGAAACTGCTATTTCTCATCCAAGTACTTTTCTCTGTTCATGATATGTAAATATTAAGAATTCTTCATAGACATTCATTCATTCATTCATTCAATAAATGGAATAAGAGTAATAAGATCAATAGACAAATTGATACTTTACACTGCAAGAGCAATGCCTGAAATGCATTAGCTGCTCAATATTTGTTGAAAAAATGAAATGAATAAAATAGCAAGTCATGGGACAATGTGACTGGAGAGATTAACACTAGAAAATTGAAGACTGTTCATTTCAAATAGAATTTATAGTTCATCTTTTAGAAAATGAATTATAGTATTAAATAAAATCTAAATTTATGTAAATTAAAAAAATGAATTTTTTGGTCAACATATTTGAAGGTTAACAATTAAGATGCCATTGTCAACACCTTGGTGAGAATTTGATTATCTAAACTAGGTCCATGGTAATTTGGATAGAGAATAGAATGCACATGCTCTCTTTATGTATAATCACACATGAGAGAATGATACGTATGGACAGGAATTGAAGCAGCCGAACTTGTTTTTTGATTGAATTTGGGGATTGCGACAGAAAAAGGAATCCAGAGAGCATGCCAAGTTTCTAGTTGGACTGACTGAGTGAATGATGGTTATACTACCAAAAAATACCCCCCCCAAAAAATATTGAAGTAAGAACAGAATGAGGGCATGGTGAATTCTGTTTGGGACATAGTAATTTTAAGATAGATTCCCCTAACTAACCATATCTCACACATGTTATCAGTCTCAAATGAGACAAGGAATGTGAATTTTTTTAAAGAAATTTATGACACTAAAACAATCTAGGTACATAAAAGATACCCTTATTGTTTTCAGTTGAAGAGAATTATGTAAATCAGAAGTAATGAATGCTATTTTCTTTTTAGCCAAGAAGAATAGAATAGAGAAGTAAGGTATATTGGCTAATTAAATTAAGACGAAACCTATATATCAGGATAATGAATTGCGTATGCTGATCTCTGTACCATCAGACTTTGTGAATCTGTGTTTTAGGATTATATATTTTTAATATAATTTGTTCCATAAAGTCTTGATTAATCATTTTCTCATGAAATCCAATTAAAGAGAATATCATAATAACATTCTCTGTAGGCATTACTGACTATAGTAAAATTACCACACTTTGATGAGAATCTATCAGCCTATATCGAGGATAAAAAACATGAGAGACTATTATGAAATTCATCATAATATTACTATAAGGAAACTACTATGAGGACTATACATTCTGATTAGCCTTCTCCAGAAAAAAAGTAAAGTCTCTAGTCTTTATAAATAATATTACACATTTATTTACAAAATGAACAATTGGGCGGCTGGGTGGCTCAGCGGGTTAAAGCCTCTGCCTTCGGCTCAGGTCATGACTTCAGGGTCCTGGGACGGAGCCCCACATCGGGCTCTCTGCTCAGCAGGGAGCCTGCTTCCCCCTCTCTCTCTGCCTGCCTCTCTGCCTACTTGTGATCTCTCTCTGTCAAATAAATAAATAAAATCTTAAAAAAAAAAAAAGTCAAAATGAACAATTGACAGAGCTCAGGCATAAACCCTAGTTATCTGATTCTAGAGTCTGTGTCCTAGATAACCACACTCCTCTAGTTTATTATTCATTTGTGATTACTGTTTTTGTTTGTTTATTTATCTTTTTAGGTTTTAAATTTCAAATCTTGTTGCCCCTATGAGCAGTCACAGACCATATCATTGATTACTAAATGTTTTGAAACGAACCTGTAAATCTGCCCCAATCAATACAAAGCTTGGAAATCTTACTATCAAATTCCTATGAGCATATTGTCGCAATAATCTGTTTCCTTATTAGCAAAGCAAAAATAAAAGGTAGTATTTCACAGCAAATATATGAGATTGTTAGTTTATTCTGACAACACAAATGATTGCTGTTCATGTTATAAAGCCAGGGAACTTTCAACGAGACTGAGGGTAGGATTTTATGTGATAAAATATCAGTAGTTTTGAAACTTTGTTGTTGAAATAAATAGCATCTCGAGGTTTACAGGTATGGGAAGCTAACAAGTACAGGAAAAGAGTGAATCTGGCTATATATATTTGCCTATGTATTTTGTTGTTGGTGGAGAACAGACATAATAACATGAGGGGACTAGTATACTAGTCAGTTTTAACACATAAATTTCTAAGCCTCAATTCTGGTACTATTTTGTTTATATTTGTCTATTTCCACTTGTAACTTTTGTTACTTTATTGTATTTTACATTTCGCAAACGGTCTTAAATATTTCCTAAAACTACGGTGAAGAGGAAAACTAATAAACAATCACGTATGTATGTATTATACATATGTGCATATCTATATTTCCCCACCCACCCCCTTTTTTTTTTTGCATCCAAAGGGACCATTGTGTCATGGAAAGCCACACTACCTGAGAATATATATGGACCAGATAGGCTCATATTACATCCAATTTTGTTATTATCTTGCTATTTTATTAATCCCACACTGGGGTGGGTATCATAATAGTGATGAGGGTCTCTTGGCTGCTAATTAGCAAGAGCCAGATTAAATAATGTCTAAAATAGGCTAATTTCTGGCTCTGCTGAGAATAATGACTTCCTTAATTTTTTTTTTAATTTCATAGGCTACTTGCTATAACATTTCAAAAATGTTTCCCTTGTTTTGAAATTAAATCATTTACTAATATGATTATATTTTAAATGATCTTTCAGCTTTTAAACCTACTCTTTAAGCAGTACAAATCTATATTGTGATTAAATACCCAGGCAAAAGGTGTGAGAAGAAAACCGTTAATTGTGTACAGATATTGGCGGTTTCTTAATTATACAACTAGTGAAACCAGAGGAACTGTTTGATGTTTTCTTTTCTTTTGTAGAGAAGTTTTAAGAATCTAAACCAGTGACTGTCTTTGCAAAACAAAGAACTGATTACATGTTTAGTCAATAAATAAAGAATGGCTGGTTACACATTATGTTTTGTTCGTTCATTTCCCCAGCTGCATTTACAAGGTTTCTTTTGAAATACCAGTCAAATGAGACGGTCTCTCGGTAGAGAATAGAGAAAATAGTGTTTTCTTGTTTTCATAACAGCCCAGCACTGCAGCGTACCAGGTACAAGCAGGCTCTAACTGCAAGGAGGTGAGGGCACAAAGAAAAGATTTCTTACGGTGGAGGCTATCATCTACTTTAGGAAGGATTTAATATGAGAAGAAATGTCCTGTATGTGGGCCTGGGGTGGGGGACAGGCAGCAAAAAGAGGCAGAGGAAGGCTGCTAGGAAAATGCGCAAATAAGAGAAAAGGAAGAAGGCGATGACCTTTACATTTGTTCCTTTCTCAAGGAGTGTATCTGTTACCACCTTACCTGAATTTCTGCTAAATTTTCTGGGCCATTCATGCAAGAAAATCAGGTATGCCAAAGCATATGGACCTAATCCGGAAACGTGCCTAGCCTAGGACAGGACCCCACACCAGCTCCCATACTCGTTAGTCACCAGAAAGAAGCTTCAGTGGGCCCTCCTTGCTTCACCTGGGCTTGGGTATCAGAGTATTCATGTCTGAAAGAAAGCGTCCCAAATGAGCACAGAATGAGCCCAGAATGGCTCATTTGCAGCAAAGTGAACTGTGCTGGAGTATTGTGCTGGGATATCTACCGTTTTTCTGCTAATGGCTGAGTTATCGTTGTCCCTCTCGGCTCTCAACAGCCGTGGCCATTTGAAGGTGGACTAAGAAGAGAAAGGTCACTTTATCAAACTGATGTGAGTCCCACCACTAGTCTGTGGTTTCTAGGTGGAATAATGAGGCTCAGCACTGAAGGTCCTGAGAAAGACCTGGGAAATGAGGTCCCTGTGCCCGGCTGCCAGGGAGCCAGTTGCTTACTTCTTTCTGGTTTGGAGGAAGGTGGCAAACAAACAACAGAAACAAAACAAAACTAAACTAAACAACAACAACAAAAAACAAAGTCCTAAAACAAAAACAAAAACAACAAAAACAAAAACAAAAAAGTCCTTACAGTAACAAAACCAAACATGAATTAAGTTAAGCAGACTAAGTGGACACACATCTACCAACATGTTTCCTTTTCTGTTTACTATGACTTATCTTCAAGAAATATTTTTCAACGTGTTTCAAAACTGAGGAAAGAAAAGTGCACACACATCCCTGAAATAATGTAACATGGTCAAGGTCTTTGCCGAATATTTTCAATATTTTTATCATAAAAAAGAGAAAATAACAATCTGAATCTTTTCTTTCCATTTCTTCTTTTGTTTGTTTACTTTTTCTTGTCTCTTTCCCCTTTGGAGAGTAAACTTGTACTTTTTGTGCTACAGGTTCTATAAGGAGAACCCTACATATTTGTTCAGGTGTAATAGAAAAAATTTGATAGTGTTTCATTGGATGTTTATATTTGCATGTACTTATATATACACACGTGTGTGTGTATGTATGTAACCACTAACTCTACACTGAATAAATATAATGGTACATTTATAAATTTAAAGGTTTGGGAATTACACTGGATTAGTTCATACAGATGGTATATTGAAAACTGATTTTCTGGAGCAAAAACCATTGTATCATAGAGGCTTGTGAAGCCGGAATCTGAGATTTCAAATAGATGCATTTTTCTGCATTTCTGTAAGAACCAAAGATTTTCCTTTTGATTCAAACAAGAATGATAAAGGCGACTTAGGGTTTCCTTCCTTGATTTTGTAGGGAGTGTTCATTACCACTGCCTTAAAGATCCCCCTTTCTATAAATCCGACCGTAGATTATTTACCTTAAATCTAGGAGGCCTAACCATTTGGAAATTGAAACTCCTGCATCTGTCTGACTTGGAATCACCATGAGATGAGTCAAAAGGCCAGACACTATCTCATTGGGAAAGAAAAATTATCATGTCTGAGTACCAGGAATAATGATTCTAAATATGGACAGGCCTAATTCATTCAACACTTCAATGATGGCCAAGTGACACGTGCTGGGCGGGTTCCGCCTCTGCAGCTGGGATTTCAGCTCTTTGGGAAGACACGGCAATGCAGATCTGTTGAAGATAAATGACATATACTTTTGGGAATGAATGGATTTTCAGAGAGGGACCTTTCAGAAATCTTTGGGGTTATATCACTTTCTTTTTCTTAACTGTTTCATTCTCTTCGTCCAACAAAAGCCGCTCATAACTCACCCACCACCCTCAGACATAGTTATTCTTGATATTAATTTTCATACTTTTGCATTTAAAATATTACTGCAAATATCATATTTTATCTCCTTTGGCAATTGCATTTCATTTTTTTTTTGTGGAGGGCTATTGGAAACAAATGGGTAAAAACTGATTTAAACAAAGATTATATGAATGTGTATATTAAAAAGAAGTGATTCTCAGAAATGTAAAATAAATTATGTAGTATCTTTTATTTGCAGCCTCCCACAAAAGGAATAGATTAGGTGCTAGTGACAGATTCAACAAAAGCAAGACACCATATTGCTGTTGCCAAGCCTCTGGTGTTACCTGAATGACTACCTTTCACACCATTTTCATTGTACAACCATCTCTAAGGGTATATTTCTGTACCACTTTCTGTCTCAGAAAATTGATAGTAAAAAAAAAAAAAGGACTTGACAAAATCAAACACACACCTGGATCCTTTATATGGTCTAATAAAATAGGATGATGTGTTTTATATGTAGTAAATTTTGGTATCTCCTTGATCAATCACAAAATAAATCCTCTAGTACTGTCCTGGAATCCTAAATTGAGACTTAGGCTGTGACAGTGATGAATACACACCGGATAAAACCAAACTTCTAAAGCCGAAGTAGTAACTTCAAAAGATATAAAAAATGCAATATATATTTTCCTTTTATATTTTAGAAATAAAAAAAACTGACCCTTTTATATTTGTAGAAATAAACAAGCTGATTCTAATTGATATTAATTAAATATAATTCTAATGTATTGATGTATTTTGTTTCAAGTATAAGAACTCATCCTTGGCTAAGTATAAAAAGGAGTTGAAATACTAACAGAAAAAAGGCTTTCAGGAAAAAAAAACTTGTTTTGATGGAAATAGAGCTCATTAATGGACTTTCATGAACTATATTCTTTAGATTTCATCACTAATGTAAACTACTTCCCATATGCTCACTACAGGAATATAGTCAGATAATATTTTCAATTTATTTAACATGTCTTTGTCTAGTATCTACTATCTGTCTGGCACAGTAAAAAAACACTGGGTATACAGCAATAAACAGAATATAAGTCGTACTTTAAGATTAACTGGATTAATCTTGGATTAATAGTTTTACTGGATTAACGATTTTCACTTAATAAGAATAAAAATTTGCTAACATATATAATTTTTTCTATGATTTATAAAATACCTTTACAAGCATTAACAAATTGAGCCATCCTATGACCTCTGAAGAAGTATAAATATTTACTAACATTATTTCCAATTTCATGTGAAGAAATCAAGCTCCAAAAGCTTAAATAAATTTACAATATTTTTTTTTGGCTGGTAAGTAGTGGAGTTGGGACTAATCTGTAATTTTATACTCACTGCAGCATGCTTTACAGATGCTTTCTGAAATATATAGAAATGCTTGTTTACTTTCTAGATGTACACATATTTTCACTCTCTATTCTTCCTTTAGCAGAAAGTCCAAGTAATATCTTCCATGCTGACATGTAAGTAGTTATGCATTTAATAGAACTTTAATTAACCAACACGTGGAATTATTCCCAGAATTATGGGATAAGGAGGGAATGCATTGTCTGGTCTCACTCGTGTTCTCCACAAAAGTAAAAACATCAATAGTCCTAAATCCAAACAATTTATCCTTATTTTTTTTAGGCTTCAGCAGAACTTTTAGCTGCTTATTGTAGGATTTAGTCATCCTTGGAAAGAAAAAAAATTAGTTATTCTAGACAAAATGTTTCCTAGATACAACTGAAATCCATTTTTTCCTGGCTTCAAGTTAAGAACGATTGATAAAATCCTATTAAAATGTTACCCATCTCTCTAGAGCCAGATAAGGTTCATCTCTGACCACTCCAAATGTCAATAATCTATTTTCTTTGACTCTGTATATTTATAGTATTTCTTAAAAGTCTATATTACATAAATAGGATAGTATGGTTTGGATCTTATTTTGCATTTACTAGAGTTTCATTTTCTTATTTCATTAATTGTAAAATTATTAGGGCTTTGTCTTTTGCTGTATCCATCTGTATCTATTTGCATATTACTCATAGTTGTTTTATTTGCATGGTTTCTCAAATGGATTATATAGAGGCTAAAATCCAGAATTATACTTCATTTCCCATTTTTCTATTTTGCTTTAGGCTCAGGTCAGTTACAAACAATGGTTAATGAGGATATCTTAGAGGCAATGCCCCATTCTAACTAACAAGCTCAAGTGAAGCTATTCTCCATAGTTCTCCTAGATTAACATCATCCTACTAGATGTATGCATTTCCAAAATTAGTGAGTTCTATCTCAAAATGGCACCTGAAATTATAACTATTTGGTAATACCATTTTGTATATTACAGCAATTAGACAATAATCAAAAGATAATACGGGATAGAAACACTTAAGTACCATAACACTAGAAGTACATAGTTTTGGAAGGGAAAAATACATACTTTAGCATTGATTAGAGGAGATTTCAGGTAGGCATTAGAAGGATAAGCAGGGCTAGGGTGGATGTTAATAGAACCCTGGGGTAGTGAGAGATCTGCTGTACAGGAAATAGTTGTCATCCATTAATTGTCTATTTTAGTCATTACGACACCATCCAAAAATAGAAAGCTATTTTAGTACTACATGTGGAGGGCCAATGATGTGGAAGAAAGTATGATAGAAAGTCAAAAAAACTGAATTTTGTTCTTAATTTTATTTCTAATTAGACTTGGATATTTGCTAAATCTGCATAAGCTCTTCAAAATTCAGTTTCCACACCTGCAAAATAAATAAGATGACTTAATATTTATTAACTTCCCACCAGAATATTCAATAAATTTAAGTTATTTTAAAAATAAATGCAATTCGGTTTTCTGTTTTTCTCCTCTTTTTTTCATCTATCATGATATTTTAATCTCAGAGTCTTTCCCGTTTCTCTTTGCATATGTCACTACATAATCCTGAATTTAACAATGTTTGGTATTCGCTCCACACTACAATTTGACCCGCTGGGGTTGAACCAATAGGAAATAAGAAAACAAAAGGGTGAGAGGTGCTTGGGTGGCTCAGTCAGTTAAGCTTTTGCTTACGGTCTGGTCATGATCTTTGGGTCCTGGGATGGAGCCCTTTGTGGGGGGATAGAGCCCCTGTTGGGCTCCTTGCTCAGCGAGGAGTCTGCTTCTCCTTCTCCCTCTCCCTCTGACCCTAACCCGTGCTCCTGCTCTCTCTCTCTCAAATAAATAAATAAAATCTTGAAAAGAAAACAGAAGGGTGAGAAAATCAGAGTGAGGTCAGGTAATTGGAAATGTTTTCTGTGAGGCTGGCTCATAAGAAATTAGACAGAGATGTAGAAATGCAGGACATGCAGTCAGGGATAACATGTCATTTTATTTTTTAACTATTTTTAAAAATGATTCTATTTATTTATTTATTTATTTATTTATTTATTTATTTACTGGGGGTGGGGGGAGAGACGGAGAAAGAGAGAAGGAGCCAAGCAGGGAAAGGGGCAGAGGGAGAGAGGGAGAGAGAATCTCAAGCAGACTCCATGCTGAGCTTAGAGCCAGACAGGGCACTCAATCTCAGGACCCTGAGATCATGACCTGAGGCAAAATCAAGAGTCAGATGCCCAACTGATTGAGCTACCTAGGCGACCCATAATGTGTCATTTTAAGCAGTTTGGATTTAATTCTCAAGAAACAGAAAACCATTCAAGAGTGTTAAGCAGGGGAAATGGTATGATAAGATTTGCATTTTGAAAAGCTGACTTAGGACTTCCCATTTCGCATCTGGCACATAAAGAGCTTGAAAGTCACCACTGCATTCTAACAACAAGTGAAAAGCAGAACAGACTGAAAAATCCACAGCTCTTCTTAGATCCTTAAGAGAAGTGATGTAATAGGGCAAACTGCTGACCCTGAATTTGAGCAAAGAGGCAGGCAGATACGGAGAAGCAAAACTTACCAGCGCAGAAACACAGCAGCAAAAACTTCTACAGGTACCAATGCCAGGGTAGGAAAACTGAAGCTATAATTGATGAATTGGTGGAGACAGTCTGGAAAAGCCTAAGAATCCAAAACTCCAGATGAACCACACCTCCAGGAACTCAACCAGGTCCTTGAAGAGAATATCAGAACGATCCTCTCATGCTTCTGTCAAGGAGAGTGGACAAGTCACCATTTTGAAAACACCTGTGCGTTTTGTTCTTCCTTATAAGTCTGGTCACAAGAAAAAGTATTTTAACCAGAGCTTAACGTCTTAACCCGCTGGGAATTTTTTCAGAGCCTAATCTATGTTGGGGAAGGGCAATACTCAATTCTACCATCTCTAGCTATCCTGTCCTACCTAAGGCAGTGGTGGCAAGAAACTGAAAGCACTTGCAGAGTTCACAGTGCAAAGACACAGACATACTAAAATACTAAGCCTGAATCACAGGGCTATGGAGCACTCCCTTCCTCCCTATCCCTTTCTACTATATTATTAAGGCCTTTTTAGAGAAGTTCCTTTTAGCTACTGCGTGTCTAGCTGTCAAAAAAAAAAAAAAAATCACAAGGTATACAAAATGGCAAAAAAGAAAAAAATACAGTTTGAAGAGACAGAGCAAATATCAAAACCAGGCTCAGATACGGCATAGATGTCAGAATTATTAGAATTAGAAGCCTATTACACTCTACAGGTGATTCGCATGCACATTTACATTTGAAAACCACTGGTCTAGAGGACTGATTTGGATACTAAATTTTCTAGATGTGATTTTCCCATTCTGTTTTTTTTAACTCACAGCTCTACTCACTACAGACTTCAAATAATTCTCATTTATTCTACTCCTGTAATCCTCTACAAAGTTATCTTAAGTCCATTAGGAGGTATATGATATATATGTTTCATGTTCCTTCATGGCCTAGCATAATGATATTAAAGATGTATTAAGTCTTTAATGAAAGAAAAGTTAATAACCTGATGCATCCACTAGCTAAAGCTGGTTATGCAAACAACTTCTCTGCAGACAGTTACCTGGATAGAGCACGACTTTCTAGATGATGCTGAGTGTCAATGTGATGACCTCTAAGTTTCAATGAACCAGAGATGACTCCCTTTTATTCAGAGATATTTTGATGATCTAAATTTAAGATGATCTAAATCAGAAACTCTCCTGTCTTGTCTCTTGCTGTTATACAGCAAATGTACGGAAGAGAGGAGGGAAAATAAATCTGATATATTGGCATGTTGCTGTTTAGTATCAGCTCTGGGAAAAGGTTTGATGGAAGATGAGCTGTGAGTGTTTGATAAAGACTAAAGGTCCTGATTAAACGGTAGGAACATTTCATTTATCAGGCTTGGTCGAATGTAATGTAAGGTATCATAGGAAAAAAATGATATTTCAGGCCAACCCTACCTTATTCTCAAGTACCCAAATGAGTATGTACTTGGATCTTGCCCAGCATTTGTTCTTCTCCTGAATTCACTTTTGGCATGAAAATCCTGAGCCATCTAAGAACCAAAGAAAGCTGCTTTGTGTAGAAAGTGTATATCGGTCATCTCTAACTACACACCTTCTAAACAAAAAACAAAACCTGTGTTAGGATCATGCTTTCTTCTTATTTATCAAGCATGAAAACAGACTCTCAACTTGATAATCCAGCCTCTGTGGAAGCTAAATACATATAATTAAAAAAATTAAATTTTAAGTAGACTTCATGCCCAGCATGGAGCCCAACTTGGGATTTGAACTCATAATCCTTTTTTTTTTTTTAAGATTTTATTTATTTATTTGAGATAGAGTGAGAGTGAGAGAAAGAGAGCACAAGCAGAGGGAGCAGCAGGCAGAGGAAGAAGCAGACTTCCCACTGAGCAGGGAGCCAGATGTGGGACTCCATCCCAGGACTCCGGGATCATGACCTGAGCTGAAGGCAGACGTCTAACTGACTGAGCCACCCAGGTCCCCTTGAACTCATAATCCTTACATAAGACCTGAGCTAAGATCAAGAGTCATTCACTTAACTGACTGAGCCACCTAGGCTCCCCTAAATATGTATAATTTGTTAAGACTTCACTATGTTTGTTCCACTGTTCTCAGCAATTTTCATGTATTTAATCTATATGATGTCCTAGTAAGAGATATTCAGTAAGTGACTAATGGAAAACTGAGGCTCAGAGACCTTGATTAATTTTCAATAGGTCACACAACTAGTAAAGACCAATAAAAAAATAAATAAACACATTTATTGTGGCAGAAAGCCTGATTTCTTAACTATATCCCAGACCTTAGGTAAATGTTTATTTCTTCAAAACTTTTAGTGTATACAGCCTCAATTGTCTTCATGCAATTTTTTAGACTTAAAATTATGCTTTTATGGAAGCCTTGAGGGTTTTTTTAGCTTCCAAGTAGCAATTTTATTTAGTGTTCCCTTACTGATCAAGTCTCCTGTGAATTTCCTATTTACTTCTTTGGCCAAGGGAGAGAGGGATGTTTGCTAACCTGCTGGTACACCTCATGAGTTGACCTTTCAGTTTCCCTTCCGGTCTTGGTTGTTGGAGATGGTCCACTTCCCACCTGCTTTTGTTTGTACTCTCCGAACCACTGTTTGCATTTAATTTTAAAATGTCTCCTTCTATTATCTCCTCTGGTTTTCAAGTCTTTTATATGCCACCTTCTTTTATACCTTTCATACTTTATAATTCATCTAAAACTTTTTTTTTTAAATATATTCTAGAGCATGAGAGAAGATGCCAACTGGGAGTGTACCTCAATGAAGAAAAACAAGAAAAATTAAAGTTGACAGAAATGTCAAAAAGATTGAAATATAAAAAATACTGGGTTGATACCTGAAAAATTTCATAAACAGAAGTAAAAGAAATAGAGTAAAAGTGAGAAAAATATCATAGCAAAGAGTTTGGGACAGCAATTGCCTGGGTAAAGTTGTTATAGATTCACCACTGAATCCTAGAAACATAACCTGTGGATCTGTCTCCACATAAGTAGGAGAGAAAAATCTGAACTGACTTTATGTTTAAATAAGAAAACAAAACAAGTATGTGTACACACAGGCATCAGTTTTTTATTTTTTAATTTTTTATAATCCCGTAAATGGGAATTTGACTTAAATAGTTCTTTACCTAATACCTAATACTCCCTTGATACTCCTAATGGACCCTTGATCAGAGAAGATGCAATATGAGAAACACATGTTCTCATTCACTGAGGTTTTCAGAGATGATAGGGCTCATTTCTGTCTCAGACTGAGCTAACCCAGAACAAAATTAAGTGATCAATTTCCAGACTTCACTTTTCAGTTTCGTACCTTTCTTTTCTTTGCTTCTATTTATGGAAATTCCAGTAACTTTATTTTTAATGTTTTCTCTTTTAACAAAATTCTTTTGGGCCTAACTTTATTAAAAAGATTAAAATGTCATTAAAACCTATATTAAGAAATGTTTATTGTTTATTTTATGGATATAATGATCTATATAGATATATAGATATAGGTATATAGATATAATGACCCAGTGTCCTTTTATAATTTGGGATATATAATATTTTAGGTCCCGCTATATAATGAGAAGGAATAGACTCTTCTAAGAATTGTATATTTGTCATGTCATTTAATTAAACCAACAATCCCATATAGTAGCTATTATTATGAAAGTCCTAAAACTTTGGAATACTTGTCAAGTTATAGACAGTGAACACTTGAAAATTTAGAATCAGATTCAGATTCAGGTCACTCTAGCTTTTTTTTTTCTTTTTTTCTTCAGGTCACTCTAGCTTTAAAGCCAAAATTTTTTACCAGAGGTAGATTCAGGTTATGTAAAATCTGGGGCATATACAATTTGGAGGAAACTAATTTAAAAAATTAAATTGACAAATGCATGCTTAATTATTAAAGTGAGAATTTATTTAGAATATGAGCAAAACGCAAAAATTGCACACTCTAAAAAGCTCTGCAAATATAGCAAACATTACAAAATCCAAAAAAAATTTTTTTTAATTGAATAACTACCTCATACACCTCATAATAACTTTTTCCTATATTTTTGGCTTCATATTCATATTATAAAGATTTTGTATTGTCATTTTTTATAGAGATAATAGTAAGATAACTCAGTCCACTATCAAGGTTGATCATGTACATATTTTTTTTTTTTATTTGAGAGAGAGAGAGAGAGAGAGAGAGAGAGTATAAGAGGGGAGAAGGTCAGAGGGAGAAGCAGACTCCCGGTGGAGCTGGGAGCCCGATGCAGGACTCGATCCCGGGACTCCGGGATCATGACCTGAACCGAAGGCAGTCGCCCAACCAACTGAGCCACTCAGGCGCCCCGATCATGTACATATTTTTATTAAGATTTTTTCAAAACTATTTGAGCTTCACAACTCATTATTGTTATATTACTGTTCTAGGGTTTCCATAACAAAATACCACAGACTGGGTGACTTGACCAATGGAAATTTATTTCTCACAGTTCTGAAAGCTGAAAGCCCAAGATCATTGTGCTCCCACATGGCATTTTCTCTGTATGCACACATTTCTGGTGTCTCTTCCTCTTCTTATAAAGCAACCAGTTCTATTGGTTAAATTCACCTGTATGAACTCATTTAATCTTAATTGGCTTCTTACAGGGCCTATCTCCAACTATGGTCACAATGAGGGCAAGGCTTCAACCTATAAATTTTTTGTGGGGGACACAATTCGATCTACACAATTGATATTGTCATGCAAATATTTCAAGTTGTTATCAGTTTTGAAATTTTTTTCGTCCAGTTTCTTGCATACATGAAAATTACACAGATACTTCTTTCATAGTACTGCTAGAAATGCGTGCTCTATGAAAACAAATTCTATTAAATTGTACTTCCATAATTTTTATCAAAAACTTAAAAATAATAATTGATGGTATATTTACAGTTATATATTTCATGTTATCAAATAGATCACAGATAGAAAATATGTATAGTATATTAAATAACAAACCAGAAAATTAAAAAAAAATACTTTATCTAGGACAGTCATAAATGCTCTAAAGTTTACTCATAGGAAAGCTACAACCTAATTTTAATTGCACACTGGTCCACATTTTTTATACCTTATTTGTGGAACATTGTCTATCTCATTTCATCTCATTCTTTTCTCACCCATGGCTTGAAATTCTTTAATCATACTCTTTATTTTCTTTTCTTCCTCAAACACATAAATCTCATATCCACCCCTAAACTTTTTCACTGGTTAGTTTTTCCATCTAGTATATTCTTCTAGATCTTCATACAACACTGCAATATGACTCTAGTCTGCTTCCAGGAAAATTGGTGTAACAAGGACCTAGTTTATTTCCCTTCTGAAAGAACACTAATACTTCATGTAAAACATACGAAAGTGTTTTAGATGTAGAACAGTATAGAGCAATGATTACTTAGACAAGAAGAAGACATGAAGTGATCCCTAAAATTGCCATAACTTCCTAATTGGAGTGAGATTTCTGGCAATGGATGAGGGAGGAATTACTCAGTTAAAGCCTGATGATCTCCCTGAGCTAGGATTTGGATATGCAAGCCTAGAGACGGCAAAGCAGCTAGAATTTATAAGGGAGAGTGTCAGAGAAGAAAAAACCTCACAGAGACAGTTCTGGAGATATCTTCTGGATTTGTAGAGAATCCACTGTAAGTTTTCAACTGAGCACTGATCAGTTCATGTGGATAAGAAAACTACCCAATGATTTGGAAAATCTACCAAAAAAAAGACAGAAGGTAGAATCCTGGATATTGCATAGGTCTGAATATAATTTATGTTCTTACTAGGCAGAGTCAAAAATATAATTTATAGGCCATTGAGTAGAATAGTCAAAAGCTAATTACATTGACAGTATGACAAAATCAGCCCTACAACTTAAGGCTATTCTGGTTATAGCTAACAAAATTTAAAAGCAAACCTCAAAGGGATCAGATGTTTTCTAACTAAATTTAATTAACTAAAAGTATTATGGAGTAAAACTCAAAAAACATATAGGAGTATAAAAATATCCTTCATCCAACATAGCAAAATTCACAGTTCTTGTGATCCAGTCAATAATTACTAATTGAAATAAACGAAGAAAATATATGCCACATTAAGGAGAAAAAGCAATCAATAGAAAGAAATATACCCGGAAGTTACATAAATGATAGAATTGGCAGAAAAGCATATTAAAACAGTTAAAACTGTAACCCATATGTCAACAAAGAAGAGTAAAATTAAACACATTAAGTAGAGATACGGAAGAAGTGACAAAACAAATTGAACTTCTAGAGACGAAAACCATGCCTGAGATTAAAAAAAAAAAAAAAATACAATGCTTGGGTGAGATGGTTAGGACTTTATACACTGTAAAAGAAAAAAAATATTGCATGTGGAAACATAACAATAGAAGGCCTTCAAAACAAAATACAGAGAGAAAAGAGACTTAAAAAAATAAATAAATAGTCAACAAGCTGAGAAAAAACTTCATGAGTATTAACACATTTAATTGAAGTTCCCAAGGGAGAAATTGAAGGAGAAAAAATTTATGAAGATATAATGGCTGAATACTTTCCAAATTTGGTTGAAAGTATAAACTCATACATCTAATAAATCCAACATGCCCTTAGCACAAGAAAAAAAATACATAGATATGAGGAAATATTAAACATTTATAGAGGGTAAACACACATGTGCACACACACACACACCTCATGTACAGAGGGACAAAGACGAGGATGACAACAGATTTCTTGTCATAATGCTAATCAAAAAACAGTAAAACAATTTAAAAGAGAAAAAAAGTCGGCCCAGAATTCTATAACCAGCAAAAATATCTTTCAAAGACAAAGAGAAAATAAAAACATTTTCAGACATAGAAAAACTGAAATAATCAATATAGCCTAACATGAAAAATGTTATGGGAAATCTTTTAGGAAAATTATAAGAGATGGTAATTTGCATTCTTCACAAAGTAATGAAGGACACTAGAGAGAAAAGACATGGTGAAAAAAACAGTAAATAAATTGCTACACAGAAAACATTGTCTTACATATTTAGTATTAAAAAAAATTGACCTACTAAAGCAAAATAATAATCCTGTATTATAGGGTTTAAGATATGTAGAGGTAAAATATAAAAATCAATCTAACAAACCAAAAAAATGAGGAAACCTTACAGGTTTTTTATAACACATTTAGTATAGATGTACTTGAACGTAAGCTTCATGAAGTTAGAGATGTATATTATGATCTGTAAGGCAACCAGTAAAAGGAACAGTATAAAGAGGCAGCTAATAAACCAGCAGAGAAGATCAAATAAACTCATAAATACTAATTAAGCCAAAAGAAGGCAGAAAAAGACAATGAGAATAACAACAGCAAAACACATGTGACAAGTAGAACACAAATAGAAAGACAGTATACTAAAGGCCAACCACACCGAGAATCACATTAAATATAAATGGCCTAAGGGGCACCTGGGTGGCTGAGTCAATTGGGCGGCCGGCTCTTGGTTTCAGCTCAGGTCATGGTCTTCCAGTGGTGAGATCGAGCCTTGGGTAGGGCTCTGTGCTCAGAGCAGGATTTGCTTCAGATTCTCTCTCCTTTGCCCTCAAATAAATAAATAAAATCTTTGAAAATAAATAAATAAATGTTCTTATATTATTTTAAAGGCAGGATTGTCAAAATTGATTAAAAAAAAGACCCAACTCTATGTTTTCTACAAGAAACAAACATATATAAAGACACAGATAGTTAAAAAATAATCATTTAAAAAGAAGATGTGGTATATATATACAATGGAATACTATGCAGCCATCAAGAGAAATGAAATCTTGCCATTTGCAATGACGTGGCTGGAACTGGAGGGTATTATGCTAAGCGAAGTAAGTCAATCAGAGAAAGACAATTATCTATATGATCTCTCTGATATGAAGAATTCAAGAGGCAGAGTGGGGGGTTGTGGGGGGTGGGAGAGGGAAATGAAACAAGAGGGGATCAGGAAGGAGACAAACCATAAGAGACTCCTAAACTCATGAAACAAACTGAGAGTGGCTGGGGGGTAGGGGTGGGTAGGGATAGGGTGGCTGGGTTATGGACATTGAGGAGGGTATGTGCTATGGTAAGTGCTGTGAAATGTGTAAGCCTGAGGATCCACAGACATGTACCCTGGGGCAAATAATACATTATGTGTTAATTAAAAAATAAAAAATAAAAAATAAAAGAATTAGCATGCTAACACTAATCAAAAGGAAGGCAAAATGGTTAAAATAATATCAAATGAAGTAGATTTCAGAAGCCTATTACAAGGGATTTAAAAAAAAACCCTCAAACTCATATTTAAAAAACAAAAACAAAAACACCTCAAATCAGAGGACAAAATGTTCTTAAATGTTTTGGACCTAATAAAAGAATTTCCAGAATACTTGAAGAAGAAATTTATAGAATTATGAAATTAGATAATCACAGAAAGAGATGTCAATATCCCATTCTCAATAACTGATGGAAAATTTTTAAAAAATCAGCAATGACATAGAAAGCTTGAACAACACTACTAATGAAACTCACTTAATTCACATTTATAAAAGACTTCATTCAGCAACAACAAAGCACATATTTTCAGTTGCACATGGGAGCATATAGCAGCATAAAATATATAGTAACCACAATGAAAGTCACAATGGATTTCAAATGATTTAATAACACAAAATATAATCTTTATCACAACACAAAGTTGTAATCAATAACAAGCAGATCTCTGGGAAATTCCCAAATATTTAAAAATTCAATAACCACAACTCTGAGTTGTATGTCAAAGGACAAATTAAAGATGAAATTGGAAAAAAATTTGAACTGAAGAGGAAATAAAAACACAACATGTCAAATTGTATGACATCAGCTAAATCAGTACTGACAGAAAATTTATGACACTTAACATCTGTATTTGAAAATAATCGATAATTAGAAAAGACTCAATAAACCCAGCCTATTTTCAAGATTCATTTATATTAGAGCACACATTAATACTTCATTTCTTTTCATGACTAAATAATGTTTACTGAGTTGATATACTGCATTTTGTTTATAATTCATCAGTTTATAAACATTTGAATCACTTCCCCCTTTTGATACTATAAATTTGCTATTACAAACATTTATGTACAAGTTTTGTTGTTTGAGTGCCCAGTTTTCAATTCTGGTCAGTATATATGCAGTAGTGGAATTGCTAGGTCACATGGTAATCTATGTTTGCCTTTTTGAGAAACAACTACTCTGCTTTCCACAGAGGATGTGCTATTTTATATTTCCACTAGCAATGTACAGAGGTTACAATTTCTGTACATTCTTGTAAGTTTTTATTGAAACTGGGATAATTTGATTAGTGTGGCAACTCTGGAAATTATAGTCTCACCCCTCTTCAGACTTCATTATTTCTGCTCTTTGTGGATTGTTGAGTGGTGAATTTTCTGGATATTTTTCTATATTCCTTGCATATGTGACCACGGAAGTCCCCTGTTCCATTGCATTGATGGTCAACTAGTGACTTGACACAGATTTCTTTAAACATTTGGAGCAACAAACAAACAAACAACAAAAAACAAAAAAAAAAACTCCTTGTAGATTGCCTCTGGATTTGGACAGCACCTCTCTGCTTAGCCAGGCAGTTTATAATTCTGTCTTAGCTTTTACTTTCTACAGATACCCCCAATATCTCTGCCCTCTCCTCTTTTTCTCAGAATTTTTAATCTGTCTATTGCTTGCCCTGTTATTCCTTGTTCTTGGTGGCTGTGGATGATACATCTGCTTAAAAGCTTTTGACCATGAAGCTACTCAGCTCAGTTTGTTTTTGTTTTGTGGAGTTCCCTGCTCTACCATTTTCAGAGATGTCACTGTTGGTATTTGTCATTTTTCACTAAGCACAATCCCCTTTAAGAATGTTATTGTGTATACTGATATACACAATTCCTTTTAATTGTTGAGTCATGTTCTACAGTATAGATGTACAGTTCACTTAACCAATCAACCATTAAATGAACTTTGTGTTCTTTTTTCCAGATTGGGCTATTTGAAATAAAGATACTGTGAAAATCTGTGAATTTTAAGTAAATATAATTTTTCTTTACTCTGGAATAAATACTCAAGATTGTGATTTCTGGATTGTGTGATAGTTGAAGGTTGAATTTTAAGAAAATCTCAAACTGTTTTTCAAACTTGTATTATTTTACATTCCCTCCAAAACAATAAATAAATGATCAGATTTCTTTGCATCTTCACCAGTATTTGGTGTTGACAAGGTTTTTTTCTTTTAGTCGTTCTAATAGATGTGTAGTGATATCTCATTGTGGTTTAATTTACATTTCCTTAATGGGTAATGAAATTGAACATATTTTCATGTATTTATTTGCCATATGTA
>CM052899.1:157105826-157192585 GCA_028534135.1 Potos flavus | reverse complement strand
TCATTATTTTTTACTTTAGGGCATACAGATTTTTTTCATAGTAAGTGTTATAAAAATTAACATATACATAGAAAATTAAGAAAAATACTGATATATTCTTGAATTATAAAAAAATTAAATATTAGGAAAATCAAGGTAAAAATGGTCATATATTATTGTAGAAGTTAAATTATTTCTATAATAAACAAAATTAAATATAAACATAATAAACCAGGGATTAAACTCATAAACACAAAGAAAAATTTGAAAATACATTAAAATATAGATTTCAATAAAAAAACATATTTTACAAATTGGAAGCACACACACACAAAGAAAGGGTCGATCATATTAGAAAACTGGTCAACACTGCTGGTTCTTAGAGCAATGAAATTAACAGTAAAAAAAATTACTTAAAAAAAACTTAGCAACTATTTTAAGATTGATAACATTTGCTGCTTATAAATATATATGACATTTACGCATTGTTGTAGAAGTGTATATTGGAACAAAATTTTGGGAAAAGACTATGTCAGTATCTATTAAAGGTAGATTTTGCTACTGAATTCACCAGCGAACAAACAAAAACACTGTCAGATCAGGGTATTTATACAAGGATATTCACTGAAGCAAGTTATCTAACTGGAAACAACTTGAATGTCAAATAATATGGAATTGTTAAATAAATTATGCTACAGCTGTGGTTAGAAAGAAAATGAAGCAGCTAAATAAATTTGTTTGTTATTCACATATTGACCTAGAATTATGTCTATAACACATGATTTGGTAGTGGATAATTCCAGGTTTATGAAATATAAAAAGGAAAAAAGGAAAAATGAACCATATTTGTATGTTTATATCTAGCCATATCCGTATCTGTATCACCTATACGTATAGCTATTTTTGTCCAAGGTTAAAAAAGACTATAGTTTGAAAGGAGAAACCCAAATGCCTAACACCGCTAAACATGCCTCAAGGTAGCAGGAGATAGAAGGAGGGGGAAAGCTAAGACAATTGACACTTAATTTACGAATATCTACTCTTTGAATTGTTGCAAACACATATTCTTTCTCCTATTAAAAAATAATAACACAGTTTAAAAAATCCTCAACAAAAGCAACAAAAGAAATTGCTACTGAATGAATTATATCTATTCAGGCACAAATTATTATTTTCTCATGTGCAGAAGTTTGACTGCAGGCGTATCGCAAAGAGAAAAAATGTATGAACCTTTTCATGTAAAATTAATGATGTAGTATAATGTGTGGTCCTTTTACTTTAAAGAAAGGTATCACAATGTGATACTTTATTACTATGCCATTTTAATTGCTGCAGCTCTGTGTGCTTTATTGTGAATATTTTTAGTTTTGAATTTTTGACCCTAGGCAATTTCATTACGAAGTAGGGTTCCTTTTCATAGATTAGAAAATGTTACAAATCAAAAGGATAAATTATAAACACAATAGATTACAACTCAAACTCTTAAACTTCCTCATATTTTTCTCTTTATTCTGGTGGAACAAAGTGAGGACTCAGTAAGTTAGTGTAAAGTGAATAAATGAAAGAAAGTGCTGCAATTTTTTGTAGAAAGAAGTTTAGGGGAAGCTGTCACTTCATTTAGTAAATTAGAGAAATCAAGAAGCAAATTATGTCTTTAATGCTAAAACATAAAATGTTATCCAGGGCCTAGAAAAACATGATGTTATAATATCTTATAAAAACTAAATAGTAATTATGATTTATAGGATCAGTAGACCTCAAATTCTCCAGTACAAACATTAGAACAGCATTGTAAGAATAATAATTATATGGAAACCTCATATCAGGCTTTCTATTCCCCTGTTTATTATTCTTGTCCTTCCAGACCCTGCAGAGATGTGAATCTGTTCTATAAAACTACTCCTGTCCACCAAGTTAGTAAACTCTGCTTGGATTTTGTTTTCCTCTCAGGTGTCCTAAGACACAAGATTCATATCTTCCTTTTGAAGTCACCATCTGACTTGGCATCTCACCCATTAGACTGTGAAACCTTGAGAGTAGTAATCAAATATCATTAATCTTTGTAACTTCAGGAGTGAGCAAATTACATAACTTATGTCAGGTGTTGGATAATGTTGGCTGCATTCAATGAATTGATATACATGACACTGGACACATTAAAGGCAATTAGGAAATTGAATGGGATATCTTAAAATAAATGTGATGATTTATATTTTCCTTGGGAAAGACAAATCTACTCTCAGTCTATGGTAATGACCCTAGAATGTAGCTGTCCCATGTTGTAAAAGGATTATCTCATGTCTATTCTTGTCTCATCAATTACCTTTTCATCTTTTTGCCCCTTAATTTATAGTTCATGAAATAAATGATGCATTCCCACTGAACTCTGTCATATTTACACCATCAAATCTGTCTACAGATCAATCTGCTTTCTCCTCTTTATATTGGATGAAATGTTCTCATTTCTATCAAGGACCATCTCTTTAATTTACTTAGAATCTCAAACATGTCTTTTCAGAGGTTTCATTAATATGATTATAATCTACTATGAATTATTAATTTCTCCCCCTTTACTGAATCATGATGCTTGTGTTAGCTTCCTATTGCCACTGTACAAATTTTTACAAGTATAATGTCTTAAACAGTAGAAATTTGTTATCTAACAATTCTGGAGATCAAAAGTCCAAAGTCAATTTTATTTGACTACAATCAAATAAAACCAAAATAAAATCTGGAGTTTGTAGGAAAGAATCTGTTTTTCTGCTTTTTTTTCCATTTCTGGAGATTGCCCACAATCCTTGGCTCATGGCCACATGACTCCAATCTATTTTCATTGTCACATTTTCTTCTAGGACTCGGACTATGTCTGCTCAGATTGCTATAACAATATAGATTGGGTGGCTTAGAAACAACAGACATTTTTTTCCTTGTAGTTTTGGAGGTTGGAAAGTCCAAGAAAAAGATGCCAGCCTCCTGGTTGATAAATGGCTGTCTTCTCCCTGTGTCCTTACACAATAGAAGGTGTGAGGTCTCTCTCTCGGGCCTCTTTTATATAGTCACTAATTTTATTCATTAGAGTACCACACTGATGACTTCATCACCTCCCAAAGACCCTAACTCCAAATAACATCATATTTGGCCTTAGGGTTTAATATATGAATCCGGGGAGAATTAAACACATAGTTTGACACTGCCCTGCCCTCCCCCTATTCAAATCTGTCTTGCATACAAAATTCATTCATTCCATCCCAATAGCTCCAAAAGTCTTAACTCTTTACAGCCTTGACTATAATGTAGAAGTCCAAAATCTCATATAAATGCATCTTAATCAGATTTGGGTGAGACTCCAGGTATGACCCATCCTGACACAAACTCCTCTAGCTGTGAACCATGAAACCAAACTATTTTGTGCTTCCCAAATATAATGATGGGGCAGGCTGAGGATAAACATTCACATTCCAAGAAGGAGAAGTTGGAAAGAAGAAAGGAGGGACAAGTCCCAGGTAAGTCGAAAGCCTAATGGAGCAAATCTTACTAAAACCTTAAGATTTGAGAATAAACTTTTTAGGCTTGATACTCCGTCCTGTGGACGCACTGGGGCTACAGTCCTTCTTCTGAGTTGGAATTACATGCCTTCACCTCTCCCAGGAAAGAGTCCTGCCTCCACTGCTCTCCCAGCTGGGGTCATGCAGGTGACTCTGCCCCCATGGTTCTGTGGTGAATCCATTCTTTAAAATCTAGATGAAGGCAGCCATGCACCCGCACACCTGCCCCCATCCTTGCACTGTGTTTGCCACCAGACACAGAGCTGCAGAGGCCCCCAGTGTTTGCTTCTTGCGCCACCCGGAGGGGGTGACCTCTGTAGCCAGTGCTGCATGGGAACCTACTGGAGTCTCACCTAGGACAGCTTAGGGGTGCTGCACCTCTGTGCAGGTAGAGGTCAGGTCCATGATGTGAGATGGTGCCAGGCAAAGTGCTCCAGGCACTGTGCTCCTGGGTGGCCCCTCTGAAACCACTCTACCCCAAGACCACTCTTCCATTGTCCTAGAGGATTGCTCTTAGATTCTGTTGAGAGTGCTTATCCATGCTAGTTTTCTCATTAAATGGTCTCTCTTGGTTAAATCCTTTGTGTTCTTTCCCCAACAAGGCTTTCTCATCCTTCACAATATGAAAAGGCTGAGAATGTTCCAAATCTTTAAGACCTATTTCCATTTTGATTAATATTTCATCTTTAAGTCAGTTCTCTCTTCTTATATTTTAGTATAAATAGTCAGGAGGAGCCAAGCTGTATCTAAAACAGTTTGCTTAGAAATAGTTTCAGCTAAATATGCAATATCATTGCTCAAGAGTTCTACTTTCTGCAACGTATGTGCATATAAACACAATTCAGCCAAGTTCTTGGCCACTTTATAACAAAGATGACCTTTTCTCTAGTTTCCAATAACATAGTTCCCATTTCCATCTGAAACCTCATCTGGGGACCCCTGGGTGGCTCAGTTGGTTAAGCAACTACCTTTGGCTCAGGTCATGATCCCAGAGTCCTGGGATAGAGTCCCGCATAGGGCTCCCCGCTTCACAGGGAGTCTGCTTCTCTCTCTGAACTTCTCCTCTCTCATGCTCTCTTTCACTGTTTCTCTCCCAAATAAAGAAATAAAATCTTTAAAAAAAATAAAAATGAAACCTCATCTGTTACCTTCATTGCCCATACTTCTACTAGCATTCTGTTCAGGATTACTTACGTATTCTCTGAAAGGTTGAAGTCTTCACAGCTCTCCCCTATTCCTTCTGCATCGTCGACTTTCCTTTCACAGGAAGGTAGGCTTGTGTCCTAAACTCTTCCAGCACAGCCCATTACCGAGTTCCAAAACCACTTCCATGTTTTAAGGTGTTTGTTACAGCAAGACTTCACTTCTCGGTGGCAATTTTTGTCATAGTTGGTTCAGGTTGCTATAACAAAAATATCATAGGCTAGGTGGTGGCTTATACATATGATTATATATATACATATATATGTATGTATATATATATAATGATATCGGATATTTAGCTGAAACTTATATATATATTTATATATATATATATATATTTATATATATTTAAAGTAGCTGCATATGTGTGTGTGTGTATATATATTTAGAGAGGGAGAGAGAGCACATATGATTGGGGGGGGGAGCAGAGGAAAAGTGAGAATCTTAAGCGGGCTCCATGATTAATGCAGAGCCCAAAGCAGGGTTCAATCTCAGGACCCTGAGATCATGACCTGAGCTGAAATCAAGAGTTGGACAGTTAACCGACAGAGCCACCCAGGTTACCTCTAGGTGGTGGCTTTTAAACAATAGAAATTTATTTCTTATAGTTTTGGAATCTGGAAAGTCCAAGATAAAAGTTCTGGCAGATTTGGTATTTGATGAGAGCCTGCTTCTAGTTCATTGAAGCTGTCTTCTTGCTGTGACCTCGCATGATGGAAGGGGTAACTGAGCCATCTGGAGATTCTTTTATTTTTTTATTTTTTAAAGATTTTATTTATTTATTTGACAGAGAGAGATCACAAGTAGGCAGAGAGGTAGGCAGAGAGAGAAGGGGAAGCAGGCTCCCCGCTGAGCAGAGAGCCCAATGCGGGGCTCGATCCCAGGACCCTGAGATCATGACCTGAGCTGAAGGCAGAGGCTTTAACCCACTGAGCCACCCAGGTGACCCTGGAGACTCTTTTATAAGGGCACCAATTCCACTTATGAGGGTTCCACCCCTATGACCTAATCACCTTCTAAAGGCCCCACCTCCTAATACCACCACAATGGGCTTTAGAATTTAATATATGAATTTGAGGAGCAGGTCACAAACATTCAGGGTATAACACTGATACTCCTACTTCCCTCTTATAAGGACCCTTGCAAGTACATAGGGCCCGCTGAGATAATCCAGACTAACCTCCTAAGATTCTTAATTTAATCCATCTACAGAACCCCTATGTCATTTAAGTGACATATTTATAGGGGATTAGGGTGTTGTATTAGTAAGGGTTCTCCAGAGAAACAGAATTAATAGGATGTATATTGTGTGTGTGTATGTGTGTGTGTGTGTGTGGATATTATCTATATATGTATATACACAAAGGGAATTGGCTCACATGATTATGGAGTCTGAGAACTGCCAAAACCTGAAGTTGGCCAACTGGAGACTGAGGATAGCCAATGGTATAGTTCCAGCTGCTGTCTGAGGCTGGAGAGCTAAGGCAGCAGATGGTGCCAGATCTAGTGTGAGTCCAAATTTACAGACAGGTGATGACCCATGTCCCAACTCAACGACAAGCAGAGAGAAGGACTTCTCCCGTACTCAACATTGTGTTCTATGCAGGCCCTCAGCAGATTGGGTGAGGCTGTCCCCCACTGGGGAGTGCAATTCATTTTATTCAGGTCTACTGATTCAAATATTAATCTTACCAGAAACGCCCTCACAGACACACCCAGAATAGCAACTAAATATCTTGACAGCCCATGGCTCAGTCAGGTTGACACATAAAATTAACCATCACAGATGTGTATGTGTTTGGGGGGCCATTTTTCAGGCTGCTGCAATTCCTGTAAGCATAAAACAGGCTCTAGTATATCTCTCTGAAACTAAGACATATCTTGTTTTATTGTGCTTCACAGATATTGTGTTTTTTAATATGTTGAAATTTTGTGGCAAACTACATTGAGCAGGTTTATCAGTGCCAATTTTTCCAACATTTCCAGCATTTGCTCGCTTCATGTCTGTGTCACATTTTGGTAATTCTCACAATAATCTAAACTTTTTCCAGCTATATTGAGAATATTCGTGATTCATGGCAAGAGGTCAAAATACCAACATTAATAGGAGTGTAGAAGAAGGTGATTTCAACCCTCATGGATGACGTTGAGGGGTTCAAGGCTTCAGTGGAGGAAGTGACTACAAATGTGGTGGAAACAGCAAGAGAACTGGAATGAGAAGTGGAGCCTGAAGATGGGACTGAATGGCTACCCTCTTATGATAAAACTCAAAGGAATGAAGAGTGCCTTCTTAAAGATGAACAAGGAAAGTGGTTTCTTGATATGGAATCTACTCCTGGTGAAGATGCTGTGAAAATCGTTGAAATGACAATGGAGGATTTAGATATGACATAAACTTATATGATGAAGCAGGGGCAGGTCTTGAGAGGATTGACTCCAATTCTGAAAAAAGTTCGACCCTGGGTAAAATGTTGCCAAACAGCACTGCATGCAACAGAGAAATCATTAATGAAGGGAAGAATCAATCAATGTGACAGACTCTGTTGTTGTCTTATTTTAAGAAATTGCATAGCCACCCCAACTTTTAGCAACCACCCTGCTCAAACAGCCCCCAGCAACATCGAGGCAAGACCCTCCACCAGCAAAAAGATTACAACTTACTGAAAGATGGTTAGCATTTTTTAGCATCAACAAAACATAAACAAAACATAACATCAACAAAACATAAACAATACATAGCATAAACAAAACATTATTTAGCAACAAAACATAATTTTGTTTCCTAAAATTAATTTATTATTTATTTGTTTGTTTAGTTGTTTGTTTATTTATTTATTTGTTTATTTAATGTATTTATAGTGCAGGGACAAGGGACAGAGGGAGAAGGAAAGACAGTCTTAAGCTGACTCCACGCCCGGTGCAGAGCCTTCTCGGGGCTCAATTCACTACCTGAGATCATGACCTGAATGGGACTAAAGAGTCAGATGCTTAATCGACTGAACCACCCAGGTGCCCCAGCAACAAACTATTTTTAAAATTAAGGTATGGGGTGCTTGGGTGGTTCATTCCATTAAGGGATTGCCGTGAGCTCAGGTCATGATGGAGCCCCAGCAGGGAGCCTGCTGTGCTCTCTCATGCAGCTCCCCCTACTTGTCTGCTTTCTCTCTCTCTCTCTCTCAAATGAATAAATAAAATCTTAAAAAAAATAATAAAATTAACGTATGAACATTGTTTTTTAGACATAACAGTACTGCATACTTCACAGAACACAGTATAGCGTAAACATAACTTTCATATGCACTAGTGAACCAAAAAATTCATTTGACTTACTTTATTGTGGTGGCCTGGAACTGAATCCACGAGATCTTCAAGGTATGCCTATAGTTTTCCACTGATGCCTCCTTCTTCCCCATCTCTCTCTGCTCCAGTTCATATGCAAACTTTTGAAAGAATTCTGTATATTTTCTCAAGCTTTAAAACTGAATTCTCCTCTAAACCCTCATTCAGTGGCATTTGGGTCTCTCCATTTTACTTCATGTTATATCAAGGTAAAAACAGACTTCGGTGTTGCCATACATAATGACCACCTCTTTATTCTGATCTTACTAGACATCACAGAGTCTGTCTCAAGCTCTCCCTTCTCGGTCTCTATAAAGTCAACTCTTCATCATTCAGGTTCCAATTTGAATGTCTCATTGAAGATGTCTTCTCTAACCATTTATAATTAACCCCACTCCCCCAGGCTTCAGTTTTATTTTCTTCAGGATTTCTAATCATTTCTGAAATTACTTTTTTTCATTTATTTGCTTGTATAGTCCTTATATTCTGCCTCCTCCCCTGATAGAATGGAAGATAAGTAAAAAAGGGGCGTATCTGTCTTCATACTCTGCTATTCTAAATGTCAAAAACACAGACAGTGCTGGGTGTGGTACATGAACAATGAATCTTGGAACACTGAAGAAATAAAATTAAATTAAAAAAAGAAAAACTAATAAATGTCAAAAACGGTGCCTGACAAAAATAATCGAATGAGTAAATGATGCACTTTCTATTATAATATGCAAAATATCACTATCAGATTTTATGTAATGGATCTGCAAAAATTAGAATTGTAGTAACCAAAAGATACCGATCTAATTTACAGTAATGTTGCATTTTACTACAACTAAGACTAAAGAAATAAAGAATTGGTTCCAGAAAAGAGTTTATGCAAAATTAAAAACAGATTTTAATGATGAATAGAAATAGAATGGTTAGTGGAAAATAATTATACACACACACACACATAGATCCATGCACATACACACACACATATATACGTGTATGTACACATGTGTATATATACATATAATACATGCATATATATGCATATATGTTTGATATTTTAAAAATAAAAAATTGGTGAATATAATCTAATATCATCATCTCGAAATAGTTTTCTTTTTTTAAAGAATCAATGACTTTTATTATTATTATTATTTTTAAAGATTTTATTTATTTGACAGAGAGAAAGAGATCACAAGTAGGCAGAGAGGCAGGCAGAGAGAGAGGGGAAGCAGGCTCCCCATTGAGCAGAGAGCCCAATGTGGGGCTGGATCCCAGGACCCCGAGATCGTGACCTGAGCAGAAGGCAGAGGCTTTAACCCACTGAGCCACCCAGGTACCCTCAAAATAGTTTTCTGAGATTAACTTCAAATTTATTCACTATTGAAGAGAAATTGGTTGTTTTGTAATTGCTTCCAGAATAATATCCATTAAGGGTTAAGATTATCATGAAGTAAAATTTCAGTTTAATAATCTTTGGAAGGAATTAAGTCTTCTGACAGTTCAGTTTATAAAATGACCACAGTTTTTTTTTATTAAAATTATTTTTTCATATTTTTAATTAGATATTCAAGCTGTCAAGAAAAATTTGTGTCTGATCTTCTGTGGGTTAAACTCGTAATGAGAATTTCCTCAGTTAACAAGGCCAACAGTGAAAAGCCGAGGCTTAAATTGTCACCCGGACATACTGACCATTATAATGGGCAAAGAAGAATGTATGCAACTGAATCTTATCAAGTAAAGACTTTCTAAACATTCTACATTACAGAATTTCCAGGAAAAAAATTTTAATTTGTACCTTTCACATTATAATTTGGAAAATATTGAACAAAGGAAATAATCCAGTCAAAGTTATCTGAAACAGCAGGAGAAAAGTAAAATATTTAAAAGCCAGAGCTATACTTTACAAAGATTAATTTTGACTTAACATGAAATATAGTTTAATATTTTAAATGTATAAGTACAAGCAGGTGGTGTGGATTTCATTTGTATCTTCTTTAAGAAGATACACTGGTTTATGCAGTAAGTAATTCTCCAAATATGGACTATTGACCTCTAGGGACCCCAGGGGCCCCTTCAAAGGGTATGCAAGATGACATCAAAACTATTTTCATCATGGTAATAAGATGTAATTTGCCTTCGTCACTGTGTTGACATTTGCCCTGATGACACATAAGCAGTTAGTGGGTAAAGCCTCCTGTTTCCTTAGCACACGTTAAAGCAGTGGCACTAAATTGTGCTCGTCAACACTCTGTTCACTTCCATGGAAGAAACACATCCTGGCAGGCACATCACACACACGTACACACATACGTGCTGACCAGTTACCCTTCAGAATTTTCTTTATGAAAAGCAGTAAAAGTTATTTTATAAAACCTCAACCCCTAAGGTATTCTGTGTGATGAAATGGTAAATACAGATAAAACATTTCTGTCGTTGACCAAAGTACATTTCTTATTCAATGAAAATTGCTATGTGATTGTACTGCAGCCTCACTAGTCATTTTTCTCATGGAAAATTCAACTGGATAAGCACAATGTGGCTATTCAGCTTTGGGTATTTGGCAGACATTACCTCATAAATGAACAACACAGTGAGTCTGTGGCTTCCGGGAAAAGAACTGACAGTATTTGTTGCTGAGTAGGAAAAGCTCTTGTCTTCCTGTGTGTCTTCTTTATAATGACACTATGACTGCCACACTCAAAAACAATTCTGGATGCCAGGACTGAGTGAGATTCTTTCACGTCAAGCAATTCTCTGTGACACTAACTGGGTGTCCTTCAATTTAACCCAATTCTGACAGTACCTACATGGGGATACCATCAAATCCCACATGGTAGGAGCTTGGTCTCATGACACTGCCCCCACTTCAGATGTCAATCACAAGTAGTGGGTCTCTTGGTTACCCACAATGGTTGTCTGACTTGGTTACAAATCAGAGGTTCCCATGATCTCCCCTTCTTAGTTCTATTATTTGCTAGAACAGCTCACAGAATTCAGGGAATCACAGAACTCAGGGAAACACTTACCAATAAAGGACATGATAATACAAATAAAATACATGATAATACAAATAAATATCCACAGGCAAAGGTATATAGGGAAAGGTCTGGGAGGGTCCCTGTGGAGTTGGGGTATGCCACCCTCATGGTACATTGTTGCGTTCACCAACATGGACTCTCTCCAAACCCCACACAACTGGGATTTTAGGGAGGCTTCATCACATAGGCATGACCAATTATTAACTCCATTTCTAGCCCCTCTTCTTTCTCTGGAAAATGGGGTTGGAACTAAAAATTCCAAGCTTCTAATGATGCTTGGTCTTTCTGCTGACTAGCTCCAATCCGGGAGTCCACCCAGAATTGCCTCATTAGAACAAAAGGCACTATCACCCAGGAAGTTCTAAGGGATTTAGGAGCTCTGCTCAAGCATCAATGTCAAAGACCAAGTATTAGAACAAAAGATATTCTTAGTGCTCTAATCACATAGGTAATTACAAGGGTTTTAGGAGCTTTGTACTGGGAACCAGGGTAAAAAACTAAATGTTATAGTAAAAGATTCTCCTAGCACTTCTATATACAAATGTTTTAGGAGCTGTGTGTCAGGAACTGGGGGCAGAGACAATATATATTTGTTAATATTTCACCATTGCCAGTGGTAAAATTCAAGATTTCAAGCAAGAATTCAAATTATAGAAAACTTGTATTTGCCTGTCTGAGGTTGACAGCTTCCCAGACTTAAAGATTTTCTGGTGAGTTCAATGGTGATATGAATGATTTTTATATCATATAATAAAATGTGCCCTACTTTTTTTTTTTTTTTTTAGAAAATCTATATAAATCAGTGAAATGAACAATGTTACAAATTCACATATGGGTAAAATATCCATTTTAATTTCCAAATAATGGATTTTAATGTCACATGATATGATCATGTGTGTGTGTGGTTTCAGATTCCACATGGCAAGTTTTAAAAAAAACAAGATAACAGGACCAAAATGGATTCAATTATTTAACCAAGCCAAGATTTAATTACTTTCAGCTCTCCCAGATATGGAATTTTAAACCAATCAGGAACCACCTGATTAGCACTGGTTAGGTAATCTGCTTGATAGACCTCTGCCTCCCCTAAAGAGAAGTAACTTTACAATAACCAACCTTTTTTTTTTTTTTTTTTTTGCCCAGCATAGCTTTCTCTTTCCTTCTCCTTTCTGCCTATGAAAGTCTGTCATTATGTACAGCTCCACAAAGCTCCCTTCTATCATCTGTTAGATGGGATGCTGCTGGATTTGAATCATATTTTGCTCAAATAAACTCTAAACATTTTTAATGTGCTTCAGTTTACCTTTTTATAGAGTGGCTTTAAAAATATTGTTGGATATTGTTGGTTTTGGTGGAATATCAAAGAAGAACATGGGGCGGCTGGGTGGCTTTCTTGGTTGAGCATCCAGCTCTTAGTTTTGGCTCAGGTCATGGTTTGGGGTCTTGGGCTTGAGCCCCCGCAACAGCTCATGTTCAGTGTGGAGTCTGCTTGGGGTTTTCTCTCTCTTCTTCTGCCCCTCCTCCCGCTCGTGTGCTCGCTCGCTCTCTCTTGCTCTCACAAATAAATAAATTAATAAAATCTTAAAAAAAGAACATCCACAATGATCTAAATTGCTATTAAAATATTCATCTGTTTTCAAAATTTTATGTATCTGAGGCTCCATTTTCTTTAGATGCTTCACCTCAAACATATCACTCCATATTGAATGCAGACACAGATACAAGAATCCAGCTTTCTTGTATGAAGCCAGGAATTAGGAAGATATATGAACATGTAGAATAGTATCACTCTTTTCACTGTTTTTGCTTTGGAAAATATAGTTATATGTCATAAAATGTGTTTATGTTATTTAAGTAGCACCTAATGGGCTTATTATTATTATTTATAAAGAATCAGCAAATACATATTTTTAAATTTTAAATCATTTAAAAATTTTAATTTTAAATCAGTTTTAATTCTAGTCTGATAAAATCAATAAATATAACACATATGAATAAAAGCTCTTTGGGGTCTTCAATAATTTTAAACAATGTAAATAGTTTCTGAGAACAAAATACTTGAGGAACGCTTGTCTATAGTAGTAGTTTTAAAATTCCTTTGAAGTTTGATTTTTTTCCGAAACATAATCTTCTTTGAAATTGTAACAAATAAGAGAGTTTGGAGCTGCTCTGTTGGAAGTGAGAAAATCCTAGCAGCTAAATGGCCCTCCTGCTTTTATGTATATGTGTGTGTATATATATATACACACACACACACACAGATAGATATATAAGCTATATATATATATAGTTACTTCAACTCAATAGATATACATAATATCAATAGATATATATTTATCTATAATATAGTTATCTATAATATAATTATCTATATAATGTATTTATCTGTATAAATACAACTTTATATAGATATAAAGTAGATAGAAAGACACTGGGTTATGTGGATATATCTCATATGCCCTTGTTTGAAAATGGTTAAGTTGATTTGATGGCGAGGCTGGTACCTATAAATTTTCATGAATTATATGAACTAGTATGCACACTATGTGCATTTCTTTGCTGGATCATATCAATATGTAGAGTTACTGTGCATATGAAATGAAAATATTCCACATCCACCTGCTTGTAAATAGTTTAACCAAGTTGTACATAAGCAGCATAAAGCTGAGTACAGACAACAAACTGATGTAGGATTTACAAAATTACTTTATCGAACACCAATACAACATACTTTCACTTAGTTAAATATTAGTAAATTAAAGGATGAAGTTGGTCAAATGATGGAATTTTAATCATTATGAAATTCTTTCTACCTTTACTTATCTTTTAAATGTGGATCGCATTTTTGTGAAGGAAATACAGTATATATTATTTTCAAATCCTAGATTTTTAAGTTCTTAGTCGGGTTGCAAATTTCTCACCAGAGGATTGTAAATGTATAGGATTCTGAGCATGAACGATAAAGAATACACACAGAGGCATGTAACCAGGTGATGTGTGGTACGGTGCTAGGTGATGCTTTCTGTTGCCTCACAGAGGATTTTGCTCCACTGATTTGATGGCAGGTTGGTCTAGGTCACATTTTAACAAGTTTCATTTCTGCTAACAGTCGTGTTATCATTCTCTAGAGCTTTCTTCTCTGCACAGCATTTTCCAGAGGATGTGTATGTGAGCGAGTGTGTATGTATAAAATGCTACTCTTTACAGTGCTGAGTATTCAATAAGCAAGGTCACTTTTAAAAGCAGTCCCTTTAGTATTGATAAAGCTGTCTCCTCTGGCTTGTTTCTCTCAAAACGTTGGCTAATGGATGGCTACAGGTGATTTTTAAAATAGGAGCATTAGTCAGGGATTAGAGCATCATAGCCTCCCTTAGCTGTGTGAGAAGACGCCAGTCTGATGTGTGATTGATGGCCTTGTACAACGTTAGGAGCCTCTCTCTAGCTCTGTATGCAATGTCTTTGGCCACATGAGAAATAAAATCAATATGAGAGGCAATACAATTGTAGCCTAGGTCTATTAGAATAACTTGTTGACCCAATTGTTTTAAATAGTCTTTATGTAACAAATGCCACAAAACAACACTAATAGTGCAATTTTCTAGTCTTTAGAATAGCAGTCCAGTGGTAGGTAAAACTGTGTGGCTTAAGGTTGAAATGGCAAGAGGCTCAGCTAGTTCACTCTTCAGAGGAGCCATTTAGGGAGGTTTCTTCTCCCAATGGGTTGAATTGTGCCGCCTGCCCATATAGTAAAATATGTATTAAAATACCACCAGTACCTCGGAATGTGACCTTATTTGGAAATGAGTTCATTTCTGATGAAATTAGTAAAGTTAAGATAACTAGAATAAGGTGGTCCCTAATCCAATATGCCTGGTTTCCTTATAAGTGAAGAGAGTGCCATGTAAAGTCACAGACATACGTAGGAGGAAGATGAGAGGGGGACATGGGGGGGGAAAGCTATGTGAAGACCAAGGTAAAGATTGGAGTGGTACATCTACAAGCCAAGGAACACCAAGGATTGCCAACTGTCACTGAGCCACAGAAGAGGGTACACAATAGCTTCTCCCTCAGAACCTTCAGAAGGAATCAACCCTGCTGACATCTTGATTTCTCACTTCTAGCCACCAGAGTTCTGAGGGAATACATCTCTGTGATTTTAAGTCACCCAGTTTGTGGTATTTTGTCATGGCAGTCCCAGGCAATATAAATACGTGGGGATGCTGAGATGGTTGTGGAAAAAAGAAATGGGGCATGTAAATCTTAAAGCCATCTTCAGTAAGTTATGATATCGGTAGATTCTTTTCACGTGCCAAAGCAGAGAGAGTCATATGGAGACTCTTTCAAAGAACTGAGTATAATCTGGATTAAAATTACCAAGTATTAACCATTTCCCACTTTTATTTACATATATTAGCATAGCATTTACATATAAAATGTAATGCAAACGGGCCACAGAGAACCTTAATGCCATTGGTAAATTCATTAAGTAATGGAATATAGCCTTCCTAGATTGAGAGGAGAAATAAGTAGTGAGAAAAACAGCCCAAATGAACTTCAGATGGATGGCCTTTTACAACATGAACCACAGTAACTGTGACACCAACATTCCTTTATCCAAAAGTGATAGATAATGAGAAATGTATTCAGTTTTTCATAGGAATACGTGATCTCCCATATGCATTCTCCCAAAAGTCATCAGCCAGCCCTGTGGCCAGGCTGGGGAGAGCCCCTTCTCCTAGCAGAGATTTTGCCTTCATTCATTAAACTGGCCATTTTCTTATTGGTGCTTGCATGAGAGGGCACATCTTTGAAGGAATGGGAAACTGTGAAAACATTCAGAAACCGGAAGTCTATTTCCACTGGAAATTTCCTGAGAAGCTGCAAAACTAGAATATCAAATTTAACCTGAGGAACATCTTTGATCTTGTCATTACTACGGTGCTTGACTTATAGAAGTTGTTTAAACAAATTAAAAAACTCAGTGTTTTGATTTAATTAATATTTTTAAATTGAATAAGGCTGTATGTTTTTTTACTGCTTTGTGATTTAATTTTCCTAATGTTATTCTGAAATGATGGTTTTTATTATGAATAATTATTTAAGTCTCTCTATTCTCTGTAGCAGGGTTGGCTTTTTGCTTAATTTTATTTTCAGCACTTTGATGAAGAAAATCTCATAGTTCTCTGAGAATACAGTGTGGAGGTGATTTTTTAATACATATATATCTTATAGAAAATATGGGCATCCTATTTTTAAGGACCTCATATTCTAAATATTAGAAAATATGTTGTAATGAAACATTTAACTATAGATGGAGAGACACCTCATAAATTGAAACAGTCCATTCGCTTCCCATTCTTTTAGATATGTGAGCAGACTGAGTGGCAAGAGCAGGGCATGTAAACTAGTGATTGATTACAACCATGAAGCAGGGTGGGGGGCCAGGACATTTACTCATATGATTCCGATTCATACTTAATACAAATTTAATTATCTTCAGGGCACTGGGTGGCTCAGTTGGTTAAGCATCTGCCTTTGGCTCAGGTCATGATCCCAGGGTCCTGAGATCAAGCTCTGCCACATAGAGCTCCCTGATCAACAGGGAATCTGCTTCTCTCCCTGTTCATGCTCTCTCCCTCTCTCTCTAATAAATAAAATCTTAAAAAATTTTAATTATCTGCAATTCATAAATATGCAAACTGAAATTTGGTGAAGTTAAGTGATATATCATGGGCATGCAGAAAACAATGGCAAATTAAATCCAAAATTTCCTGTTAGTACATGCTGTGCTCATTAAAAACACAAAAATTGAAAGGTAAAATAAAGCGTCCAACAAAACAACATTTTCTTTTTTAAATTTTCTTCCATATAGATGCCCTCTTACTGATATTTAAATCATTGTAAGCATTGCAACTATTTTAGTGTTTGTTTCCTGTTTTTCCTTTTTACCGATATACTGTCATTTATCTACCTATATGCCTAAAATGAGATACTCATTCTATTTGCAATGTTCTTTTATTTAAATAAGTGTTTCATATATGTAGTAGTATGTTTCTACATAGCATTTCTTGATGATTGAGATTATCGTGACAAAAACATAATCCCAGTTCGTACTATTTCCAAATGACACCACCAATTTATAAAAGTATGAGTTCTAAACTCATTTTGCTGAAGAACCTCTAGTATTGAGTTAATATACATATATTTTTTAAGTTTTAAGAACTATATTATATTTCTTAATTCCGTTTTTGATTATAGAATTCTTTATAACTTGCATTTTGCCTAGTTAATTTTTTCCCTATATATTTTGCTTTTGGTTTTTTATTTATTGGGCACTTAAAGTTTTCCTAACAATATATATGTGCCAGTTGTGGTATAATTATTTTATATTACCTATCACATAAATGTAATTTTTAAAATTACCTCATAAGAGGGGTGTTATTTTCTATAGAGTTATATTTCAAATTGAGATGTGATGTCCTAGCCAGCATTTGAGTACAACTCTGTGTGATTATCAACTGTTTCGGTATTTTCTACTCTTAAAGCTTCCTTCCTTATCTATCTATGTAAATCAAATATCTAGATTGGCCTTGAAGTTCCCAGAGATCCCTCAGAAATTTATACACACAGTTATCTATGTCCCAAACAGTCATTGAGGGCTATTAATAAATCTAGGATCTCTGAAACATAAACATCAGTAGTAATTTTGGATTGTAATTTTGTGATAATATCAATCGTATTTTCTTTCATTAGGAAAAATTTTTGAAGTTAATATTAAGTTATTGTCTGAGGGGAAAACAATGCACTGTGTTCCTGATATATGAACTAGCAGCAGTGTATGCACCACATATTTGTAACTGACAGTGCCTATGGCTCCATTAGGTCTGATTCATCAGTCATGTCATCTTCTGAAAGTACTAGAAATAGCAGCAAAGCTGGAGTGCCTTTTGAGATGTCCTTTCACACTTCCATAAGGTTATTGTACATCCATTAATACAGATGACAAAAGAAATGGCATCTGGGTTGAATGAATGGATGCCAAGACGCTAAAAGCCCCATTGTCTCAGGTGAAGGGGCAAATATGCAGCCTTGGGAGATGGAAATTTCCAATTCTCTATCTTATGTAATCACACATGATGCACATTGTCCTTACAGATTTGTGAGAGAGGATCATCAACCAGCAAGCAACATGACATATATAGCCAGACCTTGAAGTTAGCCCACATTAGTCTTCATCTGTTTTTAACTTATGGTCTCTGTTTTGTACTAAATGTCAGTGACCTAAAAATGTGAAGCCACAGTGGGCTCCCAGGGCCATGATAGGTCCCAAATAAGGTTATGGTTATAAGAAGGTAGAAAAGATGTCAGAATTCTGTATGTGACAGTAATGCAGAGTTGATAGCGCAGAAATGTTATGCTAGTTAGGAGACATGCTTGGTCAAATCAACTTTGATAGGACAAGAATAAAATTGGAAATGGGAAAATATGGGATATTTAATGTCAAAGAACCTAATAAATAATCTCTAAAGGAGTTATAAATAGAAATACTATGAAATGAATAGAGGTGTTGAAGGAGATACACAATGAATATTTATAGTTTTTATTTCTTATTAAATATTAAACAAGAGCCCCCTGAGCTAAGGGAAGAGTTTGGAAATCCAAGGGCCTCTACTACTAAGTCAGTTTTTGTCTAAGCTAGCTCATGACTCACCTTTGGAGCTATTTGAAAATTCAAAATTCAGGGCCCTCATCAGAACTAATGAATTTGAATTATTAGGGATGAAGTCTAGAAAACTGGATTTGAAGCAAGTTCATAGTTGATTCTTATTGAGATCCACTGAGATTGACCAACCACTGGATGGGTGATCTCAACCTCTACTAGCTCAGCCATTTCTTTCTGCTCCCACCTTCTTTCTCTGCCCCAGAATTCACCTTTTCCTACATTCTACATTGTTCATAACAGGAGAAGTTGATGTATTCTTCTACAGGTCTACAGTTAAATACGAGATGTTCCAGAGATTTGTGAACAAAGTCAAGTCACCGTGATCATGAGAAATGTACAGAAATATAAAGCAGTCAACATGTCTTAAAAAATAAAAGATTGTTTTTGTAAAGGTTGTATATGGCTTATATCTTCACAGAATGACCGTAGAGCATTGAAAATCAAGAGATACGATGTTGGCAAGTGGCTTTAGTAGGGAATGAGTTAAATGCAATCTCTGAGTAAAATGGAGGTAAATTTTCCCCTGGTAATTCTGGAGTGAAAGAGCGTTAATAGATATGAGGTAAATAGATCAATCTATGAGATTTGAATTTCATTAAGTTGGGATCCAGAAATAAGATTTGCAAATAATTTGTAAACAAAAGTCTCTTCCTGATGGGTAGGGTTCATGTTAAGCCTCTTGAACAAAATCTAACATCCAGTGTCATCACAAAAAGTTCTCTCAGTGTTGCTCTTCTAAAACCTCCAACTTCAGTTTTCAAAATAGCTTTAGAAAAGAATTGCATAGTCAGTTTCCATCTACATTCTGAAAACAAAATGTAAAATAATATTTTATAGAAATACTGCTTTCAGCTTCAATTGAGACTGTTGGGAACCAGGCCTTACTTTTTAGTTATCTTTTTGTTAGCATCCAAACTAGAAAACAATAAAACAATAACTAAAATTCAAAAGTCAACATATTTTGATTATTTATATGAATTTTAAAAATGATAGCTAACATTAATCAATTATATGCTAATAATAATGACAAATATTTATTTTCAGTCACCATTCCAAGTAATTACCATGCACTGCCATTTAATTTAATGTAATAAAATATATAATAAGATTGCTTTTCAGTATTTAGCCACTTAAAAATATCCTTCTTGTTACTTGATTGTTATATCTTTGGTCTCTAAGTTAAAAAGAAAAAAAATCTGGCAAGTATGCAAAGCCACAATAGATAGGAACTGTAGTAAGGGAACTAATCAACAAGGAAAGATTGTGTTTGCTGTGACTGTGGATTTGATGTGTCCCTCCTCTTGTGCAATTGCTGGGTATGAAGGAGGCACTCACAAGTTCATGACATAGACCCTTCAGAATTGGTAGGGATGCACCTTGGCTATCTACTCTGATTCCTTTACATATCCATGCATTTACAGCAAGTGATTATCAAAAGTGTCTTTTAATCATCTTCAATAATGGACAACTTTCCTTAAACATTCATAATTAACATATCTGATACAACTAGATAATGGCAATGTGTCAACACTACCTCAAGGGATCACGTGGAAACCCCAAATGTCATTTTCATCCCTTTCATCTTCCATTGAGTTGGAAGACAAATAGAAGGCAGGAGGACTGAGTCAACTGGAGGAGTAATTAAAAATTCAGACTCTGGAACAACCTGCCAGGTTTTGAATCTTGGCATTGTCATTTAGTAGCTGCATGACATTGTGAAAATCACTTAATCTATCTCTATTTTCTTATGCATGACAGAGGTATGAGATGATTAATTTTATGTATCAATTTGACCAGACTTTGGTACTTTGGTACTTTGGTCAAACACTAGTCTAGATGTTGCTGTGAAGGTATATGCTTTATTATCTTTATATCCATATATGCTTTCACTGTCTTTATTCATCCTATAACTGGAAAAAGAAAAACACCAGAGGCTTTTAAAAAAATATTTTATTTATTTTATTTTAGAGAGAGAGAGAGCGCGCAAGCACATAAACGGGGGAGGGGGAAGGGAGAGGGAGAAAGAGAAACCCAATAGACTACATGCTGAGCACAGAGTCCCATTTGGGACTCGATCTCATGACCCTGAAATCATGACCTAAGCTGAAATCAAGAGTAAGCTGCTTAACTGACTGAGCCACCCAGGAGCCCCAAGGCTTTCAAATTATATAGGCATAGGATGAAATTTTAGTCACTCATAATACAGTGTGTTTGGAAAAATGCATTCCTAAGCCTCTATTTTTTAATTTGTAAAATGGTTATCATGATTTATCTCCCATGGTGATGCCATTGCAAGGTGATTGGTCCATACTAGGCACTTAAAATTGATAGTATTATGTTAATTTTTATTTATAAATAACCAGGTTATTCTAAATTGTCCTTGCATTAACAGAGGGCAATTAAACTAACTGAACAAATTTCACATTCAGAATCCTTTGTTTGTGCTAACTCACAATTTTTAGGTAAGAAACTTTTCCAAGGATCATTAAGTGATATGTATATGTCAAATACTTTTATTAATGATATTAGGTGACATTAGAATTAGAAATGACAGCTTTACAGTATAGAAACAAAGCATTATTTTTTAAAAAAATCAATTTAGTCTTTGGCTCAAATGACCTGCTTAGTATTTTACCAGTTGCTCATCTGGCATACATTTTAAAATAGACTTGTACTACAAATGTCTTTCAAATATGCTAGCTTTATATAGAAGGAGTACTCCACCTTTTCATTCAAAAATCAATGCACTTTACCATGATTTCATTAATAGAACATCTTTAGTAGTAATGTGAACTGATTTTTACGGAGATGTACATCCAAGCATTTTAACAGAGCAGAAAATATCCCGTAAGACTTATTGCCTCATTTAGCATTTACATTTGCATAGCACTTTGCATCTATTAAGAGCATGGCAATCATTTTTATTAGTTAACAGTGACTAAGGTCAATATTATTTCTCCCATTTTCCAGAGAAAATATTTTAAGTGTAGAGAAATTAAGTGATTTCAGCCATGCAAGAAAAAAAAAGTTGTGATTTGCAAGTTCCACTGTCAGGTTTAAAGATACTAACAGATTGTTATACTCACAAATTGCCAACCAAATATTTGCCTCATTTTCACAAGAAAATGGGGGAAAAATGTCCAAAGATTACAGATATAATCTTCCTTTTATAGACTTACATCTTTTTTGAAGAGAAATAAATTTTATAAAAAACTACAACCAAAACTGTTGAATATTCTATAGTTACATCTTTTAAAAGATCTTCTAAAAGAACTTAGATCTTTTCTCTCTTACCATACAGATCATGCCTAAGATGTTCTAGATTCAGTAAGAAATTAAGAAATACAAAGAGAAATACGGGAATAAAATGGTTGAATGTTAGCTAACAGTGGTTTAGCTAACAGCTAAAATGTGATGTAGTTAAATGCATATTCTAAGTTTTAAAAATAATTTTAATTGCTTAATTTACAGTGAATTCTAGCAAAATATACTTTCTAAATGAGTATCCAAAATTTCTTTTTGATAGGGAGTGAGAAAATGATTAGCCCAAGATTGGTTTTGGTGGAGGACCAAAACCAAGTATAGAATTTGAAGTAAAAACCATAATTCCCACCCGATATCTATTTGTCTATTTATCATCTATAAGCTGATATAGTATAATGGAAGATAGCTATAGATCTTAGAAGTAACAAGGATTACAAATATTATCCAAACTCAGAAGCAGAATTTCTAAAACGATTTAATACTCTGTGATGGCAGTGTAGATTTCTCTTATATAAAAATCATTTAAAGTCACTCATATGCTTGAGTACTCTCTATGGTGTCAGAAAAATATGTAGGTAACGGTAAATAAAATTATTGTGAAAATTGAGTTAATGTATGTAAAGTCATGTTGGAAACAGCTTTATTATAATCATGTTATTTTTTCCTCACAATATTTATTTTTTATGTCTTCACTATTTGTCTTTCAAGTCTAAGGCCAACACTTTGGGCACTAGGAATACTGATGAAAATCCATTTTTAGGAATGATGTATATAGAAAAAGCAAGAAATTCTTTAAGGGCAAATTATCACCATAATTTTCATTTTAGTCTCTGTAATTTCCTTTTTCCTTTATCTCTAGATTTGATCTTTCAAGATGTAAAAACTAGTAGTTCTTCTCACTTTTGTATCTCCCAGAAAAACTTTCATGCGTAGTGGGAAAAAGTGATGAGGAAACTGAATGTTCCTTTCTGCTCTCATAGAATAAACAGCTGGCCTTGGGCAAATTAATTAATGCACTACAATTTCCATTCCCCCATCTGCAATATAGAAATAATGACACCTTCCATGGTGCCTCAAAGAGGGTTACTACAAAATCAATAGAAATTTATAAATGGATTTATATCCAAACTTCATATCCAACATCAAAATAAATAAATAAATAAATAAATAAATAAATAAATAAATGGCAGACTCAGCTTGATGACATTGAGTCCAGTGGGCTTTGGACTGTGAATTCTAATTTTTCTTTTTTAAAATAAATTTTAATTTTAATTTTTCTTAGTATTTTGTTTTTCCTTCAGGAAGAAGTAAAGAACTTTTTCTTGTTGTTTTTATTTAAATTCCAGCTTGTCAACATAGAGTGTAATATTAGTTTCAGGTATACAGTATAATGATTCAGCACTTCCATACATCACTGGTGCTCATCACAAGTGCACTCCTTAATCCCATTGCCCATTTAGCCCATCCCCCCACTACCTTCCCCTCAGTGTGTTCTCTATAGTTAAGAGTCTGCTTCTTGGTTTCTCTCTCTCTCTCTCTCTCTCTCCCCATGCTCATTTGTTTTGTTTCTTAAATTCCACTTATGAGTGAAATCATACAGTGTTTGCCTTTCTCTGACTGACTCATTTCACTTAGCATTATACTCTCCAGCTCCATCCACATCATGGCAAATGGCAAGATTTCATTCTTTTTCATGGCTGGGTATTATTCTGAGTATTATTCTGAGTATTATTATTCTGAGTATTATTCTATTTTATCCATTCATCATTTAGAGATGGACATTTGGGCTGTTTCCATAATAAGGCTATTGTAGATAATACTGCTATAAACATCAGGGTGCATGTATCCTGTTGAATTAGTATTTTTGTATTCTCTGGGTAAATACCTAATAATGCAATTCCTGGATCGTAGTGTAGTTCTATTTTTAAACTTTTAAGTAAAGAACTTCTAAAAAGCGCAAAATATTTGTATTCCCACTAAAATTTATTTTCTTTACATTGACAAAACCATCAAAGACTTATATAATCCCCACTGCTAAAGGCTAATCTGTTGATTTGGTCTCAAATCTGCTGATGTTCAGAAATAAAGCTGGGAAGGAAAACAACAAAACCATAAAAATTGAACAAGCATATATTTTATACTAAATGTTTTTTTTTTCTTTTACAAAAAGAAGCTACCAAATGACATTAATTAGGAAAATGGTATAGAATTTTGTGTATCCTTAGAGAGAAAATTGTGAAGGAGCATCAAGACTAAAGCATCAAGAAAATATTGCACTAAAAAAAAAAAAAAGAAAAGAAAATATTGCACTGATCATATGAGAGATAATAGTAGCTTAATCTAGGCCATCAGCATGGAACCTGAAGAGAAGAAAATAATAATTAAAGTTAGGAAGAGGTAGATTGGACAGTACTTACTGATTGGTTGCCTGTGGGAAGTAAGGATGAGGAAAGAGTCAAGAATAATGCTGAAGCTTCAGGTGTGGGTCACTAGTGTGCTTTGCATGGAGTAAGGGTCAGAGGAAGATGAGGTTTAAAGGAGGTATAGTTAATGCTTTCAGTTTGGGACTTGCATAAATTGAGGTACCCATAGAATAACAACTGGAGTTGCCTAGTATAGGTGTCTAAATCTGAATATATATATTATGTATGCACATATATATGTATATGTACACACATTTGAGATTAAGAGAGAAACATGGATTGGATCGATAGAATTGGGGATTATAATCATATGGAGAATATCTTTGGTCTCAATAGTAAAGAAAATTATTCAACAAATTTTCCTTGATTGTCAATTATGTATGAGCCTTGATCAAGGTGTTGTCTACACCATAATAAAAAACAAGCTATGGATATGGTTTTTACTCTCATGATTCTACCACTTCACCCAGGATGAGAATGTATAGTAAGAGGATAAGACTCGTAGTAGAGATATTAAAGGCCAAAATTTCAATATGAACAGGAAAAAACAACTGAAAGTTGTCTGGCATACCATTCTTTTTACATTGTATATTTTTCACTTTCTGTCTGAATTTAAAGGAATTAAGTCATTATTTTTTTAGATTGAACTTTCAGAGAGCCTGTTAATTTACTGTGTTTTTAAAATTACTCACTCAGGGTTGCCTGGGTGGCTCAGTCAGTTAAGTGTCTGCCTTTGGCTCGGGTCATGATCCCAGGGTTCTGGAATCCAGGCCTGCATCAGGCTCCTTGCTCAGCGAGGAACTTGCTTCTCTCCCTGCTTGCGCTCTCTCTTTCTCTCTTGCTGACTGATACATAAATAAAATCTTTAAAAAAATTACTCATTCATCCATTCGGTTCTTTTTTTCCAACAAGCATTATTGAGTGCTTCTAAGTTTCATTTCAGGCATTGTTCTAGGTGCTGGAGATACAAAGACTAATAAAACACATTGTCTAAAGTTGATATGTGCAGTTCTTCCTCTGTTGAAATTACATAATCTATTACACTTTTTTTTTCTATCATCGTAGAGATTTTGGAAGCAGAAAAATTACTCATATGTGGGCTATGTTTGAATGATGGGAGTAATGACAATAGAGCAGAATATTTCTGAGGGACAAGGAGGCCTGAGATAGCCACTATTGTTAAGTCAACCCTATTTCTCACTCTTCTCCTACTGGGCATGCTCATGGAAGGTTTGCTGTCTCTCACTCCACTTGAAGTGAGGCACAACCATGCAATTTGATGTGGCCAACGAAATGTCGTCTTTAAGTGTTAGTCCAAAGTTTGACAGGCTCTCTCTGTGTTCCAGATAGTGAAGATTCCATCACCTTGGCTCTCAAATGAAGAAAATATGAAGACTCCCTCGCTTACTCAAAATGAATATATACCATGAGAAAAACAAGTCTTTGTTGCTTTAAACTACTAAGACTATGGAGTTTGGGGACTCTTGGGTGGCTCAGTCAGTTGAGCATTTGACTTGGGCTCAAGTTCTGACCTCAGGATCCTGGGATGTAGCCCTGTGTTGGGCTCCCTGATTAGTGGGGAGTCTGCTTGTCCCTGTCCCTCTGCCCCTCTCCCCCCTCATTCTCTCTCTTTCTCTCAAAATAATAAATAAAATCTTAAAAAAAATTGTGGAGGTCATTTGCTGTAGTAGCATATGCCAATCTATCCTGCCAGATATAGGAACAAAAGTACAAATTTAAACAACAAATTTCCACCTAGACTGACTTTAGTTCTGTAGTTTTCGGGGTTTTTTTTTTTTTTTTTTTAGTTCTGTAGTTTTGACTAATAATTGTTCTACTTATGATATGGGTAATGGTGAGGCAGAAATAAGATAAAGAGGGGCATGAAGATGAAAATCTTTCACTTGTATACTTTCAAATTGATGATTGACTCCAGAGATGTGCTGTGTCCTCCCCAGCCAGTATATATTGAGCTAACAACATTCCAATTTGCCTGTGACTTAATGGGAACTTGAGGAACACTAAATTGAAATGTCTCTAGAATCATTTGATTGGTATTCTTCAGAGAGGGAACTTCACTGAAAAACTAGTTTCAGTTTTTTGCTGATTAATTGTTTGAAGCATTATAAAAGAAAAAGATAGTTGATAGAAAGATTTTCCCCATATATGCATTCATTCAATGGGCACAACATGTCTTGACAAACAAGACATTATACTCATTTTTGTTTCACAAATTTGAAGGCACAAATACAAAATGTTTGATATTCTTGCTGTGATAGTTTGACAATTCCATGTTTGTTTGACTCTGGTATAAGCTACCAGTCAAAAGTCTCTTGAGAACTGGATAACATCAGAGAAAATGAAGTGTTTATTTCATTAGCTTTTTGATATGTATTATGATTTCCTGTTTCAATATGCAGGCCAATTCACCTCAATATGCTTGGCAGTTTAAATAACACCTCTGCACATATAATAAGAAAGCAATATCCTTAATAGTGAGTGATGGCAGAGATAATTTAAAAGGAGCAGTGAGTACAGAAACATTAAAGCTATACTCATTAACTTTAAACCAGGGCAATGTAGAGCAACTCACTGATGTTTCATCTTTTTATTCTGGCATGTGGATGACAGCAAATCCTTGGTAGTTGAAATCAGGGTAGCAGGAGAGAGAATAAGAAGGCTGGATGATCCATTAGAATAGTTGATGAGAAGTTCAAAGTCCTATTTTACAAAATGTTAGTATCTTCAAGACCAGTGATTTTCAACTGTGGATGAATTTGCTTCCAGCAGACAGTTGGAGATATTTTGGGTTACCATGACTGGAGGGCTGATATAGGTCCATTGGTACCTAGCGTGTAGCCCAAAATAACAATATTGTCAATTAAGGAATCCTATTTTAGACCAGCTTCCTCATTTTACAGACACTGTATCTAAGGTTTGTTCATCTATACCAAAATATTTACTAAATGTCTATGACTATCCAGGCCCTATCCTGAGTTAAAGGGCCACAAAAATGAAACACAACAGTAAAAATTTTACCTTCAGAGGGTTTGGGGTAGAAGAGGAAGAAAGAGATATTGTGACCCATATAAACACTTTCAGCAGAAATACCAAGTGAAAAATACCTGGAATTTTTGAAGCCTGAAATTTCCCCACACCCATGTTCATGTCTCCCTTATTTCATGAGGCCTGACATCTAATAGTCTATATATTAAGTGAAAGAACAAACAAAATAAACCTATTATCATGCTTTGAAATAATAAAATCAAAAGTGCCATTATTCAATTTTTTTATAGAACAATAATGGATTCCAAGCATATCTCTAAATGTTGGGCATATTGGAGTTAATAAATTGGAGTTAATAAGTTAATAAGTTAATAAAAGTTAATAAAAGAGACAAAAATCCCTGCTACCATGGAACTTATGTTTTAGGGAGGAGAAACACAAAAACCAAATAACTTGGTAAAATTTTAATATTTAGGGTACTTATTTTTTAAAAAGATTCCATTTATTCATTTTAGAGAGAACTAGTGTGAAAGAGCATGAGCCAGGGGAAGGGGAAGCAGGAGAGGATGAAGCAGACTCTCTACTGAGCAGGGAGTCCAATATGGGGCTGATCCCAGGACTCTGGGATCATGACCTGAGCCAAAGGCAAACCCTTAATTGACTGAGCCACCCAGCAACCACATTTAAGGCACTTAACAAAAAGAATAATGTTGAAGAGGCAGAGAGATTATTTGCTAAAGGGCTGATTTATAGTAAATATTTCCACTAAAATATTGCTTGGACTGTCCATGAAAATTGTCAAGATAATTTTTATCCATAATAGAATATTTAAGCTTAAGAGAGTAAAAAAACAAATGAACAAAAAAGATGGTGGTAGGGAGTTCTGGGGTGGAAGCAGAATTAAAATCTTAAACACTGTGGTCAAGGAATAACTTACTGAGAAGGTGACATGTGAGCAAAAGCCCAAAGAGGCAGAGGCAGTGACCCAGGTAGATACTGCTGTAGGGGGTGGGAGATAATATTCCAGGAAGAAGGAATCATCAGTACTATTCAAGGGAACTAATGTGCCTGCAGTGGAATAAACAACAGAAATAGAATAGGACTTGGTTTCTGAAAGAGAGTGGGGCTGGAGATTGGGAGGTAGAGTTAGAATATCACAGCTTATTGGGAAAACTTTGGTTTTCACTCACACGGAAATGGGGAACCATTGGCAGTCTTCAGTAGCCAAGTGAAGAATCCTATTCATCCTATAACAGAATCATTCTGACTAACTGTGTTGAGACAGTAAGACAGGGGGATTGAGAAGAGCGAACGGAGGGCCAGAGGGGAAGAGGTGAGACCAGTTGGGAGGCTACCTCCATAATCCCATTGACTGATGATGGTGTCTTGGATCAGAGGAAGATCAGAAGCACGGGAGATCATGAGAATTGTTCACTTTCTGCATACATTTTTATAATATTGAAAGTAGAGCTTAGAGAATTTGCAAGTTGATGGAATGTAAAGTGTGAAAGAAGGAGTCATGGATGGCTCTAAGGTTTTGGTCCAGAACACTTGGAGGATAAGAGTTTCCATGTACTGAGATAGTGAAAGTTACCAGAGGAGCAGGTTGAGCTGGGTGTGGGAGAGTGATACCAGGAGCTCAGATTAAAAAAATCAGTGATGTTACTTTATTTACTTAAAAGATGGCAATATGACTGGAAAGTGACTTGAAAAAATATTAAGCATAAAAACAGCCAGGCTTCTCACAGTAGGTGAACTTGTATGCTTATACTTCTCCCTTCATCTTTTACTTGTTTGACCCCAACTGTCTCTTTCGCATTTTTTTCAGAATAGATTAATTCTCACCTATGTCTCTTACTGTGCATTTTTTTCACCTCTGAAGATTGAGTCCCTGAAGGCTTCATACAATATAATCACATGCCCACTTCATGGTTCGTCACATTGCAAGGTTATAAATACTGATTAAGCCATGACCAAAATGCTTCACGGGATCTGACAATGCATATTCTTTAACAGTAGCTCCGAGTTTGGGGATAAAATAATCTGACAGCTGGAATATTGTATTTTTGTAAAGATACAAAGAATTAAAAATTTTTCCTTAATACTTGAAAACATCTCTAATAGCAAAATAATTTCATGAATTTAGAAATGTCTATCAACTAAAAGGAACACATTATACTGCAGATAATAAATGATGTAAATTGAATATCAATAACTATATGGTCAAGTAGTACTTTGAAAAAGGTTTACAAAAAAAGCTGTTTGTAATGTGTCATTCCCACTGTGTCTGAGACCATGTATGTGCCTTTTTTTTTTTTTTTTTTTTTGTCTTGGGTTTGTTTTTTTGCTTTTCTTTTGTCAGGACTACATGGATGCTCAGAGAAAACTGTAGTTTAAAAAAAATCCTTAAATAATTTGAGTTTTTCTCTATCCACAGGAAATATATAAAATTAGTATCTGTCTTGTAATTTGTATTTTGCTTGTTGGTCTTCGTGTTTTACATGATGGTTAGGGCTAATGGATTTATGCACAATTTGGACAACTTCCACTCTTGGTGTCTATAGTCCCTTTCTGATCGTGCTAAAAGCTACATTTCCCTACTTCATAGTGTCTTGTGTTTAAGTGTATGGTTGCACTTCCGAGTTCATCATCTCAGAATGAATGTGGATGGAAAGGAGAGAAGAAGTAGCTTTGCATACAGAACTCAAAAATGTTAAAGGATATAAAATGTCCTCCACAGACTAGAATTAAAGTATACTGTATTGCATGTTTTGTTGAATTATTGATTCGCTCTCTCCTATTTCTGTATCTCATGTTTCACAGGCATAAGCTGATCTGTGTTTTAGAACCTTTGATGACAGACACTCATGAAGAAATGTGGAGAGAGCAGATGAGATTTACTAGAGGTTTACCTTGTGAGAATATGCTTCAAAAGCAGCTCAGGGATGCACATTACATACCACAGTAGAGTTTTAAAAGCATCTTACAAACCACAGAATTATGCCTTGACATTTCAAGTCAATATAAGTTTTTTTCTGAATACCTGACCCTGCTAAGATCTTATATAGAAAGCCTGCCTTATATCCATTCATAGGGAAGACAAACTTGGGGAAATTTGCAAGAAGATTCTGCGGTGTACAAACCTACCTTAACATTGATGTAGAAGAAGCTTAAAGTTCTTTATCTTATTTTTTGTCTACTCTCATTTTGAGAGAAGTATACGTGGGTTCTGTTCCTTCAGGGCAGTCCATTTATGTTTAGGAAAATTTTTCAGTAACATGTTGGACTATAAACCCACCTTTTCAGCACCCGGATACACCTCCATATTTAGAGTTGTATCTGTTATATCTTAGATGTAGTGAAGAATTATCAGTGAAGTGGAAAGAGAGAAAGAATGGAAGAGAGAGAGAGAAAGAGAGAGATTCAGAGACTTAGAGACAGAGAATATATTGGGAAATGGCTGTGGAAGAAATAGAGCATGGGTTATAAAAAGGCAGTGAGTTTGTATACAATCTTTACACATACTTGAGTGCCCATCACGCTTTGCCAAAATTTAGAGGCTGAGATTTTCCCTAACAAGCCAAATCGTTACTGGCATTATTTCATGCTGTGCTCAGTGCTCTGGGGAATCCAACAGTGTGATAGCAACACTGTAAATGACGATGAGTGGGAATCAGGCATCTTTGCTAGGTATATTAGTTTCTACACTTGAGCATCTAGGAGTACCAGAAGACTCCTGCTTTACTAGATTTGACAATCATGGTACAGGGAGACTAAGGATTAAATTCAATTCTCTTTCTAGAACTGAGAAGAGTACTATAGAATCCTCCACAGTTAGCAGTAAGAAAACAAATCCAAGATAATCCAATAAGTTTGACAATATCTAACAAAATCAAACCAAAGGGGGAAAATCTACAAGAGCAGCAAAAGATCATGTGTCAATTTAGCACTATTTGTTATGGGCTTTCTTGAGGCTGTTAATGTTAATTAACATCTAGTCATCACTAGCAAGTACTGATGATATGGTGTTGGAATACATAGAGTTGAAGAGAAATGAGTACTGGCTGAGGAAGAGAGATAGTTCATGTACAAACTCTAAAAACACATATTTTTGACCACTAGGTTGTTATACTTGATGATAATGTGCCACAGGAAAAAAATCTCTATTCCTTATGTATTGAAACTTGACATTAGTTGGATGGAACAATTAGCATATGGCATGGGTGATAGGTAGATTTAACATCCTTACCCGATTAGGTTAAATTTTCACTAATGATGTCTTAAAACCATTTGGTAACTGGGACTTATCTCCCTTCTGGCATATCTTGTTACATACATTCTATAGTAAACCTCTTCTTTCAAATTAAAACAGTGCCCATCTAGTTCATGTCACAAATCCATCCATATCTTCAGCAATGGGTCCAATCCCCTTAAAGAGGAAAATATATTATGAGCCAAAACTCATTTATCTTCTTATTCACCAATTGCTTATCCACATGGCATCTGGCACACAGTGGTTGCCTACTACATATCCAAAATGTAAGAATGCACATATGTTTAATAATTTATTGATGTTCATAACATTCATATTTGTTGTGTGATGAAACTAGTCTGTAACTCAGTGTTGACATCATAAAACTGCTTCCTGTATTTACTTCAAGTACCTTATAAAATGGCAAAGCCACTTACTTAAATCTTCAGTTCCTAACTTCAATTCATGATGTATTTAACCTAGCCAAATTAAAAATTTCAACTCACATCAAAACTTAGGCCTGAACATTGCTTTAAGCATTTATGACAGCTTAAATCAGACTATGCTTCAAGTCTTTTTAAATGTCCATTTTACTATTAATTTATTGTTATTATAAAAGAAAATGATGATCTATATTTTATTTGATGAAACTAATATTTTTAATTTAGAGATAACATAATCAGAAATGAAAGCCACTCTTAGCTCACAGATGCAAAATGCCTTTTTTAGAAGCCCCATTCACAATTCCAGGCTAGAGAACAAGATTGTCACAGATCTGGCCTCTGGTGAATTGTTGGCTATGTGCAGAGGATTTACCGCAATTACCCATGCTGTGATTTAGATTAAGCCACTTGCAGCTTCAATTCACAAGCACTTATGAACATTCTCACTCAGATTTACTTAAAAGAGTCCCTTAAACTTCAGACTGTTGTGTTGGATAATCACAGCAGCCCATTTACTTTAAATGCTGGATAAAGTAAATGTTAATATAAACTTTACCAAAATACACACATCCAAAATAAAATTATTTTGCTTCTGGAAGTTAGTAAACACCTGTTTTTTCCTAAATCAAGTGAAGTTGATTTTGGTAAGAATAATAATATATACTAAAACAGGTAGGGTCTATTGCTCATTTCATGGGAAAATAATTTAGTCCCAATTCTTGTAAGAAGGAATTCTATGATTTGAGCCCCCTCAGAGTGAGTGAACACATGAATGAATGAAGGAATTCATACAGTTCTGGGGACTAATCAGAGGTTTTCTCTCTTCAATTCTGAAGTCAGATGCCATGTCTTTTTTTTTTTTTTTTTTTAATTTACTTATTTTAGAGACAGAGAGTGAGAGTGGGTGAAAGAGGCAGAAGGAGAGAGTCTTAAGCAGATTCTGTGCTGAGCACAGAGCCCAACTAGGGGCTCAATCTCAGGACCCTGAGATCATGACCTTAGCCAAAACAAGGATTTGGATGCCACTACACCACCCAGGCGCCCCAGGCGTTATGTCCTTTTTTGACATTTCCGTCCTCTTCTGTTTCAGCAATCTCAAATAGCTAATTCCCCAATACACATATGCTTTGCCCCTAAACTTGCTGTCTTCCCTCTCTACCCCCTCTCTACCTCTCTCTACCTGTGTACCCCACCAACAGCATCTATGTTGCCATTGTAACCAGCCATGTACAGAAGCCTTCCCTAGGACAAAGTCTCTAACATTTGCTATTAAAGTGAAGAGAATACAAAACTGCCGTCCTGTGATACACTCTGTAGGGTAGACCCCCAACGTTTTATTTTATGATCCCTTGGTCTCACAAATATATAATACAGATAGTTTAGTTTTTAGGCTATGGTATAAGTGAATAGGGGCTGGGTTGGATGAAAAGACAGGAGTAGATGCTATATCTTGTTCTTGCCTCACTTATGTACCTAGGTGTCTGTGTGCAGCCTGTGACTTCTTTGCCCAAAAAGTGTGAATATCCAAACTTAGCAACAACATGGGTACATGTATCTCCCCTATGGGTAGGCAAGATGAAGCTAGGAATAGCATAATCTTATAGAGGAGAGAGCAGACGGTTGTAAACAGCATTGCAATCCATGAAGCTTTGTAAATCAGAAGAAAGAGTTTTGACTCTTTTTAGTATGGTTGAAAATCACAGAATTGTTTTAAAATATAGAATTAATTTAATCTATTTTATAGTTTTAAAGATCTGGTGGTAGCTATGTGGAGATTGTGTAGAATTGAGAAGGAATATAAAAAGTACAGCTAAAAGTTCTTCATGAGGGGGATGGCATAGGATTGTTCTCATATAAGAAGACACAGAAAAATGAATGGAATGGGGTATGGTTTGGAGGAGGTATGACAACGGGAATCACATGGATATGCATGAATTAAGAAAACAGGATGACCCAAAGTTTGCCTGCTTTCAAGACTCTTCCTTAAGGTAAAAAGGATCACTAGGATTTAAAGTAGGTCTTCCCATTCTCTTTATATCCCCCATGGAGAAAAAATGTTTGTCAAAATTTCTGTGTTTGTGATACCTGATGATTCTAAAGAAAGTGATGTTAGATTCTATGGCACCAAGTCATAAACAACTTTCATTTTTCTTTCAAAATACATAATACAATTTTTTATGTTGCTAAAATGTTTCTTTTTGCAGTTGATCTTTTTAAAAAAATATAAACAAATGCAAATATTTTGCTTTTTGAAAGTTATCTGTACTTAAACCTGTATTTTTATTATTATTTACTTTTCTCTCCTGCTCTTTCTCAAACTTTCTTTTCTGTGTTTTCTTATTTGAACTTCTAGTCTGGAGGCATATTAACCTTTTAGCCCGTTCTCTTCTCATCTCATTTCTGTCCTCCTCTTCCACCTGCCACAAAGCTTGCTTTTTGTCCTTGACGTCTTGTTTTCACATTCTTACTAGATTGGGAAATACTTCTCTCAATTAAATACTCTACTAACATAATAGGTTTTGAGTTAAGTCCAATTTAAGAGAACGGGGACAAGGAAGTCCACCTAATTATCTCTATTCTAGAGAAAATGGGAGTTTGCAAGTTTTCAGAGAAAAGTTTACTTCCTAATTTTCGGATGTGGCCAGTCAATTTCTAGCCTGATAAAATATAGAGGAGTAATTTCACTGAGAGAAAGGATGGTAAGCTGAACACTACAATATTCACACCCATCTTTCTTGCATTGCTTTCCCTTCTCTGTTTCTACCCTACTGCATGGACTGAACTTATAAATGCTAACATCAAATAACAGTGATTGTTTATAACATTTATGCCATTCTTTTCCCCCAGTTACTTTAATGGAATCTTTTGCCTATTTTATAGGTGGCATTTATCACTCTCATTCCTCTGTGTTATTAGGATTTTAGGAGAAAGAAAATTAGTTAAGAGAGTCAATGGAGAAAGTATTGCTTTAAACATATACCCCCCCCATATCACAGCATTGTATGAAACCCACCTATTTCTTTTTTTAATAAGATTTTATTTATTTATTTATTTATTTATTTATTTATTTGAGAGAGAGGGCAAGAGAGAGAGCACAAGTGGGTGTAGGGGTAGAGGGAGAGGGAGAAGCAGAGGAGAGTCTGATGTGGGGCTCCATCCCAGGGCTCTGGGATCATAACTGAGCCCAAGGCAGAGGTTTAACTGACTGAGCCACCCAGGCATCCCAAAACCCATCTATTTCTAATATAAAAAATCTGGCTAAAATATATTTATTCATTCGCAAACATTTTATTGAGTTCATATTATGAGAGTCACTTTGCTGGGCACTACTAATTTAAAAATAAATAGAATGGACATAGTCCTGTTTGTAATTAGTTCTTAAAGTTAAAAACAAAACAAAACAACAAAAAAACAAAACAAAACAAGTCACCACTCCTGTCATGCTGCTCGCAGCTTGGGAGGTGTAAAGACATATCCAGGCCTTTGAATCTCTCCCTTTGTGAGTTTCTAAATATATCCATGAATCCAGAGGACTGTAAGTGCAGATTTTCTCCCGGCACTGTCAAAGAGAACAGGGAAGTCTTAATTTAATATCCAAGGAGGTACTAGATACTCATTATCCTTTGAAGCTTGGTTCACTGAGCACTTTTTACAATGAAATCCTTTCACTTATCTTGCCATCTGAACCAGATAAAATTTCCCTGCATACTTAATGCCTTTAGATGGGCAATACCAAAAGGGAATGATAATGTAAATAACCGCTACTGAAATTTCTCCATTTCCCTATAAAATATTGTCATAAAGAGTTATGTTCTATATTATTTGAAAAATAGATTATTTCCCTTCCTGCATATAACTCAGCTTTGGAAGATGACATGGTTAATATATTTCCATTTGGATTTTTCCTAACATTGAGGAAAATAATGATCTTTTATTTTCAGAACAGTCACAGCCAAAAGGAGGTAAAACACATTTTCTAGCGTTCTACTGTTTGATTGCTTTTTTAAAAGGAGGTTTTCCATTAACTTTAATTAAATATTTAATAGAGATTGCAGCCAGAAAACATAATTTCCCATTGAAATTAAATTACTTTCCCCAAAGAAAACAGTGTGGGTCTAACAGGGTGGGTTAGATCCTCCATAGAATTCTGTCTCCTTCTTTTACAGCGTAATTACTGACCTGTTATTAACACTCCAGGAAACCTTTTTTTTTTTTTTTTTTGGTGATTTACATTTCTGGATCACCCTCTCCTTTGTATGCAACTACACTAAATACAGGATTTATCCTTTGTTCTGCATGTGCGAGAACAGATGCTTCAGCTACTAATTCTTTGTCTCATTTGGAGCATTAAAAAATGAAAGGCTAGTTCCTGCACAGATCAAGACTGTCCCCTCAGTGGCAGAGTCTTTTACGTATCTCGAAGAGATGGAATTTGATAGCCTTTCTGTGCCCAGGGGTTTGAACAGAGGAGGTGCGGATTCTTACCTTCTGACCTGGGTTCTCTCTACAGGTCTTTCAAGCCTTTCTCAACTAGCACTGCTCTTGTAGTCTCCAGCTGCTGTCAATTCATTAAATGCTGATTTAGGTTTTTATGGCAACATTTGTCTCAGATGAGAGTTACCGTAAAGCTCATCATTAAGCCTTATAATTTTTAGTGCTGTATATAATTTATGGTTCCATTTTAAAATCGAATCCACCATGATAAATTGTCTTAAGACTTTGAAGATACATCATGTAGTTAGCTTTTTCTTGCAGCGGCATCTATAAAGACGGGATATGACTTTGTGCTTGAAGAATATATTTTATTTAGAGCACAACAATGCATTGATGGATTTGTCATAAATTACCTCCAAAGAAGAGTATCTCAGAGGACTAATAACATACACAAATGACCTATGTCCATACACGATGGCACCATGATGATTTTGGAAACATTATAGACATTCAGGAAAAATAATTGAACACAGTCGTTTTCTACTTATCTTGAATGGTATCAGTTGCTATATGAAAAGTCTTCCATGCTTTGGGTCTTATTAACCTTTCATGTCTAAGCTGAAATTCTGAAACAGAGTCCTTCTGAGGCATATTATAGCACATTTCTTCTAAGCGATTAATCATTTCACCTCTAGAAAACTATAATATTCATGTGATTACTTACCTATCCTTTATTATTATCCCCATGCCTAAATCCATCCTTTAAAATATTGTTAAAATCAGCTATGTAAGGTAAAAGTATGATTGTGAACCCCAATACTTGTTAAAATATTCTAGTAGCTTTCCATTGCTTATAGGATAAGGTTCAGCGTTTTTTTAAAGATTTTATTCATTTATTTGAGAGAGAGAGAAAGAGAGAGAGTGCACAGGAGTGGTGGGGGGAAAGAGGGAGAGGGAGAAGCAGGCACCTCACTGGGCAGAGAGCCCCTGGGAGGGGCCTTGATCCCGGGACCCCGAGATCATCACCTGAGCCGAAGGCAGAATGCTTAACTGACAGAGCCACCCAGGCACCTCTAAGATAAGATTCAACATTTTAACAAAACCAGTAAGAATTTTTCTCAACAGTTATCATTATTCTCTTCCAAATCAAAGTCCATCTTATTTTAGATTATACTTAACAGTCCAACAATATTATTTTGTTTCTTACTTCTTTGTTTTACATATCTCACTTTTCCCATAAATACTCATTGTGCACCAGCTCTCTGGAAACTTGTGCTCTGTACTGGGTGAGTGAAGCTGGACCTGATCCCTGACTATGGTTCTCATGATCTGCTGCGGAGACAGATATTAATCAAAAAAGCAAATAAATATAAAATTGTACTGTGCCAAGTGGCATAAAAGAGAGGAACATGGTGATATTTATGATAGTGATAGAGGAATTTAATCGAATCAAGAAATTAAAGAAAGCTTTCTCAAGGAAGAATTTCAGAGTGAAGTTTGAAAGATATTGATGTTTTCGTCACAGGGAGAAAAGAAGGACATTTTAAAGAGAGAGAACACTTCCTTCCAGGATGTCATTGATTTCCGTGAGCTTTTCCCTCTGCCTGAAGTTATTCGTCCTTCACACACTTTTCTACGTTTACCTGATTCAGAATTGACATCTCCCAGAAAATTTCCCTTATTCCTTTCTTATCAGACCAGTCCACTTCCTTTGTGTTCCTCCCCAAATAACACGTTGTCCAATTTCTGTATTGAAGGGAGAGGAGTGAAGGTAGAACTCAAATTTTTGCCCAAATAAACACTTTTGTTTCTATTAAAAATCTACCTATTTATTAAGGCCAAGTTAAAAAAAAATCTAGCTTTCTTTGTAAAGTTATTCTTGATTTTCTAAACGAGATATGTTTTCTTCCTACTTGAAACTCCAAATATTTAGACTTATTTTATTGGTTTACTTCCTTCTACTGTATGTCTTTTTTCTTTCTTTCTTTCTTTCTTTTTTTTTTTTTTTTTTTGCATCTACTCAACTCTAAGTGATTTCAAAAGCCTTGAAGGTAGGTTCCAAGTTTACTCATCACTGAATTCAGCATTTTATATATTTTTTATTGAACTCATAAGATAAAATAAAATTCTCTCTATTTCAGCTTTCTTTATGTCAAAGTCTCTGTTTCCCTTTATTGATCTCTGTAACTTTTGCCTATTTGAAGTGAAACTGTAAATACAAAGCATAAGAGTTGCAGGACATATTCTCAGGCTTCTTTCCCACACAGGGTTTTTCCGTGTTGGCACTACTGACATCATTTTGGGCCAGGTAATTTTTTTGGTGTGGGGCTAGGGGCTGCATTATGCATTATTGGATGTTTAGCAGCATCTCTGTCTCTACCCACCATGAACCAGTAGCGCCTTTTCCCGACATTCCTGGTTATGACAACCAAAAATGTTTCTAGTCTTTTTTTTTAAGATTTTATTTATTCATTTGAGAGAGAGAGACACAAGCAGGGGGAGAGGCAGGAGGCAAGACAGACCCCTGGCTAAGGAGGCAAGACAGACTCCTGGCAGGAGGCAAGACAGTCTCCTGACTAAGCCTGACATGGGGTTTGATCCCAGGACCTGGAGATCATGGCCTGAGCTGAAGGCAGACGCTAAACCATCTGAACCACCCAGGTGCCCTTGTTTCTAGACTTATTTGCCTAATGTATCTAGATGAAAACTGCTCTTTTTTACTATGAAAAAGTCTTGATTTCTGTAGATAGAAACTGGGAACTCTAAGAATTTTCATGAGATTTTAATGTTCAGAGAATGCCTGCAAGTCTGACACAAAGTAGATGTTCAGTGTTTACTATTATGACTGTTACAATTCTGTTTATTTCTCGTATCGTTCCCAGTGAGACCTATTATCACACTGTCCTTTGAGGCCAAATCATCATATTTCTCTAGTAACTTGAGGGGATTATTTTTAAAGGTTTGAAAATTTTTTGTTATTGGCAGTGGTAGGAGGTGGGAGAGTGGGGAGTGTCAAACTAGCTCCGCCAAATTTTATCCTCATGTAATGTGATTTCAATTATTTTCCAAAAAAAGTTATTACTTTAGATTTTCCCCTATTGCCTGCCCACTCACAATGACAGTGAAATTTTGAAATAGAGTTCTATTGACTCGATATTTCAGCATGTGGGAGAGATTAGAATCATTAGCATGCCATATTCATGTTCTCTTTCTTCTAGATAATTTATTAAAAAAATGTTAAATAAAGCAAAACATCCGTCCAAGAACCATTGATAATTCTTAAAAAATTTGTAGCATGGAAACTTGTGTAACAATGCTTAAAACAATAAATGATTCCTTCTGCCCACATTTGTATAAAATTCCTCGAAGAACTACTGCAAGTATCTGTGTTGTTGGTTTTTTTTTTAAGATTTTATTTATTTATTTGACAGAGAGAAAGATCACAAGTAGGCAGAGAGGCAGGCAGAGAGAGAGGAGGAAGCAGGCTTCCGCTGAGCAGAGAGTCCGATGTGGGGCTCCATCCCAGGACCCTGAGATCATGACCTGAGCCGAAGGCAGAGGCCTTAACCCACTGAGCCACCCAGGCGCCCCTGCAAGTATCTGTTTTTAAGGCAAATATTTTCCCAGAAAGGTATTTATGTTAACATAGTCTTTTCTAGTCTGAGATTTATAGAATTCTCTAATTTTAAAGCAATCACACAACTGTGTTCTATAATGTTTACTTAAAATTACATAATGATCACATGATTAGATATATACTATTTTTATCTATCTGAAATGTGTGTATTGTTTCTCAATTTCTTATTTAAAAAATTCCATGATTTAGTGTAGATTTCTAATATTTTTCTTCATAAAATCAATGCAAAATTAGTGGTATAGTTTTCCTATTCTTTTCAAACCCCACAATTAGTGTTAATGATATCTACATTGTTTTTGTTTAGATGTGAAGAATGCAATTTTTAAAGCATATGCTCCCAAATTGGTGGAAAATATAACTTAATAAACTTATATTGATATTAGACATATGTTCTTCTAATTACTAATTATGGAATCACTTTAAATGTATGCAAATTAAAGTTTTTACTTTTATCATAGATACTTAAAACTCTAATCTGTATGTTATTAGTTCACTTTCATTTATATATACAGTTAAACATTTTCAGTTATATATGTATTTTTTTCTAATTTGATTCAAGACTGCTCATCAAGGTAAAATATTAATTAAGATTAAGAAAAATGCAAGCAAAGAGGTACTCTAGATGAAAAGAAATGAAGTCAAAAGTATAGAAGTCTTAAGCTGCGAAAAATATTCCAGATCATTTAGATCCTATCCACTCACTAGCAAATGAAACAACAAAGAGTGTACACAACTACTTAATCATCACTACTTGGGTGTTGTCTTGGTCTCTTAATTTGTAGGTCAATGATATTCATAATGCATCATTGAATCAAAAAATTTTAGAGGTGCAAAGGTTTTCTACAAATCCTCTAATCTACCTCTCTTCTTTCTTTGAGAGCTTTTTAAAGGACAAAGAACTTCACCCTCTCTGAAGATGATGAGTGTATCTTTCAATTTCTTCAATGTGTATCTTTTTAGTTGTTTGACTAAGTCAAACAATTTATCTTGACTAACTTGTCAAAGTTATAACTTATATATATATAAAGATACTAACTTATCTTGACTAACTAAGTCAAACTTATCTTGACTAAGATATCTTACACATGCTTCCAATTTCTTTATAAATTTTGTCACTGGCTTTAGTTTTGTTCTCTAGGTCAGTATAGGACTGTTCTTCAAATGTTAAAAACAACCATCAGAATAGATATCTCAAGTTTCTTGAGTTGCTTTAAATACACCAATTTCAGTGGTTCAGCCAGATAATTTCTTAATACGAATATTCTAATTTGCCATTATTTCTTCTCTTTCTCCAAAAGGACCACACCTGGAATTAAAGGTAAATTTTCAGGCATTGTCAAACATTCGAGACATTGCTGCCTTTGTTGTGAATATTGCAATTGTACTCATGAAGTCAATCTGACCACTTTATTAACTTGGGGAAAGTCAGTTAAGTTAATTCAATAATATTAATAGAGATTGTAATCTATACTAGCCATTGCACTAAATGTGGAAGTTAAAAGATGAGTAAGGCATGATCTTGCTTTCAGGTATACAGTAAGATTACCTAATGTAAGTCAAAGCTAACCAGGAGGAGGAGGAAATAATTCTTACTGGACATTGCAGCAAGAATAGGGGTTTAACATCTGATCTAAATTTTTGCAGAGACATGTGATTTCTCAAGAAGGAAAATAAGTGAAAGCTATTCTGTGTGGTTGAAATAAAGTATATATAAAGAAAGAAGGCCATACATTAATGATTTATTTTGTGAACGGTAAGAAATTATCTATTTTCAGATCATAGATTATAAAGACACACAAGGGTAGGAAAAAATAAAAGATATTTTTTAATGTGTATATTTTTAGGAATCTTTTTTTTTTTTTTTTGGTTAAGTTTCAGAAAATGCAATCTAAGCTATAGACTGACCCAAAGGGAGAGAAAAAAAAAAAGAAAGAAAGAAAGGAAAAGAGAAAAAAATATATTGGTAGTTCATGAATTTATTTAGTTTGAGGAACCACTTCATCAAGGGGCTTTCATAAATCCACCAGGACCTGACGTCTCTACTTCTCCCAATTCTATTCTCCTCTTTGTTACTAGAATCTATTTGATAGCAAGATGGCTGACAAGAGAGGAGCCCTACATCTTTGCATTGCCATGCCAACACGAAGGGAAGTCCCTATGTTTGAGCAGTTTAAACAAAAGTTTGGGTACTGACTCTCATTAGGCCATATTGGGTTAAATTCCTCTCTCTGGACCAATCCTAGCATTTCTGGAATAGAGTGTACAATTTTGGCCGGACCTGATCTTACAGGCAGAGAAGTATCAACTTCACCTAAAACATAGAAATGGAAGGTTGGGATAAGGTTAACCCCCCTCCCCCCTTGCCAACCCCAACATTAAGTTTTTGATGGCAGGAACAAAAAAAAAAAAAGAAAGTCAAAGGTATAGATGGAGAGGAAATGTACATTAGAAGATATAATTTTATGTGAGAATATACCAAAATCACTTCTGTTTCATGTGCAGCTATTTATTCACTGATTACATGGTTGGCTTTACCCATTATTTATAATCCTTGCAAATTCTCTGGAGGGTTTGTAGTATCAATCCATTTTATAATTGAAGTAAATTAAATCTGTCAAAGTGTACTTGAGGAGTGGTTAAATTTGATCCAGGCAACTTTTAAATTAAAATTGATATCTTTTCTGTACATCTTAATGTTTTCATAAAATAATAATATTTATTTAAAGGAATCTTTAGCTCTACCTTCCAAGGAATGATTTATATCAATGTTTATGAAAATTGGCTACACATTGGAATCACCTGAGAAGTTTTTAAAAATACTGAGTTCTGGTTCACACTTAGAGATACTGATTTAAATTAGTATGTGGTAAGGCTTATATATTAGGATTTCTAAACCTGCTTATGTGATCCAAATGTGCCACTGAGATTAAAAACCAAGCATACTTATGCCAAGTACAAAAGCAAGCAAAGCAAACACCGGAATCTCACTCTATTTTGCATCTCGGATTTATGAATTTCTTTTAAGAGAGAGAGAGAGAAGAGCATGCACATAAGGGGGGCAGAGAAGAAGAAGGGGTGATAAAATCTTAAGCAGTCTCCATGCCCAGGACAGAGCCCCACAAGGGGCTTGGTCTCAGGACCCTGAGATCATGACCTTAGCTGAAATCAAGAGTCTGATGCTTAACCAGCTGAGCTACCCAAGTGCTTCTTATGAGATTCTATATTAACAGCAAAATGTCAAAGTCATATCAAAATCAGATAGAGACTGTATTTCCTTGTACATCCCTGTTTATTCTTACATAATGGCTCTTACAAATCATCACCATTATTAAAATCTATACTTGGGTTTTTTTTGCATGGTTATTTACCAAGCAAAGTTGAATTAAATGGAAAAGACATGATCACCACTATATAAAGATTTCTCTTTCTGAGCCTCCAAACAGTTCCTTCCCTCTTCCAAAAATGTGGTGGTTGACTGAGACAAATCTGAGAAGAAACAGGAAGCAGAAACAATGGCTCTTTTTATCTTCTGTGCTTTTCTGAGCCATGTTGACCAAGTTGCCCTCCTTTCTGCATGCATCCCTAATGCACAGAGCAGGAATCTGTCTTTTCAGCATTCTCATAGACCCTGGAGTACTGTGTCATCAGTTTCCATCACACACAATCCTCAGCTCCTTTGTAGAAGTTGGCTCTGAAAAGAGAGAGATAATTATCTTCTAAAGTCTGAAAGAGTGTGGCATTGTATTTCCCACCTAAATTAAAAGGCTGGAGAGCTTAGATAAATACAGTGATGTCAAATCTAGTTGGTAAGGAGCTTAGCAATGAAATAAAGTCAGACTTGGAGATCAGTACACATTTTTATCATGGGCAGAGTAATGTATAAAACTCCTTGAGTGAGTGCCTAAAAGCCATTTAAATCATTGCTGAAGAAAAAAAAAAAAGTCAGGGCTAGGGTAAAAATAAGCCAGTTTTATTCTCAGAGCAGTGTCATACTTCACTAGAATAGAGTTTCAGAGTATGTTCTCTAAATGTATTAAAATGTATGCTACTATATGGTATATTAAATGATATTCAGAGTCTCATATAAATTCTTGTAATAAACTACAGTAAATGCTAAAGTTTAATGTATTTCCTCTTTTCTCTGTAGATGCTATTTCCACAAAGAATTCATTCAAACCTTTTCTAAGGTCTATAAGATCCTCTTTAAATATTTAGTAGAGTGTCACTTCATTCTGAGTCTGATAAAAGTAAGACTTTTCTTTATCCTTTAAACATAAAAGAAACAGTATCACTGACATCATTCTCTCCCTTAGAAGAGTGTTTTCAAATTATCAAAATGAAAAAACCTTTCTTCTCTAACTGAACTTAACTCTGTTGACCCTGAAAACAATGTCAACCACATGCAGCATTTTAATATCATAAAAAAGTTTCCATAGACTGTAATTATTTTCACTCTCCAGAGGGAGGATTGTGTGGTCTAAGGTATTAAGAAAGCCTTCAACTTTTTAAACATTACATATCCATTGAAAATACTTGAGGAAATGTAATTCAAAATGCATGTTTTGAAGGACAATGTTAAGAATGCCAAATCATTTGGACATTCACGATTCCCTTCATGTGATCTGTAGTTATAGATTGAGATCTGTAACACAGACCAGGACCCGAGCCAGGCACCAAAGCCCCAGATAGAGTCCTGAACGCAAAGTAAGAGAATTTGTACATTATTTCATTAGACAGGGGAGATTATGGGTGTTTCTGTGTGTGTGTGTGTGTGTGTGTGTGTGTTGTTATTGTTGTTAAGAAGAGTGACACTAAGTATATATATTAAAAGATCATTCTATTATCTTGGTGGATTATAGCTTGGAGAGAAACTACTATGAGAACGATAATTCCTGGTAAAATAGTTTGGACCTCCCAAAGACACTACATTCTCACAACAGGTTAATTTTACATTATATGATTGCTTATTTTCTTAAATTTTTATATAGAAAGTGTCTCCAAGTATTTGTGGCAATATTAATGTTCAGTAACCTCAATCTATGGAGTCTGTACATGGGGAAAAAACAGTGCGGTATAGTGAAAAGTGTAAGAAAAATTATTTTAGGGGTGCCTGGGTGGCTTAGTCATTAAGAATCTGCCTTCGGCTCAGGTCATGATCCCAGGATCCCAGGATCGAGCCCCGTGCCGGGCTCTCTGCTCAGCGGGAAGCTTGCTTCTCCCTCTCCCAGTCCCTCTGCTTGTGTTCCCTCTCTCACTGTATCTCTCTCTGTCAAATAAATAAATAAAATCTTTAAAAAAAAAAGAAAAATTATTTTAAATATTTAATTTAAAACTTATTAAAATACTGTTTATGTATTTAAAGTTACCGTCCCATATCAGGACTTACAGAGTTATGTAGTTCCTTGAACACAGATTGCTCACAGGTCGTCTCTAGGAATAGACACAAATAAGGTACACTTTACTAGGTAAAGAAGATAGTCAATGCAACTGCTCTCAAGAAACACATTATCAAGTCTGGGGGTCATTATATGAGGAGAATGGACCCATTCCAGCTATAAGATCTAGAAGGACAAGTGCCATTCACAGCACTGGACCAATCCCATGAGGAACTGTACGGGTAGTAATTGTGAAAGAGACTTCATGGAGGAGATAATCTAGAGAGAAGTTGTAAATTAATTAAATCATTCAACATATGTGTAGTCCCAAATATGTGCCTGGTCATGAGCTGGTTCTTAATTATATTAAAATAGAGGACAAAAATGATGCTCATCGAATTCATATCAAGAAAGGAAGCTCAAAATCTTATTTCCTCAAAGAATTATTAATAGCAGCTCCAATAGACATTGCATACTCCACTAATATAAATACTCTTCCTGCTATAAAGAAACTGAAGTCCTGTTTTTGTTTTTGTTTTTGTTTTTAAGAAATTGAATACATCTAACAGAGGGATATTTTTACTTTCAGATGATAAATAGAACATACTTTTCTTCCTTGGGCCCATTTCATACAACAATGAAGTGATTTTTAAAAAGGTCTAAAACTACAAGAGCAGAGAAAAAGGAAGAGGTGAAAACAGCAACACTGTAAATTTATGTATATTGTCAAGAAAAATTGCCCCAGAGAAGGTTAAAGAGGCAGAAAAGACTTCATTGAAGCTCATCGTCATGGGAGAGAGAGAATGAACTTGAGTTTACTGAAACAAAAGGTGGGAGAGTGTCTAAAAACTGTGAGCCAGTGGACAAGCACTGGCAATGTTAGTGGGGAGGTTGGTCCATGTAATTAGGCCATCTCTATTTGCTGATCAGCACTTACTGATTTCCCATAAAGAATGAAAGATAAAGACCCTGTCTTCCACTATGATTACCTTTCAAAGAGATGGTCTTTAGGTCTTTGAGAAAAACATTCCTGGATTATAAAACTGGCAAAAGGCTAGGAGAAGATTTACATTTCAAAGGAGCAGAGAAAGAATTTACAATTGCAAGTTTTCTAAAGGAAATGTTCTAAGAAAAAGAAGGTCAAGGGCCTATAGTCAGGAAGAAATCTGTCTCAAGTTTAGTTGAGCTGAGGGGATAGTTAAGGCCATTTCAGTTCATATATATGTGTGCACTTTGTTTATTTACTTATTTATTTATTTTAATACTAAACTAAGAAAAGACAATGTAAGAAAGGAGATTATAGACCAATTTACGAGTAAAATCAGGTTTAAAAATCCAAGATAGTAATTAGTAATTAGCAGACCAAATCCAGCACTGTATAAAAAAAGAAGGAAAATATGGCAGAATGGATCCAATATCTGCTTTGAAATGAGGTGAGTCTATTAAGTTAGGGTGTTTAAAACAGTGGATAAACTGACATCTCTGGGCCGCTATTTTTCATCTGTAAAATATGGATAGGTTTGCTTTCCTGAATGACTGTTTCAAAGATTAAGTACTGCATTTTATATAGTGTCTAACACAGTGTGTGGCCAAAGAAAAGGAAAGAAAGAAAAACAACTCAGTAAATAGTTCTTAATGGTAATTAGAATATGATTTCATGAGTAAAATATGATGAAAGGTTGAAAAAATATACACTACATATATATATATACACACACATATATAAACTCAAATGCACAGAGATGTGAGAGAGTACAGCACATTTGGGGAAACACAGATTGATGTAGCTATAGAATAGAGTGAGAACAAGTCTGGGGTTGACAAGACAGGTGTCTGTAAAGGTAGGATAGAACTCAAGTGATAAAGGGTAGCATATTCTGTACTTCAGAAATTTTGTAATTTATCATGTGGGTGTTAGAAATTCATTGAGAGATTTAAGCAAGATGATGACATGTGAGATTTAACTGTTAAAAAAAACTTTCTGTCAGTAGTCCGGGGGGTAAGGGAGCAAAATTGGAGCCTTAAACAGTGCATTGGACCATGGGAGGCAATTATTAGAACCTGCTGAATGAATGAATGAATGAATGAATGGTGAATAGTGAATGAGGTCATGATGTAATAATAACATATTCATTTAAAAAATTGTTACAAGCCTAATAGGTGCCATATCATTGAAAGAAGCTGGGAATACCATCAGGAGTAATATACAGACTCTTGCCCTTAAGGCATTTATGTTTGTGACTCCATACCTAGAAAAAGCTCCAATAAAAGTATGGGGGGAAGACTCCCTCCACTTGGCAAAGCTGAAGTCAAGCAGTAGAAGAAGGAGTAATATTATGGCAAATTTTAAAAATATATATTCCACATGTTTACTTACTTTAACCATATTCCATTTCTGGCCAATTCTCCTTTCTCTCTTTTCCTTAGAAAAATAATTGTTAGAGTGGAGAGGGTGATAAGAGGAAGGATATTGACAGCCTAGTGTAACATATTTTCAGATAGAACAGTTTCCTTAACTGTCATGCATTTAATAACTTCAAGTCTTCAATATTACTTTATTTTCTTGAAATAAAGTGGTCATATAAACCAGAGCAAATATAAAAGAGGTATTCTAGTATAAGCAAGTAATCCCCACTCTTTTTCCAACATCATTTGTTATGTTTGCCATATGATGACCATGGATCTAATGATGATCCCAATGAAGACGATTAAGGGGTTAACTCAGATGCTCACATATTTACACATTTAAAAAGCCTCTACTCATTTGTATGTGTGGTAATAGCAAGGGATATGACAATAGGTCGATTCCTTAAAGGAACAAAAAATACATTTCATGTCTTAGAGTATTCCTGGAATACTCTATATATCTGAGGAATATATGAGGCAGGATTTAAGAAATAATGTGTGTAACATCACAAGACCAGTAAACAACAAATGTCCTTCTGCTAATAATAGTAATAATGTAACAAAAGTGCTGTATCTACCAATTTTAAGATAATTAAATGGTTTTCTCAAGATCACATTGTTAATAAGTGGTAGATTTGAATTTCACTCAAAACAAATGTGTTATTTCCTTCTAATTATTAGAACATCATTTTACTCACAAATAAGAAATGATTATTTGCCTGCTTAAAATATATTTTTTGAGAGGCACTATATAACTTAACACTGGTATTGTAAGGCAGAATTTGATTTCATATAGATATAAGTATACCTGGAGGCAAGTTTGTATCATTTTCATAGCATACACACACATATTTAAAATAATTTATACTATGTTGATGTTAGGTGAGTATATTGTAATTGAGATTATCTAATACAATGACATAATTTTGTTGGCCACATTATTGATGGATGAAGAAATATCATGTGTAAAAGAGGACACACATATTTTTACTAGACAGAAGGACAGAACTAGAAGTTATCATTGGAAGTTGCAAGGAAGCAGATTTCACCTCAACCTAAGCCATTGTCTAAATTAACAATTTCCTGATAACTGAGTAGTTGCCTGACTAAAAATATAAGCAGAAAACTTTCAAGCTGAAAGTTCTAGCATTCTTTTGTGAAGGTGAGAGAAACAATTTGTGTTTAGGGGAGCTTTGGATCTGTTCCCAAATGGAGCATAATGACAAAACTGGAAAATAGGAGTGTGTTCCATGTCACACTCCTTAACTGTTAGTTCACTGCAAGTTTATTCATTTTCTTCATTGCAAAGTTGCAGGATGTGAATTAGGGCAATTAAGAAGAGGTTGTGACAAGAGTCTGAGAGCGAGCAAACTACATATTGAAAGCAGTTAGCTAGAATGGAGAAAAAAATGTGAGGAATGAGGTAAGCAGATGCAGACATCTGGAGAATGTTGATTGGCAGTTTAATGGCTCTTGTCTTCCCCAAACGAGGTATCCAATGATTGTCTCTGTTCTTTCTTATCATAATGGTGTATACAATATGGAAATTTTAAGGAGGGGTAATCTACTAAGAAGACTGGGGAGGGAACTAAGTACCCACCCACCACGTACAAATTCTGACTGAATAGGTTCAACATAGACAGCGAGTCTATTTGTATTGTGTGTCCTAGATATTTAAATCCAAGGGCCTTGAACCATGGCCTGATCATTGTTTCTCAAGGTATGAAATATATTTATAATGTTTCGACTCGTGCTTTGTTTGTGTGTGCAATGATTCCCATGGTGAAGCTTATATTACCTGGCAAAGTGCTTAGCCACTCTCTTAACATCCAGCCCATCCATATCTGTGCTTGGGCTTTCAATCTGAATATATCTGAATCTGAAATTCAACCTGCCCCAACCAAAATATAAAACCAACAACTGTTGTTCTATCTCTTACTTTTCATTGTCTGGTACCAGTAGCCCACATTTGCCCAACCCCAAATCACCCCAGGCATCTGATCTGTATCCTTCGCCAAAGTCCCAGTGCTTCATCAGCAACCACATCCAACCTGGACTTAGGTAGGTCCTGCAGAGTGAATAGTTTCAAGATGAAAAGTATAACATGGAAATGCTTTTAATCTTTCAACTATTCTTAACTATTCATAGGATCGAGGTCGAAGTCCTCATTTTGTACACAGATGTAATTTCCAAATCATCTTTCAGACTTTATGTTTTGCGGTAGCAATGCATTATGGAACACTTAATAGTTTTCTTTAAGTCAATTCATCATTTCCAATTTAAATACTTATTTCAGCCTCACAATATGCATTAAAAAAAACTTCAGTAATAGTTTATACGTATTTTTTCTTTAGTTGTATTAAAATAACCGTGTACTTAAAATTCTGCTCTGGATATACTTAAAATTATCTAGTATATGTATGACAAATACCTGGAAGCATGAGAACATAAGACACTTTAACGTTGTGCTTTGTCTTCCTTCTCAAACTTCTCTCGTTTCCTTCTCTACTTCCATCACCGCATACTGAACTATCTGTAATTCCCTCATGAATCCAGATTAATTTGTATCTGAAGTTTTTTTCTTGAGTTGCACTTCCTCATGGGCTTATCTGTGTCATAGACACTGGCTCATCTTCGAAGACCCAGCATCTGGGTTCTATGCTGTATAAATTGTCTCTTGACTTCCTTTATTCAGGTCAATACAGAAGATTTGACATCCCTTGATCTGTCCACTTTTTTTAAAAGATTTTATTGATTTATTTGAGAGAGAGAGGGAGAGCAAGAGAGAACACAAGCAAGGTGGGGGAGAGGGAGAAGTTGGCTCCTCACTGAGCAGAGAGCTGGATCCCAGGACCCTGGCATCATGACCTGAGATGAAAGCAGACACTTAACCAACTGAGCCACGCGGGCACTCCTGGGTGGCTTTTTAAACTGGCTCTCTTATGTTAATAATCATGGTATTTGTGACAAATTTTTAGAGGTACACTTTGTCAATTTTTACTAGAGGCACAGCAGATACAGTGGTTAGGGCATTTGGATCTAGAATCAGATGATGTGGTTTTAATTCCTAGTTCTGACGCCTACTAGCCATGGGACACAGAGGAGTTACCTTACTTCCCTGGTGTTCAGTTTCATCATGTGGGTCAAAACTTGTTTCATAGAGTATGTGAGTTAATACATGTAATGAGTTCACCATGGTACCAAGCTCACAATAAACCAGAAGTATGGCTATACCAATAACAATATTTTTTTTTAATACTTATTAATATAACACTGCAATCTGCCTAGAGATTGTATTTTACGTAGGTCTTATTGAAAAATCCACAATCTGCCTACTCATCTAGAATTTAGTAGGTGCTTATTTCATGTTTATTTAAAGAATGAAATAATGGTTCCGTTCACTTAGCATTTAGTACAATAAAGCAATAATGGTCAGCTTTTCTTATGTATTTTTACATTCATACCTATGTATATGTCTAAACCTTTTGAAAAATAATATCTGGACTTGCAACAAAAGTATATACCCACATGTATCATTAAGTTCCTGAAGATAATTGAGAAGACTAATTGAATTTATTCAGCTTCAAGATGGATCTGTGCTTAAATTTGAGATCAAGGCACTAATTTCTAAAGAGATAATACAGACACACAGAAATACAGGCACACAGAGATGATGTTTGTTTATGTGTTTTCTAGCTAGGTATAGAGATAATATCAGATGAGTGAAAAAAGGGCATGAGTTACTTTGACTAATGAAACATCTTTACCTCAATGATTCAGATGGGTTACTTAAAAATAATGATACATGTATCTGTGGACCAATTTTTTAAAGATTTTGTCTATTTATTTGAGTGAGAGAGAGAGAGAGCACAGAGGGAGAGTGAGAGGAAGAAGCAGACTCCCCACTGAGCAGAGAGCCTGATGCAAAGTTCAATCCCAGGACCCTGAGATCATGACCTCAGCCAAAGGCAGATGCTTAACTAACTGAGCCACCTAGGCACCCATCTGTGGATCAGTTTTAACCTCAGTGGTTTTTGGTTTTGCCTTTTTCCACTTAATGGCACAGAAAAATATGTTCGATCAAATTCAGTTGTGTGCTTTTCTTTCCTGTTTGAGGTCTATGTCACTTGCTGAATCACATTCAAGTTGGTATACTGTTTGTTGAAATTTTCACTCCACTGACTATTTGAGTTCAAATGGTCATAACATGCTAATAACCTGATTCCTGTTCTACAACTGACCCTGTCACTCTGAACTAATGAAGGTAAATTATAAAACAATAAATAAATAAGAAGCAATTACCCTTGGGTGACATAAGTACTGCTTTTAATTACTTTAAAGTAAGCTTTTTAGAGCCAACAATATGAACTCATTGTTTGATAAACACACTGGAAAAACAAGAGCTCTCATTTTGGCTTTTTATAAATTTATGAGGTTACATTAATGGAAGCCCTTAGTCATACAAAGCCTGCTATAATGGAGTTGTGTCATTCTGGGGGTAACTATATAATGATAGCAATAACTCAATGGAAATAAAATGTATTTATTCAAATTGCTTATCTTGCTGTGAGACAACATAAGATGCAATAGGAACTTTGATGAGTACATCTTATAAATTCTGATCCTGAAGTCTATTTATTCAGTCTGTAGAAATACAATTATATTAACAAAGTAGATATGTAATGTTTTTGCTTTAATGAAAATAGAAAAGCTCTTATGGGATCATTCAGTTTTGGTGATATGGATCAAAAACTATATTCAATTTGGAATTTTCTAATCCATTGCACCAAATTCCCCAATGCTGATGGGATATTTGTCATGTTCAAAGAAAGATGACCAAATAAGCAACCCATTGAGAATGTTTCTTACCAAGTTTTGAGAGGGAGAGAAAGGTGGAGGGAAGGACAGAGAGAGAGGGAGAGAGAAAATCTTAAGCAGGTTCCATGGACCTAGCATGCCTAGCATGGACCACGATACAGGGCATGATCTCAAAACCCTGAGACCATAACCTGAGCCAAAATCAAGAGTTGGACTTTTAGCCAACTGAGCCACCTAACCACCCAACTTACCATCTTTTTTTTAAGGTTGACTAATATTTCATTGTGTGCGTGTGTGAGTGTGTGTGTGTATATATATATATTTTTTTTTCTTTGTCCATTCACTTGTCAGTAAATACTTCTAAAATAATCAATTTCATAAAATCCAAGATTGAAATGGTGGTTACCAAAGCCTGGGGGAAGGGAGAAATGGAGAGTTATCAAATTGGCATAAAGTTTTAGATAAGTATGGTAGACAAACTCTAGAGATATGTTGTACAGCATTGTAGCTATAGTCAAGGTAATGTATTGCTCATTTCAAATTTGTCGAGGAGAATAAATTTCACATGTTAACATATGTTCTTACCACAATAAAATAAAGAGGACAAGAATGTTGCTTACCAGGTGCACTTTCCTAGAGACCACAGTTTTGACTGTAGATCCACCTGACAGCTATCAGTTCTTCCCAAAGAGTGTTCTTTGAAACCCCAGTCCAGGATTTACTCCTGGGTGGAAATAGATATAGATATAATTTGTTTGAAAATAATTTAACCTTTTTATCCCTTGGAAATCTCGTGCCCATTGGTAAGTTAATGATTTTATAAAGTTCTATATTTATCCTTTCATTTATTATTCAATACATATTAACAGGCATTAACAAGCCAATAACAGAACATTGAGTAAAAGAGGAATGGTTCTCTCCTTTACAGAACTTTTTTTTTTTAATTGAAGGGAGAAAATGAATGAATAATATATTCGGGTGGCAATTGTGCTGTGTTAAAAGTTAAGAATTGAAAAGGGACAAAAAATACTTTGGAATACTATTTTATAAAGGTTGATTAGGAAAGACTCTAAGAAAAGGAGACAACTGAGAAGAAATCTGCAGGCTGTGAAGAAACAAGTCACACATTTATTAGGAAATGAGCATCTCAAGCAAGGGAAGGAGTACAAAGGAACATACTTAGAATGCTTATGAAATGAGTCAGCCAGTCAGCCAGGAGTGGTGTGAATAAGAGATGAAGTCAGAAATTTAGCAGAGATCACATATGCCACAGCAGGAATTTGCCTTCTATTGAGTGCATCTGAACATGTGAATGCCATGATTTCATTTTCATTTTTAAAGGACATTCTTTCTGATGAGTGGAGAATAGATTTTAGCAGAGCAAAGGTAGAACCAGGAGATAAAAACAAACAACAACAACAACAACAAAAAAACTTCTGCAATAATCTAATGAGAAATAATGATGACTAGAGACTAGGCAGTGCTGACTGATGTGGTGGGATTCTGTATATATATAATTTGTAGATATAGCCAATAAAACATCATTGATAGGTTGGCTAGGATGAGATGCACAAGAAATATTCATTGGCCTGAGAAGTGGGAAAAAAATGAATTGCCAATTGCAAAGATGAGGAAGAAAATGGAAAGGGCAAAAGGTATTTATTTTGTGAAGCATCAAATGTTCTTTTTGGAAAATATGAAATGAAAGCTACTTAATATATACATAAGTGAGGATGTTGCAATGTTATTGGATATAGGAATCTGAATATTAGGCTATGTAAAGATGAACACTAGATTAGATCATATGAAGAGTGAAAATAGTGAGAGGAAGTCCAATAATTGAACTTATGGAGATGAGGAGGGGCTTGTAAAAGATATTAAGGTGTAAAAGCCACAGATACTGAACTTGAAGTGAAAGAGAATGGCATCCTGGAACTCAAGGGAAGAAAATGATTCAAGAATTATGTTGTCATCTGTGTCAACTGATCTCAGTGAAGAGCTCAAATTAGATATGGAGAAGAATTGAAAAAAATATTTGGCAACAAGAATATTTTCAAAGACTTTGGCAAGAAGCTCTTGGGGAAGGTGAATGTTTGAAAGCATGACTAGAGAGGGCTTTATAGATGGTGAGAAGATAAGAACTGGAGAATGTGAGTAAAAACAACTTTCATTTAGAGCAATGAATTTAAGATTGTGAATAAGAGGCTGTGGATTGCTGAAAGCAGAGTGGGCTGTTGGCTTGGAAATGGGTAGATTTAAAGTACTCCATCACCATGTTCAAAGCAATACACTGAATAAGTGTACTGCTTTACTGTTACAACATTCTGGTTTTATTGCCTGGATTCTACTTGCATATATCACACATACAGTACAAATTTCTAACATTTAAGGTTATGAGATAATTGCACTAATTAATAACTTGTTTCACACTAGCACATTTTGGAAATTATATTATCTGAACTGACGAGGTAACTGAGAAAAATCATGTATGTATATGTGTATTTATTTTTAATAAGTAGTGAGACTACTTTATTTCAATGGAATTTAACATATTGCATAAGCTTTGAGATTATTTGTCAAGTATATAGCCCTAAGTAAATATAACAACCCTGAATTTCCAGCATTTATTCACTGCTCAAAGCAATCTTTTTTTCCTGAAGGTTCTCCATATCTTCTTGCTCTCAATGACACCTGGCCATCTCCTATTAACACTGATTTCCCCCAATGACCTCTCTCAAAAGCAATCTGTTTATTTTATCACTCTCTACTTATGTGAGGTCTTCAGATGGTGAACCTCTCCTCCTCGTCCACTAATGCTGGTCTCTTCCTTCTACCACCTTCAAAAGCTCAAGCCATGTGAGATATATACACTCAGAGCATTCCACTCGGGGTTCTTTGTTGCTATTACTGCTCACGTCCAGGCCATTTTTTTCATCACTTAACTCATGGTCTTCCTCCTCACTACTCTAGCTGTTGGCTGTTTCAGAATCCAAACAAATGATACGCACAACACTCATCTCTCTTATCCTTCACTCTATAGCTCTAGCAATGTTTTTTTGTTTTTTGTTTGTTTTTTGTTTGTTTTATTTTGTTTTCTTTTGCTTTGCTTTGATTCCACCCCAGCCACCACTAGACCTTGTTATCATGAAAAACAATCCGTTTTCAAACACTTCACTTTGTTCATTAACTCCACTCTTAGCTCACTTATCATAGTTTCCTTTCACCAAGAATTCTTCAACGTATCAAGATTTACATTTCATTTTCTTACTCCTACTGGTTACATTTTAGCTCACACATATGATCACTCTCCTCCAAATCCATGTAAATTTATATGTTTCAACTCTCTAATCCTTTGAAGTTCCCTTATTTACCTATCTCTTTTCCAAATCACTTACCTTACAATTCTGGTTTTACTCAAGTACCACTTTATCATTTTCCTGAACCAATGCAGTTGAGTATTGTGGGAGAAATATGACACAACAGGGATGGCTGGACTCACTTCAAATTTGTGGTTACAAATCTCAGACACTACCTCAACAGTGTCCATCAATACTTCCATTCTTCCCTGGTAAAATCAATCTCTCCCTTGCCAAGATTACATACTCATAATTTCCTCTGGAGTCAAGCTTTTACTTCCTTTCACTCACTTTCATATGGCAACCCCATCGTAGAAGTCATAAGAAAATCGATGTGATTTTAAGAGAAGTATTTTATCAATGCACTATCGGTTTCATCAAGCCAGTTAAGTTTGTGCTAACTGAAATAATATGTTCTATTAACATTAAAATGGAAACTATACCCCATCTCTACAAGAAAAATCTAACTCCTTCCCCATAGTATCTACCTTTTATTCCCTCTCCTCTTGCTTTCTTAATGACATTTAGGCAACCATATCTCTTTTCTCTATACTACTAGTAGTTCTTCTTAAAGAATGAATCCCCATGGTCCTGTAAATATGAATTAATTTTATCCATCAGAGGAATAAAATACACAAATGATGGCAATAAAAATAAAAGAGGAAGTCCTTTGATTCCCACACTCCATACAAATATTGCCCCATTTTCCTGAGCTGCTTTAAAGAGAAACTGCTCAAAATACAGAGTATCCAAACATAGATCTCCTATAGAGTGTTCCCAAAGTCTCTAAACACTGGAAATATAACATACTTTTTATATTCTTTTTTTTTTTTTATTCTTTTCAAATAAACAATTGGACTCCTGGTATTAGATTTAGAAGTAGCGTGATTGAAAAAGCCTCTGAAGGTTAAAACAGTGAAAAGATTACTGGAAAATGTAACTTACATTTTATTTTATTTATTTTACTATTTTATTTTATTTTTTAAAGATTTTATTTATTTATTTGAAAGAGAGAAAGAAATAGCAAGAGAGAGAGAGAAAGCACAAGTAGGGGGGCGTGGCAGAGGGAGAGGGAAAAGTAGGCTCCCCACTGAGCAGGGAACAAGATGTGGGGGGAGACTTGATCCCAGGGGCTTGATCCCAAAGGCAGACACTTAACCGACTGAGCCACCCAGGCAACCCCAACTAACATTTAAAAAATAATTTTATTTCATGCTTTCCACCTTTCAGGGTCACCTATAGTAGTCTAAACTCATTCATTTGTTTCCACTTATTCATCCCCATTCTCTTATCATCTTGTTCTATTTTGAGTATTTGCTCTACCTCACCACTGTACTGTTTTTGTTAAAGTCATCAAAACTGGTGATGAATTTTCTGATTTTCTTTTACCTCCCTCTCAATAACTTTAGTTATTATATACTAGCCCTTCTTCCTTGTTACTACTTTCAATTTTTTGCTTCAGGGAAATGGCAATTTCTAGAATTTCCCATGGCCTCACTGTCCATTCCTTCTTTTATTTTTTTAATTAACATATAATGTATTATTTGCTCCAGGGGTACAGGTCTGTGAATCATCAGTCTTACACAGTTCACAGCACTCACCATAGCACATACCCTCCCCAATATCCATCACCCAGCCACCCCATCCCTTCCCCCAACCCCCATCAGCCCTCAGTTTATTTCCTGAGATTAAGAGTCTCTTTGTTTCATTTTTCCATCCCTTCCCTCAAGAACCCCCGCCTTGCCTCTCAAATTCCTCATATCAGAGGTATCATATAATTGTCTTTCTCTGACTGACTTATTTTGCTTAGCATAATTCCCTCTAGTTCCATCCACGTTGTTGCAAATGGCAAGATTTTGGGGTTTTTTGATGGCTGCATAGTATTCCATTGTATATATATACCACATCTTCTTTATCCATTCATCTGGTGATGGACTCTAGGTTCTTTCCATAGTTTGGCTATTGTTGTCCACTCCTTCTTAATCTTATATACAGGTTTCTTCTTTTCTAAAGATCCATGTATATCCTAGAGACCTTGCTTGAGCACACTTCTGTTTTCATTCTATGCTTTCAACCTATGTGATCTCATCCTTTTCTACATGTTTGATATTGTTATCGTCCAGATTGCCACTCCTGACCTAGACATCTTCTACGACCTACATCTATCTTGGTGTCTGCAATTGGCCATCATAACAAGGATAGATCCTAGCTCCCTAAAAACCTTTCTTATTTTAGTGTATGCTACAAGTCTACTCATCTGTGTCAGTCAGAAACCTATAAATTATCTTGAACTCCTCTTTTTCCTTCACACACTATATCTAATCCATTGGTAAATTTTTTATTTCATGGTGAAAATATATTCTGAAGATGAATGTCAAAAATATTCTGAACACAGGTATCATATTCATTCTTTTGATTGATGTCTCTACGACCACCATCATCAGGCCTCGCCAGGACTATTTCAAACTCTAACTGGTCTCACAGTTTTCATTTTTGTTCCACTATAACACATCCAGTATTAAGCAGTGAGTGTGATTATTCTCAGGTACGAATGAGCTGACATCCAGTTCCTATAATGGCTTATAACATATTAACATATTATAACATATTAACAACAAAATTGATCATTTAAATCAAGGCCTAGCCAGTCCTGAGACATCTACACTAGGTTTACTTGTTTTCTTTTCATGCTTTCCTTTATCGCCTTTGCTATGTTTTCTTATTTATTTATTACCTCAAACATTCCAAGTTTATTCCTGGGTTAGGTTTCCACCCTTGTTAGTCCATATGCTTTGAATGTTCTTTCCCTGATCTTACGAATGTTTTCATCTTCTCATCATTTTGATTTTTTTTCCCTAGTGTCAGTTCCTCAGACAGATCTTTCCTAAAGATTCAGGGGTATCCTCTGAGGCTCTTTGGAGCTTTCTGGGGAATGCCCTCTTCTCTAGTATGCTGCCCCACCAATGCTAACTGGCCTAACTTCCTCAGTCCCATATGTCTCCTTAATCCAGTGAGACCATCCAGTGTGAGTTTCCTCTCCCTGGGCCACATCACACAAACTCCCTCCAAGCCACAGGTGTGAGGACAATAGCGTTTTCCTGGCCTGATGACCACCTATCTCATTTCAAAGAATGCAGTTCTGCACTGCCTATGTCATTTTTTGTTTTCTAAATTTGCCTAGTTTTCTATTTGTTTAAATCTACAGGGTAAATCTGGTCCCTGTTACTTCAGAAACCTCCTAATGGTTTTTAGACACATGTGTTCTTAAGGACTAAATATGCCACTCAGTTTCTTACTAGAAGAATTATAAGGCAAAGAAATTAATAGGCATGGGATTTACATGTTTTGAGGTATATTAGCTGTTTTATATTATTGCTATAGTTTTATATTATTACTATTGTGTTATTATGTTAAACTTTCCTGTTCTTACAGCTTGATGTAAGAGTAATTGAAACTTTAACACCTATTTAATAGGAAATAAACAACACCTAATTTTTTTTTTTTTTAAACAACACCTAATTATGTGACTTATCAACTTTCTTCTTAGACAGAAGGAAAGACTTGGCCTAGGCTGAGATTCCTTCATCTCTCTTTGCTTTTTTGTTTCTCATACTTTCTCTGTTGACGTTGGAAATTAACAAGTGCTATGATCTTAAAATCCTGTCCTGAAGGTGAAAGAAAAATTTCCGGTTTTTTTTAAGATTTTATTTATTTATTTGAGAGAGAAAGAGAAAGTGAGAGAGAACATGAGAGAGGAGAAGGTCAGAGGGAGAAGCAGACTCCCCATGGAGCTGGAAGCCCGATGCGGGACTCGATCCCAGATCTCCAGGATCATGACCTGAGCCGAAGGCAGTTGCCCAACCAACTGAACCACCCAGGCACCCCTCTGTTTTTTTTTTAAATATAGAAATCTATCCATAAGAAAAACTATTTTTTTTATTTTGGAAGAAATTTAATTTTCCAAGTATGTACGTGTATGTGTGTTTATGTGTGTCATATAATTGTTTTGTATTTATTTAAAGAGGTTAGAAAATGATTTTATTTTTCTAATCTAACAATTTTAATTATCATCTCTCTTTTATCATAGAATCTGATGAAAACTAGGGTGCTTGAGTGGCTCAGTTGGTTAAGTGTCTGCCTTCAGTTCAGGTCATGATCTCAGGTTCTGGAATTGAGCTCCATTATCGGGCTCCCTGCTGAGCAGGGAGGCCTCTTCTCCCTCTCCCTCTGTCTGCTTCTCTCCCTGCTTGTGCTCTCTCTCTCTAATAAATAAGTAAAATCTTAAAAAAAAGAATTTGATGAAAACTAACCCTTTCAACTTAAAATAAATTGAATTGCTATTTTGTCCTAATAGGCATTATCTTTAAAATACACTTATAATAAGGTTGAAAATGTGGCTTTATATATTTGTTTAACTAAATATATATTATATATTAATATCCATGTATGTTAATATACACATATCTTCCTAATAGTAAATTTCCATATCTGTGGGTTGGTTCATATACAATGGGAAAGTCTGCAAGCATAATTTTTTTTGTTTTTTAAAGTTTTTATTTATATATTTGGCAGAGAGAGAGATCACAAGTAGGCAGAGACGCAGAGAGAGAGAGAGAGGGGGAAGCAGGCTCCCTGCTGAGCAGAAAGCCCCATGAGGGGCTCGATCCCAGGACCCTAAGATCATGACCTGAGCAGAAGGCAGAGGGTTTAACCCACTGAGCCACCCAGGTGCTCTGCAAGCATAGTTTCTTTCCATTTCAAATATTTGTGTACATTTTGATAAAAATCTGATTTATATGCTAATTACAAAAATATACATTTTTCTTTTTAAGATTTTATTTATTTATTTGACAGAGAGAGAGATCACAAGTAGGCAGAGAGGCAGGCAGAGGGAGAGGGGGAAGCAGGCTCCCTGCCGAGCAGAGAGCCAGATGCAGGGCTAGATCCTAGGACCCTGAGATCACGACCTGAGCCAAAGGCAGAGGCTTAGCCCACTGAGCCACACAGGTGCCCCTTTTTTTTTGAACTTTATACAAGAACCATATTTATTTTCATCATCTTTAGATAGGTTGGCAACTTATAATCAACTATAGATTAAACCAATTTCTTACCATAATCTTTTATTTACCAATGAACAATTATCACAGTTATCTATTCTGGAAAATAAATTGGATTCTTGGATGGTGATAGTTTGAATAGAAAAGTATGTCAATGTCCCAAAGGTGGACTAAGACACATTGAAATATGGCACATTGGAATACGGTGGTAGTGTATTAGATGGAGAGAGTGAATGGCTTCTGGTGAAGTATAAATGGATTCCAATATAAGAACGGGCTCTCCTGAAATGAAGCAAGGAAAGAAATATCTGTAAATTATTCCTAGGGTTCAGAAAGGAAATAAATTCTCAAAATAAGCATGGAAGTAATCGTCAAAACCATGTTCAGATTCCTGCTCTCCTAGGTTCCTTCTCCCACACTGATAATGAAGAGTAGGTAAGCATGCACGGGTGTGCAGGCATTGACTCTTAGATGCCTTAGTGAGTGCAGGAAGAGAATTAAGGTTGTTTTATATTTGTACAAGTAAGGGAGAAGTACAGGTAAGCAAAGTAATAGAATGATTTCAGGATAGGAAGAAGGATACTCATTTTAATAAACCATGTTTCTTGAATATCTTGAATATGCTAAGTCAAGTGGTGAAAAAACTTGACCTACCATAACAATCAATGTTTTCATCTTTAAAGATTCTACACTTTGGCTGTCATAATTATTACCTCTTTTGGCAACAGAAAGAATAAATTAACATTTCAAGGCAATAGTTACACTGATCGAAATAATTTTTTTGGTTTTACAACTCAATCCTTCTATTTTTTAAGGGATCAAACATCCAACCAACTATAGCATTTTTATTTATTTTTTTTTAAAGATTTTATTTATTTGACAGAGAGAGACACAGCGAGAGAAGGAACACAAGTAGGGGGAGTGGGAGAGGGAGAAGCAGGCTTCCAGCCAAGCGGGGAGCCCGATGTGGGGCTCGATCCCAGGACCCTGGGATCATGATCTGAGCCAAAGGCAGACGCTTAATGACTGAGCCACCCAGGAACCCTAGTAACTATAGCATTTTTAAACAATATTAATTAAGTACCTTTTTAAAAAGTTGCTTGCTTCTTGACTTTTTAAAATTCACACTTAATTTTATTAAAAATTAAAAATTGAGTTCATCTTGACAATGACAATCTTTAAGGAAGGCATTGAAAAAAACTTATAAAAAACCTCATTGTGATTACTAAAATATTTCTCTAACAGTCAGTCAGTCGATCAATCCATCAATAAACAACACCATGCTGCATAAATAACAGAGACAGTTCTTATTATCTGGTTTACTGGCCAAAAGTAAGGATTTGAACCAACATTTACTCAGCCTGTTCTGTTCAGCCTAGTCTCCGCTGGTAGGTCTCTGCTTGTCTCCCTTTGCCATCTTGTGGCTTAGGGGTTTCTGGAGATTTATTTGTGTAAGTATATTGCAGGGGGAGGACTCTGTGTAAAGTGTCCTCAGATTCTGGGTTTTGACACCTTAATTGTCTTTATCTTTTCATTGCCTTTCTGTCTAGACGGTCTCTGCAGGTTGGTGTTCTATAATCCCAATGCCTATTCTGTTTCCATTGTTTCTCTTGTTCCCAGGACCCTGAGTGCCACCAAGCTCCATCACTCCTCCTTTAATAGAGTCTTGGAATGAGGGGCATCCCCATGTGGAAAGATGGGAAGAGCCACCTGCTGAAGCTGAAGGCATCTGGTAGCTGCTGGATATTGATCTTGCCGCTCAGTTGCAGTGTCAGGGCCAGGAATGCCCATGGCTGCAGAGGCTCCTCTCCAGGCTTGAGGATGACCAGACCACTGGAGCTTCTTGGGCTTCTGGAGTCCTCCATCCACTGATGCTAAAAATGGAATATAGGATAGTGTTTTTAGGGGGAACAAATTTGTATTAAGTCACAAACCTCCCAGGACATAAAGGTAAAAATCTAGGGTCAGAGGCCATGGGGGAATTCACAAAGTATTTCAAGTCTATGCAATACATAACATTGTAGGCATGTGCTCCACTCAGGTGACCCCTTCGCTACTTTCTCCCATCTTTGAGGTGCTCTCCTGGAAAGCCCTGTGTGCATTTCTACACTGCCTAGTGTGACATGCTGGCAGATCATAGTTGGACTGGAACAGCAGCAAGCCCCTGCATGATCTGGAAGACTTTCCCAGGAAAATGATGTTGTGACCATTTTATGGAACAATTTTTCTGTAAGACTATACCTGCAAAATGTGATTTTGGGAGCCATGGGTGAGGACTTAATGTCAGTCCCCATGGGGACTTAATGGGAGAGAAATTCCTTCTGCCTTCTGGAAGGGAAGGTGGCACTAAAGTCCATAGATGAGAAGATAGAAGACAAAGAGGAAGACTTTAGAAGTTTGTAAATAACTATGGAAACCTAGAGCCTCTATCATCCCACTGCTCCCTAGGTTTCAACCTATCGTAGCTCAAGCCTGTTAACACTTCTTTGAAAATTTCCCTCAAAAAGTCTTTCATACTGTATTCTTCCTGTGCATAAATACCCAAGCCCTAACTTGTTCATTACGAGCTCTCTAACCACATTTTAAGTTTTTCCTGTGGCTCCAATATATTTCTCTCTGTGTACTCCATTAGATAACTCTATACCCTTAAATTATCCTTTACTCCTTAAATTAGCTCAGGGTGATTTTTTTCTGGTCTGCATTTACATATTATATTACAAACAAATACAGCCTATATTTGCATAAATATATGCCTATATATGTATGTATATACATCTCAACATATATAACTACGTGTATGTATAACTTTATAACTTACCAAGTTTTGATTAATCACAATTCACAAGTCTACATTTATAACTGTCTATATGCTGAACTATGTTTATTTAGAACATAGTTGACCATAATAGTGGCAGAATGATTTAGTCTGTCATTATTATTCCTTTTTTTTTTTTTTTTAAGATTTTAGTTATTTATTTGACAGAGAGGAGAGGGATCACAAGTAGGCAGAGAGGAGGCAGAGAGAGAGGGGGAAGCAGGCTCCCCGCTGAGCAGAGAGCCCGATGCGGGACTCGATCCCAGGACCCTGAGATCATGACCTGAGCCGAAGGCAGAGGCTTTAACCCACTGAGCCACCCAGGCGCCCCATTATTCATTTTTTTTTAAATGGGTGGAACATTTTTTTAAAATGGGTGGAACTTTTAATTGGTAGTATCCCAATCACAGGTGTAAAACGTGTTCCACAGAATGTTGTCACTTTTCAGCATCGTGATGATTTGGAAGAGGTAGTTAAAAAGACCCATTTTCTAGTTGCAAAATATTTTGTTTTCAAGGTGGTTACTACAAAAAATGCATCTTTATTTTCCAAGGTTAAAGACCTAAGATATATTTAGGATTTAAATGAATCGGAGTAATTCTGAACACCTTCTATATAGCTCAAGGAAAAGGATTTCTATTGTGTGTCTTGACTGGTGTTTCTATATTGTCTGTGTGGCGATGGTGACTCCTGGCAGATGGCATACTCACCACCCAAATATGCCCATGCTGCCGAGGGAATCCAGCCATTTCTCAGGGAAATCGCAAGGCTGCTGTGTCCATAAAGCTCTTATTTCTGGAACCATCACTGCAGTTATGCTCCACACTTAGTAAGAATCAGGGATCAGGCAGAGATTAGGAGAAGTACGTGGACGAATGGAAGGCACAACCTTAGGATAATGGCAGGAAACCGTGAGGAAATTAGCGCAACCTAGCATTCTGGCCCTTATAATGGTGTTTACGGAAGCAAGTTGATACTGATCCTCTTCTGCTGTGACCACGCTGAGGTCATTGTGGTAAGTTGCCTCCGCTATGGGCACGGTAACACAATGAGTTTCAGTCATTGAGTGCCCACCTTGAGATGGGCTACCTCAACCTTGGGGGGAAGACAGAGATGGCATGCATGTGGTTTTATCATTTATTTCCCTATGTGACATTTTGATACTTTGTGTTTCAGCAAACTTCTTCTTCCTGTGCCCCTACCACAGCTGTGAGAGAAGGCGTTTCATAATTACACCTTTCCTTACTGTGCTGAAACTGTCTGGCAGCTTACTTCTAATACACCACTTCTCTCACATCCAATTCCCCCGAAGAGGTTTTGCTACAATACAAAGTAAAAATGTGTGTGAATTCCATTTAATAATTCTGTATTTAAGTTTTTCATTGTTATTCATAAGTGAAATGTAGTCTTTAATTTTAATATACTGTGTCACCTTTTTCAGGTCTTGGAATCACCTTATTATCTTCTTTAAAAAATATTTCAAAAGTTTTCCTGAATTTTCTATTCTGGGTAATTGTTTAAAATAATCTATTTCTTAAAGGCTTAAAAGTCCTTTTGAATCTACTAGGAGACCTGGAAATTTTTGTGAGGGGTCCTTTTTGCCTAATCTCTGTTTCTTCTTATATGGAAATTAGTTGTTTTCTAACTCCACTTAGTTCAATCACTCCTCTTATGGTTGTGCCATATGATACTTTTAATATATCACTTTTATAAACTTTATTTTCTACTAAAATTATCAATGTGATTCAGATTTTCTTTTTTTAATTTATTATGTTCAGTTAGCTAATATAGAGTACATCATTAGCTTTTGGTGTAGTGTTCAGATTTTCAAATAAATTTGCATACAAATGATTTTTTTAAAAAATTTCTTTTAGTTTCTTATTTGGATATTTGTATTTTCTACTTTTTAAAAATTAAATTATTTTTAAACATTTTATTTTTTTAAGATTTTCATTTATTCATTTATTTGAGAGAGGGAGAGAGCACGTGCACATGTGCAGGCAGGTGTGGGGGGGAGAGGAGCAGCAGCAGAAGAAGAAGCAGGGTCTCCACTGAGCAGCGAGCCCCATGTGGGATCCCAGGATGCTGAGATCATGAGCTGAGCTGAAGGCAACTGCTTAACCAACTGAGACACCCAGACTTCCTTAAAATTAAATTATTTAATGGCGTGATTTTTTTTCTGATTCTTAAAAGTACAATTTATTTTTCTACTTTTTCTTTGCTAATTCAATAAATTTGGCTTTTATCTTTATCTCTTTGGTTTCAGTTATTTTAGGGTTTTTTTTTAATCTTTCTATATGCAGTTGTCTACTTCATTTGTTATTTTTCTTGATAAAGGTATTTAATACTATGAATTTTCTCTAAGCACTGCTTTGGTTATATTTTGAAGAGTTTAGTATATTATGATATTATTCTAAATTTATAACAATTCTTTCAATTTCAATTCACATTTCACCTTTGATCCATTACATTTTTAAATAAAATTTTGTGGTTGTTTGGGTTTTGTTTCCTGGAGGAAGACACTTTTTGTTTTTTGATATTGTTACCAATTTTTAACATTATTTCATTGTGGCCAAATTAACATTTGTGTGTAATTACTGGTTTAGTTTTTGAGTTAAGGTTGTCTGTATTTTAATGTGTAATTAATTGATTGCCTCCTTGATCTGCCAGAATAAGACAAGCATGTTAAAGCCTCATATTATGTATATCTGTCTATTTCCGCTTCTGTGTCTTATTGATTCTGAGGTTGGTAAGATCCTGGGTAGTCACGGAATTTCAAGAAGCAATGTGTGACTAAAGCCCAGTTTGAATAACAAATTATATGGTTAAACTACTCCCATGGAAACCCACACTTCAGGGTAGGAGCCAAGAAGCTGAAGTTTACTGCTAAATTTGGGTATGGATGTCATGCCTGGTTTTGAGAGATAATCATTCTCAGTGTGATGCAGATGGTTTAAAATATACATTAACAATTGCTTATTAGAAAGATGCTACATATCCAATCTGAGGAATATTTATTACAAAGCAAAAATCCATTTTTAGGAAATGAAAAATTATTAAATCAAATAAGAGGTATGCTTTTTTGAGCACAAAACATCGATTTTTTTTGCAATAAAATTAATATTTAAGTAGTTTTCTTTAGCTACTCATTTTAGATTTCTTTTAAGAGTTCACTTTACTTTAGGGCAATAATAATAATGATAGCTAACGCTCTGCATCTTCTCCTATGCCAGATACTTTTCTAAATGATGCACATATATTAATTCATTTAATCCTTAAAATCCTTTGAGGCAATGCAATTTAAATAAATTATTATCTTTTTAATAAGTGAGATTCCAGTATTAATGAACAGATATGTGTAATATTTAATGCATCTGAGTGGCATAAATTAATAAACTTTGAGTTATAAAAATTAGGCTTTTGCATATATTTCCTTCTGAATATATTTCCTATTTCTTTATATTTTAAGCCATTAATTTATTTTTACTCTATAATGTAACCCAACATGAAATGTATATACATGATAAAATCTATGCTTTAAATTTGTCACACATCTCATTATTTATACACTAACTTGCATCATATGAGTGAAAGGTTGAGTTAATCACACTCTCTTTATGCCACACTGATACCTTTGAACTATTATATGATGAAGGGTATAAATGTTATCATTTCTCTGGGGAAAAATATGTAAATACATACTGTTGTCTATTCTATGTAAATACAATGTTTTTTCTTCTTTTGCAAAAATCTTTCCTTTTTGGTTGAGGTAGAAAAAAAAGTTTGTTTGAGCAGTTAGTTGCCACAAACCACGTACCTGAGGTCCTACTAATCTGCTTGAGCAAGGACACTACATCTGAACATCTGACACTATGGCTAAAATTTGTCCTGACACTTGAATGAACTTGCAATAGTCTATGATCATCTGCTAGGCTCTAACTAGATTCAGCAGGGCACTTTCTAATTGGGGGACAAGGGTGTCTTGGGCTGGTAGTCGTGGTGCATGATGATGTTTTAGAGCTCTTGGCAAAAATTCAATTCATACTCTGTGTTCAGAGGTCTGTGAAACGTAATGATAATGTCCTTCCCTGGGTAAATGACTGAAGTCCCTTAGGGTAAGATCTGGGGAACAATTACCATTTTACTTGACATGATGTTTGGAGGTTTTCTCCCTACATATATGGCTACTATGCATTGGTTTCTGGATCTGAAAACTGCCTTGAGTTTTGAAAACTCTATATGAGGTCATGAATTTTATTGGGGTGACTGGTCTCTGCCTCCCAGACATCCACCACTGATTCTTTCTGCTATCACAACCTAAGTGTTAACATCACTTTATGCCCATTTCTTTTGTACTTCAGAATGCTGTATCCTATTAACTGTCTTCATAAATCTACATATCAGGCCACTTTGAAGGCCATACTGGACTTGGTGGCCATTGCAGTAATTGTGACCCTTGGCTTCTCATGGTTAAGTGCTATCAACTCTTGTTTTTGGATTCTATCTCCATAGTCATCAGACGGCCAAGTTCTTCAGCAATATTTTATCTTACTCTTAGGCCTAGCTATAGCAGAACTACAACTGAATCTTTTTATGATATCCTCTCAACAGTGTATTTCTCATGGACTTGGCAAATGCTATGCTGTGGCCTTCTCATGAAACATAATCATCTGATGGATGTTCTGGTTGTGGACAGCTTATCTTTTCTACCATGCCCATATTGTCAAGCCTTTAAATCCCTTTCCACCTTCTTCCATGAGAATTTAGGCATTTCAATTTTGCTCAGTATGCTCATTGCTTTTTCGAAGCTTTCAGCAGCAATTGTATTAGGGAGGTGACACCCTCCTTGGAGCGCTTTCCAGGACTTATGATCTAGTATTTTAGAAGAATGCTCTTAAATTGATAAACATCTTTCTATCCAATTTTATGATCTAGCCCTCTTGGTCACTCTCAACATCCAGTGCCAAGTGTACTCTCCATTCCGTGGCATGGAAGAGACTTGTGGCATTTATTTTTCCATGACTATTCACTTTACTTATCCCTTCTAAAGTTCTACATTTGCATGGTGGTTATGCGTTCATCTGATTGGAGATTTTCCTTTCATTCAGACTTACCTCTCAAAATGTAGTTGAAAATCAGGATACAACTCAATGCAAAATGACTTGACCAGATATTACGGATCGAAATGTGTAAATTCATAGGCTGAAGACCTTAGCTACCGGTACATCGGAATGTGACTATATTTAGAGATAGAATCTTAAAGAGATAATTAAGTAAAAATGAGGTCATTAGAGTGGGCTCCAGTCAGATATGACTTGTGTCTTTATAAGATGATGATATGTGGATACCGACAGGTACAGAGGGAAGACCAAGTGAGGACACCATCTATACAATGAGAAGAGTCTTCGGAAGAAACCAAACTTGCCAACACCTAGATCAGAGACTTCTAGCCTCCAGAACTGTGAAGAAATCAATTTATGTTGTTTAAGCCACCCAGTCTGGGGTGTTTAATTTTGATAGACTTAGAAAACTATAGACCAGGATTGAAATATCCCGATTTTGTTAAAATCTGTTTCAATTTATTGAACATGTAATTGGCTTTCTTTTGTTTATGAGCTGGAAGATACATTTGCTCCAACACTCTCTCCTCGTTTGACTTAAGTGACAGTTTGGAGAAGTAGACCAAAATACTGATTCTTTTCTTAGAACTTGAAGTGAACTTTTTTTTTACATTCTCTTATCATTGTATTGTGAAAGATGGCCTTTTTTTTTTTTTTAAGCTGTTACTTATTTATTTGACAGAGAGAGAGAGATCACAAGTAGGCAGAGAGGCAGGCAAAGAGAGAGGGAAGCAGGCTCCCTGGTGAGCAGAGAGTTCAATGGGAGGCTCGATCCCAGGACCCTGAGATCATGACCTGAGCCGTAGGCAGACGCTTTAACCCACTGAGCCACCTGGGTGCCCTGAAAGATGACCTTTTGAAATATGAAGGGAAGAAGAGATAAATAGGATCATTTAAAGAAAACAATATGGAAAATATGAAATTTGTATTGATGTGAATTACTTATTAGTTAAATAATTTATCAGCACTGTACAACTTAAAGCAAGGGTATACACAAAGTTGCAATTACACTTTACGGAACTCAGAAGCTTTAAAGAGATTGTTCATTAACTGGACTTTAATCTACGAATACTTAATATTGATGCATAATGTATGTCTCTCTGTATATGTGTGTACCTCAGAATCATAAGATTGTTCTGTAGAGATAATATACTAAGGAAAATCAAATTAAGGTTTAACTTAAATGTGGGATTCTGAAAATACACTGGAGAGATAGGAACTTTAGAGATTACCTCTTCTCTAAAAAATTTTTTAAAAATTGTTTTATAGTTAAAGTATATATGCCAGCTATGCCATGTTTATGTTTTCTTTTCTTTTCTTTTCTCTTTAAGATTTTATTTATTTATTTGACAGAGAGAGCGAGAGTACAAGCAGGGGGAGGAGCAGAGGGAGAGCGAGAAGCAGGCTTCCCGCTGAGCGGGGAGCCTGACACAGGGCTCAATCCCAGGACCCAGGGATCATGACCTGAGCTGAAGGCACGTGTTTAATTGACTGAGCCACCCAAGCATCCTTTCTTTATCTTTTCTAACCTCATTTTAGAGTCTCATTTAGAATAAAACTCTCCATTTTGCTTGTGAAACATGAATGCGATCATGTAAGTGTCTGAGCCTAGCACACGATGGCTTCCTATACAGACTTGACCATGTGAGAATTAGCTCAGTCACAAAACAGAACTTGTTCTTTAGAAAACTAACTTTTACAACTCTTAAATTATACGGTTCTATTCGAAACCCCTCTCCGTAGTACCTATCATGAATGGGATGTCTTTCCTATTTGCAGTGACAGAAGCCTCTTATTGTCACAAAGTTCCCATTTTTTTGGTGGTTACTGTTACTCTTTGAGGTTCCTCCTGGATACCTGCCCCCAAATTTTGTGTACCCTACACAGACTGCATGTCAATTTACAGTATTAAAAATAAAGCTTCAAAATTTGATGAAAATTGAACTAGTTTTTAGGTATGACTATAACAAATGAAAAAGCCCAATTTTATTTGCATATATTTCCACTTTCAACATTTATCATAAAACTTCACTCTAAATAGACCATTTGATGGTCAGAATCCATATTAGAAGTGGCTCAGAGTTGTATAGGTTGTTATCTGCATGATTTATTAGATAACAGGGATAGAACAACCATCAGAATATGTATCCATCCATAAGCAAGACTTAAAATCAAAACACACAGAATCAGAGCAGGTCAGTTTTATTTTTAAACATCTCTAAGAGCCAGTAATTTTTCTTAAAATCAACCATGAAAGATGTATAAAAGTGTCATAAGTGTTTCAATGGATACAGTAAACTGTGATATTTTGTTCTTGATTGTGATTTAAAAGGATATCTTTGTGGATAGTATATGATTGCATTTGTAAATAATAAATTGGTTAATGAATTGCAATTGAAATTGATGGTGTTGCTTAATTTTGTATAAGTCCCTATAATTTGACGAACTACTTGGGATTCATTTACTCCTAACAAATTGTGTGATATCATGTCACTATTAGATTTGGACAAAAGAGATGAAGAGATTTGTTTATTTAGTTTAAAGTTTATGTAAAGTGACTTCCAGATCTTGTCTTTTGGTTTTAAGAACTTATCCAGGATAAGAGGGGAAAAGGAAAGATAACTGTACCGACGCTCTTAATTAAATTTTTTTCCACTGAATACCCTTTAACAAAAGAAATACAATAACAATTATAGTTGCTCACAAAGGATTATAGAAATGGTAAAAGGGCCTGCTTGAAAACTCCTGTTTTTAATCTTCCAAAGAGAAACTGTACTCTTTCATTTCCGTTGTACTAGAGTATAAGAAATCAATGACAGGTACATGTCTCTTTGGAATAACTTTTATAACCTTCTCTCAAAAAAAAGTCTCTATTCTCGGCATGCCACCCACAGTTCACTGACTTTGAACTAGTCATGTCCAATCTCCAGCCCAACTAGGTTGTTTCAGCTATCTCTGGTGGAAAAATCCCCCAAGACTTCTTTGCTGAGATATTTCCAGTCGCTCTTCTCATAATAAAGAAGAATTTTAGAGGCCAACCATGTTACTCAACAAATAAAATTCAGGGGTTAGTTATTTTCTTTTTTAACATTTTGAAAGTCATATCAGTTTACTAGCGCATATTAAAAAAATAAATAATATTACCTAAAAAAAATTACTTCCATTATCCCTGTGTTTTTTACTTCAGAATGTGTATATAATTATGTCTTGTATCCTTTTATTATTTTGCAATTGAGAGAATTTATTCTCCAGAGAATAACAGTACTTACAGTCAGGACTGTAATTAATACCACAGTGGGCTCATTTATCCTTTATTATATTACGTCTTAAATAAATAGCTATAAATCAAGTACCAAAAATCTGATAAGAAGAAATTTTTCCTGCCAATATAATGTCAGCTTCTGGCATATATATATATATATATATACACACACACACACACATATATATATAAAATATATGTATTTATATATAAGATATATATTATATATGTATATGTATATATATTCATTACATATAATAAATAAAATATAATATAATTATATAAATTTAATATGTTATAGGCATGTAATAATATAAATACATTAGTTTATATATAAATATTTATTCATTATATATATTTCAATAAATATTTATTGAGCCCCCTACTATGTGCAAAGCACTACACAGTGGCACAGTAGTAATAAGAACTAAGAAGCTCCATGAATTTTAGAGTGTACCTATTAATAGGAAGAAAAAGAAGGAAAACATAAATTTATGTTCACTACATAGTATGGTAGCAGATGAAGCATGCTAGGGAAAATTGAAGCATTGTAAGTAGTCTGAGCAGTATGTAGGGGCTTTCTTCTTTCTTTTTTTAAGATTATTTATCTATTTATTTATTTATTTGACAGAGAGAGAGAGAGCGAGAGAGGGAACAGAAGCAGAAGGAGTGCAAGAGGGAGAAGCAGGCTTCCTGCTGAGCAGGGAGCCTAATCCCAGGACTCTGGAATCAAGACCTGAGCCAAAGGCAGACGCTTCACGATTGAGCCACCCAGGCGGCCCTCTTTCTTTTTTTTGTTTTTGTTTTTATTTATTTATTTATTTTTAATTTTGAGAGCTCAAGATAAAAATTGAAGAGAAGGTGACATTTAGGCACAGTTTCAAGCACAGAGAACAAACAGCAGAAATAATCCCAGGATAGGGACACATCTGGCATATTTGAGAAAAAGCAAGGAAGGCAAATGAAGACAGTGCTTGTGATGAGTTCACAGTTTTGAATGGCTTGGATTGTGCTGAGCATGCTAGGTTTGGGAAGCCATTGACTTCAGTGTAGATGAAATGAGGAGCCTCCCCACAGAACGGTGAGCTGATGCACTGATGTGTTGAAAGGTACCATTCCACTGCTTTGTTTCAAAGAGACTCAGTGGGGAAAAGAAAGGAAGTAGGGATAGGAGAATATCACAGTAACCTGGGTGAGCAGAAAGAGTGCCTTAGAGAAATCTTGGAGTGGAGGAGATAAGGAGATATTCCAGATATGGAATATAAATGAAATATTTCAAAGATGAATCAAGTTTTTGTTTTATTGTTGATGTTGTTTCTAATGTACTGAAATGATACAGTCCATTTATGGGGCAGAAGATGCGTGACTGGAGCAGGTACTAGAGGAAGGCTCCACAGTTCTATTTTGAGCACTTCAAGTGTGAGATGTTTTAAGTAAAGTTATACAGAGTTTTATGGACTCTAGTGAGGATGTCTGGACTAGAGGTATAAACGTGAGAGTCTTATTACATAGATGATAATTGAAATTGTGAACCAGAAGAAATGACTGGCAAGAAAAGAAAGATAAAAGATTCAAGAGGATGATACTTGGGGCACTCCAAATTTAAGACATTGGTGATAATTGGGATTTAAAAAAGTGAGACCAAAAATAATAAATAAATAAATAAAACAAAGTATATCCAGTGTCAAAGGAAAAAAGTAAGATAATATGATGTCCAGAAGGCAAATGAAGAAAACACTTCCTGGATCAAGAAGATATTAGCTTTGGTAAATGATGACATGTCAAGGATCATGACTGAAAGATGATCATGAATTAAACAATGTAGAGGTCAATAATGACCTTAAAACAAACCTCTTTCCTTTCCATCATAAATATTATTCATTCTGTCCAAATTTAACAATTTTTACTGCATATGTATATATCAATAATTAATATACACTACTGTTTATATGTATGCAAACTGTATAAATGAGATACTCTTATCTAACCATTTTCTGTTTTTCCTGAAAAATTGTCTTTCATATTATACGTATATGAATTGAATATATATGGCTCTAGTTCCTTCCTCTGAACTAGCAGTAGATAAAAGGAGACATGATATTCCACAATCCATGTATTATATTAAAATGAATATTTATATTGTTTCAATATTTCTTGCTTCTATCAATGTTTTTACTGAGCCCTTATGCATATCCTTCTGTACATAGGGTAAAATTTTTTTTAAGAGTAGAACTACTAACTTAAGTATATGTATTTTTTCAACTTTATTAGATATTTAATTTTTTGTCTAGTCTTGCTGTACTGGCTAAGATCATTTTTACAATATTGAAATGAAAGTTGTGGGCATTCATGCATGATTTATGACTTTAATGAGAATGTGTATAATACTTCATCATTAAACTATTTGTTGAACATATATATTTTCTAACTTTGTCACTTGGTATGGCCTAGAATCAATTATGCTGCAGTGGGAATAAGCAAATCTAATACATAGATTTTTGTTTCTGCTATCACTCTCCAATAAATGGAATCAAGACCCTTTGAAATAATGACTAATTCTAGGATTAGGGCATTAAAATGTATAAGAAGGGCACGAACGGCCTTTTATTTCCAGAAAGGAAGGAAGTGCTAAATCCAAAAACCCCCACTAAAATGGGAATAGGTCAAAGGAACACAGGAGTCAACTTAAAAAGCTCCCAAAGGCCAAAGATGAAGTATTTTGAACAACAAAATAATGAAACATTGGATTATGACCCAAAGTATAAAATAAGTATCCATGAATCCATATGCTATAAATAAAAGATTGAATAAATAAATGGGAGAGAGTAGACTAATCTCTCACACAGAAGAATTACAAATAACTCACTATACATATTCTGCCCTTAAGTAGGAGGAACATAATGCCCCATTCCTTAAATGTGGGCTATTCTAGTGACTTCCTTCCCCAGAGTAGAGTACGGGATTAAGTAAACCAACTTTACAATGGAGAAAATTGACAAACACTTTCTCAGCCAGATGATCAAAGTTAGCATCAACGATGATAAGTCACATTGGTACCATGTAATCTTGATATGCAGTGATGCAAATAGGACTTTATATCAACGGTATTTATCCCAAGATATAAAACCCAATTTTATGAGAAAAACGTGACCCAGAGTCCAATGAAGTGGTCTTCTGCAAAATATTTGTCCAATGCTCTTCCAAACTGTCAAGTTTATCAAAATCAAAAACAAAAAAAAAAAAAAAGAAAAAGAAAAAAAAGAGAGAGAGAGAGAAAATGTCACAGTCACAAACAACTTAACAAGACATGCTGACTAAATGGAGTGCGCTATTCTGAATGGGATTTAAAATAGAAAAAAATCACAGGTAACAATGAAGAAAATTTGAATTCAGAATGGACTTTAGTTAATAATGACTGTAGTAAGTTTCTCCAGAGAAACAGAACCAATAGGATATAAATATTTATTAATGGAATTGGTCACATGGTTATTGAGGCTGAGAAGTCCCATAACCTGCCCTCTGCCAGCTACAGAAACTGGAAAGCCTTTGGTATAATTCAGTTAACACTGACTGCCTGAAAAACTGGGGGGATGTGCAAGGTGGTGCTATAAATTACTGATCTGAGTACGCACCACGAATAAGTGTGAAATGAAATTTAACTTGTTCTTAGAAGGACTTAAGCTCATCTTTGAATCCTGCCACCCCCTAATTAGATCAAGATTATATAGAATTGCTGGTTCCCCTAGTCTAGCTCGCTGTCGGAAGCAAAACAAATCCTCTCTGGAAGAATATAAACTCATCCAGAACTTTAAAGTGTAACTATATTTTTTATTTGTAATGTTTGGCACCCAAGTCATAATAATCAAGTATATAAATAGACAAATCTTGTCCATTAATCAAGAGACAAAAACAGAAAACACTTACAGGCTCACAGGAAATCCAGGTAATGAAATTACAGACACAGACTTTAAATTGACCTGATTAACAAGTTAAGGAATGGCAAAATATTCTGGAGAGAACTGACGAGTATAAACAGGAATCATTGGAAATTCTATAACTGAATATTTATCTCTGTTTCTATTCACAAATTCTTTCTTCAGTGATATTTACCCTGTGTTAAACTAATCCATGAAGTTTTTGTTTTCGTTATTTCATTTTTTAAGAACCATAGCATAAATATGATATATATATCTGGAATGATATACGTAAAGGCAAAAACTGAATAAATGACAAGAGTGAAAGCAAAGAGGATTAACTTGATGTTAAGCAAAAGAGGCAAAGAATAAATGAATGATTTCATTTATATAAAGTTGAAAAAATGGGAAAATCTGATCTGTAATGTTAGATGTCTTCCAATTCTTAACTTTGTCAAGAATAAGATGGTACTTGGAAGAAGGCAAAGGGTTACATGTTCGTGGGTTTTTTGCTATTCTTCCACATATTGGTGTGACTGGTAATTATGTGATGTGCCCACCATGGGATATTTCTTCATGCTATCCAATACTGATTGATATCTTTACTCTTTATATAAAGTTTATATATCATAAAGAAGTCTTACAACAAAATAAAGGCTTTCACCACTCATGAAACAATGATCACTCCCTTCCCCTACCAAAACAAAACAAAACAAAAAAAGAACACCCAATTATCACATCAGTATTTACCACATTTTATTTTGAAGATAAATGTGATCATTAGTCAATTTTGTTTTAATATTGATAATAATGTTAAGCTTTAATTTAAGAAGAGTCTCAGTCGTTACACAAGTAATGTCTACGTGTTATTGCTGTGTGATTTTGGTCCCTGCGTATGTCAGGAGATCAGTTGAGCTGGAAAGAGAGCTGAACTGTCAGGTATCAGAGTAGCCATTACAGCAACAAGACGAACCTGAAAGTAAGACTCAAGCCTTTAATCACGAACCATGACAGCATAAGCAAGAGACTCAAACCTGTTCCATTTTTCCAATGAAACAGCAGGTGAATCAGTGATGAGGGAACTCCGCACAAAAGGTCCTGGCAGTTTTATGGACTCCAGGGTCAGTTTTCTATGATTAGAGCTTTTTTTGTCCAATCGAAAACGTCTTTGTCTTGTCCAAAGTTGTTTCTTTTTTTTCATACAGGACCTTTAAAATACCGGCTTTTACATTTTGGTCTATAATCTGTGGCACATTGCTTTTCTGGTATGATGTGGTATAGATCAAGATTTTTTGCTTGTTTTTTTGTTTGTTTTTAGTACGATTATTCTGATTTTCCTTTTCTCATTTCATTATATTGACAACTTAGTTGAAAATGGATTGATCATATATGTGCAATCTATTTCTGGACTCCATTCAGTTCCTTTAATATTATTTTGCATATCCTTATGTGGAGCTATATTTTCTTGGTTACTATAGTATATATTGTTACTACATGGTATAATTTTTCCAAATTTGTTTAAGGATTACAATGTATTGTTAACTTCTTTTATTTTAGTTAAATTTCATATGTTCTATTTCACATGAATTTTAAAACAAAACAAAATGATATAATTCCATTTACTCCTCCAAACCTTTGTGTCTTTGTTGTCATATATTTTATTTATACATGTTATAGTAATTACATATGATAATTATTGTCTTAGCTTTAGTCTGTTGCCATTTAAAGATCATCAGAAAATAAAGATAATCTCTACATTTATTATTACTTTTCCATTTCCAATTCTTTCCATTTATCCAGAATGTCTGAGTCTCTGAATGTCTATCTGGCAATATCCCTTCAGCTTGAAGAACTTCCTTAATCATTTCTTATAGTAATACTTCAGTAATTCTCTCAGGTCTGTTTATCTGATTTTTTTTATGTCAGCTTTAGGTCTCTCTATGCAGGTTAATTTCTGGGGGTGTAGAATTCTAGGTTGACAACATTTTTTAAAAGCACACTAAAGATGTTCAGCTATTTTCATCATGCATTCACCATTTATGACAAGTCTGCTGGAATTTTTAACACAGGTATCTTGTATCTAGTTTTTTTTTTTTCTTTTCATCCTTTGCTTATTCTATTTATTTTAGGTTTTTAGAAGTTTGACTACAATATACGTATGTGTGGTTCTCTATATTTCCCTTCCTTTGGATAAATACAAACTGGGTATCTTGACTCTGTGGTTACTTATTTTTTCACTAACCTTGGAAAATTTGGAGGCCAGTATTTCTTCAAAAATTTCCCTCTCTTCTCTTTGTTTGGGGAATCCAACTGCATGTATTCCACATTCGATCCTTCAGATAATTGAGTTTCTGTTTTCTTTTGTTTTCCAACATTTTTGGGTTAGTTGAATAATGTCTATTAACCTGAATTCAAATCCACTGATCCTTCTGCTTTTTAAATCCATCCTGTGACTTTTTCATTTCAGATATTTTGTGTGTGCATTTCTGAGAATTCTTTGGACTTCACTGTTATAATTTCCCTCTTTTTTTTTTTTTTAGCCAAATTTCTACACTTGTTCTCTCAATGGTGCTTCTTTTCCTGCAAATTCTGTACATATTTATATCACCTGTTTTAAAGTCCTTTTCTGTGAATTCCATCATCCGTGTCATCTGTTGTTGAGGTCCGTTTCTAAATAACTAGCTCTTTAATGCCTTTGGTGGAAGAATATATGTTTCTGTGTTTTCGTGTCTAGTAATTCTGTTTGCTATATTGTAAGATATCTGGACTACATTTCTTCCTTTAAAGCGTTGTGTTTTGTTCTGGCATAAATGATTGATCATTATGAGCCTTTATTTTAGGCTTTGTTTGGGTAGCTCTGTTTCAATTTCTTTGCTTACTCTCAGTCTGTCATCTTACTTTGGAGGGATGGCCTTTCTGGAGTGTCACCTGCACACCTGAGATCCCCAGCAGGAGTCTCCACTCCAGCTAAACCACACTGCAATGTTTCCCTAAACCGAGCAGCCTCTTGTGTCTTCATTCAGTTATTAGTCCTCAGCAGTTGCTCTCTGCCAGGCCTTAGAATCTCATCCTGAGCACTCAGAGCCTTGCCTTCCACAAGGAACAGAGGGAATAATATGCTGGCAAAAGAATTTCTTCTCTTTACAGTTTTCCTTTCTACCATCTAGGCTCACAAAATTATTCTACCTCAGAAGCTCTGGACTCTCGTTTCTGGCTGCTTCATTCATTGAGAATGCAGCTTTCTGCTTGGGTTCCTTCTCTTTGTGCTGCGGTCTAAAAAAAATCTCCTCAGCAGGAAGTCAGGGTAATGCAGAGCTTATTTATAGGAGTGTTTCTTTTTTCTTTCTTTCTTTTTTAATCAGATAAAATAACTGCTGCTTGCAAATAATGGTCTCATATATTCTGACTCTTTTCATATTTGTTTATGAAGGGTGCCAAAGGCTGATATGGGAACTGTGTTATAGCTAGAGATGGAAATCCTAAATATGTTTTACTTCCAACTAGTTAAAGAAAGCTGGAGGTATCTAGTTTGCTCTATTTGTCTTAAAGTAAGACTTTGAGGAAATATGGGAACTACTTTGAGGAAAATGCATTCTACTTTGTCTCAGTCGAAAAGGAAATTTAGCTTGATTTAATCTAAATTGTTTGAACCTGGTCTAAAATATTACGCGGAGACATTTAAATATTTACCTTGGATTTTTAGGCTGATAAAACATCATCCTCATCCTTGTCTTCTTCTTCTTCTTCATTGTCACAGCTAACACTGAATATTTTTGCATGTAGTACATTTTTTAAACATTCACCACTTGTGGCAATCTTGTGGTTTGACAGTATATTATATGAGGAAACAGAGAGAGATTAAGAAATTTGCTCAAAGTCACACATAAAGGATGCTTTGGAACCAGAAATCTAACAGAAGCAACCTCAGTGCACACTCTTCACTAGTATGCACTCCCACTCAAACCTAGCCATTTCTCTTATGGTCTCCAAAACCACGCTTTCGAGGAGTGCAGAAAAGGTGGAAAACACAGTCTATGTTAGAATTATAGAGAGGAGAACTGCTAAGAGCAATGAAAATATCTAAGAAAGATAATCTTATGATCAGAATGACTTATTTAAGACTTATCTATACCTGTCCCCTAAATTCTACCTTAAAGAGCTATTATTTATATTTTAGAACTCAGTTTAGATGTCACTTCTACTATAAAGACTTTGCTAAATACCCACCCCCATTTTACCTCCAAATTGTATGGGATGCTCCTCTTCTGTGCGTTGGAATCTTTATCTTAGTACTCATGTTACTCTGCTACAAAGTCCCATTTACTTATCTACTTAGGGACTCCAGATTCAAAAATTTGAGTCTTGAAAGCTGGAACTTGTGTCATTCACTGCTTTATCTTAAGAATAGGAGCACAGTGCTTAACACAGAGGTGGTTCAATTTCTTATTTTAATTCTTATACGCATGTTTTGTACAATTAAGAAGGTTGAAACATAGCTATCCATGACATAGTCAAGCTCTGCCTTCAGAGACAAGATGTTCTCTACCCATGTTATCACTTTGATAATGAAGCCTTAGTCTGGTTATGCTATGATTATTTCTAGCCTTTCTTCTGGAAGCACTTGCCAATACTTTCACTGAAGAAGAAAGTTTCATATACCTCTTGAGAAAGTCATAGAAAGACAAGCTTCTTCATGTTAACTGTAGCTTCAAGTATTCCTTTTTAGCAGGGGTGGGGCTTTTATTATCTCGATGAATTATTTTACAAAATAAATGATAGTTTAGACATGTTACAGAACATATGAGTCTCAAATGTGAAAGAATCATTTAACAACATAAAATTTTAATGGAATGCCCTTAATTAGCAAGAAAATTCTTTCTTTTTTATCCAAATGTACAATCATAGTGTTAAAACAAGTGGCTAAAATTATTTTACAGGGTGACATGGGCCATGTTACACATTTGGCCAAATATGAATGCTTTCAGGAAAATAATCCTACAAAAATAACTAATTAACCTTTAGCTAAAAATAATAAGATTTTTTTTTTCCTATTCTACCTTTTCCTTCTCTACTAGTGGATCGCACTTAGTAAACTGTTTAGTTTGCCTCGGGATATAAAATCTGTCAAGAACTTTATTGAGACATGGGAGAAGGTTGGTAGAATCTTCTCCGTCAGAATAGATGACAACTTATTATAGTCCAGAAACTGGAAACCCTTGGGGGAGAAATGAAGTCTGAGTCTGCCCAGATAAGATTGTTTGAGGCTATTTTTGAGGGTGAGAGTATTTATGAGTTGTATTAATAATAGATGAATGAATGTTGTAGCACTAAAATATGAAAACATTCACATTCTTATTTGACCACTAGGAAGTTGCTTGCTTGGCAACAATACATAATAAAAATAATATAAGCATTAAATAATAAATCATTTTTTAAAAAAGTTTTCATGGTATTCTTTAATATTCATAAAGTTGTTAACAAAGGTTTTTAAAGCTTTGCCGTGTGACATTCTAAAAGAGATGAAGGAATATGCTTTCCTGAAATTAAGAGATACTTTGCGATTTTTTTTGTATAATTACTGTGCTTTCTTAACACTAACATTGTTTTCTGTGTGTTCTCTATTATTAAACAATTACTATTTTTATAATAAAATAATGCTATTACCTTGCTTTTCTAAGATCAAATATTTAATAATTAGATGATGACTCTTGGGATTTCATTCTCTTTTTTGACAAGGGAGAGAAAAGGGCTTCCTGGTATCTTTCTCACACTTGCATGAAGAGCTTTCTTCTGACTAAATCTGCACACCTAGGGAATACACTGGAGTATCACCAGTGTGTTTTGATTTAAGAAATACCAAGTAAACTATACGCTGAAGCCTCAGCTAGACTGTGGTGCTGCAATGCCTAAAATTCCCTCAAGTATATTAGAGCTCTTTCATAAACCAGTGTCCCTTTGCTGTAGGCCTTAGCTGCAAAGCCGTGTGTGTGCATATGTGGGGGAGGGCTGACAATGCTACTGTTGTGGTATGAAGGGGTGTAATAGATTCTCTGTCACTAGGACTTGACGTATGTGCAAGAGATGGTAGGAAAGGTACACATGGGATAGTAAAGACGCATTTTGTTTTCTCATTTTCTAACCCTGTATGTAAAACTAAAAGAAAGATAAAGACAGATTAGATAAGTAGCTGATAGATAAATAGTGATGTTGAGGCATAAAACCAGAGGCTTCAGAGACTGTGACCTTTGCTTCTGTCTAACAGCTTCTGTATTCACCCATAGATGTGTCAGCGATACAGACCATACCTACCTGGAGACAAAGGAAGAACTGTAAGCAGCAAGAATTCTGCCAAAATGCTAGCTGTAAGAATAACTCTTGTGTTAGAATCTCCGCTTCCAGTATGACTCCTTCAATCACTCTGTTACCCTGCTGTCATGTGGTTCGTCAAAAATTTAAAAGTACTCACATTGCTTATTGCTCCAGATTCTTCCATGGCCCTTAAACTACAATATCTGCCTTCTCATGGTAGGACTAAGGCTTCATAATTCAGCCTCTGCCCATCTCCACTACTTTGTTTCTTTTCAACCTCTTCATCTCCCTACATTTATCTGTATATAATATACATAAGTGTTGTGTCTTAGAAAGAAGGAATGACTTTGGTTTTCTGAACATGAAGGACATCTGAGTGTCTTCAGCTTATCTGGAATGTAAATGGGACACGATACAAAGCTGTTAAGTAGTTGAACACATGCTTTCTCTCACCACACATGCATATGCCATGACAACATCTTCTTTTCACTTGCCTTTGACAAGTTCTCACTATTGTCACTCCCTCATTGAATACTCTCTTCTAGAAAGCTGTGCTTGGCTCTCTAAGGCAGACTTTCCTACTAGCTGTCACCTAACCACTCAAAGAAAAGCATGTCTAGATTTGCTTTTCTAAGCAATCTAAAGTAGTTTAATTTTGTTATCAGAAAATTAAGGAATACAAAAAAAAAAAAACAATAAACAGATATAAACGCATTCCAAAGCTTTTTTACCCAATCATTGATTTTAGTAATCTCTTGTACTTGTACATTGTAAGCTCTCAAAAATATCCGCTGATTGACTAATTGACAACTTGCTTCTTATTCATAAATGGCCTTTTAAATAGTAATTTAGTGAACAAATTACATTTTTGCGTAGAGTAGTTCCCGATAATAAAACTTGAGATATTTATTAATGTTCATGTTTCTGGATACAATGTATTAAAGCAGTTACTCCATCATCAAGATTTTATTTAAATTCTTCTTAATTTTATGCTGAATGTTATGCTGATCAAAGTTTAAAATAAAACATGTAGTAGCTGCTCAATAAATTTTAGTTTATTAAATCTCCACACTGAAAACTTTAATGTGCTTACACATATTAATATTATACTCAACCTTCCAGATGTCAAAGCTATATGTCTCAGTAATATGTCAGTCACTATGCTAAGTCATTTATACTATCTCTTTATCCCTTCTTGACAGAATGAAACTAGTAAAAGAAATAAGCTGATACAATTTTTCAAATGTAGCTCCTGCTGGTGGTGTGGTTTTAGTTGTTCTTTTTCTTCCTTCTTCCTCTCTTTCCTTCCTTTCCTCACCTCATTCTCTTCCTCCTCCTCCCAGTTGGTGCAGAACACTGGACAAGGCAATAAAGAATATGTGTGTGCGTGTGCATGTGTGTGTGTTCATGTCCTTTATAGCACCTATATGTGAGTTTATATATGTATATGAAGGATACATATAGGTAATATACATAAAGACACAGGTATATGCATATATGTGTATATACATAATATATCCTGCAATAAAAAAAGTTCCAAAACTTAGCAAATTATGCATGGGATGTACTGAGAGCCCTTTATGTTATCTGACGACCCTAAATATAAAGGACTTGCCTAAATGCCATAATATCACACTTTCATAGCAGTTTAGCGTTTGCCTGCTGGTGCACTTGAGCTATAACAGGTTTGGGGATTAAGAGCTAGGTAAACATTTTAAACAGACACCAATTTTAGAAGCCTAGCTTTTCAAAATGCCTATTTATTCTGATGTGTTAATATTAAATCATCTTGTCTCCAATTAGCAAATATTTGAGATTTAACATTTGTGTATAAGTCAATTGTTTGGAACTTACCAACAATGTTTTTAAGGGGGAATATTCTAAGGAAGAATATTCTGGTAGTTCCTTAGGCCATATCACAGAAGACTGACACATAATATAGTTTAACTACTTGTTAAAATGTCTTTTGAATTATGCTTTAGAACTCAGGGCAGTGGACAAATTTTATTCTTTCTTCTCTGATACTGGAGATGGAATCTGAGTACTCTCTTCTACTACAAACTCACTATTCTGTCCTAGAAAGGATTTCGGCCTCCCAGCCCAGCCTGCTGCTTATAGATTTATGGGTTTTATAAGTTTAGTATTAATGTCTCAAGGTTGCAATTTATTCTACAGAGGATAAATTTTCATCAGATTCTCTGTCGCAAGTGGCCTTCTAACCTATCGCTTGAGCAGTAATTTGCTTAAAGTTCTCTCTGCTGATTTTTCCCTGCATTTTTTTCAGGCATTTACTGAGGGAGTTGTATGGTTATGATGATGAGGAGGGAAAAGTATAGGAGCAGAATAATTACAAACAGAACTGCCATTCTTGAGCATGGGTTATGCACTAAGAAGCGTGCTAATCACTGCTATCTGTGCATTACAAGTATTAACTCTTACTGCATTCTTATGATTTAGATGGTATTTCCACGTTCTAGAAGAGGGATACAAGTCACAGAATGCTGGCCCAAGTTTGCATAGCTGATAAATGGTGGAGGTAGGATTTAAATTCAACAATTTTCTGACCTCAAGGCACTTTTTTAAATTCATAATGCTGTCCTTGGAATTTCCATTGGTATGGAAATTTCCAGAATTTCCATAGGTAAAGTAGTTGAGAACTGATACAGCTTAGCAAACCACAATAATTAGTTGAAGTAGATAGAGACAGATAATTTCATTAATAATATCTAGCACAAAAATAGCCCTATGGGGGTGCCTGGGTGGCTCAGTGGGTTAAAGCCTCTGCCTTTGGCTCAGGTCATGATCTCGGGGTCCTGGGATCAAGCCCCGCATCGGGCTCTCTGCTCAGCAGGGAGCCTGCTTTCCCCTCTCTCTCTACCTGCCTTTCTGCCTACTTGTGATCTCTCTCTCTGTGTCAAATAAATAAATAAAATATTAAAAAAAAATAGCCCTATGTAATGAACCAATGAACCATAAAAATATCTTCTATTTGTGTAACATTTGGGCTTCAGGTTTTTACCCCTTCTTGTTTGTTTTGTGTGATATATCAATATTTATAAGGATTTTATAACATGGAGAACAAAAACTGCATTTTTTTTAAAAGACAGTAAGTAAAGAAAAAAAAGGCAGTAAAGAGATAAAGCAGATTCTCAAATATGTATCCTCTGACCTTGAATCCCTATTTTCTCCAATACACTTTTTCCAACATATTTTTAACAACATTTCATATGTATATTAATAAGACATTTAAATTGATGTATTACATTCCGTATTGATTATTTTAAAATGAAAATTATTCAATTTCATAAGATATTTCTTCCCCAAATCCAACACATTGCAAAAAACTGCATAGCTTGTGAGGTCATACGTGGTGTAGCAGATACGTCATAGTGTTTGTCATTGTGGAAACCTCACGATAACAATAAAAAAAAATATTGAATTAATATACAATCAGCATGTTTTGAATGATAACTATGTGCCACTGGATATGCCCAGACTTTTCCAGAAATTTCCCTTACTTAATCCACCAAAATGACTGAATGACCAAAAAAAAAGAGAGATTGGCTTTCCCAACTAGGGATATTGCAGCTGTCTTTCACATTTAATAACTTCAATGGTACATGATTCTTTCCTCCCCCAATCCCCAAGTTTCAGGCAATTGTGTAAAACAAATGAAATGTCACAAAAAGCAAACTATGGAAGCACAATATTGCAAATGATAACAAACATACAGGACAATAGCAAAATAAATGAGGCATTGGCATGGGGTGATTTTCTCATTGGAACAAAAAGAAAAGAGGAATGTTTACCTCATTAATCCATTATTCACTCCTGAAATGACAGTCATAAACTTCTGAGAAATGTCATGAAAATTTTAAAATGTTTTCCTGGACTTCATTCTGCTACCTAGCCTTTGCAAAAGCTCTTCAGCTTGGGATAGTGTTTCTTACTTGATTAACTCCTACCTATTTGCTTTGTGGTCACTTCTTCCAGGATGTCTTCCTTGACACTCCATACCTTGAATAGGGTCCCCTCTTTTTCATTTCTGTGGGA
>CM052899.1:157067927-157105326 GCA_028534135.1 Potos flavus | reverse complement strand
TGAGGAAGGAGACCAGAATATATATCATATTTTCAGTTTTGGTTACTTAAGGGATTGTGTGGCCGGTAACCGTCATGGAGAATTCTGGAAGAGAATTCACCTGGAAGGTGGAGTAAGAAAATATTTGTCTACTTTTCTGCTTGACTGGTACTTCTCTGGTTTAAAATTGATTAGAATTATCTACTTAGCCTCCATATATCTAGAGTTTCTGTGCAGATGCTTCTAGACTTCTCTCTGGATGAAGGATTCTTTTTACAGTATTTCCCATAAAATATATACACTTTAGTGAATTCTGTGAGCTCCTTTTAGTTGATAACTTTCCTTTTAAATTTTCCCACTGAAGGAAAAAGGAAAAATTTTCCAATTTTCCTCAAAGAATTTCATTTCGTTGTTGTTGTTAAAATTATTATTATTATTATTATTATTATTATTATTATTATCTTGAAGTATAGACATGAGTGGTTATGGCCACTAAGTGGAAAAGCAGGTAGAAAAATTATGCCACTTATAATATTATTTCAGCCTCTAATTCCAATTCATTTAAGGCTTCCCAAGGCCAACGTGAAAAATCCCCTTAGAATCCCTTCCCAGATATTCCCTGTCTTTACCTCCCATTCCTTTTCCTGTTCGATCTTACATCTTACATATTTCAATGATTTCTCTAAACTTATAGATGATTCCTCTCCTTCCTCACCTTCCCCCTCTTTCCCTCTTTACCTCCTTTCCCTTAATCATGGGCTTTTATACCCTTGAGACCTGTGGCTTTTAATAATAAGATAGCATTACTAATGTCTGGAGTGAAATATAAGTATTTTATATCTAAGTAGATACATATTTTCAGAATGAAATAATTTACCATAATCCTCAAAAACAACAAACAAACAAAAATCAGAGGAGATGAAAGGGAATATATAAAAAACAGTATTGTAGAAATGTATCCATCAGTTCTCATCCCTGCACATCATCTGGAAAAAAAATTAAAAAGAAGTCATTTTGGTACAACCAAATAAAGATCCAAATTTAAGCTTAGAGGAGCCTTATTTTGTGAGTTGTCACATGAACTGGGACTCACAGAATACTACTTTTGTAAAATAAGCAGACTTTTATCATACAAGAGATCTCTAGAATTCAGAACTATAAAGAAGTAGAAAAACTTCTAATTAGAAAGTGGCATAGGGGAATCCAACAGTCTGATTGGGTCAATTGCTTCCTGGCCTAGTTTTATGAATTAGAATTACTTCTGCTTACTAATAGCATTACATAAAACATGAAAATATTTCTACAAGTCAAGGTTATCCAGGTTAATAAGAACAAGGTCCCCAAGCATCGTTGAATACATTGTTGGTAATACTTAAGTAACTATTCATGAGTAAAAGTAGGATAAATATGGGATTATGTTGCATTTACTGTTTTGTACATTAATTATTTTGAAGTAGTCTCTAGCATTCTTTTTGTTTCTTTAATTTTCCTAGTTGCTGATTATTTTTTATCCCCACTCTGATGTTTTCTCTTTTTACTTCATATTTCTAATTTTTTTCTCTTTTATATACATGCCAAAAAAAAGGCTTTTTAAAGGATTTGTGTTAATTGATTAGAATACTTTGTTCCCCATGATTAAAATCAGAAGCAAACATAATATGATCCTGTAGATAATCCTCCCTTTCTCCCAGTACATGAAACAAAGTAGAAAAAACAAAACACAGGATTGGAAGACACACAAATCTCATTTGGATCCTGACTCTCTTACTTCCTTTACTTCTAAAAACTTAATTCAAACTGGTTTAAAATCTAATAATATATACTTAATCGAGTTAGAATCGAGTGGCTAATCCTTGAATTAATTAATAAATTTATTTTTAAATACATATTTTTTATTTTATTTATTTATTTTTTCCCAAATACATATTTTTGAATCCACATTATGAAGAAGGCATTATGCTCAGTACATTCAATGATTTAAAAAAAAATTCTAAAGCTCGATATCTGCCATAAATGAACTAAGAACAGGTGGATGATATGTGTACATTTATATATGCACATCAATGTATGATACATAGAAATATAAAGTGGAAATATGAGTGCCTTAAAAGACAAAAAAGTGAATATTGATCATAACATCATGCAAATATTTGAGTAGATAGCCCAGAGTGCACTTTTGAGAAAAGTATTATTTTATTTTGGACTTCTAGGATAGATTTCATAAAGACAATGATCAGAGGAGAGAGGTAGATGAAAATTTATTTATTTTAGGATTTCAGGAAAAACTTTATGTAAATGCATGAAGTTTGAGAAAACAGACTAACATAAATTTATTTTGGAGAGGTACAAACACAGTTTATAGAGTTTAATCTTGGAGATATGATTACAAAGTGAAAACTCCTAGCAATTAAGACACTAGAATGGTAAGTTGTACCAGATCTATTTTTTCCCTGCCTATAGCCAAGCACAATGATGATAACGATAATAATATCAACACAATCACAGCAATAAACATCTTTTAGTGCTTACGATATGCCAGACTTTGAAAATAAACTATAAATCAACCTATAAGTACTGTAACTGATCCTACTTTATAGATGAATAATTTGAAGCACAATGATACTAAGCAGGTTGCTTAAACCTTAAGCAGGTTGACTTAAACCACCATGCTTCAGTCTCTTTGGTGTCTGGAAAAGGATGATAATAGGTCAAGAAGAATGGAATATTGATGAACAAAACATGTCTAAAACTGAAAACTGTAGTCACTGATGTCATTGTTCTCTCTGTGCTTCTAATCTCAGCCAGAAACCCGATCACAACCCTTTCCTCCTCTACTTCTCCCATTCCAATATTGTCTATTCTACACTTTCATATCATTCATGAGAATTCCCTCCATTGGCTCTCTAATGATAGCCTCACATTAGTCCCTGATCATCTCTTGCTTGACTTATCACCATGGGTCTCTAGCTAGTGTCCCTCCAGCTGGTTTCTCCTATGTTTTTCAAACCATAGTCAGTGATCTTCCTAAAATGCAATCAGCATGACACTCCCCGGCAAATGGACTTGCTTCATGTACCTCACAACCCACAGAATAAAGTCTAAATCCCTTCCTTTGGCAAAAAAGGCTTTAACTAACAGGTGTCCTATTTTGAGCAACTCTAATCTATAGTCATATGTCGAGACTAAGATGTGTTTTCCAGGAATGCTTTAAATGTAGTGTTTTTTTTTTCTAATGAGCAAAACTCTTTCATTTCTACAAACTTTACAGTTTTCATACTTTTGTCTGGATCTCCCTGGTGAACTATTACTTTCATTTAAAAATTCAAACCAGGCCTGACCTCCTTTATGAACCAGTCCTGAACCTAACGATTAAAACCTATCTTTCTAATTGCAAACACAGAACCCTACACTTTTATTGGAGCACTTTCAATATACCAAAGATTCCTTCATTTAAATCCTGACTACCAGTAAGATCTTGGAACTCAGAAAAAATGTCTTATTGTTGTCAGTAGTCACAGGGGCTTAACACCTAGTGGGGTTGGATAAATGAAACATGAATTAATGAGGAGGGTTGTAGATATAATTGGGAGATCCTGGCTCTATTAGTTTATTCTCTCTTCAAAGGAAAACAAAATATGTGATTGAAAGAAAAATAAATAAATAAAACACAAGCTTTTTCACTGTCCAATTTATGGTGCAATTTGGTCATATCCTGGGTCAAAGGAGCCACGTAGGATAAGACAGAGTTTACCTTGCATTTGTGCCGATGCCTTACCTTTAATCTAACACATGAAAGGGGAAAAGTCTGAATTAAAGTAGTTGAGAACTGTCACACATGGCTGTTCTGTGCTCCCAAAAGACGCCTGGAAAGCCAGATTTGAGGGGGTGGGGTGGGAGGCAGAGAGCAAAGCAGAGACAGAAGAAAGAGGGAGCGGGGGCGAAGTGAGAGAAATCCAGGAGGGCAGCAAAAAAAAAAAACTGCAAGATAATTAGCTGCTGTGATTAAAAGGTTTCACTTTTCAAATCGCTTTTCAATCTAATTCATACCATGTGAAATGTTAAGATCTATTTCTAGCCTGAGTAATATGCTGTAGTGCAAAATTTTGATAAATAATTATCTTTGTATTTTATCCATAAAAATATTAAGACAGATTCATTTAATTATCATAACCGAGCACGACAGGGCGCTGGTTCAGTCTTGATGGATTGCCATTTCCAGCCTGACCTAAGTGTGTGGCCCTGAGCCTCATGTATGAACACCTGGGGGCAGAAACTGGCCCATCTCCTTCCAGTTCACAGCGGAGTGCCGCATGTCATACTGTTCATTTTCTGATGTGCAGGCTTTGCTCTTCCCTTAGGGAATGGGATTCTGACAGGCACTTTATCTCAACACATTGAGTCTCGTATGAAATTGTCACTTTCTCTTGCCTCCTTGCTAGTTAGTTCAATACCATGATGAGATACAGAGTGAGATTTTATACTGAAGCCAAGCCAGGCAACTGTTGTTTTAGGGGAAGTGTACTGCTCTCCTTATACACATTCCCAAAGACCAGCAGCTCCAGGAGGACAAGGGAAGGGGAGGAAGCTGGCCCATTTCACCTGAAGATGCAAGTCTTTTATATGTAGAACTCTGTGTGCTCACATATATTATCTTAGCCAATCCTCACAGACTCTCAAAGGATGTTATCATATGCCCTATTTCATTATCAGAAAAATAAGGTTTTAGCAAATTATGGTAACAGACATATTAATTCCTAAGCACACTCCTCCCTGTGTTCTATTATATCCTTAAAGTAGTTCATGAAAGTGCCAACAGACAAGTGCCAAACAAAATAATAAATTTAGAGGATTAGTCTGGAAAATCTAATTGGTCCTATAGGAGGAGCATTCCAATTTGTGCATTTGAGGGGAATAGGTATTGAAGGGGAGAGTTTTGATGACAAAACCAGTATTTTATTCAATGGTCATTCCCTTTTGACAATCCTCTAGTCTGCACTCTAATGATTACGATTTTTTGGAAATGGCACTTTTCACCCTTTGGAATGAACTGTAGAAAGCATCTAGACACCAACCTTTGGTTACCATCATCTGATAAAGGTGGGCGTGGTCTGTATACCTTCGTATTTCCATAATGATTTCTCTTTCTCTTGTATTGGACACTATTTGTCATACTTTATTACTGGTTGCTCATGCTTGTTCTCCTACCTCCCATTAAAGTGAATGTAAGTAGATAAATAAAGGGACAGGGCCACTGGACAAAGAACGGAAGGAGAGAGCGCACAACATTTTGAAAGCTGCAATGCAGACAAGCAAGTCGCAGAAGACTCTCTGCAAAGCAATCTCAGAGCTGGCAAAGGGGAGACCCGGAAGCTGGACGAATGGGAGCAAGCAACTCCAGAAAGGGGGAGAGGGGGAGCTCCGCTTACCTCAGAAGTTGGTGGTGCAGATAGGCTTAAAAACAGGATTCTTTCCAATATTTGAGAAAATAATGTTCAATGCCTTCCAACCCTCCTGAGCACCATGATGCCTCCCTGACCCCCTACCTCAACCCACCCAACTGTGGCAAACACTGAATTTACTCACGGGAGACACTGAAGTAGCGATGCTTTGGTTAGGCGACACAGGCCAGTCTGAGGGTGGGAATATCACAAGTAAAATCAGGGAAATAATATAAATCTCTATATTGAATAATGAGACCTCCCTCAGCCACACTCTCTACTGCAAGAACACTTCTAAGCAGGGGACTGGGGATGTTTTCCTGGTGAAACGCCAAATAAAATATTTACATAGTATGAAGATTGGTGGATAGGCAGAAATAAAATCAGCAAGCTTACTCTACATTGAAGTACAACAATTAGCAAACTACAAATACACACAGAGACTCCAATGAGCATTTTATTTCCTAGGTCTTTAATGGGATTCGTTAGCCAAGAATCAATAGATATTGGACAAAGGGACAATAAAAAAGGTCACAAAATAAAAATTAAAAAATAAATAAATAAAATAAAAAAACCACTAATATGTCAGAGTAACCTGGGTAAACTAAAAAAAAAAAGAAAAGAAAAGAAAAAAGAAAAGAAGAGAAAACATATCAGAGGAAAGAAACATGAGAAAGAAAGAAGAAAATTTAAAAAAGGATAGTCCTCAGAGAGATTAGAAAGACCATGAAAGACAAAAAAAACTGACAACTGAAGCAAAACAAAACAACACACACAGAACCCTTTGGAGACATAGAAAGATCTTAGACACACAAAACAGGAAGAAATTTTTTAAAGTCAACAAAAGAATAAAAGATAAATGATAAAAGTTGATGATATCTCTCAAAAGCAAAAAACGAGATTTGAAAAATAGGAAAATAAAAATAGGAAATTTAGAGGATTAGTCCAAGAAACCTAATACCTAAGTAACAGACATTTAGAAATATAGAGAAGAGAAAATAGATGTGAAGAAATAAAAAACAAAACAATTTCTCATGATTGAATGTCATGAAATTACAGATTTTCCTGATCCAAAGTGATCCAGCTAAATGGATGACAAAAAAGCCCATCCCAAGGTCCACTAAACCTCCTTCTTTATATTTGCGGGCAGGTAATCAGGCATTTGGGAAAATTTGGTAATAGGAATGGCATTGAACTTCTCAACTGCACTATAATCTCAACGGCAGTGGAGCTCTACTTCAATAAAAATTTCAGAGCATAAATTCTGTAGCCTGACAACCTATGGATAAAGACATTGTCATTTATGTATGTTCTCAATGCTTTTATTTCTCAAGTACAGTTTCTCAGGAAGACACAAAGAGATCAACTTCTTCCCTCTGATGAGGAATAAAATAAGAAAAAATGTTTGATTCAGAAAAGAGAATTTCCAACACAGAGAAATTTCCAACTCTAAGCATACTATTGACAGAAAAATTTCAAATATAATTATTTAAAAAATAATATTTTGTGATATAAATGTTCGCGGTATCAACAGGTAAGTAAAAATAATATTGAAAATGATGTAAAAATAGGTAAGTGTACTAAAATACTTGTTTCATTATGTGCCAAGTACTATGTCAAATCCTGTATGCCGAACTCTCATGACAGACTCTCAGATGGATAGTGCTATGTCAACTTTGTAATCCTGTAAACTGAGATTTAGGGAAGTTGATCCACTTCCCACAGTTCTAGCACCTTCCAAGTACCAGATCTGACATTCGGACCATGCTAAGTCTTAATATAAGTCAAAGATGAAATGATAATTAGTCCTCCGTGGTGTTCAATGAATGGACATAGAGCTTAAAATTTATCTTTACTTTGACCTTGAGCATGAATCTCCTACCTTGGACCAAGGTCTGGGTGAAACATTACTAACTAGCAAATTTATCCTATAAATCAAAAAGGAGAATAAGAAACCATTAACAACAGTGACAACTTATTATTTTTATAGTTTTGTAAAACTAAATATAGTCATTTAAATTCACATCTAACCCAACTCTGCTCTTTCATGTCAGAAACAAGTAACATCCATCAACAACAAAACAAAAATACGATTTTCTAAACTTTTTTTGCTACTGGAGTTTTGACCACCATGTGAAAGTATAACAATCATTACTTTGCAAGTTAATTGTTTATAAGTGCTCTTTCAGGCATGCCTTATGACATAATTAGTTGTGCTAGGTTTCTTTTCCACAATTAGAGTGGGAAAGCCACTGTAATGTACTAAACACCAATAAATTAGACTACTTATCTCAAAACAGAAAAAAAAAATATGTTTTAAGCTCTTTCACCTCAAAATGTCCACTCTTCAAAGAGGGCCAACTATGTTATGTGGTGATCATTCTATAAAGAAGGTCTGAGACATCCATGATATCCAGCTATGGTATATTTTACTTGCCTGATTCTAGTTTAGTATTGGAAGCAAATTCAGTCTGAAAATAATCAAAGCTAACTCAAATAGCATGAGGATGTGGCAGGAATGGTTTTGAATGCTTTGAATTCAATGTCTTACTAATTTTAACATCTCTGTATGGTAGGCATATTGTTCTTATTCACTCGTTACGAACGAGGCCACTAAGGCACAAAAGAGTACAAGAAACTTTGTAAGGCTACACAACTAATAAGTATCTAGAGCTAGGATTCACACCTTGGCACTCTGGTTTTAGAGTTTGTTCTCTCAATACATCTCTCGGGAAAGATGGGAGATCGTACGGGTGCCTGGGTGTCTCAGTAGGTTAAGCGTCGGTCTTCAGCTCAGGTCATGATCCCAGAGTCCTGGGATTGAGCTCCACATCAGGCTCCCTGCTCAGTGAGGAGTCTGCTTGTCCCTCTCCCTCCCTCCTGCTCATGCTTTCTCTCTCTCTTTCAAATAAATAAAAACTTTTTAAATAAAGAAGATTGTGGGCATATACTTTCATATATCGATACCACATTTCTAACTGAGTGACCTGAATAAAATAGTTCTACTCTCTGGTCCTCCATTTCTTCATCTGTAAAATTGGGATAATAAGGATACTTAGACGACTGAACAACAATATATGTGTGAGCAATCTCTAAACCCTTAAATCATATAAAATGCTATTTACTTTTAAGAGAAGCAAATTCACATGACTGACATTTTCTGAGACATGGTTCAAACTAAAACACAGACTGGCAGGAGAGGCAGGAACATGTTTATAACTTCTGACCCCTATAATTCTATGGAGCTGAACTTAAGACTCCTTTTAAATTAGGGACAACTGAATGACAGCGTGCACAGTGGTGGGGATTGCAGAGTGTGGTAAGACATCAATAAGCTCACCTACAAGCAATAGAAATTGAGAACTTGGAGAGTCAATGAGATTTTCAGGCTTAATAGGACAAATGTAATTAACTGAATATTAAGTCTTCTTTCCCACAGGACTGCAGTGGAAATTGGCCTTTGACAGAATAGCATAATTCAGTCAATAATCACACTAAAGTGGCGAGTAGAATTCAAAAATGAAAGCTGCAGTGAAATGCACCCAGGAATGTATGGTTCTGAGTACTGTGTTCATTCTCATGGCTTGAGCACAGCTAAGTAGTATTTTTTCATAGTTCACAAAATTCTTAAACTTAAGAATTGTAGGTTTTGAAGGTCCTAGGTGGCCATAAACGTCCTAATGAAATAGGACTCTTTCTAGGGCAGGGGAAACAAATCTTTGTTCTAGGACCACCCAGTGCCAGCTCTACTTTAAATCAAAGAAAAAAATTAAGATAGCAAATACAACTTGAATAAAGAGTTAGGCCTTTTAATTACTGAAAATTCAAATTTTACTTAGTTAATTAGCGACTGGCACATCAAATGATATATGATGCCAATCTGGTAAAAATGGAGCATTTAAAAAATAACGTATGAGTAGGTAGAAAAAGCTTTTCAAGTAAATAAAGATCAGTAAAATTCTGCAGTTGGATTGGGGTTCAAAACATGTCAGTTTAATTAATTTCAGCAGAAAATTATGTCAGCTCTTGGAGGATCATAATCATCAGTGGATGTTTCTCACACATCTGCTGCTAAAGCTTTCAATTGGCAGTTAAGCAAAGAAGAGAGAATAAGTATGAAGTTCAATATTTTATTGTTGGTTCAATATTTGTTGAGTTCAAGGTCCATAATAAGAAAACCTCTTTTGTATAATTTATTTTTTAACTTCGTACCCTTGATTTCTTGCTGCTTATGTATATGACTGAACTTCCTCAGAACTAAAAAGATTAAAACAAATTGCTAGGTAAAAAGATAATCTCTATTTCCTCAAGATCATGTATGTGCTTGTCTTGCTAGCATTTTATCCACAGTGCAATGTTACATATGCAAAAATGAAAAAAAAAAGTACAGGAACAGACTGAATAACTAAGTTGTGCTAAATGAAGTGTTCCCAGGGAGGCTAGCAGCCATAGGTATATCAAAAACTATGAAGAAAAAAACCCAAAAAAACAGCTTACAAAAATTGTGCCCCTAGAACCCATGGCACTTGCTTTCGTGGTCAAAATGGAAAGGAAACTTGAAGAAAGAACCTAACTGTTCTTGGAATTACAAGGGGCAGGTGGGTGGGTGTGGTTTCTCATTTTCACTTGTAACTATCTCCTAGAAAAAGAAATGAATTGCTTTTAAAAATCTCTGTAACATTTTCAAAAAGCTCTGAAAACAGTACATGCTCTTCAAGATCCAACCCAGTTTTTAAATGATCTTTATTTGACTGTATGAAAATATGAAATTAATGGTTTTTTCTTGATAGTTCTTTGGCTAATACTCTGTATAACTCGATTTCTTATCACTGACCAATGAGGAGACTTTGACAGCAGTTTTAGTTATGTAAAAAAAAGCAAAAAACAAACTTTTGTTCAAGCGAGAATTCAAGTTACACACACACACGCACTCCCTGTCCTTTCTTCAGCCCGTGGCTGTGTGTATATCCGTATGTGCATGTGTGTACGTGTGTGCAGTTGTGAAGAACTTTGTTATTTCATTCTTCCTTTCTCCCATTTTCTGCCTCAATTTTCTAAGAATAGGAGAGAATTCAGAGGTTACTTGAGATGCCTGACTCCTCTGTAATATCCTTTTTTGGGGCTGTTGCTTCTCTACTGGTGGGCACTAATGACTATCATCGTCCTTTGAGAGTTGAACATCCAAAGAGTGGCTTGATGGCGGGGAGCATTGTGAGATTTTCAGAGCCTGGCAGGGGAATAAATTCTTTAGTTATCTTGGGTAGATTTGCTCTGACTTGACCTGCTCCAAACATAGTTTCCCTAAACTCTCCTCCATCCTCTTTGCTGATCTCAGTGCTGGTTTTCATGGGGTAAGACACCCTCAAGATATCTGTAGCTAGCCCATCTTCTTCATTGTTGAAATTATTACTGCAAAATGCATGTGCATTTGCAAGCCACTCGTGCTCTTGCTAGCATTCTTTTCTCTGCCCTGCTGTCTTTCACCAATGCCCTGCTTACCCTTCTCAAATAGGGCTGGCGGGCAAACCTGCTATTTAAATAGACGTTCCTCAAGGATGGGATGCTAGCCTAAATTTTAGGCATCCTTGATCATTATGAATGGTTTTATTGGAGGCTTCTGACTTAGATGGGACTAGAGGCCCTTTAAATCTTCCAAATGCCATAGTAATTTAACTGCTTTTAGTCTGGTGATTTGAAATGCCAAAGATAACCTTCTATCCCCTCGAACTCCAAGTTCTTTTTTAGACAAGGATGATGACTGAAAATAGATGGGCCAAATCAATCTCCAGTGTGACTGCTTTTAAGATAATCATTATTTCTTAACTTAATGTTTGCAATCACCTATGAAATGATGCCACTGTCTCCCATCTAAACTTCCAAAGTTTAGCCAACCAGTAGAGGCAGTATTGCCAGTGTTAAGAGTCAAATCCCTGGATTCTAATCCTAGCTACAATAGGTACTTACTGGCTCTATGGCTTTGGGCACTTTAATTAAGTGTTCTATCCTCAATTTTCTTACGTATAAACTGATAATAATAGTGCTTATTTTTTAATGTTGCTAGGAATATTAATAATAGAATCTGTGTAGAGGACACGTAGTTAATATTTAACAAATATTAGCTACTTTGATTAAGAATCATTTCTACTGGGGCACCTGGGTGGCTAAGTCAGTTAAGCCTCTGCCTTCGGCTTGGGTCATGATCCAAGCCCATGACCACAAGCCTGAGCAGGGAGCCTGCTTCTCCCTCTCCTGCTCCCCACTGCTCCCCTTGCTTATGCTCTCTCTCTGCCAAATAAAGAAACAAAATCTTAAAAAAAAAAAAAAAACACCTTTTTTACTTAGGATCCACTCTATTAAAAGATAATGTTGGAATGTCTGATTCCTAGTCCTTTGACATAGACAGTGTTTTCTACATTTTACAAGGAAGAGATAGAAGTTGATAAAGAATAAGTACTTGCCTAAGTTCCCACAAGTGGTAAATAGAACGGTCAGAATTTTAATTCAGGATATTTTGAATTTTAATACAAACAAAAAACAAAAACAAAAGAAAACATAAGAAATATTAAAAAATTTTAAGAGACTTAGTATTTTCCTTTACACAGGCAGGCATTTTGTGATCAATTTTCTTCAATGGCTTTGCACATTCTTAGGTCCAAAGTCCTTTCCAAGGCAAATAAATCTTCCCTGATTTGGTATTTTCCTCAGCATCTAAACAACAACAACAACTCCCCTGAACAGCTGTGACCATATTAAGTTAGTTCTAGCTCTCTGCAATCACCAGGCCCTGAAATCAAGACCTGAGCTGAGATGAAGAGATAGATACTTAACTGACTGAGCCATCCAGCCGCCCCCTCCTTATTCCCTTCTATAGAAAAATAGGTTTGCAGTTGAAGAAAAAAATGATGAAAATTAATGTTTTGATCCAAATTTTAAAATATTTGTTATCATCTTTCTGGTCTCCTTTTCCATGATTTGTTTCTCAACTACCTCCTCTGTTTGTCCTCCTCCTACAACATGTTAGCGAGAGAGAGTTTATATATATAAAATCAAATTTTCACGTGTTATACATATATGTATATATAACATACATGTTCACTTTGTACATATACTTAAATGTTCTTTAATTGCCACAGCGCAATCTTAAGCAAATTAAGTCCAGTTTTAATGCCTTAACTGTCATGTTCATCTTAAAACTTATTTGGGTTTATTAAAGAGCTTACATCTTTTCTCAACACTGGGGCAAGTCACTGTGCAATTCTGTGACATCAAAGCAAAATGAGCTTTTCATTTCACGCGATTCTAATAAGATAATATACTGCTAAGCATCTTTCGCCTTCATTGAATTTAATTTGATTTTATTAGAGAAAGGTAAAAATTTCCCATAAATAATGTTTAATTTAAAACAAACAAGCTGGGGCACCTGGGTAGCTCAGTCGGTTAAGCAACTGCCTTCAGCTCAGGTCATGATCCCAGGGTCCTGAGATCGAACCCCATATCAGGCTCCTTGCTCAATGGGGAGCCTGCTTCTCCCTCTGCCCATGGCTCCCCCTGCTTGTGCTCTCTTTCTTTCTGTCAGATAAATAAGCAAATAAATAAATCTTAAAAAAAATTAATTAAAACAAACTAACAAAGCAATAAGCCTTTCACATTTACAATTTCAGGCAATTTTTTTAATTTAAAAATTATTTTTTTAATCTGTAAGTTATAGCATTTTTCATGTGTTAAGACAAAGGTTAATACATTACAAGCCAGGAAACCAAAGGTCTTTTTTTTTATTTCTTTACCTTCAGCAGAAGTTCCAGGACTGTTGAAAACATTAAACTCTATTCATAGACATTTGCAAAATCTGAAGAACATGGAGCAAAACAGTAAAAATGTGAGAGGCTTTCCTCTGGAATCCAGAGGAAGTCAAAACACAACCACACACACACATGTTGCCATGGAGGGTATGATTTTAAGGATTTGAGGTATGTAATCATGACAGAATGTAAAAAATAGAAATAGTCCCTGTTACAGAAATTAGATATTCAAAATGATGTCAGGGAAAATAACTTGGAGGTTACAAACATTGGCTTTGGAGTAAATTTGACCTAAATTTAAATCTTGGCTATAACGCTTATTAGGGATATGAGCATGAACAAGTTATGGAACTGCGTGTGATAGAGTTTAGCCATATGCAAAGTGAAGATAACACAGAATTCCTAGGGTTATCATAACGACCCATAAAACATAGATGTAAATTACATAGGACAGGATCTGAGGCACAAGAACTGTCTCGCAAGCACTTATAACTATCAGGCAGATCATGTAAACATTAGTGATACCTTGAGGATTCCTTTTACTTTTTGACAGAACTAGCAAAACCACAGTGAAAATTCTCATTAACAAATATGTCCCTTATTAAAGAAACTGATCAGGAATCGCATATATGAATTATTATGTGCATGGAGTCCATATATCATATGGTGTTTGCATTAATAACATTTATAGGATAACAGTTAAAAAACTAGACTATAAATCTGTAGTACCCAAAAGGAAAGCAATGTAATCCAAATCTTAAAAATAATCTGATAGTACACTGGGGAAAAAACATCTCAGAACATGCTAAATACCGGGGTTTGGATGGGAGGTGGAGGATAGAGAGAATTTAATATAATTTACAAAAATAGAAATCATCATATGTTATTGATTTGTTGATGACTTAAGTATTTAGATATACATGCATCACCATTTGAAAACATATGTATGGGTAGATATGTGCATATATATAACACACTGTTAAGAACAAGACAACAGGTCCAAAATAGAGTCACTTATGCTAAGCTTCACAATACCAAAATCACCGTAACTAAATTACAGTTTCGGCTCTCCCAGAAATGGAATCTTAAGCCAGTCAATCAGGAATCACCTGATCAGCACTGGTTAAGTAATCTGCCATCCCCTAAAGGTAAGTTACTGTGCAATAATTAACCCCCTTTTTTGCCTAGTATTACTTCCTTGTTCTTGCTCCCTTCTGTCTATAAAAGTCTCATTTTGCATAGTCCCTCTGAGCTCCTTTCTATCTGCTAGATTGGATGCTGGCCAATTGCAATCCAGTTTTGCTCAAATTAACTCTTAATATTTTAATATGCTTCAGTTTATCTTTTAACAACATGTATATGAATAGATATTTATAAAGTTAAAGTTCATAGCAAAACTCAAAATCAGTTTATGGTGTTTTAAACAATACTAAAATACTGAATAAATTTTAGACTGACTTTAAAAGTTATTAAAATACATGACTCGAGTAACTAAATATATGAGCATTTTTATACCATGAAGTTTCAACATAAATAAATAAAAAGAAATTAGATGTTATGATGCCAACATCAGGCAAAAAACAAACTATAAAAAAAGAGAGTCATTCTTTCTTTCTTTACTTATTTCTAAAGATTTTATTTATTTATTTGACAGAGAGAGAGAGATCACAAGTAGGCAGAGAGGCAGGCAGGGAGGGAGGGGGAAAGCAGGCTCCCCGCTGAGCAGAGATCCCTATGCAGGGCTCAATCCCAGGACCCTGAGATCATGACCTGAGCTGAAGGCAGAGGCTTAACCCACTGAGCCACCCAGGCGCCCTGAGAGTCATTCTTTAATGATGAAAGGTAAATGCCATGATCAAGAACAAATTGAGTTGGTTATATTGACTACAAATAATACCGCACTGAAACATATAAGCAAATAATGAAGGAAATTTAAAGACAAACAGAGAAACTTTTTAATAAGAGGAGATTTGAACAAATCTATTTTTGACTTTGAAAGAGTAATTGAAGAAAATAAATAAATATGATGAATAAAATTAATCAAATAGGCAAGTACTATCCTCTATCCTGTATTGTATAGAGTACATCCTTTACTAGGACCAAGAGATTATTTCATAAAATAAATTATATTTATTACAGAAATATGAACAGAAAATTTTAAAAAATCTTTAGAAATTCACGTTTGCTTAAAAATCACTCGATAATAAAGCAATATCATGCAATATTAGAAATACACATGTGTAGGGTTGAGGGAAGGGTAACAGGGTGATGGGTATTAAGGAAGGCACATGTTGTGATGTGCACTGGGTGTTATATGTAACTAATGAATCGCTGAACACTACATCAAAAGCTAATGATGTACTATACAGTGGCTAACTGAATATAATAAATTTTTTTTTTAAATTAAACACAAAATCACAAACACCCAAAGAAAAGAAACACACATGTGTATAATGTATATCATATAATATAAATCATATATCACATTGTATATCATATAATTTAAATCATATAATGTAATATGTAATATAATATAACAATATATAATATATACAATATATAATAACATATGTATATATAATAGAGAGATTGATTGAAGAGAGACAGAGAGAGAGGGGAGAGAGATAAGCATGGAAATTAACTATCTCCTAAAGCGCTTGAAGAGGAAATAAAAGTCACAATCACAGAAGATTTAAAACATAATAATGGTTAAATTTTTACAGAACACAAGCTATGGGTTGTGGTAAGTTATACACCTAGATTAACATTTATAGTATGCAACACTTTCATTACTGAAGATATACAAAAAGAAATTAAATATAGTGATCATAAAGTTAAAAATGATTGAGGAAAGAGAAATAGCAACAAAAATAAAATTAGACATAAATAATTAAATATTTTAAGTAGGATTATCAAAATATCCAAAATCCTTCTTTGCACAATTGAAAAAACATATATGCATTAATTAGATTAACATAATCAAAACAGAAAATAAGTCCTCAAACACAAACACATTGGGATTAAAATAATTATAATAATTGATTCCATAATACATTATATTATACACTACCATGTTAATCAATCTGAAAACTTGAATGATGTATAACTTTTAAGGTAATGTTTGTTTCAAAATATGTTTCCCAACATTGACATATTTGTCAAAAATAAGGAATCCATTACTAATTTTTGTATGAAATCTTTCAGCTGTCAACATATAATATGAACAATTTTATAGAGAAAATAAAATAAGGACAATAGTCTAGCTTTTTTTGTTTTCTTAACACATATCAATATCTGACAGAGCACAACAGACAAAAACAAAACAATACAGAATTTGATTCCGTTTTACCTCTAAAATGTGACGTAAATCCTAAATTATACTTTAGGGAATAGAAAAATTAAAATAATACACAAAACATTAATGCATTCTGATAAATAGGTTCATTCAAGGCACCTAATATCATGAATAATTCAATCCAATATAGTCATAATCTAAGGGAGTAAAAAAATAATTCAATAAGAAAGCAAAAAGTAATTTGGTAAATTCAACTTCTATTTTTTATTTAAAGAAAATTAGCCACAAACAATCTGTATAAAACAAACAACCAAAAACAAACAAAATCATCAGTAATAATAAAAATTATGTCTACTATTTCTACTAACTGAGATATTAATTCTGAAATAACTGTTCATTTAAAAATAGATAAGAAAAATGCATTTCCATGTTTTCTCACAATTATATTTTTGCTGTTTTTTTTATGTTGAAAGTGCTAAAACTTGTCTACACTTAATGCCGTCAACAACTCCTCTTCCATGCTTTTTAAATTCCATTTCAGTTAGGATTTTGTTTGAACTAGTACACAGGACACCATGCACTTTGAGTTTTTGTCATATCTCACTGGCTGCTCCTTCTCAGTTTCCTACCTAGTCACCTCTTCCACACATGTGGGCAGTAGAGTACTCCTTAGTTCAGTTCTTGGACCTCAACTATCTCTATCTGCCAGTACTCTTTTGGTAACTTCTTCAATTGTATGTCATTAAATAAATCTATATGCCCACAAATCCAAACTTTTTATCTTTTTTTTTTAAGATTTTATTTATTTATTTGAGAAAGAGCAAGAGCGAGAGCAGCAGAGGGAGAGGGAGAAGAAGGCTCCCTACTGAGCAGGGAATCTGAGGTGGGGCTTGATCCCAGGACTCTCAGATCATGACTGGAGTCAAAGGGAGACACTTAACAAAATAAACCACCCAGGTGCTCCCCCAAATTTTTATCTTTAGCTCAGACTTCTTGCTGATCTTCAGATGCTTATATATAACTGCCTGCTTGACATTTGCTGGTCATCTCCAAATGGACATTTAGTAGACATATAAAAATGTGTATGACCAAAAGTGAAATCTGAATTTTTCCCCATTTTATCCAAAGGAAGTTTTCTAATCTAAGTTGATGGCAATTCCATCATTTTAGCTGCACAGACCAAAAACCTTGAAGTCATTCTTGGGTCTGCATTCAATCCATCATGAAAATCCATTGATTCTTTCTATTCTCGGTATATTTAGAAGCTGACCATGGCTTATAATTCCCATTGCTAATACTTCCATCCAAGCCATCATTAATTTTCATTTGGCTTAGTGCAATAACTTTCTTGCAGTTCTTCCCACTATACTTGACCCCACTCTATACCTTTTTTTCAAAACAGGAGTTAATTGCATAAATGAAAATCAAACCATAACTCTTCTTTCCTCAAAACTCTGTAAAGGTTCTCCACTTCCCTCAGAGCTGACATCTTACAAAGTTATCAAATACCCTACATGATATAATTGATTTTCCTTTCTGGTCTTGTCTGTTATCATTTCAACCATATTGATCCTTTGCCGTTCCTTGGTAACATCGGGTATATTCCAACATGCATCTCTCTCCCTGGAAATGTCTTCTTCTGGATAATTCTTTCAATCTCTTCATATCGTTGCTTAAATATTAGTTTTTTCCAATATATTAATTTTCACAGTATCATCGCAATTATCAATTTATTTTCTTGTAGTTGCAAATTCTACTTCATTGCCAGCTGTGAGAAAATGAAGCTGAGCTCTTTAAATTTTTTCTTTGTCACTGGTCTAGGTATATTTGTCAGGAGAGGGCACTCCAGAGACATTACAGGAGAAAGGAGTTTCTCTTTCTACTTCCAGTATGCTCTCTTGCAGGCTCCTGCAGAACAAGGGACTTTTCCAGTGTTTGGATCCTGAGGCACTGTGGCTTCTCCAGCTCCAAGATTCTATAATTATTTCTCCAGCACTGGGATCCTGCAGAGCGTTATAGTTGGCTCAGCAACACCAAGGAAGCTCTCCTTAGGAAATTTTGCTTGTGAACCTCCTTTCCTAACACTCCAGAAGGTGCATTCCAGCAAGTTCCACCCACAGCACCTCAGTGATTTCTCTGCAGTTCAGTGCATCACAGTCATTCATTCTCAGACAATATCTGGACTGCCATTTTACTTCTTAAGTTACACATTTATGGTTTCTCAGACTACTTAACAATGGGAAAACTCTGCCTTTGTGATCAGAAAACATTACTAAGTATTTAAAAAAATAGCTGATATATTTCCCTATTAATTTTCTTTATTTTTTTAAAGTACATTTGATGTACTTTAAAAATTATTTCTCTGTTTACATCAAATAGATGCGGCACTTATATTGTGCTCACAACTATTCTGATCAGCCATTCAATGCATATTGGAGAACACTGGAAAATTCAAGATTCACAATTTTGCCATAGCTCTAAAGAGGAGTCTGATATTTTTTATAGTGTATTGTTTTGTTCACTACTTCAGTGACTAGCGACATAGCCAAATATAAGTTTAGAAAAGAAAATGTCCAGTATTCTACTACAAATTAAATAAGAAATTAGTCAAATAAGTAGAATAAATTTATTTTTAAGTGCTGTAAAATGAAAAAAAATAAAATAAAATTCCCAGCCATGTACGACAATGAAGTTACGGAGAGAAGAAAGAGACAGAGACAAAGTCACAGAAAGACAGACACAGAGAATGAGGCCATGGAGACAAATTATACTGAGCATTCTCTGCTTCCTATCAATCTTCAAGCAGTTCTTTCAGGAAGCAATGGCCCAAAGCAGAAAACTAGATTTTTGCTGTTATGATCAAAACTCAGTTGCCCGATACTGCCAAAGTCTTGTGTGCTAGAAACACGTTTAAATGATAATAAAACAGCAGTATTGAAGATGTTCCAGCTCATATTCATTTGACAATGAGAAAATATAGTATGCTTTGATTGTAATTTCTGTCAGATATTGAAATGGTCCTTCCACACATATTTGTTCTAAATTTATTTTCCCTGCAACTTGTAATGGTGTCACTAGCCAGTCAGCAACTGGGAAACAACAGAAAACATTTTAGGTAAATTGAGAGTCTTTCATGTGGGAAATGTTAGGACTAAAAATATAGTTATGCCACAGGCTGATTTATGGTGATGCTGTTGGTTATTTACTGTGTTATCATGAAATAACTCTATTTTTGTGATTTGCCAAGTGCTTTATGGAAAATTCTGGGTGGTGATTTAACACAACTCTCTAAATAATTCCTCTCTTCTCTATGGCTCTTGATGCTGACATTGATTTATGATGTCAGAATGAAGGTAAGAAGCTTCTATATAAAAAAAATCTTTTACAAGTAGGAATCTTTGTATGGCAGCCATGCTAGACATTGAAGGGTGTCATTTAGGAGCTAAAATGGCAATAGGCATGGCCAGGGACTGCTCATAGATTTACTGGTCCCCACAGCTGTAGCTGTCAAAATCCCATCCAATCTCTTGTAGCCAAACCACCCTCTGAAGCTCACTGAACTTCCCATTCATTTCAAAGTTTGGAAATTTGAAAATTCCCATTCATTTGAAAATTTGGAAGAAAGAAATTGGTCTATGATAGGTAATATATCAGTTTGATATTCTCTTCTTTTTCTCCTTCTCATCCAACAAGTCCAAACGATCATACAGGTACATTTCCTAGGTTTGAGAGCACAAGGTTATTGGTGTGATATGTTCTCTTTGATATTTTGGTGAAAACAGATGATAAATCAAGTAAGTTATCTCACCAGCATATCTCACCAACATCAACATTTTTTTTCTATTATGATGGCAATATTAAGTGGACAGTCAGCAATTACTCAGTTAATGTGATCAATTGAGGTAGATGATAGGCCATGATTGAATGAAACCTTATTAATGATTGACAATAATGTTATTGTCAAATTGACTATCTGACAATGTTATCCATTATTATGTTTACTCAGCTGAAAAGACTGATGCCATTTTGGATCTATTTACTTTTGCATGTTTTAAAACATTACCAACATTAATCAATTTGGATAATCAGATTTAAAAAATTAACTGATAATAAAGTTAAGTGTGAAATTACCCCAACTTTTTTGTTCATTTCTTGCATGAATCAATAAGTAGATTCTGAGAGTCATCTCATCTGTTACTCTTGGGAACCAATATTCTGGTCTGTATCCAGTTGGAAACTGTAAGTATTAATTTTTTTTTTTTGTGACTCTGCCACCCATGCTTCTTAGAAAATAAATGTACCCTGCAGCTTGACCTGATTGAATGATCCAGTCAGAATGAATCTTGAGGTTATTCTAGTTGTATTTTCAGATAGAGGGTAATTTGTTATTGAATTCCATAGCACATCCACCATTAAGGAATCAATAGTATCAGATATAATGTCTGAATCTCCAGACTTATCACAGACTAAATGAAGAATCTGCTTAAAAATATATTTTACATAATTGTACCTTTAATTTGTTCTTTTTGTAAATATAGAACTCTGTAAAATAAGCCATTCACTTCCATATATTTGTAAAGGGCAAGGTCATATCGATAATTGTGTGTGTGTGTATTTCAGTTCACACATGCAACATTAGATAAACTATATTTTCTTCTCTCTGTAATTCTCTTTTGAGTTTTTTATTTCTACTTCTTTCACTCAACTACTGGTCTCTGGTTTTTCTCAGCCTCTGTTTTAATGCTGGAAACAGCTTTTCTACCTTGATGAATGAGCTCTGCCAGAGCTTATATACTTTGATGGCCTCGCACCTCTTGGAGTAATAATGAAAACTGCTCCTTCCTAATGGGTATTGCTGTTAACTCTAGTGAGAAACGGGATTTTATAAGATGATTTATTGACTACGCAAAATGATTCCCAAACTGATTTGCTGGCTGACAAGTAACAAAAATATTGCCAGTTGATATTAAACTTATATAAATGGGAAGTTAATATAGAAAGCTGATTTTTTAAACTTTCTCCGTGTTGCCATATCTAAAATGAAAAGATCTAAGTCTTATATCTCAATGGCTTGCGGGCGTGAAAATCAACTCCATGTAACACGAGTAGCCAAATACCTGATGTCTGTGATAGCTCATAGATAACCTTGAGAGAATAATTATCTACACATCTATCCAATTCCTTGCCTTGGTTTTACTTGTCCCAATATTCTCCAAAATTTCTGTCCTGATACTTGTAATAATTTCATATTTTATCAGAATACAGCATGAAATACCATGCAACCATCTCTTAAATGTCTTGAACCCAGCCTTCAGAAATAAACTCTGATCATAGTAAGCATACTCTAAAGAGAATATTACCTCTTTGCTCTATAAAAGTGGAAAGGAAATAAGTTTAAGTTTCCACTGCGTGATGTATAGGTGGGTGAGTATGTCCTACCAAATTCTGGCAATAGAGCTATTAGATGGGTAATATATATATATATAAATTATATAATTATATATATTGAATATATAATAAATATATATTGAATTATTATATATATATTGAATTATATATATTGAATTGTATATATCTCCATATATGTATCTCTCCATATATATATATATGGAGAGAAAGAGAGAGAGCAAGGGAGAGAGAGAGAAGGGTATGTAGACCAAAGTTCTAAGAGAAAAAAACAATTTGTACTGAATCCACAAAGCTATTAAATTTGGAATTAAAATCTGGGTCAGTCTGATTTTATAACCAATGCTTTTCCCATTATTTAAATACAGGTATCACAACTTTTTATTTATTTTTCTAGTTATTATTGACTTTTTATGGAAAGAAAATGTGAATGTTTTGAAAAAGTATATTAAGAAAAAAATTAAAATTCGTTTGCTTATGACTTCTTTTTTCATTAGGTAGTTTATTTTTAATCGAAGTATAGTTGTAACTAATATTCTATTAGTTTCAGGTGTACAACATAGTGATTGGAGAATTATATACATGATAAAATGCTCACCATAGTAAATGTAGTTACCATATATCACTATACAGAGTTATTACAATATTATTGGTTATATTCCCTAAGCTATACTTTTCATCCCCGTGACTGATTTATTTTATACCTGGAAGTTTGTATCTCTTAATCCCTTTCATCTACGTTGCCTATTTCCCCACCCACCACCCCTCTGGCAACCACCAGTTTGTTCTCTATGAGTCTGTTTTGGGATTTTGATTATTTGTCTTGTTTTTTTAGATTTCATGTATAAGTGACATCATATGATATTTATCTTTCTCTGTTTGACTTATTTTTTTTAGCATGATAACCTCTAGGTCCATATAGACTGTCACAAATGGCAGGATTCCATTACTTTTTACGGCTAAGTAACATTCTAGTGTGTGTGTGTGTGTGTGTGTGTGTCTTATATTTTGTGTATCCATTCATCTACCAATGAACACTATGGCTGGTTCCATATCTTGGTTATTATAAATGATGCTTCAATAAACAGAGGGGTGTCTATATCTTCTTGAGTTAGTGTTTTTGTTTTCTTTGAGTAAATATCCCAAATTGGAAATACTGGGTCATACGGTATTTCTATTTTTAATTTTTTGAGAAAACTTTATAATGTTTTTCATAGTAGCTTCACCAGTTTACATTCCCACCAACAGTGCACAAGGGTTCCCTCTTCTTTACACCCTCGCCAACATATGTTATTTCTTGTCTTTTTGATACCAGCCATTCTGACAGGTATAAGATGATAACTCATTGCAGTTTTGATTTGTTCACTTATGACTTCGGTGAGATTCACTAAGAAAAGCAAAACCAAGTACCTCTTTTCTGTACCGGTAAAGAATATAAAAGCTTTTAAAGTATATTCTGTACAGCAAAATTCTTTGAAAATTTCCGAAGAGGAGGAAGTACTGTGGATTAGACGCTGCATCCTCCCCTTTATGCCATCATCTTGCACCTTTTCATCTAAAGATTTTTTTTTGGTTCAAGTTCTCATTATCTCAGAAATATTAAAATAGAATCACGGGTCACATATACTCTTCATGTCGTAGAGGAGGCATTTGATGCCTAGAATGAAGGGAATTACCGATGTTTACCCTGACAGGTGAAGAGATCTGGGACTCAAAGCCATGTTCCTGATTCCCTGAACAGAGCCCTTCTCACTTTACCAAGCTGCTTTTCTGGTATTTGACTAGCTTTGGAAATTGCAGATTCTAAAGGCTATGAATCCAAATGCTTGTACATTTGGCTTTTCCTTTGTACATTTTATAATAGCTCAGTGGCTGTGGAGAAGGTAATCTACTTCTCAGTGTGCATGTTCTTTTACTACGGGCGATAATCTACTGAGTTCTGGAGTTCCCATAATATAAGCAACTCCCTTTGTGACTTTCAATGGCTGTAGGTCTGTAACGGTGCTTGGCACTTTAATAATTAGTCTACGGGGAGCTTTAATAGAGTAGGGCAACTGTTTTAATTAACTTAATCCCCAGAACATGAGTTGACCATTAGACATCAAATCACAGTTTAGCTCTAAGAGTATTTGAACTCTGAAGAAATCACATTTGTAACTACAGTGGGGATAGCATTATCTTCTGTTATAAAACAATGCAGCTGTAGCTGATTTGGCTTTACTGGCCTCTGACACTGTGGTAAATGGAAGTCATTATTTCCATTGGAATGAATGTATAATGGAAACAGCTTAAGAGTTTGGCTTTGGGTAGTGTAGAAATGATGTGTGCTGGCCTAATTCATGAGAAGCAAAAGACAAATAGAAAGGAACAGCTATTTTAAAACTTGCAGAGTGCATATTTTCAGCTGAGTAAAGAAATGCGTGTTGAGAAACGACTTACACTTTTGAATTTGGTTCAAAAGAACAATATTGCAATAACATATTTTTATGCTCTGATAATTTACTTTATGTTAGTTTTTTAAACTATAGGACTGACTATTTTAGTCACTCACTTATTCAGATACCATTATGATACATAAACACGTATAGGGAAAATGCTAGGTGCAGAGGACACAAAGAAACGTACTTGTGGCCATAAGAAAATCACAAGCTAGAGTTTATAAAATATTTTTTCACCTGTGTAATGGAATTTTGTTCTTATGACCAATCGAAGTGACCTTTTCCCCACTGTTCATGGATTCTTTTCTACACCCCACAAACATTTGAAACATTTATTATATGAGGCAAGGTACTAGGCACTGAGAGGCTGAAAGAAATGACACATAAGGTAACCTCCAAAGAACATAAAATGAAGTGGACAGGACAACCAAGTGGATAGGGGCAATTAAGCACTGTGTGATTAAGTCAAATGATAATGTTAATCACACAGTGCTACAGGAGGGCATGGGAAGGACACATATTTGGTCTTGATATTCTAAGAGGTTTCATAGATGAAATAATATTTGGATTAAAAAGCTAGTGATCAAGAGGCTGTAGTCAGACCTAGAGTTGGTTAAAGCTGTTCCAGGAAAAGTGTGCAAGGACCCAGAGGCAAGGGAAAATTTACCCAGATTTTGATCTTAAAATTATCTGGCTGCTGGAATAGAAAGTACAGCGATAAAACTAGAGGAGTGATTATATCATAAAGAGCCTTTTATACCTTGCTTTGAAATTTACACTTAATTATAAAGGGCATGTGAGGTTGCACTGAAGAACATAAAGCAAAACAGCTTAAAAGGAATGAAAAGCAAACAGAATAATAAAGTTTACTTAATACCATGTATTCAAAATGTTGTTATTTCTACATATAATAAATGTGAAAATACTAGTATAATATCCTACATTCTTTTTAGTACTGGTTGGAAGTTGATATGTATTTGACACCCTTTACACATATCAATTTGGATTTAACACATTTCAAGTGCTCATTAACAGCATGTAGTTAGTATCTATCTTGCTGGACAGTGTAACTCCAAGTTTTACCTGGGAAATGAGAGGACCTGTCTTAGTGCAATTCTTTCTATGACTGCATGGAAAATTCTGCCTATGGATAATTCTGGATAATTAGATTGTGCCTAACTCTGGGGGTTGTGAATGGGCACATTTGAGTTCAATTCAAACCATATCTGCAAATTCAGTAATGAAGATAATGTTTTGGTTACTCCCTGACAATCCTTCCAGTTTTCTTTTTGCTCAGAACATATGTAGAGAAGATGGATTTATTTATTGAATGGCTCCTTGCAAAAACCAAGTAATGAGAATCAAGAGATGAGAAGAAAATCATCATTACAACAAAAATTTTTGGCAACAGTTTGGATAATTGTTCCATCCTTAAAATCAGAGAAATCTCAGAAGGGGCAGGTTTGGTGGAGCATGGCAGTTTCCATGCTTTGGGTAATTTTAGAATGCTTGAAGGACATCCGGATAGAGGTCATCGCTAAGTGGTTGAACATGAGGACCCAGAACTTAGTCTTACCTTAGCTCCAATCTGCATGAGATCGGCTCTGACACCCCTAGTCCAATGAGAATTTTCACTTATGACACATTTATGCATATTTTTAATAAATAATAATATGCTGATTTGTGTGTAATGCTGTAACTCTAAAAACACATTGATTTTTTGTTTTGTTTTGTTTTGTTTTGTTTTGTTTTAAATATTATATAGAGAGGTGCCTGGGTCGCTCAGTAGGTTGAGCATCAGACTCTTGGGCCAGTTCAGGTCATGATCTTAGGGTCATGGGATGGAACAACACATTGAGCTTGGGGCTCAGCATGGAGTCTGCTTGAGATTCTCTCTCTCTCTCTCTCTCTCCCCCTCACCCTGCTTGCTCTCTTTCTCTCTGTAAAAATAAATAAATAAATAAATAAATATTATATCACTTCTCAGATTTGCTGAAAAATATTTATTATGTGTATGCATGATCTTAACATTTTCATAAACATTGTATCATATTCTTCTTCAAACAGACCTCTGAATTAAATATGATTGAACTTTGACAAATTAAAGCATGTTTTCTACTGACATGAATTGCAGAATCACAGAGTCCTAGAAAATCAGATACTTAAAGGTGCCTGTTACAGAATGCTTCAAGTAACAGAATGTTTGGTACCTTCACGGATTCTTCAGCATTTCTGACAAATCTTCACTTAGTATAAGTTAGAATGCCTTAACTATAATATCAAGAATATTCATTAACTTTTGAGGATTCTCAACACTCTTGAAATTTTCTTGACTTTCACGCATTTTTCCAAACATGACTATTGAAATCATAGGTAAGTCTGAGCTGTCTTCAAGGGTAGCTATTTAAATTTTTGAAGATGGACATCAGGCTCCTCGTAAATCTCATTTCCAGTCAACAAATATCTCTAGGAAACTTGTTATACTTAAGAGCTTGGGTTATAATATTATGAGGCAGACTAATTGTGCTTTCAAGGGACATACTACCAGCAGGTGAGACAAGACTATAAAATATTGACTCTAATGCTAGGCAGAGTGACGTGTATGCCTAATCAAAGTAATTACCACTTAAATGTGCCACCTAAATGCAGAGAAAAGATCCAGATAGTCTCACTCGGATATGTGGGGAAGTATTAAAAAGGAATAGGCATTTTAGGTAAGCCCTAAACAATGAGCAAGGTGGTCACAGATGAGGTGAAAGGAAATTGAAGGTAAGGAAAACTATGTGTGTGACTTTTTCAGTGTCTATAAGGATGTGAATGTTGCTGGCTATTTATAAGAATGTGGGAGGGGGTAGGATTACGAAAGGAGTATGAGTATAAACTCATGAAAAGAAAAATCATGAGTTCCCAAACAAAACAAGAGAGAGGGAGAGGGAGAGAGAGAAGGGAATATCTACGGCACAGAAATGAGTAATCAATATGCACCCTTCCTCCCTGGCACTTTATAAGGGAGAGAATGCCTGTCCTGACCAATTAGTCTATTATTTTAATACAATGCTTCTTTGCAAGTTGGTTTTCTGAAGTAGGATACAGAATTTGATTTTCAGGGTAACCTCTGCACTATTATCAGTTTACCGTGATAGAATTTTGGGTTCCTCACAAAAGCCCGGAAGTCCTTATAGGGTACCTTGAAACAAATCCTTAAACCTCTTCTGTGAAAGCTCTCAAAATATTCTTAAAAGCAGTTTGATGTTAAACTGTTATTTTAATGTTAACTGTTTATTTTAATGTTAATCTGTTAAAATAACTACTAAAACAGGTAAAGCATTTTTAAAATTATAAAAGTTTCCTAAAATTTGGAGTTTTATATCTCTAAATTGTTATATCCAAGATGTAGTCATAATTCTTTATCTCTTAACTGGGGTAAGATAATGACATCGTATTTTCAGATGCATCCATAGCAGAGGGGATCAAGTAACCAAAACGGCCCTCTCCTCTGGCATCAATGACTCTCTGGCCAGAAGCCCCATCTTCACTCCTGGTCCTAGTTTCTTTCTAGGTTGAACAACACTAAGTGCAGCAATGTATACATCACAAATCATTAATCCGTTGGAAGAGTCTCTTAGTTTCAAGGACTTATAGGGACCTTTGTTCTCCATTCAATGCATGTTCTAAATCAGGATCAGAGATAATCATTAGAAAATAAAAAAGACTATACTCAACCAAACTTTTATATTGGCTCTAGCTGAGCCAATTGGATAAAGAAAATAAAAGAGACCATTCTTATAATTCTAGATTGTGGCACTAGTCACAGGTAAATATTAAAAAAGAGCAAAGCACACTCTTCTTTCAGGAAACAATGCATAAGGTCCAGTTGATTATATACCAGCCCACCACTCTAATATCTCTTTATGGATAGCCTTTTCACCCAGTCCCTGCATTCATTTATTCCAGTCACTTAATAAGCATGTACTGAGTGTCTCTTATATGTCAGGAATGGTCCTAAGCTCTAGAAATACCTCAGAAATAAAATCAGACAACAATCTCTGTCCTTGGGAAGATAGTAAGTAATAAACAAGAGATAATAATGTATATTATGCTAAGAGATTATAATGCTATACCAAGATAGAAGAGCATTAAGGCATCTAAAGCAGAGGTTAAATGTGGTGTATGCTACTGGTCACATTGAGAAAGTGACATAGAGATATGCACTGAAGGAGGCAAGGGGTTGACTGACAAGGGAATCTGAGGGAACACTCAGTCCAAAGACCCTGAGGCAGAGAGTGCCTAGTAGACTCTCAGAGCTGTAGGGTTCTAGCAGGTAGTGATCATGGAGGAGAGAAATAGGATGTGACAGTAGAAGGAAATGAGGGGCCAAATTGTGTAGCACTGTGCAAGGCTTGTAAAGACCTGGGTTTTACTTTGTGAGAAAAGGAGTTGCCACCAAAGGATATGAAGCAGATGGATGACATGCAATGCTTTACTCTTTAAAGGAGTCATGTGGCCTCTGTGTTGAGAATGGTTAGAAGAGGGAAAAGAATATGAACTAGGATACTGAATAGGAAGCTATTGTGATAACCCAGAGAGTGATAGCAATGGGATATGGGGAGACCTGTTCTGAACTTTTATTGAAAGTAGAGAAAATGTGATTTCTTATCTGATTGATATGGGGTATAAGAGAAAGAAAGGAGTCAAGGGTGTCTCCAGGGTTTTGACTGAGCAACCTGGAGGGAAAATACTGACATTCCATGAGTTGAGAAAGACTGGGGATAGAGCAGGTTCTGGAAATGCACAGGAAATTGAGAACTCCACTGACATAATAAGAAAATTCATCTTGGAAACTCCTATTGCCTTGAGCTGAATAATACCTTCACAGTGTCCATAGGAGCCACCAATCTCCATTCGAAGGAGCCATGTAAAAAGCAAACATCTTAGAGCACCCATCAAGTGAGAGCAGTGCTAACATACACTGTGGTGTTTGGGAAAATCACCATCTCAAAATGACCCTTAAATTGTACCACGTGTGTAGCTTTCCACCCTGACCTTGACCGGGCCAGCAGTGCCAACTTATCCATTAGGCACAGTAGCCATAGTGTTTTAGGACCCACCATAATTTAAGGGTGGCCAACGATGCTTTAATTTTTGTAAAATCAGAAAAATAAGTGAACACAACCAGCCTGGATTACATTAATCTTTATACTCAAACAATCATAAAATGCAATTTTATTATTTATGTAGTTAGTTGAAGAAGGAGTCCACAAGCATAGAAGAGCCCAGAGCCCGTGAAAATCATAAGGTGACCCAGAGGGCAGGTTTGGATGTAGACTGTACTCCCTCCTACAGTCACCTGAGATTACTGAATTTATTCCTTTGCACTAGAATACCAATTCTGTATCGTCGGAGACATGAAACCCTATATCAGAGACATGAAACAAACTACCTTTGGAGGGGTGTTTGTTAATAAAAATGGCATGCTTGGTTTCTGAATATTGTCTATTAACTCTTGATAGCAATACATTATTGATGCCCTCCAAACTAAATCTTTTGAAATTAAATATTAGAGAAGTACAGAGAAACCTAATATTATTTTCCTTTTTCACAAACCAAGGTATTTCTCTTTTTTTTATGAAAATTCTCATTTGATATTCTCTGTAAAACACTGGGAATATGATTCAATAACCAAGAGAAATAATCGTGTGAAGGCACTGGACTGGGGCAATCTAAAACAGTAGGGAAATTTAATCCCCGATCTGATACTACACAGGGTTAGCAAACCTGTGTTGTGTTTACCTCAAGGAGTCTGAAAAGGACGGATGGACAATGGCACAGATGGAAAACAAAATGAGACGGTAGTGCCAAATCTGTTTCTTTTTGCAAAGTGAGCCAACAAACGTTTTTGATTTATTAAAAAAAAAAAAGGGCCAGCCACTCTTCATTCACAGCTGTAATACTTACATGAAAATAAATAATAAACTAAGGCAAAAAGTTAAGCTATTCCACACTCCTCTGATTCATTGATAGCTATGTTTTGTTTTGTTTCTAATTTGTTTTTGTTTTGTCTGTCTGTTAGTGTATAGATGGCAGCATCAGGAATTATGGGTTCAGTCTGTTTTAATAAACTTCTTTTTTTAAGATTTTATTTATTTATTTGACAGAGAGAGAGAGATCACAAGTAGGCAGAGAGGCAGGCAGAGAGAGAGGGGGAAGCAGGCTCTCTGCCAAGCAGAGAGCCCGATGCGGGGCCTCGATCCCAGAACCCTGAGATCATGACCTGAGCCAAAGGCAGAGGCTTTAACCCACTGAGCCACCCAGGTGTCCCCGTTTTAATAAACTTTCTAAAAATACTTGCAATTAAGTGTCTAAGGACAGCATACCCTTGAATGCTTGCTCATTCTAGGAAGGTCTGGAACAATGTCTGTGGGGAGGTGTGGGGAGTTGGAGAAAGACAGTAAGAATATGCTGGCATTCGTGTGTGGCAAAAGGGGGTACAGTGGCGATATTTGAAAAATGTCAGCGTTCAGACCAATGAGAGGAACTAAAAAAACGAGAGGTAGGGGACAAGACATAGAAGCCTTTAAATATAAATTTCTGTCAGAATATGCACTGACCTACATTTTTTTTCCACTCCTGTCTTTTTTTTTCTCCCTCTTTTCAGCTCCGGGCGGTCATAAAACCTGACAATGAAGAAAGTCGACTCCAAAGAGTTTAAATTTTTTTTAATTCAGTTTTTAAAATTTTTAGATTAAGCTTTGGTTTTTAATCTGCCTCTTCCTGGCTTTGTGCACACGGGCTCCCCACTATAGCTCCAGTCATTAGCTGACCGTATTAAGAGTAAACACTCCCTAGGCTTGTTCTGAAGTTTAACACTGATACTTTACAATTAGCAAAGAGCCTGACCTCGCACAAATGCTCCATACATATTAGTTCATTTTATTACTGTTGTTAACGCTCTTCTGCAGGAAAAAGCCAGATTGATTTTGAAAACCAAACACTTAGAATTTTTTAAGTTAAATTTCACATCGAAATCAATCTTTGGTTCCTTACCTCTCTTCAACGTTCCATCTGATTCTTTTTGGAATCCACTCACATTGATTAGGGACCGTCTGTAAATTCGGACGGCTCCAATTTTCCCAGTTACTCTCCAGGCTGTTATAGGTAAGTTCTGCAGATAGTCACCAGCCTTCTCTTTCTGTCATCCACTTTAATTGATTTAAAATCATTCCAGTTTAACAATAGGTAGTTTAAGCAGTTTTGTTTTGTTGTTTTTTTTTTTCACAGAAACTGAGATGAAATCATCATTATAATAAATATCTCCAAATAGCTGAATTGGCATTTCTTGTCATGAAGAAGAAGGAGGAGGAAAAGGAGGAGGAGAAGGAGAAGGAGAAGAAAGCATCTGAAAAGTGGGTTAAGGCCTCTGCCTTCGGCTCAGGTCATGATCTCAGGGTCCTGGGATCGCGCCCCGCATTGGGCTCTCTGCTCAGTGGGGAGCCTGCTTCCCCCTCTCTCTGCCTGCCTCTCTGCCTACTTGTGACCTCTCTCTCTGTGTCAAATAAATAGATAAAATCTTAAAAAAAAAAAAAAAAGAATACCAACCAGACTAATAACACGACACTGGCATGGTTAAATTTAATAATCTCCTTTAAAAATCACTCTTAAATCACTGTGGTATTGCTACGAGGAATCTATTCTTATAATTCAATTTTTGTACTTCCATTCATCGAAAACTTGAGAACTAAAATATTTGATGAAAATAGGGTAAAATTCTCTGCCTCGTTGCTTAACAGCACATAAAAAGGAGATGTGCTGAGGGAAAAAAGTGCAATCTGCCTTCCAAATACAAGCTGCAAAACAGAAAACGATGCCAGGCCACTGAAGCTCCTTCTACTAGTTCCTTCCCTGTAGCCAACACTTAGCATTTTATTTCTGTGTCTATACCGGTTATTTGACTTTAAGACTGCTTTTCATCTTAGCATTCTTTCTTGCGCATTCCACTCACTTTTTCTCTCACAGTTCCTGGCTCTGAATGAGCACTCGGGAAATGTGTTTTGAATGCATGAATCATTGCAATTCTTTTGAGCTTATTTATTGAGCACCAATTATGTTCAGATACTGCCTAAAAAGCTGGCATAAGACAGACCACAAAAACAGGTCAAAACCCGGGCCTCGGGGTGCTAATCTTGTCATAATGCTACAATCATTGCATCTGTGATGCTACGTGGTGCCCACCGAAGAGTGGGATTCCCAGTCCTGGGTGGAGGAGAGGTCTGTCTCGGAGCCATGGAATCCCGATCCAGGGACACTTGGGGGTTCTCTCTGGAATGGGTGGAATATGTCCTTATTACACAGTTCCCCTTCCACGTGTGGAGTTCTCTAAGAGTAAAGGCACTAATGCCAAAGAATCCAATTAAGATGTTCAAAGGGAAAAATGTTTGAAATGAGAAGCTTCTGGCCGATTGGTGCAGAATCAAAAGATGGTTTTGATATATTGGGGGAAGGGAAAGTAAATGGCTCCAAGTCTTTGAGGAAAATATTACAACAATTTAAAGCTCTAGGAATTCTTTCAAGTACATAGCCTGGAAATGAGTATAGAAAAGGAAAAAGATAAGGAATAAAAACTAAAATTAATCTGTGTGATCATTTAAAAGGTGCACTCAGTCTATGGCCCATGAGAGTGTCTGTGGATAACATGACCTTTGGGAAAACAGCCCTTTTCCTTATATGAATTCACAGGGCATTTGGAGTGTATATGTAAGTTTGAGAGTGTATGTGTGTGTGTGTGCATGTGCACACACATGTGCTTTGTCCAATATTTCACAGGTTACCAGGAGAAATTTTTTCAAAGACACACAGCTTTACCTCACACTGGCTACAAGGCTTCCAATGGAACTGAACCCGTATTAGTAAGTGTTCTCCAGACAAACAAGATAGGATATATTTTGAAAGAGAGAGACAGAAAAAGAGACAGATTTATCATAAGGAATCGGCTCATGTGGTTATAGAAGCTAAGAAGTCCCCAAATCAGCAATTCCAGTCTGAGAACCAGGAGAGCTGAGGGTCTAAGTTCCAGTCTGAAAGCCAGTAGGCTTGAGTCCCAAGAAGCGCCAATGTTTCAGTCCAAGTCCAAAGGCTGGAAAAGAACAATGTCCCAGCTAATCATTCAAGCAGGAGGAGTTCCCTCTGTACCTCTGTGTTCTATTCAGGTCTTCAGTTGATTAGATGAGGCCCACTTACATTAGGGAGGACAATCTGCTTTACTCAGTCTACCAATTAAATGTTCATCTCTTCTAGACACACTCTCACAGACGTGCCCAGAATGATATTTGGGCAAATATCTGAGCACCTAGTAGCCCAGTCAAGTTGACACATAAAATTAATCATTACAGGGTCATTCTTGGGTGGTTCTGATAAAGCCCTCTGCAGTCTTCAGGAATGATCTCTCAGAGACCAGAAAAAGTACTCTGTGAATTATCATGTGTCATTCTCCGGGTGAAGGGTGTGAGGAGGATAATACCAAGTTCTATGCATAGAGGTTAAGATGCTCCACAGAGGAGAGATATTTGCTATATAAATATTTAGATTTAGATTAAAGAAGTGTGTTTTCTCTTTCATTCTCTGCAACCCACATGTATCAGTCATGCATTAGTGGCATAGCAGAAAATTATGAAAACAAGGTATGAGAATTTGCAGCCTTCATCTGTCACCTGAGGCCAGTATCACTATAACCACATCTTGTGAAAGCAAGATGGACATTTCTGAAGAGGTTACAGGAAGCAAAGCAAAGGTAAAAGATGTGAGCGGGGAAGTTAGTATCTCCATTGAACTGTCTCTGGAGCAGATGTAATAAAAACCTTTCTTCCCTAAAAATTAGAATGAGAACATAAACCCAAATAGGTTTGTGCGGGCAATGCAGGTTGGTGTTAAAAGAGAAAGATCTCCAAACCCATTTGGACAGTCCATTGGCTTACTCTGAAAAATAAGTATTGCTTGGCTCACGATCAGAACATCACTGACATCAATCATAGGCACAGTCCCTGTTTATATAGACAGAAGCTTGAATCCGTGTCTGTAAGTCTTACTACTATCTGGACAGTGAGTGTACTCTCAAAATGTGGATACAAAAATAAAGTACTAAATCTTGTTTCTTTGAAAAAGCATGGGTTCCTATTGTGATTTCTAGTCTCGTGCCTAGCCTCACCACTTAGCACAGTGCCTGAGTCACTGAACATACTGATGAATCTCCCTGGAAAAAATGCACAAAGGCACTCTACCAGGGGCTGTGGTGTTTTACATCTGTTCGAGGAACTTGCTCTTTGAAAGAATTGTATTACCAGTGTCTTTGCAAAGAAAAATGAAACGGTTTGATCAGCAATTGTTTACCTAATCTATCTTTCATGAAGATCTGGATATTTTAAAGGCAAGTAGGAGGGAGTAATGAGTGTTTTCTTTTCAGTACAAGGCAGACCTCATTCAAAATATACTTGGTTTTTAGCCAGGGTTTCCAGACTTTCATTTATCTTTACTTAAATTCAAGTGTGTGACTGAAGCTAAAGGTCACTTTATTTACCAAACCAAAATGTCAACAAATAAGCATTCTCCTCCCTGCTTCCTCAAATCAGCATGCATGAAACATAACACAGTGCTCTAAGACCTTCTCCACGGAGATATTAAATGAAAGCATTAATCCATACAAAATATGCTAATTCCTGGTCTACTTATCCCACATGAACAGAAAGGACAATGTGTCAAGAGTTACAACCTGGTGTTCTAAATAAGCCTTTCGTATGTCTTACTAAGAAGGAATCCCTGGAAATAATCATAGTGATTCTGGAAGATCTGGCCTGGGAAATGGGACATCTGGCCTCTGAATGCAGTGGGGCTATCAAGTACCTGCCCGTGTGACTGTAGATAAACTGCTTTGACCCTCTAGCCCTCACATTTAACCACCTATAAAACTTATGATAAAACCTACCTTGAGAATGATTGCTGTGAAATAGAACAGGATCCTGGAAATGCTGAGATGTTGATACCCTACCTTCAGAAGCTAAAAAATCTAAGACGCAATCATCAATTACATTTGAATGACAATGATAGCAACGATGTGATTATAACCGTGAGTGTGTCTTCTCTGGATGAACTGTTCTGTGTCCCTGCTGATGTGCACACACTATGAAATGTCAGTGCCTTCTGACCTTCTGGACCCACTCTTTGAACCTTTATTGTGTGCCCAGCACTGGGCTGAATGCTGTACTAGGGATTGCTAAGCTGTCAAACATTGAGGAGACAATCTATGTTGGAGCTGGAGAAATCGAAGGGGAAATTATATTAGACTGTGACTGATGTAGTCATATCAAACCCAGGGGGCTTGGGGACTGCACAGGTGATGCACCAAATCCAGCTGCCCAGGAGGGAACCTTCCAGCAGTGGGATCATCTCTTGTGGTGGTGACTGCCTACCTGTCGTCAGAAGTTGAAGTACAATTCTAGAGAAGGGTTCATAAGAGTTCAAGTGTAACTTCAACTTCTCTGGCTTTTGTGGGAGGTAATAACCAAATTTCTCCTCTAATGTGATCCAGCATTCTTAAAAATCCTATATTCCGAAAAACTATGCATGGAAAGATGGGTCTCATGGGGAAAGTATACTCGGTGCAGATCACTCTAAACCTGTTATAAACACAATGCAGATGAAACACAATTATAATCCAAATAAAATAGCAGCATAGTTAAAGAAGACACACTAAATCCTATAGAAACAAACAACAAACAAACCCACCTGGGAAATATAGGACTTTACCTTTAAAAGAAAATTGTAGCTGGAGAAAACATATTAAGGAATCGCTGGGATGACTGAGGGCTGAGGACAAGGTTAAAGTGCACACACATCAGGAAAACAGTGCCCAGAACAAAACAGATTGTCGATGCCACCCACAGGAGGAGAATGGACACCACATGACGGACAGGACCGTTTCTTCAATTGCTTACTGTGCTCAACGGATATTACCTAAATATTAACTGGCTAGGAAAAAAAAATGAACTAATATAACTTCTCCATTATGCAAATATCAGGCCCTTATTTATCAAGCATACATGAGCTTATTCACCTCATAAAAAACATATTGTTGCAGAAGAGACTATGGAGATATTTATTAAATGTGATGGTAGTTTCTAAGGAGTTCTGCTCTGCGGCATATTATCTTGCTTGCCAATGATTCTTGCCATGCTGGATGAGTTGATTAAAATATTTGCCAACTAACCATCCCCGTGAGTTCCTCTAAAATCCAATAGTCCCCATATGTATTCTGGAGAAGCTGGTCTCATGGTGCACACTTTTCCCTACCTCCCCTGTGATTGTTTGTGCTCACTCACTTACTTTTTATTCCTTTATTAGGAAAGTGTACAATTAATTTAGTGTAATTATTTCATTTAATTTTAAGGGTAAACTTTACATAGGAAGTTGCAAATCAACTACCATTTATTAATCAGACACTGTTTTATGCTTAAATATGTGATTGCATTTTAATCTTAAAGCCAAGCCATGGGCTAAGTTGTACATGTTCAATTAAAAGAATAGGAAGAAAAAAATCAAGACTTATGAAGATTGGACACCTTGCCCAAAGACACTCAGCTAGAGGTTCTTGGAATTGGAATATAAATCCAGGTGTGTTTCCCTCTGACATACCCCTTCTCCCTCTAATGCTCACAGTAAATGACAGCAGCAAAAGACTTATTCACTTCAGTGTAACCTATTTTCTTATAGAAATCAAAATTTTAATCTGAAGTGGCAAAGATTTGCATTAGAATTTAATAATCAGTTCCAATTGGGGAAAAAAAAGAATGATATTCTCATAAGACTTCAGTTTCTTGGGGTGCCTGGGTGGCTCAGTGGGTTGAAGCCTCTGCCTTCAGCTCAGGTCATGATCTCAGGGTCCTGGGATCGAGGCCCCTCATGGGGCTCTCTGCTCGGTGGGGAGCCTGCTTCCCTCTCTCTGCCTGCCTCTCTGCCTACTTGTGATCTTCTCTCTCTGTCAAAAAAAAAAAAAAAAAA
>CM052899.1:157050717-157067427 GCA_028534135.1 Potos flavus | reverse complement strand
CTTCTCGCTGGCTTCTTTCTTTCCTGGGACATGACCTTGAGGTCCATGAGTTAAAATATACATGTCCATTTGTTGTTAAGCCTCCGTACTGAAGAAAGCATATGACAACAGAAAGGGATGTTCTAGTAGTCTCATCTATTTCAGTTCTCAGTTCTTTGAGTCTTCATAGTATGAAGCCCTAGATATTAGGGGTATCAAAACCAGCCCCAGCCTTCTCGCTGACCCAGCTGATGTCATGTAGAGCAGACATAAGCAATCTCCAGCCCAAATTGCACATTAGCAAGCAAAATAAATGTTCTTTCAAGCGACTAAGATTTGCAGTGGCTTGATATGCAGTATGGCAAGTAAAACATTTACATAAGTACTGCTCAATAAACAGCACCACATGACATGTTTTAAAAACTTAATATGTCCTATAAAACTGAGTGGGGTAGTTACAGACTTGCCTACCGACTAGTGGTTGTACTAGCTGCTCAAACATGCACACAAAATACAACCAAAACTGAGATTTCTAGAAAACTTTTATTCTTCTGAATAGTTATCTTTCATAATAGTAGAAATATCAGAAGTATAAAATACATTTTGCTCTCAATTTATTGTCCTTGTGTAATTTTTCTGAGCAAAATTCAAGTGATCTACCAACTGATATTTTTCAAACATATGTGTTTTATAGACCATAAGCTGGTTAACAATAAAAAAAAGGTAGTGACTATGGCAAATTAAAGCACTTGGCTCTAATTCTTCACTCTTCTTTAATCCACACTTTGTCATATAACTTTCTAGCATCAGTAAACTCATTGCAGGCAAGAAGAGCTACCTTACCTCTTAACCCTAATGTTGGCTTTATGAACTCATGGCCCATAAATGCTAGTAGACTTGAAGCCATGAAGAGGCTCCAAAACACATTTATATATGCAACTTGATCATTTGTGTTTCTGTTATCCTGTTAAAATATGCCTGAGTTTACATGTCTCAATCAGATGACAGCCAGCCAACCGCAAGCATGGGACTGAGCCTAGCAGAGACTGGAAGGAAAACCCAATCAAGGTCAATCTAAATCTCTTACTCTCAGATTCATGAGGTGACCAAAAGCTTATTGTTGAAATATGCTGAGTTTAGCATGACTATTATGCAACATAAATGAAATTAATAAAGTGAGTGGCTTTAACATTAAATTGGAAAGTTATGCAAGTGTAAGAATGGAATTTTTACTTACATGATAATTCTGCAATGCCTTTTTTGGTGTCTGTACTTGTATTTCAGATACCAGAAAACACTTTATAGTGTAATAAGAAGTACAGTGGTGTCAGAGAAAGGATAGTTCACTCAGGATTTAGAAAATTCCAGAAGGTGAAACTTAACAGGGTCTGAAGTAATGAGAAGAACCTTTAAAAGAAGTAAAGAGGTATAACTGATATACTAAGAAAGGAGAGAAAATTAAATTATCTACATTGTTCAGTTAAAACCACAAAAGACAGGAAAGGAATGAAAGACAAAAATAAGAAAAAAAGCAGAGATTGTCAGAATGGATGGAAAAATAATGCAATTGCATTTTGTCTACAAGCAACAAACTTTATTCTTTTTTACCGTTTATTTATTTTAGAGAGAGTGAGGGAGAACACGTGGGTTGGAAAACACATGAGCAGTGGAGGGGGTGGGCAAAGAGAGCGAGAGAGAAAATCTCAAGCAGACTCCGTGCTTGAGTGCAGAGCCTGACATGGGGCTTGATCCCAGGATCATGACCTGAGCCAAAATAAAGAGTTCCCCGACTGAGCCACCAGGGTGTCCCAGTGAGCAGCCAACATCAAATATAAAGATACTTATAGACAAAAAGCACCTGGATGGAGAAAAATACACCATACTAATACTATACAAAAGAAAGCAGGAATAGGGGTGCCTGGGTGGTACAGTCAGTTAAGCAACTGACTCTTGGTTTTGGCTCAGGTCATGATCTCAGGGTCATGAGATCAGCCCCCCATCAGGCTCTTTGCTGAGTGCAGAAGTCTGCTAGTTTGTCTCTTCCTCACCCTCTACACTTCCCTGTCTCCTTCTCTTTCTCATCATGTAAATAAATCAAGAAAGAAAGAAAGAAAGAAAGAAAGAAAGAAAGAAAGAAAGAAAGAAAGAAAGAAAGAAGAAAGAAAGAGAGAGAGAGATAAAAGGAAGGAAGGAAGGAAGGAAGGAAGGAAGGAAGGAAGGAAGGAAGGAAGGAGGGAAGGAAGGAAAGAAGGGAGGGAGGGAGGAAGGGAGAGAAAGGAAGAATAGCTATATTAATTTTAGACAAAAAAGACTTCAAAGTAAAAGTTATTAAAAACAAAGAAGGGCTTTACATAATGTGAAGGGGTCACTTCTCCAAGAACACATAGCAATCCTTAACACATGTGTATCTAAAAGTAGACATCAAACTACGTGAGGCAAAAACTGGTAGAACTGAAGAAGATTGGCTTCTTTCCCTTAGTAATATACATGTAAGGTTCCTTCATGTGTTTTCATGGCCTGATAATTAATTTCTTTTAAGTTTTAAATAATATTCCACTGCATGGATATACCATAGTTTGTTCATCCATTTATCTACATAAGGACATTTATTTTATTTTATTTTTTAAGATTTTATTTATTTAGTTGTCAGAGAGAGAGAGCACAAGCAGAGGGAGCAGCAGGCAGAGGGAGAAGCAGACTCCTCACTGAACAAGGAGACCAACACAGGACTCCATCCCAGGACCCTGGGATCATGACCTGAGCTGAAGGCAGACACTAAACCAACTGAGCCACCCAGACATCCTATACATAAGGACATTTAGATCGCTTGCAATTTTCAGTGATTATCTGCTATAAATATCTATGTGTAAGTTTTTGCATGAACATAATTTTTAATTCATTTCTCAAACTACCAAGCAATGCTATTGTTGGCTGTATGGTAAGAGTGTTTAGTTTTGTAAGAAACTACCAAATTGTGTTTCAAAGTGGCTATACCATTTTGCATTTTCACCAGCAATAAATGAGAGTTTCTACTGCTCTATATCCCACCAGCATTTGGTGCTGTCGTTGTTTTTAGATTTTGGCCATTCTAATAGGTCTATAAGGGTTTCTCATTATTATTTTAATTCGCAATTCTCTAATGACATAATAAGCACCTTTTCATATGCCTATTTACCGAAGGTATATCTTCTTTGGTAAAGTATCTGTTGAGGTCCTTTGTCCATTTTTTAATCAGGCTGCAATTTTTTTTTTTAACTCGTGAATTTGATGAGTTCTTTGTATATTTTGGATAAGAGTTCATCACATATATATTTGCAAATATTTTCTCTCAGTCTGTAGTTTGTCTTCCTATTCTCTTGACATTGTCTTTCTCAGAGCAGATATTTTTAATTTTAATGAAATCTAGGTTATCAATTATTTATTTCATGGACTCTGCTTTTGGTGTTGTGACTCCTTATTTTTTTAAAGATTTTATTTATTTATTTATTGACAGAGAGAGAGAGTGAACACAAGCAAGGGGAGCAGCAAAGGGATATGGAGAAGCAGGCTCCCCACCAAGCAGAGAGCCCAATGTGGGGCTCGATACCAGGACCCTGGGATCATGACCTGAGCCAAAGGCAGAGGTCCAACTGACTGGACCACCCAGGCACCCCATGACTCCATATTTTTTACAAGGATTTCTCATCCTAGAATTAACTGGAAAGTTGAAGTAATGCAGTTTAAATTCTTATCATAAAATGATCCTTCCTGTGGGAAAAGAGAGAACCAAAGAGGTTTCAGAAGAAATCATAATCGTAATTATGATAAATGTTTATTTAGTACATAGTAAGTTTCTAAATCATTTAAGACCTGTACATTTAATATTTGATTTAATTTTCACCATAATTATACATGAATGGTACCATAACACCATAATCATTTTATAAGTTAGGAATGTAAAACTCACAAAGATTAATAGCATTTTCAAGGTCATGCAGCTGGTTAATGTTAGAGCCAACATTTCAATACAAGAAGATCCAAGATTCTAACTCCATCAAGGTTCTGTACGACCAACATATTTATTCACTGCACTATGTCAAGATTCCTAGAGAACATTGAGCAAGTATTCAGGCTTAGGAGATGGGGTATGATTATAAATGCACCAAGAAATGGTTTCAGTGGTTTCAGGAAATGAAGCAAAAGCCTTCAGTTTCTCATTTAGAACCCTAGTTCCTTGGAGCTTCTCTCCTCTCATTCCTTCTTATCATTTAATTATTAGCAGCCTTGGTTAATCATTAATTATGCACCATCAATTATGCTTACATTATTGTTTCAAATAGATACAATATCTGATTGATTTGACTAAAATAACCCCCTTGTTTAATTGTCAATTTGCATAAATTCACATGCAATGAGGTGTTGCACAGTGATTCATTAGGCACCAAGAACAGCAGCCACAACCTGAACAACGGGAGGCTCAGTCTCACAAATTATTGCCACTTTCATCAGGAAAGGGATTCCATTAAAACTGACTTTCCTTCATTTGGAACTGTGATTAGGAGTTTGCAAGTTTAAGTTACCATAAGCTTTGTGGGCAGACACTAAAAGGGAGCACATACTCATGACCACTGGCAAGACATCTGTCCTGCAAGTAATTGAAACTCTCTCCTGTGCTGGTCCAGTGCTTTAATGGCAAGGCGTTGGATTTCCATGCTGGTGTTCTCATTACAGAGATGGCCATCTGAATGTGATCCCAAAGTCCAGGGAGTTGAATGACTCACTTTCCCCACTGACTGGAAGGGAAGTTTTGGTTGAAGGTGAGTGAGGTGAACTAGCAAATTTACTTTGTCTATTTTCCTTTGTTTCCTTGATAATAACATAACATTTTAAGTGCCTACTATGTGCTATCATGCATTAGAAATCATACATAACTTGAAAAAAATCATACATAACTTGTTCACATTTAATATAATAACCCTATGAAGTTTATAAGGTTATCATATCTTTAGAAGTCACTAATTAAGCCAATGTCAAAGCTGCGATAGATCCTAAATCTAATGGATTCAGATTTCTTCTGTATTATATCCCAGTGCCTATAAGTAACTCTTTAACTAGCTCCTAGGAGAACCTAGAAGTATTGTTGTTCATATTAAGAAGCACATATTTCTAAAAGCATATGGAGGCATATTCTATTTTCAGTAGGACTTTATTATTTAAGCCACTACCAATTCAGAGCTGGATTTAAACAATGCATGATTAGGAATTTTTTCTAGATTTCTTTCTGTTATACTTTAATAACAATGTATATTTTTATGCCTCTACAGTTTCCAAAGAACCACAAAGCTACAGTGAATAACTTGTCTCTATGACCTTCTTGGAATCTCAGGTAGCATTTTAATCTTCATTTTAGAGATTTGAAAATTCAGAAATATACTTGCCCCAAATTGTAAAAGTCTTTTTAAAAAAGGACTTAAATAAAAGACCTCTAATTTTGAAGTCTATATTCTTCTACACTTTACTGAATTTATTTTTTCTTTTTTTTAACTTTAGGTGACCAGTGTGCTCTAATGGCTCCCAGCTCTCCAGAGTATTTCCACAGGGATACTTGAGTACCTGCAGATGACAGTGAGGGTCACTGGGTAAGGTTAAGTTACTTTGCTATGAAGTTCCCTGACTTAATGGAAGGTATTTTCCTTGAGTTCCACCCTCTCAAGGTAAAAAAAAAAAAATGTTTTCTGCAGATTGTTCATCTCACTTTTTACCCTAGAGCTCGTGTACCCTCATAAGTTTTGAATAAGGGAAATTGGCGCCTAGTTTCACTCACCAGTCGTTATTTAGACAAGTTGTCTTTTTCTGGCCATTTCACTTTATCTCTAATTCCCACTATAAAGCAAAGTGGTATGTAGGCAACAGCCACAATAACTTAAAAGATAACAAAAGCTCAGTAAGTTTAAAGTCTCCAATATGTTTGAGGGGATAACAGTGTACATTTGAAATAGTACACAAGTAATGAAACAAAATAAAGGAGTATGTATCAGACCTGATGACATAAAAGAAAAATAACCAGTAACTGGAAAGAATACATATACAATTATTAAAATAAAAAGTATATTCAATAGCTGGAGTAACAACTAGCCTAGGTATAGTTAAGTGTGTATTTATAAACTGGAAAATAGCACTAATGAGTTTATCAATTAAAAAAAAAGTCATGGGGGCACCTGGGTGGCTCAGTCAGTTAAGTATCTACCTTCTCCTCAGGTCATAGTCTCTGGGTCCTGAGATTGAGCTGTGCTTTGGGCTTCCTGCTCAGCAGGAAGTCTGCTTTTCTCTCTCTCTCTCTCTCTCTCTCTCTCTCTCTCTCTGCCCCTACCCACTGCTCATTCTCTCTCTCTCTCTCAAATAAATAAATAAAATCCTTAAAACATAAAAATAAAATAAATAAAATTAAAAATTAAAAAAAGGCATGGGGGGTAGCACCTGGGTAACTCAGTTTGTTAAGCAACTGCCTTCAGCTCAGGTCTTGATCCCAAGACCCTGGGATGGAGCCCAGCATCCAGCTTCCTGATCAGCAGGGAGCCTGCTTCTCCCTCTCCCACTGTCCCTCCCCCCCCATTCACTCTTGCTCTCTCGCTCTCTCTCTCTCTCTTTCTCAAATAAATAAAATATTTTTAGAAAAGAAAGGGAAACAGAAAAATTAAAAATATGAAGGGGAAGTTAACAATATGAAGGAAAAACAAACCTAACAGACCCTCTAAGTTAGAACTTCAAACTCTTCCTTTGAAGCCATTAGTTGAGGAAGTGATGTGATCCATTGTCTACATTGGTTACAGAAAAAGAAAATATAAGACAATGAGTCTTAATAAATGGCACAGTTTCAGAGTCAACCAGAACTTCTTTTTCTCAGTAGGATCCTCTCTTGTATTTGGGGCATATAGATAAGTCCATATGCTATTTCACTCTTTTGTTATCTTCATTTGGTTATTAAAACATTTTTACTGATTTCAAACACAAGGCAGAATCCAGTCCCAGAATTCTCCCCATTATTGATGATACCATAGTGGTTCCAGAAATAGGATTTCTCTTCTTTGCTGGCCTTTGGAGGAGTGTCGATCTTATAGCAATATGGAAAAAAAAAAAAAAAAAAAAAAGATATGGTTGATGAGATTGTTCTAACATGAGGAAAATGCAAGAGTCCCAAGTTTAATGACCAACTTTCATTTACATGGGTGTCTGCTATTGGGAATGAAATGATTTTCTTTGTCTACTAGGATACTTGAAATGTGAGACAACTCTATCATGCTAGTTTAGGGTCCCTTCAACTGTGAAGTAGTGTTTCTAATACATTGGTTAACAGTTGCTTATTAATTGAGCTTATACCGTTTTCAATTTTGGGATGTGGAAGTTACCCTATTTTAAAACATAATAGATTTCTATTTCACTTATTTCTTTAATTTTTTGAAAATCATATAATTTTAAATCTCAAATATTCACTACTATAACAAAATCTCTGCATGAAGCCTGTTTTAGTATCAAAAGTATCCACACCTTGCCATATTTTTGCTGATTTTACTTCTTGGTTATGACTGTTTAAAGATAATAGAATGAGAAATGAAGGGGAGATTAGTTACACCACAAACACCACAAATGAAGGGGAGATTAGTAACACCACAAAAATATAATAGTAATATTTTAAATATTTAATAGATATGAATTACCACTACCTGTTCTAAAATATTGGAATTGCACATAAAATCCTTGTTCTCTTTATTTTAAACACATTCAGGGAAAAAGTTAAATTTAAAAAACTTATATTCCCAGGATAAAAATCATAGAATTGTGAGAGTCTCATGTTTCCACCTACTGTGTAGTCTTAGTAAGTAACAGGTTTTGTGGAAATAAAATATTATTGTTATATTATTGTTATTCATTCCAGCCAATTTTCAATTTTCAAAAATACAGTACTAAGTTTGTGCCAGTTTCTCAAATAATTCATACTTTTGTTAAAATATGTTTTTTCTTACCAGAAGAAGCAATTGTATTCTGAAATAAATTCTTCGATTTTCTTAGCAATGTTAGAATTATATCAGTGTTATTACTGTAGGTTATATTAAGTACCATTTAAATATTGTCTCAGAAACAATACATGTCATCTGATTTCTGCTTCATTATGTTTAAGATATGGTAACTGAAAAGATACTGTCATTAGGTCAAATATTTTATTTTTCTCTTACCATGGGATTGCTAATATTTTAAAAAATTAGTGCAGTTAAAGTTTTATCTGTCCTCTGATTTATATAATGTAACTCAGGGCAATGTAATTTTGTACAATATTGAGATTCACTGTGAAATTATTCTCATCATTTGAGGCCCAGAATGAATCACATCTCTGCTAGAGGCATTTATCTTATTAAATTCATGGCATACAAAGTTTGGAATAAACCTCAGAACTCATCATGTCATACCCCTAGACCAGAATTTCCCAAATGCTTTTGTATCAACCTTCCATCAGCAGCACATCTCAAAATCACCCATAAAATCACACTCTTAAAAGGGTAAAGCCCAGAAATCTGAATTTAAATTGGCACTCCAAGTAATATTATGCATTATAAAATTGTCAAACCACTACTCCAGCTGGGCTTGAAATCTTTCTTTGACAACTTTTCCAATGGTTGAATATCTTTGTAGAAAAAAAAGTGTTACTACACTACACTCAAATGATGCTCATAATCTAAGTAGTTCTATTATAAATATAAATATACTTTATACTTTGTCAAATTTTGTCCCTTCCAAACATTTATTTCAGTTTTCTGCAACTACAATGAAACTTCTAATTTTTCAAACACATTTTGACAATAGATGTCTTATTAGGCAGTGATATCCTTGAATTATTAAGTTGGAAAAGATACTTTTACCACTTTCTGATGACACCATTTCAGACTTCCCAACTCTATGGCCATGCTGACTTATTACCATTCTGGTAAGCTTTTATTGGATTATGTTCCTCTTACTGAAGAGCATACAAAGTTAAATGCAATTTTTGGATGATAGGATAGGTCCCATAAATTAAAGAAAATAAGTGAATATAGAAATAAAATTTAAGAGGAAATTAACATCTTTGGATGCTGTGTCATCTGCATGGCTCAAGTTCTCAACAATCATCGCTTTATGTAAATCTGCACTAAACATAGGAAGCAGGGAATTTCTTTTTTTTTATTTTTTTTAAAGATTTTATTTATTTATTTGACAGAGAGAGAGAGAGAGAGAGATTACAAGTAGGCAGAGAGGCAGGCAGAGAGAGAGGGAAGCAGGCTCCCCGCCGAGCGGAGAGCCCGATGTGGGGCTCGATCCCAGGACCCTGAGATCATGACCTGAGCTGAAGGCAGAGGCTTAACCCACTGAGCCACCCAGGCGCCCCAGGAAGCAGGGAATTTCTTGTTAAATGACTTTTCATATTTTTCTTGATACCACATCCTAAACTATGGTTGCACTACTATTCAGAACCGTCTGTTTGTTACCAGAGTTTGTGTTTGCTTTCTACATAATATGTTTATAAAGGGATTTATTATCTCTCGCCTAAACAATGAAAGTTCCATTTACCTCAAGGATATCTGTAATTGCTCATAAAAATGAGCAGTATTACTTTTAAATGTATAAAAGAATGAAATTTCATGATATCTAATTAAAATAAGCAACATTAAGATTGTCCATTTTATTATCATGAATATAAATTTAATCTGCAAATTAGCCAGTTATTACATTAAGGTATTCTCATCTATTACTTTATTTAATCCTCAAAATAGCTTCATATGGTAGATTCTCCTCTAATTTTAATGTCGATGTTTTAGTCATTAAAGATAAGGACAAGATCCAAAAAGCTTCTGGAGAGAATAAACAGATCATGTACAAAGAAAGAGAAATAGAATGTCATCAGGATTCCCAGCCATAACATCAGGAATGGAATAGATTCCATATTTTGACTGACAGTACAGAAAATGGAATAATGGCTTCTGGTATGCTATGTAAGGAAAAATTGAGAGTTCAGAAAGAAAAAAAAGTCTTATAACTACATAGAGAGAAACTTTATTAGGTTTCTTCCTTTTTTTCCCCTTCTTTCCTTCATCTGTACCTTTCTCCCTTCCTTTCTTTCTTCTTTTTCTTTTCTTTTTTATTTCTTTCCTTTTAAAATTTAGCAAAGAAATGGAGGCAATTATTAATTTCAAGGAAAATAATAACAAAAGCAAAATAAATTTTCATAAAATAAAGCCTATGTTATGTTACATATGGCTCAGCTATAAACAACCTCCTCTCTTTCATAATATTCTCAGTGTTAAATATTGACATATATAAAATTTTCAATATAAGCATATTTAAAAAATGGGACATGTGATTGTAGGTGTATGTGTGTTTGAGCAAGGTCTTGAAATTCATCTTCTGTAAGAAAAATTTCAAAGATAATTTTCTAGAAGAAAAAACTAAGGCATTTCTATTTTAAAACATACTGTTTTCTTCCAATTTCAGCTCTAACATATAAAGAGCTTGGAAGTTATCACTCCCATTCTTCATTAAGAAAAATCTATGGTGCACCTGGATGGTGCAGTCACTTAAGCATCCGATTCTGTTTCCGCTCCGGTCCTGGTCTCAGGGTCATGAGACCAAGCCCTGTGTTGCACTGCATGCTCAGAGTGGAGCCTGCTTGAGACTCTCTCTCCCTCTCCCTCTGCCCTTCCAACCGCCCCCCTCACCCCAGCTCACTCTCTCTAAAATAAATAAATCTTAAAAAAAAAGAGAAAAAAGAAAAAACTGAAAAATAATTGATAATTAATGACTTTTGCAGAATCCATGAAATAAATGAGGTCTCAGGCAAACAGTCACCCTAAAATGTAGAGACAGGTGTTTGTAGAAGTCATGGCTGATTGCTGCTTATCTGGACCAGAGACTGGAATCATAAGCTGATAGGAACAGTTAAGTGTAGACTAATTTGACAGTGAAAAAAACTTCTGGTGCCTGCAGTCTTTGTGTGTGTGGTTGATGGTAAGGGGACATTTTTTCAATAGTTTTACCTCCAGGAACTATGCCAGGTGGTTTGACTCACACGAAGAGTCAAAAAAGACCACGTTAAGGCTCTGTCAAATAAAGTGAAGGAATAACCATTGTGAAATACACATAGAAGATTCTACACATAAAATACCTTCCAGAAAATAGAAACAAGAGAAACATTTTTTAAGCGTCCCTATGAGGTTGCCACCATATACAAAAAGGCTAAGGAAGAAAAATCATGATTGTATGAATTATTATAGAAAAAGCATTTGACAAAATCTAACACTCATTCAGGATAAAAACACTCAATAAACAAGGATTGAAGGGGAGCTTTCTCAACTTGATAAAGTACATCTACAAAAAAACTTCGGCTAACTATAGATTTAGTGGTGAGAAACTGAATTGCTTCACCTTAAAATATCCTTTCTTATCAATCATATGGAGCAACATACTAGATTCTTAGCAAGTACAATAAGCAAGAAAAATAGATAAAGGATAAGAAATAAAGGTATATACATTGAAAAGATAGGAATAAAGTCATTTTTGTTCACAGATAATGTGAATGTCTATGTAGAAAATCCCAAAAAATCCACAAAAATAAAGAAATAAAACCTCTTTGAATAAGCTACTATAGCCGAGACACAGGATACATGACTAATATACAAAGTCAATTACTTTCCTATATACCAGCAATGAACATCTAGAAATTTGAAATTTTTGAAATTTAAAAAAATGTAATTTATAGCAGACTTCCTCTTAAAAATATTTAGGTATAAATCTAACAAAATATCTACAAGACTTACAGGCAGTTTTCTACAAATTCAGTATTATTACGGTGTCAATTCTTTTCAACTTGATGAATAGATTTAATACAATCCGAATCAAATCCCAAGAAGCTAATCTACGCATACCCACAAACTTATTATGAAGTATAGAGACAAAAGACCTAGAATAACTACACAAAACCGAACAAGAGAAATCAAGTTAGAGAAGTCACACAACCTTAATTTAAAAGATTTTTTATTATAAAGAAGTTACACAAACTTTATTATAAAGCTAAAATAAAAACAGCATAGAATTGGTACAAGAATATAAATAGGGAACAGAGTCCAGAACACCCACATAAATATAGTAAATGACGTTTTACAAAAAAGCAAAGGCAATTCAACGGAGAAGAAATAGGCTTTTCCACAAATGGCGCTAATACATACGTGGAAAAATAAACCTGCATATAGAGCTTATATCTTTCACAAGAGTAACTAATGATGACTCATAGATAAAAACGTGAAATGAAAATCTATAAAACTTTCAGAAGAAATAAAATATCTAGGCGACCTTTGGTTTGGCAGTGATATTTTAGATATAACACCGAAAGTATGATCAATGAAATAATAATAAATTGAACCACATGAAAATTAAAAATTCCTTCTCTTATAATGAAAAAGAATGCAAATACAAGCCACAAGTAATAGAAAATATTTACAAAACACATGTTTGATAAAGAACTATATCCAAAATATACAAACAGCTATTAAAACAACAATACACACCCCAATTTAAAAATGGACAAAAGACCTGAACAGAGACCTCACCAAAGAAGCTACATATATAGCAAATAAGCACGTGAGAAGCCGCTTAACATTGTATGCTGTTAAGAAATTTTCAAACTAAAACAACAATATAACACTCTTCCACAGCTTTTAGAATGTCTATAATCCAAACAACATGGGCAGTATGTGTTGCTAGGTAAGGATGCAGAGCACCAGAAACTCTTACTTATTGCTAATGGGAATGCAAAATATAGCCACTTTGAAAACAGTTCAGTAGTTTATTATAATGCTAAACCTAGTCTTGCTGTATGAGCCAGGAAATACACTCCAGATTATTTACAAAACTTATGTCCACACACAAAAAATCTTCACATGAATGTTTATAGTAACTTTATTCATAATCATCAAAAAACTGGAAGTAACTAAGACGCTCTTCAATAGGTGAAGGGATACATAAAATATAACACATTCGTACAATGGAATATTATTCAGTGATTAAAATATAAGCTATCAAGCCATAAAAACACATTCATGAATGTTCAATGCATATGATCAGTGAAAAGAGTCAGCTGAAAAGTCAATCAACTATATAACTTCAAATATATAACATTCTGGAAAGAACAAAGCTATAGTTAAGGGTAAAAGGTTAACGGTCACTAGACTAGGAGTTTGGGGAGGAAGGGAAAAAATTGATTAGATGAAACACACAATTTTTTTAGATCTGTGACTCTGTTCTGTGGGATTCTGTAATTTTGGATGCATGGTGTTCTAAATTGTTAAAATGCATAGAACTTTATATTAAGATAAAAAGAGTGAAGCTTCATGTATGCAAATTTCTTAAAAAACCTTTAGGATGTTGGGATGCAGAATGTCATACCAAAATCTAACTATATTACACATGTATGAAACAATCTTTCTAAAATGGAGGAGGGAGAAATGCTTACCTAAGTGACTCTGGTAATAAGTGGAGGATGAAAGATTAAAGGCAAAAGAAGCTGTACAAAAGATTTGTATTCTAGTTGATAAAGTTCTTTCTCAACATGGCACATGGCAATTCTAATACTATCATACATGTGCACTAGAATTGAACAGTTAAGTAAATGAATGGTGGGCATTGAACTAGGTTTCTCTTTGACTGTGAGTTTAGAGATAAGCAAGGGGAAGAGGCTAGATTGATCCATTTTTCAATGAATTAAAGGTGGAGGTATCAGTATGAACTTATGTTTAGCTTAAAATAGATATAGATGGCTACACACAGAAATATTTAGATATAAGATAGATAAAGTATATTCACAGATTAGTCTACACAAATGTATTTCTTGCTGTGCCATCTGAGAGACCCTAGAAACAGTAACAGTACGGTAGCAAAGACCACACCTAGTGGACAAATCTAGGTTGCTAACATTATTCTCCAATAAAAAGACCTAGATCTTCTTGAAAAAATGTCTGATTCGAAGACTCAGACAGGAAATATGTAAGATGATCCTGGAGCAACGTCTTGTAGTGTCAGAAAGTAGACATACTCAAAAATAAAACAAAACAAAGCAAAGAACAACAATGACAACAACAGTAATAACACATCGATGAAGATATGTCAAAAGGGCATGAGTCCCCTGAAAGAGGTTTCAACGGCTGCAGCTTTGACTTTATACCACAAAGTATAAAATAAATGTCTATAAGTCATTTGGATGTAAATAAATGCCTGAATATACAAATGCATGGAAAGAAATTAATCTGTGAAGAAAATTCCAATAGTTTATGTAGATACATCTCCCTCAAGAGATGAAGCATACCTCTCGACACTTAAGAGTGTGCTACATATAATGACTTCCTTCCAAGGAGTACCATACGGAATGGAGTTTAGGGGATGAGTAACTTTCAGTGAAGAAGCGGACAAACACTACTTCAGCTGGATGGTCCTGGTCAAAGAAAAGTTGAAAAAGATAGTACAGAAAGTTTACTTTTTTTTTTTAAGATTTTATTTATTTATTTGACAGAGAGAGAGATCACAAGTAGGCAGAGTGGCAGGCAGAGAGAGAGGGGGAAGCAGGCTCCCCACTGAGCAGAGAGCCCGATGCGAGGCTAGATCCCAGGACCCTGAGATCATGACCTGAGCTGAAGGCAGAGGCTTTAACCCACTGAGCCACCCAGGTGCCCCCTTTTTCAACTTTTCTGTAAACCTAAAAGTGTTCTAAAAATAGTTTATTTAAAAACACATTGTTTTAATTTAAATTCAATTAGTCAACATATAGTACATCATTAGTTTCAGATGTAGAGTTCAGTAGTTCATTAGTTGCATATAACATCCAGTGCTCATCACATCACATGCCCTACTTAATGCCCATCACCGGTTACCCCATCCCTCATCCACTTCTCTTCCAGCAACCCGAAGTTTGTTTCCTATGATTAAGAGTCTATCATTTGTCTCCCTCTCTGATTTCTTCCTCTTCAGTTTTCCTTCCCTTCCCCTATGATCCTCTGCACTGTTTCTTATATTCCACATATGAGTGAAACCACATGAAAATTGTCTTTCTCTGATTGACTTATTTTGCTCAGCATAACACCCTCCAGTTCCATTCATGTCAATGTAAGTAGTAAGATTTCATCCTTTTTGATGACTGAGTAATATCCATTTTATATAAATATCACATCTTTATCCATTCATCTGTTAATGGACATCTGGGTTCTTTACACAGTTTGGCTATTATGGACATTGCTGCTATAAACATTGGGATGCAAGTGCCATTTCAAATCACTACATTTGTATCTTTGGCATAAATACCTGGTAGTACAATTCCTGGGTTGTAGGGTAGCTTTATTTTTAACTTCTTGAGGAACCTCCATACTATTTTCTAGAATGGCTGTACAATCTGCATTCCCACCAATAGTGTAAGAGGGTTCCCCTTTCTCTGCATCCTCGCCAACATTTGTTGTTTCCTGACTTGTTAATTTTACCCATTCTGCCTGGTGTGAGGTGGTATCTCATTGTGTATTTTTTAAAGATATTATTTATTTATTTGAGACTGAGCCACCCAGGCTCCCTTCATTGTGGTTTTGATTTGTATTTCCCTGGTGCCAAGTGATACTGAGCATTTTTTCATGGGTCTGTTGGCCATTTGTATGTTTTCTTTGAAGAAATGTCTTCTGCACATTTCTTGACTGGATTATTTATTTTTTGAGTGTTGAGTTTGATAAGTTCTTTATAGATTTTGGATGCTAGCCCATTATCTGATACGTCATTTGCAAATATCTTCTCCCAGTAGGTTGCCTTTTAGGTTTGTTGACTCTTTCCTTTGCTGTGAAAAGCTTTTTATCTTGATGAGGTCCCAATAGTTCATTTTTGCTTTTGTTTCCTTGCCTTTGGAGATGTGTCTAGCAAGAAATTTCTGCGGCCGACATCAAAAAGTTTGCTGCCTGTGTTCTCTCACTCTTCACAGATGACATGATACTTTATGTGGAAAATCCAAAAGACTCCACCCCCAAATTGCTAGAACTCATTCAGGAATTCAGCAACATGGCAGGATATAAAATCAATGCACAGAAATCAGTTGCATTTCTACACACTAACAACGAGATAGAAGAAAGAGAAATTAAGGAATCAATCCCATTTACAACTGCACCAAAAACCATGAGATACCTAGGAATAAACCTAACCAAAGAGGTAAAGGACCTGTACTCTAAAAACTACAGAATACTTATGAAAGTTATTGAGGAAGACACAAAGAAATGGAAAAACATTCCATGCTTATTTATTGAAAGAACAAATATTGTTAAAATGTCTATGCTACCCAGAGCAGTCTACACATTCAATGCAATCCCTATCTAAATATAATAGACATTTTTCACAGAGCTGGAACAAAAAATCCTTAAATTTGTGTGGAAGAAGAACACCACATTTTTAAGGAAAATCCAGGTAAATAGAAAATTCCTTGCTTCTTAGGAGTAGGATTCAGCTGTTGGGAATGGTAGGATAGAGGATGATGACTTTCCTTTTTAAACTTGTAGTGGTTTTCAATTAAATAAATTGTGCACATGACTTTCTCTGTGAGGAAGAAGAAGAGGAAGAAGAAGAAGAGGAAGAAGGAGGAGGAGGAGGAGAAGGAGAAGAAAGAAGAAGAAGAAGAAGAAGAAGAAGAAGAAGAAGAAGAAGAAGAAGAAGAAGAAG
>CM052899.1:157025341-157050217 GCA_028534135.1 Potos flavus | reverse complement strand
TAGTATTATTTAATTGTTACATACTATAAAGACAATTTATTTTCAAAATCTATCCTTTAATTTTTTTAATCTTAATCTATTTAAGTACACATACAATCAGAAGCATTAAGAAAGGAAGCAAAATCTAATAAATCATATACTTCAAATTAATAATGTAAGCCAATTAAGTTTCTCTATTAAGAATTCTCTATGAAAAGATTATGAGACATAACCTTAGATACCAACGACAAATAAGTATTCTATAGCATTCCAAAAAGATGCTCAGACAGCCATGTTCCCACTTTCTGGAAAATAGAATTTGACTAGGTATTCAAATCTTGACCTTGCCCTTTACTCATCTGATCTTGATAGAATTGTTTAATCTTGTAAAACTCTTGGTTTCTTAACTTGATTTTTTTGGAGTCATTATTTTCTTATTTAATTGGCCTCTTCTTTCAGTACTCTTTAGTTGTGTCATTTTTTTCTCCAACCATCTAAATGTCAGACTGCCCAATCTGAGTTCTTGTGTCTCTTGCCTTTTCTGTCTATACTCATTCTCCAGGTGATTGCACCCAGGATTAGTTTTAAATACCATCAAATAACACATGAAAGGTTGTCACACTCAAATATTTCTCTTCTCTTAATATAACTATATCCATTTGCCCACTATACATCTCCAGTTGAGTGGCTAGTAAGCAACATTAAACTATATTACTGAATCTCTACAGCTTCATCCACTTCTCACAAACATACCTCATTTCATTCTGTTCAGTTTGCATGACCTAAAAACCATGGAATTACCTTTGATTTCTTTCTCCCTCAACACACACACACACACACACACACACACAAGTATACTGGGAATAACTAGAAATATCTATGATACCTAAGTTTTTTTTTTTTTTTCAGTGTTAGAACAAATGATGAAAATGGTTTGCAGTAGACAATGTTGTGGAGAAATAATGTTATTTCTACTTGTATTCTACCAAGCCAAGCTTTCAGTAAACCCCATGCATATGAATTAAAATAATTTTTTGATGACTGTACAAATGCATAAATGAAAGAAGCAGCTTTTTATTCACAACCTATAATTTATGCAATGGATATTTATTGATAAGACACTGTTGCAAACATATTAATGGCCTCTCAAAGACATCATGTCTTAATCTCTCAACTCTGTGAATGTTACCGTACATGATAAATGGGCCTTTGCAGATGTGATTAGGTTCAGGATCTTTTGATGGAAAGATTATCCAGGTGGGCCTAATATAATCACAATAGCCCTAACAAGAGACAGGTAGAAGGGTCAGAGTCAGAGGAGGAAACATCCCTCCATTATGGAAGGAGGGATGAGAAAGTAAATCAAATAAGAAGAAGAGGCTTAATTTGCCTCAATACACTTGAAGAGTTGGAATGGAACTCACATAACACAAGATAAATCTATCTACATATCCAAATCCACAAGAAAAATAAAACAAAACTTTATTTAATTCAAACATTCTTTAGTAGGTAACTGACCCACATACATTAATTTCAGATTTTTATTTGTAAAATCTTATGTGGCTGTTTAATTTGTGTTTCAAAAGGCCAAGATTAAACAGAAATTATGTCATCGATTTTTTTTTTTTTTTTTTTTTTTTTTAGAGGGAGAGAGAGATAGTGAGCAGGAGTGGAGAGGAGGGGTGGAGAAAGACGGAGCTGGATGCAGGGCTCGATCTCAGGACCCTGAGATCATGACCTGAGCTGAAATCAAAAATCAGGCACTTAAAGGACTGAACCACCCAGCCACCCCTAAAACATTTTCTTTAACAAACTTTTCACTTGTTAAGTATTTGGGAAATCATCATTTTACTAATTATATAAGATACTATTGATAGAATTCTTTTCTCATCTCAAATGCTTTCTCTCCAAACATTTCCCCCCACCACTTATTTCACTTTTTTCTCTTATATTTGCTCTAAGCCTAGGTTTCTATTTATGAACCCAGCAATTATGGGTGCATATTTCTCTTTATCAGCTTTGCCTATAAATAGGAGACTAAAGGTAACTACTTTAATTCTACTTTAAAACTACTTTAATTCATGGTAAGATTCATATTACTTGATATTTAGTGATAAAAATATCTTATATAGACTATGAAATTTTCATTATTTAAAAGGGATAGGAAGAGCCTAGGAATATATAGAAGAGGGTCAAGTTTATGGTCTCGAAAAGTACCCAATAAGGAAAATATGAGTTGGTTTACTAAGTTTTAGGGAAAAAATGACTCACAATTTAACCCTCCATCTTGAACAAGAAAAAATAAGGTTTGAATTGCGCTAAAATTATATAGACACTGCTTTATATTAAGAGACAAACTTTTAACTAATCTGGCTCTTAAAACAATAGAATAAATTGAGAAGGAAGGATAAAAATGCATTTTAACAAAGCTATTTGTAGATAAAATATATTAACACATTTCCGCTTGTGCTGAATATTTTTTACAGTTTTGGTCAAAAGCAAGTTGAAGAACCACAAGATTCACAGGAGTTGCTCCTAGCCCTGGGCTCATCTTATTTTTATTATTATTGTTATTGTTATTATTACTAATTGGAATGCACATTTCTTAGAATGAAAAAGTATCCCTTCATAAAGCATGTCTTGCCTGAAGATTCTTTGACTAGGGTGAAAACAAGTTTTTCAAGCTCATTAGTTCTTTTCCCTAAAATAATTCATTTTAAAAAGTCATTAGCTTAATAGAAAGGAATTGATAGAGGGCCTGTAGGGATTCTACTCTAAATCTCGGGGATTTGCCTCATTAAAAGTCAATTGCAGAGTCAAAGCCTCACGTATGCATGTATGTGAGGGAGAGAGCAAAAGAAGGGTGTGGATGTATAAATCTTGCCCAGTTTTATTTAAATATTTCTGAAAATAAAGACCCGTCTTAAATGATATTAACAAAGACTTCTTCTTTGAGATATTGATGCTTTTCTAATACGAAATATAGTGTTACTTCTGGGCATTATTATTATAAATTTCCAAAAGCTAAGTCTCATTATGTCTCATAACCAGGTTAGAAATTTCATTTTCTGATAGTTTCCTTATAAATTAAGCCTTAAAATTGCCTCCATTATTTCTGCGACTCCACCACAAATTTAGCAATGAGTGAGCTTAATAAATTGCAAGCATTACCCAACAATGTATATGTCGTGGAGAGAAAAAAAATATATCCCACCAGCGTGGTTAGTTTTTCATTCTAAGAAAAAGAAAGGAGTTGGCTGAAAATGGAAATCTAAGAATCTTGGAAAAGGATAATAATCACATACCTAGCACTTTAGTAAGTACTTCTTTTTCCATTATCTTAAGCTATTTACAAACCTGTGTGCTTGATAACCTGAGCTTTCTAAGAAGTACGATCCAGAGGAGAATGAAGTAGTTCACATATTTGTTTCTTCTCTCATGGGTGAGCTATGCTGCTATCAACTGCTGTTACTGCCAAAGATTTCATATGTCAGAGGACAAGGACCATAAAGCCAAGGTCATCCTTTAAGTTAGATGTGGGAAATGGCCACAATGACATAATGATGTCTACAGTTGTGTAAGAGAAACAAAGTCAAAATCTGAGAATAATGTTGCCTTCTCTTGCAGCTAATGAAGCAGGTTTTTTATATGAAAGGAGGCAATCTATCCAATGTCTTAGAATACACATCTTGGGTATTGCCATTATTTCCTTCTTCATGAACTTTCAGATATGCAACTTACCATGGCAGGTAATGTTTGGTTCTTTAGGTTCAAAAGCAATAGTCAGGTTTGTAGTGCACACGTCAGTTGAAAATGTGTCATATACTCAAAGGCACTTATAGAATCCCAGAGGTATAATAAAAAGCTGATAAAAATGATGTGCCAATAACATTGGGGGATCAGGCCTGCATGGGACGTAAAATGTGGGAGATAGATAGATATTCTGACATGACATTATACCAATAATGACTAAGAACATTGTCCATGATTTCTGAGGGGTTTTTTTGTTTTGTTTTGTTTTGTTTTTTGCTTATATTATTTGCAAATCCCTTCTAATTCAGTGATCATTTTCAGAAAAACTACCCGAATAATCTAATACAGGGTCAATTCCAACAGGGCACCCAGTGATTCTTTCCATTCATTTTTTTAAAACAAATTTTTTTTGTGAGGGGAGGTGGGTGAGAGGATGGGGTAACTGGGTGATGAACATTAAGGAGGGCACGTGATGTAATGAGCACTGGGTATAATATGCAATGGATGAATAACTGAACTCTGTATCTGAAACTAATGATATACCATATGTTAACTAACTGAATTTAAATAAAATAACTTTAAAAAATAATAAAAATAAAAACAAATTTTTGAAGTAACTATCAATCACTCAAAAATATACAGAGGGAGTAATAGGGAGAGTAAGTGACTTATCCAAATTCAGCTAAGATGCAGAGAAATGCAAAGATCTTTTGATTTTATGGCAAGAGGTCGGTATGTTTCTCGTCCTTTTAATTTTGTAAATGTATTTAGCAAAATTAATGCAATAGTAAGTATTAAACAAAAGTCTTATAAGCAGAAATAGAACAAGTCACCTTTAAAATTGTAAACATTTCACAAATACCTTATTAATGAATTCTTACTAGGTAGACTATCAAATTGTACTGACTTCAGAGTTAGGACACAATGATGCTATTTGTTTCCCCTACCTCAATCCGAGTGACAATTCTTTTGTGTTCTATTTTGAGTTTTTCTTTCCTTTTAGTATCTTTCCTGAAATAAATCTGAAAATACAAAGGCACAAAACCCTGAGTAAGCATGTCTATGATGTAAGAGTGCCCTGAATTTGGATGGACACAGGGAAGCTCTTCCTATCTTTTAAGTTTTATCAGTATATTCAGTTAAGAACACAACAATCCATTAGGTTGTTATATGATTGTAGTATTGTCCTCACATGAAGACGTGCACATTAATGAAAAGAAAATGAATTAGATCTGTGTTAATAAAATCATGGGGTAGTACTTGCAAATACCTCTTCCAACTGTATCCTAAACATAAAGTGCTATGGGAGAACTTAGTCTCTGGTCCTAGAATGGGCCTGTGGCTAACATGTGATAAATGAGTTAGGATCTCAAATATTCTTTTTTTTTTTTAAATATTTTATTTATTCATCTGCAACGTGGGGGGAAATGAGCAGGAGGCAGAGGGAGAAGCAGTCTCCTCGCTGAGCAGGTTGCCCAATGCAGGACTCCATCCCAGGACCCAAGAATCATGACCTCAGCTGAAGGCAGACTCTTAGCTTACCTAGTCATCCACATTTTCTAAATCTGTATTCCAGAAGCTGGTATCGCTGGCTCTCCCAGAAGGGCAATAGCCCTGTGCCTGCTAATCCCCCCAATCTATTATTTTCTTTCAAGGGTTCTATAACCCCACAAGAAGGAAAGCAGGTGCTTTCATTCCTGCTTCATTCATGACAGTACCAGGCAAGTTTCTTTGGAATGAAGCAAAAAATTGTAGCTGTTCTAATAACATGTCCCTTTTGAGGGAGTAGGTTGAAATACTCCTTTGGGAATTTTTGCTGCAATGTTCACCATCAATCAAATCAGTGAAGGAAATCATTTAATATCCAAATTATTTTTAATGGGGAGAAAAATCTAATCAATTAAGAATATATGGATTTCCCCCTTGATGTTTAGCACTGAAATAAGGATCAAGATATTTTCTGCCACTTTCACTTGTTCTTGAATCTTCCTTTGCTAGAAGAATGGGATACTAGGTGATCAAATAAAAATCAGGTAAATATTGATTGGAGTTCAGAGAAGTTAAGAATTATGGGGCTCTGTGCAATCCTATCAAACAATTATTTGGTAGTTTTGTTGTTTTTTTTTTTTTTTTAAAGATTTTATTTATTTATTTATTTGTCAGAGAGAGAGAGAGCACAAACAGGCAGAGAGGCAGGCAGAGGCAGAGGGAAAAACAGGCTCCCTGCGGAGCAAGGAGCCTGATGCGGGACTCGATCCCAGGACCCTGGGATCATGACCCAAGCCGAAGGCAGCTGCTTAACCAACTGAGCCACCCAGGTGTCCCTATTTGGTAGTTCTTAATTTTTATCCAAGCTTCTAGGTCTGTGTGGATCATGGCTCAGAGTTATGAACATGAATATGAAGAAATAGAGGAGAGACAGAACAGTAAATAGGTCAGAAACAACAATGAATTTAAAATAATTATCCAAAATTTTGTTTACAGGTTAATCCAGTTTCATTAATTGAGAGTCTTTCATTTAATAGGTGATCATTAAATTCTCTGTTGAGACAAAAATACCCTTTTAAATGTACAAATCATTTATCCTTTTATTGTTATAATGATAGGAACAATTTAGTTTGGTTTTAGACAGCTCTCAGTCCAAAAAAGGAGAGAAAAAACTTGGAAGTTTGATTGTTTGTGCTTGGTTAATATATGTATGTCCTATCCTAAAGAAATCTGATCTCACTTCAATATTTGCAGAAAGATATGCCATTTATTAAAAACTCTGGGGCAGTCATTTTATTGCAAGTGTTCTTTGCTTAACAAAATAGATTCATTCAGCAAATATTTATGGAGCATCTTCTGAGCTCCAGGCAATGAAACAGAAAAGATTCAGAAATGAATAGGATACACTGCATTTCTTTGAGGAACTCATAATCCTATGTGAGATGTATACATTGGAAAGACTGCAATACAAATGCCACCCATGTAATAGAATTTTAGTACAAAGTTTTATAGGAACATTGAAGAGAGTGATTAACTCTGACAGAAAAGCCTTGGAAAAATCTTCAAAGACATTTACATTTCTAGTGAGTGTAAAGGGACAAATAGATGATTTCAAGGTAATGAAGTATCTGAAATCCCATGAAGAATTTAACCTGGAGCGGGTTGAAATACAGTCAGTTCATTGGCAATTTGCATGTGATTCCTTTTATAAAATAAAATACCAGTGGCAACACAAAATTGTATGTTAGTGATACTGGAAAGCAAGGTAAACAATTTCTGTTTTTGGTAAAATTTTAGAAAATCATTACATAACATTGGAGTTGACCCATGTCTGTTTACATAAGGATCCATCAAGACAAAGGGGGAAGGGATGGGAACGTTATTTTCTTCCCTTACACCAGTGTTTCTTACTGGTGTTGTTATTGACCTTTTAGGCAGGAAAATTGTGTTTTATAGGATATGTCATATCTGTGCACCTTAGATGCTACGTGCAGGTCATTTGTTCCAGTTATTTTTCCATGAAAACCCACTTTCACATTTCCAATACACCAAATGACAATGGAGGTATGGGTGCCTACAGCTCCTAGTAGAACAAACGAAGCACTCATTAACATGGTTTGGTAAAACCATGGGTCGATATCACAACTCCACGTTGCCTGCTCTCTGGAGAACAGTCACTGAAATGGAAAATTTTCGGGCAACTTTTTAAGTTTTCCTAGAATATGTCTGGTAAGACTATACTTCTGAAAGCCTAACTACCATTCTTGGTACAAGAATGTACTTACCATTGTACTTACCATTCTTGTGTCAAAATTTATTTTGAAAATAAATTTATTTGTTACATTTGTACTTACAAGTCTTATAAATGTCAAAATTTCATACAGCCCATAATCCATAGATCCAGGAAACATGAAATCTGAAAAAAGAGAAAACTACAAAGAAAGTCTTACTTAGCCAGAAACATTGTCACCAAACTTATGAAAAACAAAGATTAAAAAATATTAAGTGACCACAGACCAAAATATGCATATTGCATACAAATTCAGGAACAATAATATGTCTGATGGTTGACTTCTTACCTGTTAGAATGGAGGCTGAATGAGAATGGAATAACATCTTTATTGTTTCTAAAATAAACCAAAATAAATCAAAAAATAAAATAAACCAAAAAATAAAGCAAAAAATCCCACCTACCAACCTCAAATTCTATATCCAAATAATTCTCTATCCAACCTAAAATTCTATATCCAAATAAAATAAAACACTATTTAAAATAAAAGTTAGATACATACATTTTCAGACAGAGAAGGGCTGAGAGATTTCAATTCCAACAGACCTGACAACAGGAAATGCTAAAAGACTTTCTGTTTCCTGAAAAATATGGCTCCTGTTATATATGTGGTAAACAATCTGATAATGGCCGACAGCTCTCACATGTACTGTTCTTTTTTTACACTCTTTTTTTTTTCGCTTTGTGTTTCAGCTTAAATACTTTTTTATTTATCTTCAAGTTCAAGGTCATTCATTTTCTTCCTTATGTTTAGTTTATTCATTAGTTTATTTAATGAATTCTTCATTTGTGATTATATATCTGCCTATTTATCTATATCTATGCATATATTTATATATTTTTTTTTTCTATGAATATCTTTCCCTAGCATTTACTTTTGGTTCTTTTTTGTAGATTCTATGTCTCTGCTAAAATTTCCCATCATGTCACACCCATACCCATATTTCCCATGAAACCCACATATTTATTTGTTTTTTCAAGTTGCTATCTGATCATTCTAACATCTTCACCTGTGGTTTTATTTCTATTAATTATTTTCTCTTAAATATAGATTGCATTTGCTTGCCTGTTTGAGTGTTCTACAATTTTTTACGGAAGCTCTTTGCTATACTGTCTAGCTACCAAGTTTTAGAATTGCTGCATAGTTCTCTTTGCTCTCTGGATCTGCCTTGAGCTTTCTATACCTCAGAGTTTCTATGATTCTGTTCTTCCCTCAGCATTCAGAAAATGGGTGCCTTATGCTTTGCAATGCTGGGGATGTTTTATTTCTCACATCCAGCACTCACTCAGCCTTCTGGGGATGAAAGACAGCAATATCTCAGAGAGGTTTCTTTCAATGCTCCTGCCTGTTGCCTGCTCAGCCTTTGGTTCTTAAGAGCCCAAGGTGCTTCGTATGTATTTCACCCAGACATTAATGGTTTATTAACATTTCATTGTTTTTTTTTTTTCTTACTCCAGGCTTTGGCAGGTTCATTATTTTCTTATCCCTCTACCACTCTGCCAGGGATAAGAACAGCTGAGAGTTCTTTCTCACATAAACAACTTTTTTTTTTTTTTTTCCTGAATTTAGTTTAGGTTGCTGTTTTTTGTTGTTCAGGTGAGAACTATGGTTTCCAAAAATGTTTTAGGACCAAATAGGAGCAAACATTCACTTATTTGTTATTACTCTGGGCTCAGATCCACCAGCCCATCCTTTTTCTCTTTAGATTTTATTTGAAGTCTAATATAAACAAGTTGGAAATTGCCTTGTTGTATCCATCTTCATCCAGAGAAGAAGCATGAGGGTTTAGATTTAGAATGTCTGTACTGAATCCCATTAAACAGGGCTTAATCACTAAATTCTTGATTTTCTGTACTCTTTTAATCAAGTGGAAATATTAATTAATGCTGCTTAATAAAATGATTTTCAACAGACTTTCCAATGGCTTCCAGAGTAGAAGTGAAGATGAACTAGAGTTCATAAAAGTTCTTTATACACTTTAAAATAATATACACCTGCTGATTTTATACTCATTAAAAAATAATACTTTTTGAGTTGATAATCATTTTAAGAATGTATTCTAGTTAATTCCAATTTGTAACACAGTCATACATTAACAGTTACCATCAGTTCTGCTGAATGTTGTTGACGACTTCTCAAATTCTTCATCCTCTGTGACAGGATATGATTTTTTTCCTTGAGAAATATACAGAGTTAAATGCAAGCCAACTGGTATTTCATATACCTAAAGGAATATCTCTATTAACAACTTTTTGCTAATTCATTAGTCATTCAGAACATCATACCTACTCTTTGACTAAAATATATGTGTAAATACTTAATGTCAACCCAAAGAAACTCCCTCAAAGTCTATAAATCTAAACCAAATATTATTTAAGTTACAAATTTTTAGTTAGAAATAAGGTAGACATGAAATGGGGATGTGTGATGGGTCTAAGTAAGAAATAAAGTTCATATTCCAACATGTAAAAAATAATGTTTGATTCCATAGTGTGAATTTCTTTAAAATTCATTTTAACATCTACCATAGTTTATTTACAGTCCTAGTTTAATTACCCTTCCTTTGCAACTTGGGGAATTTAATATTTGCATGGTAATATTATTTCTTGGTAGAGGCTACATGAATTTGTGTTACTTTAGAATGTTTAGCAAGATCTAATAATAATATTACTGATGCCATCAGTTTTCAACTATCTAAATAAACGTTAACAAGGTTAACATGGATAATTGCAATCCATACATATGTGCACAATTTATCTAATTTCTGTTTTTTGGGTTTTTCTTTTTCTTTCTTTCTTTTCTTTTTTTTTTTTTTTTTGCTTGCTTGCGACAAATAATAACTCCTAGCAAATAGGAAATGACTGAGCTAAATAACATCTTATTTTCCTGAATCTATCTTCAAGTAAAGGTACAAGCAAGAACTGTGGGGGAGTGAGGCCCTAAAATAGAGGCCAGAAAGTGCATGCGCCAACTAGAATGCCAGTTGGAAAAGGTTATGAGCAAAGACATGTTTAAATTGGAACTGAATCAGAAAATTCCAAAAATGTGTGTGAGAACTCACTATCTAAAATCATGATTTTCTGGGAGATGTCAAGAAAAGAACAAAAGAGAGAGCGTGAAATGCATATAATCTATTTCAAAATGCATGTAGCCACCATTATTCTTTACCAAACACTTGGTTTAATATGAAGTCACAATGATAATATTGGGCCTCAGATCTGGCCTGTGTGACTACTAAGTTATAATTGTAAGTGTTGTGATAGCTAAGAGAAAACATGTAAGTGCTTATTGTATAACGATAAACAATAATGAATCAAGGTGAGAATACATTTTTATTACAGTATATTCAATATTAATTGTGAAAAAGTAGTTTTAGTAGTGATTGCTAAATCATTTCTCAGTAAGAAGAGGTCTAAGAGAGTCAGAGAAGAAAGTAATTTATGACTTAATTTGTTTATACCATGGTTATAGCATACTATCAAAAGGAGGAACCAAATATGGTGGGGAAAAATAGTCCTCCAAAATATAAAAATTATAGGTAAAAATGATAATAAAACTTAATGTATCTATCAGGTCTAAATGATAATGGCAAGATAATATAAATACTCAGAAATCAGATACTAAGTAATAGCATTTGATACTCTGTATGGTGTGAATAGCAAACTTTCAAAAACTGTTTATTCTGGTATATTATATGTCTAAAATCAATTGTAAGCCAGCTTTTCTGAAATACATACAATCTAAGAGGGAATACATAAATGTCTCTGAGTTGATCTACTTATATTTTTATACGTTGTAGAGCAAAATAAAATGTTAAGTATGCTTCCAACATGAGGAATGAGACACAATGTTTCAAGGCAAAGAAGTTCCTTGCAATGCCGCAGTTTATTTTGCTCACCTCATCACTCTGTCTGTCCCCATCATTAGGCATATCATCCCACCCACCGACAGCCCCAAACCTCCGAGTTCTGAGCTTATTTGCATTTCCTCTGATGGGCATGGTGTTCCCTGCCCTTATTTTTCTCTTTCTAAACTTGTAAGCCTTACAGTTAATTTTAAAATATTAATGACTTTGCTGGCTACTATTTCGGTTTCCAAACATCTGGCCAAGAAAAGGGAAACACGTCCCTCCTAGGTGAGTAGTTTTACTCTATAAAAGGAAACGGTGTTCTTAAATATTTCCTTCTTTTCAAATATCATGGGTTTTCATATTTCCAGTTCCCACTTATTCAAGCCCAAACTGCTTTAAATGTCCCCTTAGGGCTTTCTGTTTTGCCCTCCCTATTCTAAGTCATCTCACAAATTGCAAATTCTTCAGAAAGATATTCGATCATGCTCTTTTCCTCCCACATCTTCCCTGTCTTTCTCTAATCCTCCTTTCTTTAGCACTTGAGCCCATCTCCAGCCTGATAAGAATGACATTTCTTGTCTTATCTTTTCCTACTTTCTCGCATCATCAAAATGTTCTACAAATTATCTCGCATCTGTGTTTCCTTTCCCTATAGTGTTTCCTTCTTCCTTCTCACCACTGAGAATCTTTTTCTTCTCTTATTCCCTGTTTATTGATATTCCACTCACTTATTTGGCTGAGGACAACTCTCTATAGGCTATCTGCAATGTTATAGGTATTTAAAACACAGTATATCTATAATTTAATTTATCATTTTGTTAGCACCCAAACCTACATGCCTCTGTCTAACTGTGACTCATGTACCTTGGTTAAAGCAGCATTAGGAAAAAACAAGACAAAAAAAAAACAAAACAAGCCATCTAGGAAAAAAATCTGAAAACATCCTTGGCTCCTACTTGTTCTATAAATCCATTCTGACGTGTAATTTATTTCTTTTGAATATCATTTGAGTACGTCCTTTCAACTATATTCCCCACAAATATGGTCGTAGGTCAGGTATTTATCAATTTTCACTAAGGTGATTTTATAACAATAGGTCACTCAGCCCCCCAGCAATTCCATCCACTCAATAGCCACTAAAATGGGCATCTGTATCTGGATGTCTCATAAGCAAATTACGGTCAATATATTTCAAACTAAGTTCACAACTAATCTCTCTTTCTTTCAAAATATGTCTCCCTCTCTATACTCATTTTCATTACATCCTAGTCAACCTGATTTTTGCTGGGTTCTGGAACCAGCTCTTACCTGGCTTGTGAGACCCAATTGGGCGCATTTCTCCCAACCCCATCTTCGGTGACATCATGTTGACAACTTGAAATTCCCTTTCATGGGAATATTTATTCCATGGAAATTGGCAGATCTTACAATTCAGCACACTAGTTTTTGTTCTTATCAGGGAGTCAGTTTATCAGCACCGACCATCATAGTTGTTCATCTTTTCCAGTTCATCTCAAATATGTCCAGTTTTTAAGTATGTTTAACTTACCTCATGTCTGTTTTTTTCATTGTGATACGTTCATTTATACTCAAGTGGTTTTCCTGGAATAAGTTCCTCAAAATTTTACCCTTTCTTCCCTAGAGTACCCCTACATCACTGCTACTAAAGTAATCTTTCTGTAAGGAAATCTGATTATAAAACTGTTCTATTTAACATTTGTAGGAGCTCTCAAATACTAGAAAATAAAGAACAAATTTGTCAGCATACTGTGGAAGACTGTTCATAGACTTTATCTGTTCTCTTTATCTGTCTCTCCAAAATGCTTTTCTCCTGCTAGGTGTCAGGTGTCCAAACGCTATGCCTATGGAATTATTTTCAAGTCCCTCAGGTTCAACCAATATTCTTATGTCATTTCAAATGCTGTTCATTCTCATTTCAATATCCATTTTGCAAACTCAGATTGCCTTGCCTATCCAAAATCCAACTATAAACCTCATTTGGTAAACCATTCCAGATTTTTTTCAGGTATTCTCACTCCCTTCTTGTTCTGTAATTAAGACTTCTAATACTACTAATATAATGCCTTGCAACATCAAAACACACACACATTCATATGTATTATTCATTTTTCTATTCTTGCATCCTGGCCTAACCTTAGTGACTGTCCCATACAGAACAGATACCCTGTCCACATGAAAATAATCAGTCTCAAATGACAAAGCTCTCTTTTCCTCCTGGCTAACTTCAAGTCACAGAATATTTCCTATGGGCCTTCTGTGTACCAAGAATTGTGCATATTGGTTTTAGATCCTTCATAACATGTGTATTTGTAGTGCTGTTATGTTATTAGAAGGTCATCCCATGTGTGTATGCAAGTAGCTTTCTTCTAAGAGTTATGGCAACAAGTTTGAACTGTAAATGATGTCTCCTTAGCTTCCGAAGATAATTTCAAGATTGAAAGGGCACATACAGTGCCAATGAATTTAGGAATTATGGCCAACATATTCATTGCATCTGCACCTATCCACCGATCTACTATTTCCATTACCAAGGAGAATTCTAAGCACTATGTGCCTACATATATATATTCATTTAATTCTGATAATTTAATTTAGTTTACTAGTATTATAATCCCCTTTTTTCAAATGAACTCACCGGACAAAAAGAAGTTAGGTAGACTTTTTTAAGGTCACTGCAAAAATAAATGGAAGACATAGGATATAAACCTGTTTGACTCCAGAATCTCTGCTTGTAACTGCTATGTATTGACTCAGTCAGTCATTGATAAAATAACCCAGACATTCAGCAGTGAAGTGCAGATAGGTCTTTCTTTAAATTTTAAAATCACCTCGACCTTTTTTTTTTTTTCCATATCATAAATATAAAGCCAGTTTTGGTTTGGTTTAGAGAAAACATCATGGTGCCTGAATCTACTCTTTAGTATACCTCCTGATGGCAGCATAGGTGGTGGTCAGGGGAGGCATGCATGGATAAGAGGATATATATTTATGGGACACACCGTAGATGAAAAATAGTAATTGTTGTTGTTGTTGTTTTTTCACAAAGTATGTGAAATCATGGGGTCAAACTTAAGCAAATAGGATTTAAATATTATAAAGTACAAAATGTTAAACAAGACTAAAAAAGGAAGAAAAGAAAAAAGATACTTTTAGCCTCTACCAATTATTTTCAATTTATAGAAGTTTAAATACAGTCAATTATTTGGAAAAGAAGCATTTTTTTGTTTTGTTTTGCTTTGCTTTGTGAAGTTTCAGTGAAGCACTTTCATGAATCAGGATTATTTTGTTCTGAAGGTATTATTAATATATTTTAAATATACTATTCAAACATGTGGATTTTGCTGATTTTACATTTGAAATAAGACATAGTTCATGCAAAGTATTAATTGATTTATAGCTCGCTCAGTTGACTGTGATTTCAAGGAGCACAAATGTACTTACAGTAAGTGTTATAGTCTCCCAAGGGAGAGTCCACAAGGTTGAGCAAATCAGCATTGAGCAAAACAGCTACTGGAGAAATATTAACCAATTTCTGCCCAGCTTTTAATGTGTCTGAGGGGAGCTTTTGTTTTGCAGATGATCTTGCTGCTTTTGCTATCATGTAGGATTTTAGCCAGGCTTATAATATTTTTCCACTAGGGGGGAGAAAAAAATTAAGAATAAATAGAACTGTAAAATATTGAGATATGAGCACAGAATAGGAAGGAAAAGAGGCAGGCAGCCAACCAAATCCCATCTATACACCCTATCTGTCTGTTCTTCCCTATGTGCTATGCTACCAAATTCCTTCACTGGCTTTCTCCCTCCCCAATCACTATCCTTCAGGTCTCTGGGTTGAAAAGATAAGGGCCCATTTCCTTAGGGGAATCAGTTCTTGTAACAGTTAATCGACCTGCTAAGTGCTGGAGTACCCGAGGTAAGACACCCGTAGATCTGGAAAGGACAACCTGACTCACGAGAAGCATGGCTTCCCAGAGACATTTGGAAGTTTATTGATTTCAAGAGAACTGAAACCTTGGATGTACGCGCTGTTTTCTCAGAGGGGTTTATTAGGACACTATGACCCTTTCAGGCTCTGTGGCTCCGCTTTTGATAACAAGAGTCATTGTCACAGTTTAAAGATTATGCTACGACAACAAATATCACAGAGCAGTTTTAAGAAGCTTGAAGGCTCAATACTTTGAATTCAGGGTAGCCAGAATCCTAGACTTGGAGTCTGCCTTGGGCTAAAATTTGTTTGTTACTTTGTGTGTCTTTACTTTGTTGCTATTTTCTCTGTGTTTGTGTGCATAGTCACTAGTTCATTTTATTTTAATGATCCCGGGACCAAAATTGCTAGAGCCATTTGCTAGTTTCCTGAGTGTGGGGGAAACTCTGTCCTTAAATTTAAAAGAAACAAACAAACATCCAATTTACTCCCAGACTCCAAAAGGTTGCTTTTGTAAGTATTTTGTTACCGGAAGTAGAGAAGCATGGTTGCTATTTTGAGGATAGCTAAAGAATTTGATACATATTAAGACAAAGTAATATAAATGCCTTTTTTTTTTTGCTTTTTTTGACTTTTTGTTGTCTTAATGTTCCTAAGATATTTCTTTTCTTTTTTTTCTTTCCAATTTAGGTTATTATTGTTTTATTATCAGTTAATATATAAACTCACATATGTAAAACACTATTGTTTTTAAAGATTTTATTTATTTGAGAGAGAGAGAGAGAGTGAGAGCAGGGTGAGGGGTAATGGGAGATCAGACTTCCCGCTGAGCAGGGAGCCCAACACCGGGTTTGATCCCGGGACTCTGGGATCATTACCTGAGCCGAAGGCAGATGCTTGACCCACTGAGCCACCCAGGGGCCTCTGGAAAATACTGTTTAATATCATATTGGATCTATTGCAAGGAGGGGGAGACTCAAGTCTATGATCTAGGCAGAAATATGTCAAATATTAATATCCCACATAACACCACAAAGCTAATATTAAATGTCATATAAAGCAGCCAAAAAATAAAATAAGAGCTGGAATTTGTTTTGATCTCATTTGTTTTGCCACTCATTTGTAATACATGGCATCTGGCTGGCTATCTCAGACCTTTGCATTTTTGGTCATTCATTAGAACCTATGATTTGCAACAGAACATTTTCAGTCAGTATTCCACTTTTGAAAACGTAGATTTTTTTAAAGATAGCGCCTAATGAAAAAGAAAATACATTGTGTACATTTTGTTATTTTTTATCCACCTAATGAAAAAGAAAATACATTGTGTAGATTTTGTTATTTTTTATCCAGTCTAATTTAGAGTTTCAAGTCATTCAGCTACTAGTTTGAAGAACATTTATAAAATTTCTTTTCTTTTCTGAATGTTCTGAGTGAATCAATTCATGACTTTAATTTTCCCACTTTGCTTTCTTTTACAATTGATTTTGAATCTTTGGATCCCATTTTTATATTATTATATGTGTGTGTGTATAATTACATATAAATATATACTACATGTATATAATTTGGTTATATATAATACCAAAATGGGACCTAAAGATTGAATACATAATACATATTATATATTTATTATACATATGTATTTTCTTTCTATATCGTATCTAACAAAATGCACACACACACATCCATTATTCAGCTGTTCAACTTTTTATACAACTTCTTTCTCTTTGCTACTTATGGATTGTTGATGACAGGACGATAGCTTGCTACTGATTTATCTTGAGCATTGCATCATCTTTTGAGGAAAAAAAAAAAATGGCCTTATCAGAAGTATGTGTCTATTTCCATGCTGGTTTCTTGGCAACTCAACTAAGTTTTCAGCAGTTGCAAGGCATGGCTTTCTCTTAGTCTCCTAGGAGCTGGAGAGTGAATGGTTTGTCTAAATACTGATGAACAAATGTATAAATGTCCATTTGAACTAATCAAAAATTAAATTATCCTTTTGGTTTTTTACTTGTTCCTTCATTAATTCTGTTTTACATCTTCATTTTTAATGACTGTAAAATATCCTGCTATGTGGTACAAATCATATTTTATTTAAGGAATCTTCTATTTCTAGATATGGAGGAAAATTTAAATTGTTTTCCTTATATAAATATGGTAATAGGTCAATTTATACAATAATCTTTGCTGATATTCATTAGTTCTTCATGATAATTTATAAAATGTAAAATTGATTTCACCGAAAACAAGGAAATATTTTCTAAGATCATTTTTTGTTACTTAATGCTATAATGCCTTTTTTTTTTTTAAGATTTTATTTATTTATTTGACAGAGAGAGAGAGAGGGAACACAAGCAGGGCAAGTTGGAGAGGGAGAAGCAGGCTTTCCATAGAGCAGGGAGCCTCTTATAGGGCTCAATTAGAAGACCCTGGGATCATGACCTGAGCTGAAGGCAGAAGCTTAACAACTGAGGCACCCAGGTGCCCCTGCCTTTTTTTTTTTTTTTTTAAGGACACACTTTTGGCTCTATTACAATTCTCTGAGATTTTTTTTATATAAATTTGTTTTGGTTTAGTCTATTTTTTTATTTTAATAGACTTTTAGTTTTAGTTTTAGCCACAGCAAAATTGAGGGGAAAATAAGGTTCCCATATATACCTTGCCCTCCACACCCACAGTCTCTCCCAATATCAACTTCTTGGGACAGAGTGATACATTTGTTACAATTGATGAATCTACATTCTCACATCATTATCACTAAAGTTCATACCTTCTATTGGGGTTCATTGCTTGTGTTGTACATTCTGCAGATTTTGATAAAAGTATCATGATATGTATGCAGTATTATAGTATCAGACAGAATAGTATCACTGTCCTAAAAATACTGTTTTCTGCCTGTTCAGCCCTCCTCTCCCTAATCCCTGGCAACCACTGATCCTTTAACTTTCTCCATAGTATTGTTTTTTCCAGAAAGTCACATAGTTGGAGTCATACAGTATGTAGCCTTTCTAGACTGGCTTCTATCACTTAGTAGTATGCATTCAAACTTCTTCCATGTCTTTTCATGACTTAGCTTATTTCTTTTAAGTGATGAATAATATTCCATCATCTGGATGTACCACAGTTTACCCATTCACCTTCTGAAATACACCTTGGTAATTCTAAGTTTTGAAATTATGAATAAAGTTGCTATAAACATTTGTTTGCAGATTTTTGTGTAGACATAAGTTTTCAACTTATCTGAGTAAATATCAAAGAACAAGATTGCTAAATTACATGGTAAGAGTATAGAATTTTATAAAAAAAAAAAAGCACCAAACCGTCCTTCAAAGTGGCTGTACCAAGCTGCATTACCACCGGCAATGAATGAGAGTTCCTGTTGCTTCATATCCTCACCAGCATTTGACATTGTCACGTTATTGGGTTTTTTTCATTATAATAGATGTGCAATGGTCAATTTTCTTTTAAGAGAACTTTTAACACCTGATTTCCTGTTTTATTTTTGAAATCTCAATTATGTCTCTCTTATGTTGGTGTTCCCATTATTTATAGTAACAAATTCAGGCTGGTAATTATACCTTCTATCCCATTTCCTCTCTTTTTTTAATAGCTCCTGAAAATATCTAACTCATACTTATATCTCTGTCCTAATAGAACCTCAGATAGTAGGTTCTCAAAAAGGAAAGAAAATCATTCTTTAAAATCCATCTAGTTCCTGAAGTATTGAAGTAGGAAGCACAAAACGCCAACTTAACAATTGACTTAAAATCAACTTTTGAAAATTTATTTTTTAATTTGTTTTTCTTTAATTACTCTCAAGCCCATATGATGTGTCTAGAACTCTAGACTCCTTTCAGAAGCTTTCCTTAAAGAATCATTTTTGCATTCAGTCTACCTTAAAACACTCTTGTCTGTCTTATTTTTATAATTTTTAAAGTTACAGACATGAAGTACCCAATACTTATTTATTTATTTATTTATTTATTTATTTATTTATTTATTTTTCATATTGACTAATAGAATTTAAACTGGGCAAACCGGAGACTAACGTTAGAGTTTTTCCCACTGTACTGCACCTACACCATTTTTTTTTTTTCAATTATTTGATCTTAAAGATCAATAAACAACCACACCAAAGCATGGATTTCATTGTTTTGAAAATAAAAACAATAAAATTCTATATATTTAAAGTAAGAGAAAAGATTTATATGCATAAAACAAGAATGGCAGTGAATGAGGGACTTAACATAGTTTGACACCAGGTTTTACAGAATTTTGGAGTGTGTGACTCATTCTAAAAGTGTACCAGGTGGAAGGCAGAAAATGTAGTGAAAACTGGTCTCAAAGATCTGCTACCATAAGAAAATTTGTTATGTGTTGTTTACCTTGCAAGTTTAAAGGTATCAGGGCAAATTCTGATTTGGAGTAAGAAATATGTGTTTGCTCATTGGCTTAGTTGAATCAGACTTTCTTGACTACCTTAACTTAGGATAAGACATTCAAATATTTTAAATAAAAATGTTTCTAGTTTATATTTCATATTTTATGAATTTTTGTTAATTTGAATCTGGTGAATAGTTGGTTGCATTTCTAACATGCATATTTATAGGCATTTCTAGAAATTATAATAATATTTTGGCAAAACTTAATAACCCAGATTACCATTTGCACAGTCTAGAGGGCTATTTATAAATATATTTATCAATTAAAAAAAATTTCTTTTAGGAGTCAATTTAACTGCAGTTAGAAAGATGTGCTCTATTTTCACAGCAAGGGTGCTAGAGCAATGTTTCTTCTGACTATTGTTTGTGGTGCCCACTGAGTCAGTCTTGACGAAGATTCTCTAATCTCTGCCCACAATAGACAATGGGACAGAATGGAATAGTTTAAGATAAGATAGGTTAAGATGATAGTTCAGATAAGATAGAGTAGGATGGTATAGGATAGGATAGGATAGATAGGACAAGTAGAATAGAATAGGATAGGATGCAATGAAACACAATAATAATATAGTAAAAGGTATCATAGATAATGCAGATTAGTATTATTTTGTGAAACATTCATATAAGTTGTGTATTCATATCTTATATACCTGGAGGAAATCCCCTGGAAGTAGAATCTGGAACAAGTTTAGTATAAGGGAAGTTTGTAAGTGTATGCCCTTGCAGGGCATGTAGGAGGCACCCAGTAAGAGAGGAGAAGAGAAGGACATGAAGGATAAGAACTGCATTAGGCAGATGGAGATGTCCATGTGCAATACAATCTCAGTGGAAACCTGAGCTGACCTGCTTAGAGCAAGGAGGCATGATGTTCCTTGAGAACTATAAAGAGTGGGGGAAAGAGGGTTGTGTCTTTATCCACTTCCCCATCAATCAATCATTGGATGCAAGCTGCTCAGAGAATCCTGGGCTCTTGGTGGCCCATTTCAGCTGAGATAATTCCCAAAAAGGATTACTGATGTTTGAAGGTATCCTGCCTTCACAGGTATCCAGCGGCAACCCCAGTGAGTCCTTCACTCAAGAAAGCTCTTAGTGGGCTATCCCAGCATCCATCCAATCTTATAACAACCCTAGAATGCTCACTTTTTGCATTAATGCATGCAGCGGGTTTAGTAGTGTCCTTCCAAAATTCCTGTCTACCCACAACCTCAGAATATGATCCTATTTAGAAATAGGGTCCTTGCAGATATAATAAAGGTAAGATTGAGACAAAATCATACTGGCCTGGGGTGGGCCCTTAAACCAATGCAAATGAGCTTCTAAGAGAAAAGGACATGCAAGAGACACCAGGAAGAAGGTCATGTGAAGACAGAGCCAAAGATTGGTACTATGCTGCCACAAAGAGAGGAGCACCAGCAGACACCAGAAGCTGCAAAAGGTAAGGAAGTTTTCTTATCTACAGCCTTTGGAAGGAGCGTGGCTCCGTTGAAAACTTGATCTCAGTCCTCTGGCTTCCTGACTTTTCTGAGCTCAATAAGTATTTATCGTTTTAAACCACCAACTTTTTGACAATTTGCTACTGAAGCCCTAGGAAACTAATATAACACATTTATATTATTTTTAGATTTCCCTGTCCTATACAAAGGGCACCAATTATCCCTAACCCCAAGGACAAAAACATTTGTGTAAAATGTTGAATCAGATCATAAAAAGTGAAATGAGTTTGTTTTTCATGTAAACTTATTGGGTTACATAAGTAATTATTATTAATTAACATATTTTAATATTTTAAAAGTATATTTTTAGCAAGAAAATACAATCAAGCTGGCAGCTATAAATCAATATGTTAGCTCTTGACCTTGAGGCAAATGAATTAAATTTTGCACTAAGAAGAAAACCATTGAGCACAAATCCTTGGTATAGATAAAACTTCATCACTCATACCGTAAGTCATCAAAAACAAGAACAAAGACATAATAAATAACTTCTAGATTGTTTTGCATAAACTGCTACGCAAGTATTTGAAGAAAAGAAGGAAGGGGCGAGGAAGAAAAGAACTTAAGAAAAGAAGGAAAGGGGGCGCCTGGGTGGCTCAGTGGGTTAAAGCCTCTGCCTTCGGCTCAGGTCATGATCTCAGGGTCCTGGGATTGAGCCCCACATCAAGCTCTCTGCTCAGCAGGGAGCCTGCTTCCCTCTCTCTGCCTGCCTCTCTGCCTACTTGTGGTCTCTCCCTCTCTGTCAAATGAATAAATAAATAAATAAATAAATAAGAAAAGAAGGAAAGAAGGATAAAAGGGGAAGAAGAAGGAAGGAGATATTTTATAATCTATAAAAATACCCAGGGCATCCCCCAAACCTCACTGTAGGAAAATGTTGCTGACAGCTGAGTGTAGAAAAGATTTTAAAAGAAAGGTTATGGAAAGATTCTGCAGAGCAACACAGACCTTTTACTGATGGTTTACCTTTTTAATTTTTTGCATTTTACTCGTGGACCACAAGGAGATTTCAGGGAAGGTAATCAATCTTTTTGTTGTTGTTGTTCCTGGAGTGACAATGACCGTAGTAGAAGAGGATTTCTGAAAGAGAAAAAATATATATTTCAGATGGAAGTTGCCATATAACATATAATAATGATGATGATGATGATGATACCTTTATATACTGGCTTACAATATCCTTTATACCTTCATAGACACACACACATGTAATAAATTATATAAACAGTTAGCAAAATCTATGTGCTCAGGTGGCCCCTATTCAGTCCCCTTTGTTGCCTCCTTCATGTCAATTCATTTCCTTTTTGGAAGATGCTTCATTGTGATTTTCTGCCTTTGCACTGTATTGCACTTCACTAACTCACGTTCCTTCAACATGACTGAAGTCCCAGCAAAAAGAGCTCTGTTGCTAACACAGATCCGTGTTTGTGTGTAAGAAATTTGCTCCTCTGGGATGAAATCACAGATGCACAAATGCTCAAAGTGCTCCAACTTCTCCCAGGAGGGCTGGCTTACATTTCCAGAAGACATCCCCAGGGTGAAGCACTTTTTAAAATAATGCTTTTAACCTTTGCTTTTGTTCACAGTACAGCTTCAAGCTCCCAACTTTTTTCTGCCAACTGTAGGGCCACTTAGCTGGCTGCTGGGAGGTAAGCAATACTCCTGTTGGTGGTTGTGTAATTCTAAATCTTATTTAGGAACAGAGGTCATAGTGTAGATCAAATAATTGTTGTAATTGTGTAAATGGACTATTGCCTCATGGCGGGCAGCTAGAAAATAAATATTACTCAGTAGCCAGACCCTGACCCACTATATTATGTCCATCCTTTTTAGGAGTGTTTGATACAGGTGCCTGTATGAGGGCAGATAACACGCAGGATATGGATGCCTTGTGTTTTTGCACAGAGAAACAGGTTGCAGAATCCACAAAATGCCTGTTGTCAGGAACCAGAGGAAGATGGTTGGGCTTTGTGTATTAAACCATAACTATTATTGGAATACTAAAAATGCAGCGCTGTGATCTCCAGTGGGACTAAAAGACAGACCAGCTTTCTCCTACCAAGTGGGTCAGATACTTGGAACATTCCTCTAAAGTTGTTCCTAAAACACTTCACCAAGGCTAGGAATCTTCTCAGTTGACTAACACACTTTGCTCCGCAAAGCAGAGTAAGAACCGCCTGTGGCTGTCTGTTCTTCCATTTAGTCAGGTCAGCTGTGGTAATACATTTCTTTGTTTTATAGTTGAAGCTCTGGTGGTCCTCTTCAGAAAGCCACTGTAGTACTACCAGAAAATCATTTATGCGAGGACAGATAAGTGGTCTACTTTGTTTGCTGCTGCATTCCCAGGGCTGAGAACAGCACCTGACGTAAAATCGGAAGTTAATACATGTATTTTAAATGGATAACTTTTGTCAGGCCAAGGGTGTACTTACACAATGTCTGCCACACAATTAGGATAATTGGTACTTATCCTAAAATACATACTGACTTGCCCTTCAGAATAGATTTTAACATGGGGCGCCTGAGTGGCTCAGTCAGTTGAGCCTCTGACTTTTGATTTAGGCTCAGGTTGTGATCTTAGTGTTGTAAGATGGAGCCCCAGGTAGAATGCCGCACTGGGTGTGGACCCTGCTGAAGATAAGATTCTCTCTCTTCCTCTCCCTCTGTCCCTCCCCACTTCCCGCTCTAAAAATAATAATAATAATAATAATAATAATAATAATAATAAAGATTCTGGGGCTCCTGGGTGGCTCAGTGGGTTAAAGCCTCTGCCTTCGGCTCAGGTCATGATCTCAGGGTCCTGGGATCGAGCCCCACATCGGGCTCTCTGCTCACCAGGGAGCCTGCTTCCCCCTCTCTCTCTGCCTGCCTCTCTGCCTACTTGTGATCTCTCTGGCAAATAAACAAATAAAATCTTTAAAAAATAATAATAAAGATTCTAACAATATTCACAATGCAATTTGGATAAAAGAGATGCTACAATTTGAACTATTTTATCCATAATTCAAAAAACAGGCACTTTCTTCATACTTCGTTTTTGCTGCATACTCTGTATGGTGCTATGATGCTTATAAGAGAAAAATTAAACTTGGTCCCTACAGTGTGTAGCTTATATTCTAATTAGGATTACAAGAACAAAACTTGTAAAGTAATGGTTTAAATAACTACTTTTTTTTTTTTTTTTTTTTTTTTCCTTTTCAATAGTCATTTATTTTTTTTTTATTATTTTATTTTATTTTTTTTTAATTAATTTATTTTTTAAATTAAAGCATAATGTATTATTTGCCCCAGGGTATATGTCTGTGGATCCTTAGGTTTACACATTTCACAGCACTTACCATAGCACATACCCTCCTCAATGTCCATAACCCAACCACCCTATCCCTACCCGCCCCTACCCCCCAGCCACCCTCGGTTTGTTTCATGAGTTTAGGAGTCTCTTATGGTTTGTTTCCTTCCTGATCCCCTCTTGTTTCATTTCCTTCTCCCACCCCCCACAACTCCCCCCCCGCCTCTCGAATTCTTCATATCAGAGAGATCATATGATAATTGTCTTTCTCTGATTGACTTACTTCGCTTAGCATAATACCCTCCAGTTCCATCCACGTCGTTGCAAATGGCAAGA
>CM052899.1:156860388-157024841 GCA_028534135.1 Potos flavus | reverse complement strand
GCGTCGCTTTGGATTTACTTTCCCACACGTCCTACCTTCCGGAAAGTGGTCAATTTTCTGTTCCTAGAGGTGCTGTTCGTCTTCTCTTCTATTTTCTGCTAATTTTGTAGTTGTTTAGAGTGGTTTGATAACTATCTAGCTGAACTTCTGGGATCAGACACTATCTCTGCCTCTTACTCTTCCGCCATCTTGCCTCCTCTCCCTAAATAACTACTTTTTAAGTAAGTGCCTAATGGAAGGCAGAAATCAGTGTGGAAGACCCAGGAAAAAGCCTTCCAGATTTTCCCTCAAGGAAGGACTTGTCCCAGCTGCCATGAATATGGTCAGCAGACAGCCTCCAGTTACTGGCCTCTTCAGTTCGACCATGGGTTTGCCTCAACTGCAGAGGAGACACCTCATGGGGGGTTACTCCATTGCTTTGGTCGTCCATATCTGGTGACTGAGTGAGTCAGGCATAAAAACATCTGGCATTTTGGCCCAACATGGGCCAACACTGATAATCAATATTCACTCCACATTTCCCCAGGAGGTTTACCAAGGTTTTATTGGGTCTGTATTACAATTCAATTTCTTCTTCTCTCCCCTCCTTCCACAAGTGTTGATCCTAAATGAATATGCATCTCCGTTTCGTGTCTCATATTGGGAAACATAAACCATAACCTTTAGAATGGCTAGAGGATATGATAAAAGGTAAAAAAAAAGAATACTTGATGGCAAAAAAAAAAAGGCCAATGGTTTTGGCAATGAGGGCATTGCTGAGGAAGAAACTGTTAATAAAATAATGGTAAAAGTCGTACATTGAACACACTCTGTGCCTTGTTCTATGATAAAAGATTTATGCAGTTTATACATATCACTTCATTTAATATCCAAGCAAATATCCAATTTAATAAGTTAGACTGTAAGATCCATGTTTTGTGGATTAGGAAAGTTGTGGCTAGAGGAGACAAATGATTTTACTTTGCTTGTGAGTGGCAGAGTTTTCAAAGCTAGTTTGATGAATCAGACTCAGTTCTTGTAAAGAAGGTTAAGTTCAAGTTGGACCAGATAATTTACAAGGTAACAGTTATTTGTAGGATGTATAGACAAGAGGTTTAATGGAACAGTCTCAGATATGGGCTTCTCATTTTTCATATCCTCATCTCTCAACTTGTTATAGTATAGGGTCTTGATATTGAGTTAGTATTTTTCTGGATACTTTATTTCTGCTTCTAGATTACATCCTGCAAAAACTTCTTGAAAATAACATCTCCTAATTATATAGATTCCATCCCCTCCTTGTCATATCTTACCCATACCTTCCACACCTGGATCATAGACTAGTTTCCACCCTTTGTTTTAATGCTTGGCAACACTAAGATCTTCACAAAGAGATCATTTGAAGGTGTGGTTTTCCTAAACCTTCTCCCTTCAACCACCTACTGTTTTTTTCTACTTAAACAATCTATTCTTAGCATAACATCCTAGACTATCTCACTGTCCAGAGATGTAACATCTTTCATGTGTTAAAATCTGATATTCCTTGACCAATTCTAAATAAGTACTCCTCCAAAATCTCCACACTTTTCCCACGGAAGTCAGTATTCAGCTTAACATTACCAAAATGACTCTTTACTGTCCAGTTTTCCAATATTCTAGAATTTCATCTGACTCATTTTCCTTCCAATTTAACCTCAAAATTTGCTTAGTCATTTCAATGATATTCTCACTAACATCCTCCATTCTCATCTTCTTTGGATTGTGCCATGTACATATTGACCAACCACACTTTCTTTTCTGTTATGCAAAGAGCAAGCCTCTTTGAAAGTCCATGGCTCACTATCAGGACTCCTTCTGCAGGCAAAAGAGCTGCACCAAGCTAGAATTTTCATGGAGTCAGTGTCTTTCTCCCCCTCACAGGTGAAGGGATCACAGCTCCTCATGGACCCCTGACTCTACATGCTGGATGCCTGGCTCTCAGACAACTCCTGGAAATAGCTGCATTCAAACATAGATTGCTTGTCATCACAATGATAATTTTATTTTCAAGCTTGAATCTCAAATAGAAAAGGCAATAGCATATGGGTGCAATGTGATGAGTTTCTCATACCTATATTTATTCCTATTATTTTAAAAGTAGACCCAAGGCTTCTGGGACAGGGAGAGATTATTATTGTTGTAGTAATAACCGTATTGATTCTTCTTTGGCTCAATTCTCCTCTCTTCCAGAGCAATGTGATGAGAGTCAGATGTTATCCTACACATACCAGGTTCTGTATTATAGGGCAGGAACCCTGAAAATATGAATCTCGTACTTATACACCTTGTTTCTTTCACCTCTTGAGAGGAAAGAAATTTAATATCTCTAATGTAAACATATCCTCCTGGGGAAGAGAAGGGTAAAGGCTCTGTTTTTGCCCTCTGGAATACCAATCAGTGTCTCCAGAGGGAAAAGAAGGTAAGTCTGCAGGTTTATGACTCTTAGAATTTCCCTATGGTTGCTGGGGTGGGATTAGTTTTATTATCTTTTGGATAGGAGTAGATGGCTCTAGATCTAACGTGCTTGGAAGTGAAGAGCAAATAGGTCTGAGGTAAAGGAGACATTCTCTAACATGTCAATTCACTTTGCTCAAGAAGCCAAAAATGCAGAAAGCATTTTCAAAAGATCTCTACCATTCCACAGTGTTTGGGACCATAAGTACATTCTGAGGATCTAAGTGCATCTGGTCCTACTCACTTCATCATAGGGATGATGAAAGAGAAGCTGATTTATAACCTCTCTTGTTAATCTTAAAATTTTGAGATTCTCCTTGGGGCGCCTGGGTGGCTCAGTGGGTTAAAGCCTCTGCCTTCGGCTCAGGTCATGATCTCGGGGTCCTGGGATCGAGCCCCGCATCGGGCTCTCTGCTCAGTGGGGAGCCTGCTTCTCCTCTCTCTCTGCCTGCCTCTCTGCCTACTTGTGATTTCTCTCTCTCTGTCAAATAAATAAATAAAATCTTAAAAAAAAATTTTGAGATTCTCCAATAAAATATGTTTCTTATCTCATTCCAGGTGATACAGTAGAAGTTGTCCAGAGCCTGGTGCCCTGTATGTGGTGACTATGAAGGATCAGTTGTGCACATTTTTTTTTTTTCTGAGCTTCCTAATGCTACATATCTGATATTTTTCACCAGCTATTCTCTCAACATTGCTCAGCAAATATTTTGTTCAGCTTTATCAGCTACATTCCTGATTCCTCACAAGTTTAAAATTCTCTAAATTTCAGCACCATTTCAGGCTTAGATCCCTTACTGTTTATATCACACACACACACACACACACACACGGAAATCAATACGTTTTTCATGCTTTCATCATTATTCAGTTTCAACACAAAGCCCTCTCCCATCCCCTTGCTCCTAAAGCCATCCACCTACCTCATGAGAATTGTAATAAAGTCTATGTTTTTTTGCTTTAACAAAATCAGATTTAAATATCCTTTCCACAAAGTGTGAGCTATGTAATCTGGGCCATGTCATAATTGCTTCAGTTTCCTCTTTGGAAAACTAAAGGTATTAAAAACTCCTCTGGAGGAAGATTAGGAAGTAGAAAACATAAACCACTTAACTTAGTACCTAGTACTAAAATTGTGATTATTACTGTTATTATTGTATAATTGTTTCATAATTGTTCCATCTTTTGCTTTGGTGCTTTAAGTATATGCCCTTTACCTGCCTTAACCTCAGCAAAAAAAAGAAAGTCTTCTGTTCTTAATAGATAATTCTCTGATCCACACTACTCTACAATTATACAATTCCTTCCTTTCTGTCTTTTCTTGCATTGCTAAATCCCTGAAACCTAGCATTTATTTGCTCACTGCCCTCACAGCCTCCATAGCCTCATCTCCCATTGTTTCCTCATTTTCCCATTGTTGCTTAGTCCCAGCTTTCTAATGCCTGAATTCACAGGACTGGCTTCTCAGATCACATCCCCATTTGCCCTCCTGCAACAATTGCAAGCATTGACCACATGATCTTAAAATCATCCTTTACCAAGTTTCCTGAGAGTGTTTTCTAATTCTTCTCCGGACAATCTTTGTCATTCTTTTTTGTTAGATACTTGCCTTGTATATACATGTCCCCCGGAAGCATCATCTTCCTGGTTTATCCCTTGCTGTAGTTTCTGTGAGCCAATCACTATGGACAAGGCTTCCCTTTCTCTGACATGAAAATGTCTTCCCACATACTTCTTATATTTGCTTGTTTTGCCCATCTGGTAAACTGCTGGCATCTCCATTATTCTCAGCCCTTAACTAGACAACCCAAAATCGTATGTATAACCTAAGAATTAAAGCTCTTTCATCAAAAGATTCCCTGTGTAACTCAATTGAATAAAGAAATATAAAAGGGGGAAAAAGGAAAAGAAAAACAGTGAAGAAGACAACAAGCATAAACTTATGGTCTGTCTTCTGGATGTTCTCAATTGCTGTGTTTTATAAAATTGCAAGAAAAAGAAGTAGTATTCTTCATGATGTTCATGATATCTTGACATTTTTTCTTTGCAAATTCTTCTGGAAGACCTCTGTGAGTTCTTAAAGTGTTAAAATAAGACTACATCATCTACTATAAGAGCAAAATAAGTATATAGGGGGAAAAGTCTTGATTTGATTGTCCTGAAAAAAATTCTCTAAGATGTCACAAGCAGATAAATGCCTACCCCTGACTCTGTAGAGGTCTTATTAATTGTTCCCACTGTTTGCATCTGTTTTACTAGTCTTATGAATCTTTAATGAAGGCTTTGTTCACAGAAAAGCAACTTTTGGTGAAACTAGTTATTTACTGACTTGCTACAACTTAAGAAAAATGTTGCGTCTGTTTTCTTTCTTCGACGTTTCTTCATACCTGAGCTTCTGTCTTCATGTTACATAGTCAATATGCCTAAAAGCTTCCTCTTCCCCTAGAGCTGCGTTTTCCCACGTTGGTATCTGGTGCCTCACTTCTGGCCACTCTGCATTCATCTGGTGCTCTGGTCCCTGGCCCTTCTGTGGTGTTAGCCTGCCTCGACAACAGCTTCAGTGGAATTGCTCACAGCTTTTCTCCCTCCTCCCACACAGTTACCTTCTGGCACAATCTTCCGTCCAGTACTCAGAGCTGCTGCTTAGAAACAGGAACTAATGCAAGTGCATGAAAACTACAGTGCAAATTCTATAGCCATGAACTATAGGACAAATCAATATTCATATGCAATAGTAATTCAGTTTTTTAAAGGTCTTCAGTGTAGGTTACACTTATATCTTTAGCTGGTGAAAATCAGGTAAACGGAGATATCAAATACGAGCCGGCTTTGCTGCAGCTCTTTTCTATGCCTGGGATGTGTTTTCCTGAGATTATCTATTTGGCTCATCCCTTCATCTCCCTCACTTGTTTGCTCAGATCTTGCTTTCTCAATGAGATCTACTTTGACAGCCCTGTTTCATACTTCAAACTATTCCAACTGTCCCCTCTGGTATTCTGGACCATCTCTACTTTGCTCAACTTTTACTTATTTTCCCCATAGGACTTAAATCTGATAATATATAATCTATCTACTACATTTTCTACTTTCATTTTTAACTCTTAATTATATAACCTAGCTTCAGCAAGGCAGAGACTTTTGTTTCGCTGGATCTCAAACACCAGTATCCTGTCAGTAATAAGTATATAAAAAATACTCTAAGAATGAAAAGAAGGAAGAAAGGAAAGAAGGAGGAAGAAGAAAGAACAATGGAAGCAAGGAAGCAAGGAATGAAGGAAGGATAGCAATCATAAGCCAAATAAATAATTAGTCTCTCTGCAAAGTTATTTATATTTATTTATATATATATTTATTATTTATAGTTATTTATATTATTAAAGTTATATTTATTTCAGGTCAGTTCAACAAATGTTTTCTAAATAACACTATACTATAGGTATTACTCAGTGTTATGGTACATTGAAGATATGCACCCTTAGTTAAAGGAACCTGTAATAATTTGGGAATACAACCATCTCTTTCTAATGTAGTAAAGTATTATAGACGTTGGAATACTGTGTAATGAAAGTGCTATGACAGATTTGCACCTTACCTCATCCTAATTGCTTCTAGATAATACAGTCCATGGCATGGGGGTGCTATGGGAAGGGCAACAGTAGAAACAGGGACACCAGTTAGGAGGCTCATGTTCTTCAGATAAAACCACATGTGTGTGTGACTGAGAGCAGTGGTAATAGTAACAGGAAGGCATGGATGGATTTCTGAAGTCCTTAGGAGATAAAATCAGAGGAACAGGGTGAATAATCAAGCATGAGAGATTTGCTTGTAATAAGGCATGGATTTAAAAATAAGCAAATCAAATCTGCTCATCACTGCGTGACCATTATATCATACTGTCACAAGAGAATAGAAGGGATAAATGCAATTCAGTGATTAGAGCAAAAGTATCGGGAAGACATGGGACAGAGAAATTCCAGTTTGGAGTGTTTCTAGTGTTTCCAGCCATTGACAGTGAAATAATACTACCAAAACCAGGCGTTGGGAAGGATTGGGAACAAGTGTCACTTCAAACACCAGCAATTAATCAGTTTTGTTTTTTATATTTACATATTTAATTTACTCTAAGACAAATCAGTAATATTTTTAAAATTCCAAGAATGGTAAGAAAAGAATATGTCAATTTAGCCCATTTTTCATGGTATCAAAGACCTAAGGAAAATAATTAGGAAAAAAATGCATGTAAGGTGTTGTACTTACTTAAGACAAGAATATCCTTAAAAGATTCAATTATTGATTTGTATGGTTTAATAAATATCTATTCGTCCCATAGTGCATAATTATTCACTCCATGAGGGTAGGCACATTCTCTTGTTTGCCCCTCTCCTGCAGCCCAGGACTTGAATAAACCTTTTGATGGCTGAAGAAATTAATAAATACTCAGATTATTAATAACATGGGATTTGGAATCGGAGAGAAATGTTTTAAATCCTAGATCTGCCACCTAGTAGTTGAGAAAGCTACTTGATATTCTGAACTTCAGTGTCCTCATATGTAATATGGAAAGAACAATAGGTCTACCTCACAGGGTTGCTGACATTTTAAAGTAATGATCAGTTATTATTTAAAACAGCGTAGCACCTAGCATGTAGTGTGTGTTCAATAAATGTTAATAATTATTATAATATTCCAGTTTGTATGCCAGGTAGATCTTAAGCCACAAGTGAATTTGAATATTTAAGGCAGCCTTCAAAAACCAGTGACCACTGTGTACTTAGTAAGCCAGAGGGCAAATCCCTTTCAGGAAATCTCAGTGAGAGACATATTTTCAACACTTTTCCTATAAATCCTCACTTCATTATTTCACCATATTTTCCCTTTTCTTTGTTCCTAATCAGAGATAAGAAATATGTCAAATAACAAAATGCTTAAAATGAAACTCTCTGCTTTATAGTGGGAAGTGCTGAGTAAAAACTAGTCATTTCTAATAAACATTTTATCCTTTTAGAGCGTACAGATGAATTATATTTATGCATGAAATATATTCAGTGGCGTCCACAAACTTGTGAAGTAGGTGTATCAGAAGACTAACAAAAGTTTCACTCTACTCCCTAGAAATTGATGGGGTCCTATAAAACAAATGTTGTAGCTTTAATATTGTCTAAGAATGTTCCAGAATCACAGTAGGCCTAGGACACATTTTAGCTGTTAATTAAATGGGTAAAAACTGCTTGATTAAACGACTTTCCTTCCAACCCCCCCAATCTTTTTTTTTAATTGAAGTATAATTGATACAAAATGTTACTCTAGTTTCAGGTGTACAACATAGAGATTAGACAACTCTATACATTACGCTATGCTTACCACAAGCACAGCTATTATCCGTCACCATACAATGTTATTATAATACCATGGAATATATTCCTGATGCTGAACCTTTTGTTCCTGTGATTTATTCATTCCACAACTGTCCCTCCTAATCCCCTTCATCCATTTCACACATGCTCCCATTCCCCTGCCCTCAGGCAAAAACCAGTTCATTCTCTATATTATAGACCTGTTACTATTTTGTTGGTGATGGTGGTGGTTGGTTGGTTGGAAGGTTCTGTTTTCTTAGATTCTACATGTAAGTGAAATCATATGTTATTTGTCTTTCTCTCTGACTTATTTCACTTAACATAATACCCTTCAGGTCCATCCAAGTTGTACAAATGGCAAGGGTTCATTCTCTTTTATGGCTGAGTAATATTCTATTTTATAAATATACCATATCTTCTTTATCCATTCTAATTTGAAAAGGTATATGCACCCTTATGTTTATTGCTGCATCATTTACAATAGCCAAGGTCTGGAAGCAACTTGTGTGCATCAGTAGATACCACCTTCCTTTTAGAGAGCCATATCATTTATTAACAAGGTTCTCTAGAGGAAAACATAAGAGAAACTGTAGTGTTAGAGTCATTGACCACATGAGAGCACAAATATAAAATTTAGACTAAGAAATACAGACAGCATTAAGGACCTCTGGCAAAGGAAATAAAAAACTAGTAACGGAAATGGATTCATATGGACAAGTTCTGTTTGTTTTATTCATTCCTCTATTCAGGCAATTACTTATTTGATCACTTACACATTCCACTAATTAAACACCAAATAAGTGCCAGGACATTTTCTAGCTGCTGTTACTGATAGCTAATGGCTATAAGGTCTTCCATCCAACTAACAAATTAAAGCAGTCATCTCCCTAACTTGACTCTTCTGTGAAATGATGAATAATAATAGCCACCTACCTACTAGTGTTACCTCCACGACTAAATTCTGATGAGGAATCTTTAGTTTTGTTTTTGGCAAAATCAAACAAAAAATATATGATATGCTGGGAATGGATACTCCAGATACACAGAGGATTCCCTTGGAATGTTGTAGAAGGATATTCTAAAAACCAACCAACAAACAACTAAATAGAGTTGGAAAATGATTTCTGTTTAGGCAGTGTTGCCCAAAGGCAGGACAAATTTCCTGAAAGAAAAGTTTCCTTAGAATTCCTTTTGCTACTTTGAATTATTGATTTATAAAACTTGACATTAGCACCCCTTATAGAATATTTTTTGTAGAGTGTTCTGCCAAGAATTCTAAGCAAGATTACTAAGGCCATTCAAGCATATGGAAACAGTTTGATAATTAATAATTCCATTCAAGATCCCACACTGGATACACCTTGGAAAACATGTTCATCTTCCAAGTAGTTATCATAGTCTGCCCTGCTGGACGTGGTGTTCAGGATTACAATCCATCTCAACACAGCAAATTGAAGGATAAATCCTATTTGTCCCTTTTGGTCATTAAAAAGAGCTGACTGGAAATCTAGAAAGCTTATGTTATTGACATGCCCATCACTAATTTGGATAACATCAAGACAAATGTACTTAATACATTTAATACAGATGATCAAGTAGAATTCCTTGTTCAATACTTTTTTAATTTAAATTCAATTAGCCAACATATAGTACATCATTAGTTTCCGATGTAGAGTTCAGGAAATTAATAATAAATGCAGTTCTTTTTGGTTGAATGTGTCAACAACCATGTTATAATATGTGTGTATGTGTGAGTGTGTATGTATATTTAAGGTTACAACGAATGTCAGGGAACAATGTCTTTACCGATATGTTTGCATTATCCTCATGATCATCATTTGATCATCTTTTGAGCACCTTTTCATGTGCCTGTTGGCCATCTGTATGTCTTCTCTGAAAAAAAAAAAAAGTCTATTCAGGTCCTCTATTTTTTTTTTTTTTTACGTCCTCTATTTTTCAGTGAGATTATTTTTGTTTTGTTTTATTTTGTTTTTGATGTTGAGTTGTAGGTCTTCTTTATATATTTTGGATAATAGCCTCTTATGAAATATATCATTTGCAAATGTCTTCTCCTATTCAAATAGTAGGTTGCGTTTTCATTTTGTTGATGGTTTCCTTTACAATAGAAAAGCTTTCTAGTTTGATACCATCCTAATTGTTTATTATTGCTTTTGTTGTCTTCGCCTGAGGAGAGAGATCCAAAAAATTTTGATAAGACCAATGTCTAAGACATTAATGCCTGTTTTCTTTTAGGAGTTTTGTGGATTCAGATTTTTAATCCATTTTAAGTTTATTTTTGTATATGATATAAGAAAGTGACCCAGTTCCATTCTTTTGCAGTGCAAAATGTTTATGGTTTTTATGTCATCTATGAGTCCATGATTATTTGAAAAACATATGGAAGTGAGTCGGATAATATATACAAATTCTTTTGCCCTTCTTGAAGGAAAGATATAATGTAAAGCTTGTAATTAATTCTTCAAAGCACTGTGTTTTCCACCTAATAAATCTTTTAGTGTTAAAATATACTTACTTCAATAAAATATGACTTTCCAAATGAAAGAGTAAGTCTTTATTTTTATTTTTATTTTTTAATTTTAAGAGTAAGTCTTTAAAACATATATCAAACACCAGTTTTCTGTGATTAACATTCAGTAGTTTCCAAGTTAAATTTTGATAGAGTGGACAATAATCAGAAAACAAATGTATTGCAAAACTTAATCTTGAAACCAAAGAAATTGTAGGAATTCAAGGGAAATTTTTTTTTTAAAGATTTTATTTATTTATTTGACAGAGAGAGAGAGAGGGAGAGATATCGAGAGAGGGAATATAAGCAGGGGGAGTGGGAGAGGAAGAAGCAGGCTTCCCGCTGAGCAGAGAGCGGGATACAGGGCTAGATCCCAGAACCCAGGGATCATGACCTGAGTGGAAGGCAGACACTTAACAATTGAGCCACCCAGGTGCCCCAAGGGAAAAATATTTTTAAATCCTAACTTAGAAGTGGTTACATTTCATAAAGAGGAGGGGAGGTTGCGCACATGTAGTCAATTACCCAACTAATCAAAGTGCGTGTTTGACTTATATACTGTCAGTGTTTGCCAGAGTAGAGGCTAGAAATTGCCTTAATGAATTGCAACTTGGTAAAATGCTGATTTCTAATCTCACATGTACTAAAGCAGTGTGAGCAGGTAGAGATTGGCATTGTCCAATTTACTGAAACATGTGAGAGATCTGGTAGAAACCTACCAGATTAGAACATTTATTAAAGGTTATAATCCTAATTAGTCACTAGAGCAGTTTTGGCTGAATAAGTCTAAGATGAGGCCTGAAATATGTGTTTTGTTTTGTTTTTTAAGAGTTTATTTATTTATTTGACAGAGAGAGACCCAGCGAGAGAGGGAACACAAGCAGGGGGAGTGGGAGAGGGAGAAGCAGGCTTCCCGCCGAGCAGGGAACTGGATGTGGGGCTAGATCCCAGGACCCCGGGATCATGACCTGAGCCAAAGACAGACGCTTAACGAACTGAGCCACCTAGGCACCCCTGAAATATGTGTTTTTAACAAATATAACCAGAAACACTTGAGAAATATTCTTCTAGTCAGTGAGCTCTAAAGTACAGTAGATGAAATCATTCATTGGAGAGTAAAAAGAAAAAAATTCTGTTTTTATTTATTTTTCATCTCACCTTTTTAAAATTTCTCTTTTGGGCAGATGAACTCTCAATGTCTATTTGAATAACCTGGAACAAGCTCCTTTCAGGCCATGGTTCTCAGTTAATTTACCTGTAAAATGAGGGTGTTGGACTAAAATGATATTCAAACATTTCTCATCACTTAAGTGGGTTTGAAAACAATTTTGCGACAAACACTTTAAAAGTGAGGCTAGATAGAATAGAAGAAAAAATATCATAGGGCATCACACACAAAAAAATGTAATTGCTGCATTACAAAGCTTTAGTTTGGTTATGTGTATATAAATATATTGGGATGTGATGTAAAACATTGGTTTTTACAATGAATTGTGGCCAAAAAATTTGAAAAATGCTTCACTAGAGGACTTCTAAAATTCCTTTAATTTGAAAATGTTTAAAATGCAATATTTCTTTCCCAGGCTAGAAACTTTAAGTGCAGTATCATCAAAGTATTTAGAGAGTAAAATCTATCTACATATCATTATTTCCCTATCTGATATGAATTAAAATAAATCAAATAGAAACCCACAAAAATTAGTATCATTTAATAAAACTGCCTGATTCAAGATCAATATATTTCTGTGTACTAGAAATAAAAAAATGACAAAAATCTAGGGAATATATAGCATAGTTTAATGATAAAGGAAGTACAAAACAGTCACAAATATATGAGACATTATATATAAATATAATAATATAAGTATTTATATTTAATGCACACATATATAATGTATAAATATGTATATTTAAATAATATATGTATATATATTACTACACATATATAATTATGTGTATATATATGTAATTTACATTAAATAACTGGTGGTTTAAAAAGGCAAATAAATACAAGAACATAAAAATACTTAAGAAAAATAAAAATTTCTAGTCCTAAACTGAATTAGCAGATGAATAAATTAGCAATAATTCAAATATTGTAATGTCAGAAAACAAATCATTTGAACAGAATTCAAGAAATAGACCTATAATACAGACCCAAATACATGCACACTCACATATACGATTTAAAAAAGACTGTGTAATACCACTCCAAAGCAGTGATCATCAGCCTTGGCTGCACATTGCAATCACTTGGGGAGCTTTTAAAAGTGCTAATATCTCTATGGATGCCAACCCCAGAGATTCAAATTTAATTGCTCTTGGGTGTGGCCTGGGGGTTGGGATTTTGAAAAGCTCTCGAACCAATTATAATATTCCACCAAAGTTGAGAATTATTGCTTAAGGGAATTGACTCCTTTATTTATAACCACACACCAAAATTTAAATCTAACAACTACTTTCCAGGTGCATAAAATGAACCCGATCACATATTGATTCTTCTCAATTGTCACCTTCAGCAGTTTTTCCTCTCTGTTGCTATTATAATTATAACTTCTATATAATCAATTTTAACTTCTAAGCATAGGTGAGATAGATCAGCATTTAAACACAACACCAACAAAACAACATTTGGTTACTTTGATATATAATAAAGAGAACAAAGGAAACCATATAGTATATTTCAAAGGGAAATGTTTTGAAACCGATGTTTATCTTGTAACCAAAGCTTTAGGCTTAGTCCTACTTAGTCTATTTTATTCTCCATTTCCCTTATTTTCTTGACATTTGACACCTTTAAATCAAAGCCAAGGGAATATACATGTTTGCTCACTTTGAGTCCTTTCACTCTGCTCTATATTTTAAAATTTCTTCTAATAATCATGTTTCTTCTGAAGTGAATTAAACATATCAGTGGAGATACCTTTATACATAAAATATACTCACTTTCATGATGGGATCAATAACATAATACCACACCCATAAAATTCTTACCAATATACATATATGAATTTTTTTAAAAAGTGGAAAAATAGTTTATAATAGTTTAATAATGACAGTGATTAAGGAAAACTATTTCTGTAAAAATCATAAAGTATTTTAAGAAAATGAGGGGTAATAATCATTAGTATTGGTTACTGGTGATCAGTTGAGAGAAAAGTCAGGTACGATTTCTATTGTATAATAAAATAGGGGAGCCTGGGTGGCTCAGTTGTTAAGCGTCTGCCTTCGGCTCAGGTCATGATCCCAGGGTCCTGAGATGGAACCCCTCATCTGGCTCCCTGCTCAGCAGGAAGCCTGCTTCTTCCTCTCCCATTCCCCCTGCTTGTGTTCCCTCTCTTCCTGTGTTTCTCTCTCTGTCAAATAAATAAATAAAATCTTTAAAAATAATAATAATAAAATAAAACAGGATCCAGTGAAATTAAAATTCAATGAAAACGTCAAGTAACAATAAATCAACCAAGAAAAATAAATGGCAAATTTCTAACTTTTTTAAAAAGATGTATTTATTTGAGAGAGAGAGAGATTGAGAATCCTCAAGTAGACTTCTTGCTGAGCAGAGCCTGACATAGGATTCTACCCCAGGACCCCGAGATCATGACCTGAGTGAAAATCAAGAGTCAGAGACTTAACCGTCTGAGCCACCCAGGCGCTGCTCTAACTTTAAGTTTTAAGGTATGTCTGTTTAAAATCAGAACCAAACTAATTTTAGTAAAGTTTCTGCACATCAAACAAATATTTATTGAACACTTATCACATTGTAAGCACGAGTCTAGGGACTGACAACAGAGAAGTGAACTTTGTATAAGAAATTTTTTTTTTTTTAATATATTGTTTCTCTATTAGATATCAGCCTAGAACTGACACAGCAGTATTAAGAGTTAAATGAAAAAATACATAAAAATGTTAGTACAATGTCTGGTCCACAGTAAAAATTCAGTAAATTCTAGTTGTTTGTGGTGGTGTCTGTTATTAAGAATGCAGTATTAGAGGGGTGCCTGGGTGGCTCCGTGGGTTAAGGCCTCTGCCTTTGGCTCAGGTTGTGATCTCAGGGTCCTGGGGTCGAGCCCCACATCAGGCTCTCTGCTCAGCGGGGAGCCTGCTTTCCCCTCTCTCTCTGCCTGCTTCTCTGCCTACTTGTGATCTCTCTCTCTCTCTCTGTCAAATAAATAAATAAATAAAATCTTAAAAAAAAAAAAAAGAATGCAGTATTAGAAAAAGTACTGTGTAGCCAGAACAAACTTTCTCTGGAACAAGTACTACCTGTGTACCCTCTGTTTTTATTTTTATTTTTTTGTTCCTGTTTTTGTTTTGTTTTGTGTGTGAATATTTTAAACATTGAGATATAAGGCTTGGTACTGTGAAATAAACATCATTGAACACCAGGCCAAGGACTCTGATTTTACGTAAGATACAATTTTGGTTTCCTAAGCAAACAAATGATATGGTAACTTCCATCAAAAAATGTCTAAATATTTCATGAGCACCTACCAATTGTTTATTTTATTACTTTATTTTTATTATATTTTTATTATATTATTATATTCAGTTAGCCAGCGTATAACACATTAGTTTTTGATGTGGTGTTCATCGATTCATTGAACACTACCAAGTGTTTGAGTGAGAGTCTCTGTTTCCCTAATCTTGGGCCACAGTGCCACCAAGTCCACATTATTCATCAAGCAGCATCTTACTGTCTTTTCTTTGTTCTGTCTTGTTCTGAATTGAGTTCAGCTTGATGGCATCAATTCTGATTTTGATTTCTAACTCCCAATTTTCAAAGAAAATCGAAACCTACATGAAAAAAATTTCTTCACTTATCCAAGAGCTAATAAGTTATCTACATTCACCTGCATTTTTTTTTTTTTTTTCTGGCCTACCACGATTAGAGTTAGAGAAGTCTTCCTCCTTGACGTTCAGATTAACAATTCTTTCACCCAAACTCTGCACAGCTCTTCACAATTCTTAAGCTGTCAGGGGTATGTGTGTGTGTGTGTGTGTGTGTGTGTGTGTGTGTGTGTTTCTTTCCTTAGGCAGTTTTATTCACCCCAAAGTTTTAAATTATATTTATATATTGACAAATTTAAAATTGTGTACCCCAGTATGTGTCACTTGTCTTGACTACCAAAGCCATATACGCTCTCCCCACTTAAATACTTGCATTCATTTGATGTCTTACAGACTTTGCAAACTCATTAAGTTCCATATGAAATCAAGGTCTTTTTTCAAACTTTTCCTGATATGTTCACTGTCTCGGAGTGCAACCACCATCCACACAGTTTCCGAACTAGAACACGGCTTTATTTTTGACATTTCATGTCCAACTACTTAATTTCAGGTATCATGACATTTCCTTTATATCAATTTAACAATTTCAGCTGCTCTCCTTGCTTTGTTTTGGTAGGCAGAGTTTAAAAGATATCTGTACCTTGGTTACTTAATGAAATACTAAACTAAGGGATATTGCAGATAGAATTACGTTTACTAATCCCCTGATCTTAAGACAAGGGGAGCAAACTGGATTATACACATGAGCCAAGGTGGTCACAAGGGCCCTTAAAAGCAGAAGAGGACGGTAGCAGAGATGTGTAAGAGAGAGAAGGCATGAGGGGTAACTGACCAGCTTTTGCTGGCTTTGAATGGGGCCAGGAGCCAGAGGATATGGGAAGTGTGCCTGTAGCTGAGCAGAATCCCTAGGGACAGATAGAATGAAAATAGCACCTCAGTCTTATCACGTGGAACTGAATTTTGCCAAAAACTTGGATGAGCCTGCAAACAGATGATCTCTCAGAACCTCGAGAAAGCCGTGCCAGCACTTTGATTTCAGCTTTGTGAACTCAAAGTACAAAGCCTATGCAGCCACACTGGACATAGACTTCTGACCACATCAACTGTGAGAAAACAAAGTGGTGTTGTTTTATGTTGCTCAATTTGTATAATTGGCTGGGGCAGCAGTAGAAAAGTAATATAGCACCTCTACCCCGAAGTTATTGGTCACTAAAGTACATTCGACGGCACCTACGGTACCCAGGACGAAGAGTAAGTTCCTTCAAATGGATTATGAAGTACTTTATGATCTGGTCCTTGCTTATTATCCCTTTAATTTATTCTTGTTTATTCCTAATATTTTTTGTAGTCCATACAGCTTAGAACTCGTCTTCTTCTTCTTTTTTTTTTTTTTTTCCAAACCTCAACTTTCTGACTTTGGACAGCCAGCTCTACTAATCTTGTGCATATTAATTTGTACATTTTGTGGAAACTTAGAGATGGGGTTATGCTTAACATTTTGATTAGTGGTTGTATAGCCTGCACTTATATCATCATAGTACTTTTATTGCCCAGAACTATAAAAGTCTGTTTACTTATTTATAGTTTCTGTAGACCTATCCCTAGTTCCTGTAAACTAAAAGCTTATGAATTTATTTTCCCACTTATACTGTGAAAGAAGCTAACGTGCTACTCCAGTGATAATATTCTGGGAAGTAAGAAACTAGAAAGGTAGAGTTACCAGAGATTATCTTTCTGTGAAAATAATATTTAAGAGACTTAAAGTACTAGAAAGGGCCAGTCATTGGACTCACTGGGCAAATGAGGATAGGCTGAAAGTACGATACCTTACATAGGTTGGTAGGTGAAAATGCATGAGTTAAATCTCAGGTCTTTGTTGATCACTAGAACAGAGTTTGCGTTTTATTTTAATTTCAGTGTAAGTGGTTTCAAAGGTGTGATAAGCTACGTAGAGAGTGGTTTGGAAAGACATGATAAGAGAGTTTGAATATATTTCCAAAGTCTCTGAGAGGATGTTGGTGGACTGGTCTAAGGTCTACTTGTTGACCATGGACCATAATGATGATGATGATGATGATGATGATGATAATAATTTATATTACATTAAAGGAATTTACTGATAATCCAAATGAGCTCATTATGGTGAAGAGTAAATCACTGAGGGATTGATGTTCACCATTATTTACCCAACAAATAATATAATGTCCATTACATAAGTAGGCACTGGATAAATAATTATTGAGTGAATGAATAAGGCAAAGGGTAACAAAATGCTTAGGGGACAAAAGGTGATTTCTTTGAGGAAAGGAAATACATGTCATCCATAATGGCATGAATTATATGATGCATATTCCCTGTCACATATTTGGTGCCCAATAAATGTCTATGAGAGGAAAGAATACATTTTCTGCAGAGTTAAATGATACTCCAATTCCAGCTATTTCTTCTCACTTTCTTTTTTATGTTATGTTTTGTACCAAACTTGATTCATAAAATGAAAATACATATATTAGCATGCATTATCCAGTTTCTTTGATACAGTGGGTATTTAATAAAAAAATACAAAATTGAATAACTTTGACACAGTTCTATTTTCTTTTTGATATTGGTTATATTGATTAATTTTCTCATTTGCTCAGACTTCTTTTAAAGTGTGAAAGCTGAAAACAATGTACTTTGTAATCGTAATTCTTATTCTGTTTCCAAGTTTTGAGGTCAACAAGAATTCTAAATAAATACTTGAGAGATATTTGAATATTGCAGTGACTCAAAAATATTCATAATTAAAGTCTAACCTATCTAATTTATTACTCTGAAAAAAATGTTAACATTTCTAAAGAGATTGGGAACCATTTTTTTCATTAATTTGATTAAAATAAAAATATAGTTTTATACTTAAATGAACTTAAATGCTTTTTCTTGCTATAAGCTTTAAACAAAGATTAAAATTCAAACAATGACTAATTTTGCTTTTTAGGTGAATGTTCAGGTAAAGCAGTAGGCTATAAGTTCTTACTAGTCAATATAAAATATCTAACTATGTTATCACTTTGATGTCATTGGAATTATCTTATATGCCCTTTCTTTTTTATTACTTATCATATATATAAAACTGTTTTTGTTCTGGCAGTATTAAATATTATTTGTTTGTTAAGCATATTCCATAATTCCCTTGGAGCCATATAAAAGATATTTTGCATATAATATTAAAATATGAAGTGTTATATGATATCAAGCATATGAAGTTGATTTAAAAATAAGTCTTTCATTACAGAATATTTTATGCTTTTGTTTAGGAAAAAACAAGAGGAAAGATAAAGCTACATTTAGGTCAAACTTTATTTCTGTTTCTAAATAGGTAAGTTTCCCTATCCTCAATGTAAAACCTTAATTTTGAGCATTTATAAGGTAGAAGAATTAATCTGAGCCCTTCTCAGTACATTAACTTTAGTGGGGTGTTCAAGTTATTCCTCAGACATGGTGGGAGTAGCAGAACACATAATAATTATTTTAGAATGGGTCAATGAGATTCTGTCTCTATTGTTAAACCCCAAGCCCCAAATAGAGTCACTTGTAGAAGGCCAAATCACCAAACCGAGGCTTCATACCCAACTTAATTGCAGTTTCAACCTCCCCCAGAAATGTAGTCTTAACTAGTCAGTACAGCATTTTCTGGTCAGCACCAGTGAAGTAATCTGTCACATGGGCCCTTTTCATTCCCCAAAGGAAGATGTGGTAACCCACTAATAAGATCCCCTGCTCTTCCCCCTAAGGGAAGGTGACCTTGCCTGAAATAATCTTTTACATTCTTTTGGTAGTTGTCTCTCCTGTTTCTGCCTATAAAATTTTTCCATTTTGTATAGCTTCCATAGCATCTCTCTGCTTGCTAGATGGGATGCTGCCCGATTTGTGAGTTGCTTAATAAAGCCAATTAGATCTTCAAATTTACTCAGCTGAATTTTGTTTCTTAACACTATCATTCCCTATTCTTTTCAATAATTATTTAATTTACTTGTCCAACATATTTATTGAATGTCAGTGGTGTTCTAGACATCTGGATTTATACTACTAGAAATTGTATATATGTTATATGCTCTCATGAACTTATTTATCATCTAGTCTGGGGCACAGATGAAAATATGTAAATGCACATTATAATAGGAGCCACAAAAACTAAAGCTAATAAATTAATTTTTTTCAGCTTGAATTTCTTTACCTTTTATTTATACCTACTATTAGCATACAGTAAAAATTAAAAAAAAAGTGATGTACCTAGGCATAAGAAAATCATCAAACGGTTAAATAGTACCACTCCCCCACTCCATCCCCAAGATAGGTCCACCAGGAACCTGTAATTATGACTTTATTTGGAAAAGGGGTCTTAGCAGACATAATTAAATTAAAGATCTCACGATAAGGACATCTTAGAATGAAAGTGGCCCCTAAATCTAAAAGATGTCTTCATAAGAATGGGCAAAGGAGAAACTGAGACCAAGATGCACAAAGGACAAAGCCAAGTGAAGGTGAAGGCAGAGATTGGAGTTACATGGCCACAAGTAAAGAAAACTCTGTATCCAACCAGAAGCTGAGAGAGGTGAGAGTGTTCTCCGCTAGAAATTTCAGAGGGAGTGCAGCCCTGCTAACACCTTGATCTAGGACTTCTGTCCACTAGAACTGTGAGAAAATAAATTTCTGTTGTTTGGGGCTACCAACTTTGTAGTAATTTGTTATGAAAACCCTAGGAAACTAATATTTGCATTTTTAAAAGATTATGGAAAGATAATTATGGAAGTACAAAATCCACATGGTGGCTATTTCTATTACCTAGAACAGGAGTGGTTATGGCCTGGACTAACACTTGAATTGAGATGGAACCCTTAGAGGCAGGGCAGCCAGGGTCCTAGGGAGGAATGGGGAAAGGACAAGATCCATATGACTCTCTGAGTGTGTGTCAGAACAGTTAAGTAGATGGTGATGCTGTTTACTTAGGTGTGAAAGACAGAATAGTAGGGGAGAGGGTAGTTTTTATTTAAATATAAAATGGATAGAAGATGAAAAAAAAAAAGGAGAAAATTTCATAGTGAATTTCAGTTAGAAACATACACACACCCCTGTGTTCTGAGCCTCTACTTAACCTATATTATTGATGTGGATTACAGTTCCAAATATTAGAAAGCCCCTCATTTAATGGATAAACACATTAATATAGAAAGTTTCCTTCCTTAAAGGACTCCCAAGTTGTTTGGGGAGGTAAACAGCAATCAGAAAAAGAAAGAAATTCCACAGGGTGCTGATAATGCAGAGAGGAGGGAGTTCTCATCTTGCCCTATGGTGGGGTGATCAGAAGATCATTAAGGTTCAAGATTAAATCATAAGTATGGACAGGAATAAGTCATGTCACCAAGGGAGTCGAGAATGCCTCCTAATAGAGCAGGCATCATATGCAAAACCAGTGATGTAGGAAAGAGAATGCTTTGTTGAAAGTACTTTAGTAATGAATGCATACTAGCAGATGTTCAGAGGAGAGCATATGAAGAAGGGGATGGCCAAGATGGAGGCAAGAAATAGTATCCAATGGTCCTAACATGCTGTACAAAACATTCTGGCTTGTATTTTTGAGATTTGGGAAGCTGCTGAAAAATTCTAAAAGGTAGGGTTCAGGATCTGAACAGATTTTCAGAGATATTATCCTGGTGGTAGGAGATAGCATAGAGAAGCTAGGTTCCACATCTGCACAGTGTGTTACTCCCAAGAAGAATCTAAAAGTATGTAAATGTCAGCTTCAATTAGCACGAGGGGATTGTTATTGCTCTATTTATTTGAGACAAATATACATACAATAACTGAGGATAATACCAGTGCCCTATGACTTCCTTCTGAGGATAATAGCGGTGTTCTGTGATACTCTTCTATTTTCATGCTCCAAAATAATGAACATGGATGGAGGTAGAAGAACCAAAAACATTTTTTGAGGATCACATCAGGAGGAGAGGAGGGTTTTAAGTTGAAAGACAATCTTCCATAAGGATTTTAAAATGTTATTTTACCCCAAATTGAAAAAAAATATTTTGGGGGGGGCTATATAGCATTATTTAATTAAATAAGGTTTCATGAGTTTCTACTAGGTATAAATAGTCTTCTAAATTGTGAGTCACAAAGATGATGAAGACTGTACTTAGTTTTTGGTAGCTCAAATCTAATGAACGGAAAAAAAAACATAGCTCTTAATTCTCAGACTATAATAGAGCATAAGGAAGAAATTCAAATAATTAATACTCTGTATTGATGGGGAAAGGATGGTGCTAATTATGACCAGTGGGATCTGGGGAGACTCCATAGAAGGGGAAGACTTAGTGGGAAATCTTTAGGACTGTGTGGAATTGGGGGAGGAGACACAGCATCTTTTAGATCAAGGAATTTCTGAATGCCAAAGTGATTGTGCTGAGAATCAATGAGATTTTTTTGAACATGCTAGTGGCATCAGCATTTCTCTTTCCATAACATGTGCTCTTGGTGATGCTTATACTATGTCTGAGTAGAGATGTTGGAATAAATCACATTGATTCACAATCCCCTTTACATTTGCTAGCCCCTCCCTTCACCTATGGTTTTCTTTTTTGCCTTTACCTATGTATTATTTGTAATGCACTCATTTACTCTTTATTGGATTGAAAGGTTTTGTTGCAAGTTATTGGGACCCCATATTTAATTAATTTTAAGAGAATTTATTGGATTATATTACTAAAACATTCAGAGGTATGGGAGGCTTTAGGCTATGTTTTATCTCCTTGTTCAAATTACACTAATCTCTTTTTATGTTTCTTAGCTCATCCTCCTTGGTATGGATGCTAATCCTCTATAACTTCCTCTTCATGGTCTAAAATGGTTCCTTTCGGTCTCAGCTCTAGACACTTCCACATTCAATGGATGCTTCCAGGTTTATATTTCACTGATAGAGCTTCATTTCTCCTGACATCAAGGAAAACCTCCAGCCTTTTGTGTGAGTAGATCAGTTTAGATCAGGTGTTCTTCCCTGAACCAATTCCTGGGGTTAGAAAGATGAGATTAGATCAGGGTTTTCAACATCTATGCTATCGGCATTTTTGCCAGATAATTCTTTGACGAGGAGAGGGGTGATTCTCTGCAATAGATGTGTGGTAACATCTTGAGTTTCTACCCACTAGATGCCAGTAACAACCCACACTACAACGTGTCCCCTCGTAAAAATGTCTCTGGGTATTGCTGAATACCTGGAGGGGAAAAATGTTTCTGGTCAAGAACCACTAGATTAGGCTGATGGAGTTAGGTCTGAACCTTAAATCAGTGGTAGAGCAAGAGTCTCCTGAGGCCAGATTCTGGGAAGAAAATGGTATAGTTAGATTGTAATTTTTATTTGAGGATAAATAAGTAAGAGAAGGAAACAAAGACATTAGTAGTCAAGTAAATAATAACTAACTTTTTTCTCATTTAGTCCTTGAACATATATGAATTATGAATCTATTATATGTGTGATAATATGATAGGAAACATGAAGAGTGGGATAAGTCTGGAGTCTATGCCTCGATGGCACATATAGACAGTCAAATTACAGTCTACTACTCAAATTATAACCCTTCTGGGATTTTAAAATAATACTTGTCCCTATAGCTTTCTGTGCATAACTCTGGCATAACTCAACATACTCTTTAATCATTGGTTTACTTCTCTGTTTTACCCCTAAATGCATCATAATCTCTTTGAGAGCAGATATTATTTATCCCTGCTACATACCACCAGTGCCTAGCACAAACTAGGCTCTCATTAAATGTTTTATGAAAGAAGAGAGCTCTTTTTATTCAATAATTACCATTCTCATTAATGCTAAGTATTCTTGATATAGAATCTCTAAATCTTGATAATTATTGCTTCGTTGTAAAATCTGATGATTAATACTAACATACTCTATCTTATATTCTTGTTTACAATTTGGTTTTACATAAGCTGTGATAAAATATGGACAAGAAAGGATTATGAGCTCCCATAGAGCTGCCAAAACCTGATCTAATAGATACTATGCCAAAGCTTCATCTGACAAGATCATAATTTATATTAGTCAGCTATCGTGGCTTTTATAGCACTTATGCATAATAAGACATAATTTGGGTGTATATGTATGTATGTATATTTTCCCTCGTTGTAACTTAGTATCTAAAATAATGTATCACATAGATGATATAAAATTCCTCTTGGTAGATGTATGAATTGATAATAGCACATGGTAGATAAGAACGAACTAGTACTAGGGACTTCGGTAATATAGGAAAGAGACAAAGAAAATTTCTAAGACAGGGAAGGCAGTGGTTTATTCCAAGAATAGCAGGTAGAATCAGAGAGAAGCTGCATATCTTGGATGCAACTAAACTAGCAGTACAAAGCCTAGAAATCAATACAGATAATGCTGACCCTATTCCTATGTCTTAAAATTTGGTCTAACGGCTACCTAACAAGCTACAAGTATCCAATAAATACAGTCTGTAGGTTATAAATATTACACTTGGTCCCCAGCAACAAAATCTGAACCCCTCACAGCACATATCGGTCATGTTTCTTTTCTGAGCTATTTGATTCTACATGTCTGATTTTATTTCCTGATTTGGTCTCTATGCATGTCCCTCCATGATGTCTCATCATTATCATTACCATGCATCTAGTGTTATATGCTAATAAAGATGCCCAATTCATTACTTAACAATTATTACCTTAATCCTCACAGCACTTTGAGATTGTCACTCATTCCTCTTGTGGTAAGCAGAATGCTAACATGGTCCTCAACATTTTTGGCTCCTTGTGTAAATGTCTTGCATAATACCTGGAGCTGTGAATAGGATGCATTTTATTTCTGTGACCAGGTTATATTATGTGGGCTTTCATGTAACTTTAAGGAAGGGAGATTATCCAAGTGAGCCTGATTTAATCTCATGACCACTTAAGAGCAAAGAGATTTCTCCTGCTGGTTAAGAAGTCAGATATAGCTGACTGGATGCCTGGAGGAAAGCAAACATTCATGTTGCAAACTCCCCAGGGAAGAGATAGTAGCTAAGACTGGTGCCCACATGAGAGTTCCAGGGGGAAGTAAGGATTCAGTCCTCTAATTGAAAGGAATTGTTGTCTACCAACCATAAGAATGACCTGAAGCAGATTTGGTTTTTGTTCTGAGACTCTGAGTGAAAAACCAGCCCAGCTGACACCTTATTTTCATTGTTGAGGAGGAAAACCAGCCTGTTCAGGACTTCTGACCCATAGAACTATGAGTTAATAAATGGATGTTGTTTCCAGCCATTAAATTTATGGTATTTTGCTACACAGCAGTGGTCAACCAATATCTTTCATATGTACTTCACATAGCTATCAACTAGGTGAGAAATGCAGTGATTGCTAAAGTCTAATCGATAAGAGTGTGAGCTTTGGAAAGGGATTTTCTGGGTTTGAATTCTAACTGCCATTTGCTTGCAATGTGACTTTGAGAGAACTGTGTAATCACTCTAAAACTCCAATTCCTCACTTGAAAATGTAGATAATGGCAATATATACCCACAGAATTGTTAAAAAGACAGATGGAGGAGGTAAAGCTTCTAATTTGGTTCTAGGCTTATTTACATGTTCAATAAATACAGAAGTTGCCCCTTGTAGGGGGTGCAAGGAATATGATACAAGACCCCCAGTGGATTCCTAAAACTGTGGGTAGTACAATAATGTTGAATTTTATTTATTTTTTTAAAGATTTATTTATTTATTTGAGAGAGAGAGTGTGCGAGTAGGGGGTGGGGGGCAGAGGAAGAGGGAAAGCAGATTCCCTGCTGAGCATGGAGCCCAACTCGGGCTTGATCTGAAGATCCTGAAATCATGACCTGTGCTGAAACCAAGAGTCGGACACTTAACTGACTGAGCCACCCAGGTGCCCCAATAAAATGTAATTTTAAATTAGGCAAATAAGAGATTAACAAATTAGGCACATTAAGAGATTTATTATAATAAAATAGAACAATTCTAACTATAAACTCTAATAAAACTTATGTTAATGTAGTCTTTCTCTCTCTCAAAATATCTTTTTGTATTTACCCTTCTTATTATACTGTACTCACCCTTCTTGCAGTGATGTGAGATGATAAAATGCCTATGTGAAGAGGAGTATGGTGAATGACATAGCATGATGAGGGTTAGGCTACTATTGGCCTTCTAACAATACTTCAGAGGGAGGATCATCTGCTTCCAGACAGGCAACTGAAATGCATAACATCAAACTGTGGATAAGGGCGGGGGGAGGGGGGTAGGTGGGAGGGGGAGGGTGTTGTTGTACTAGTTAACCTTTTAACCACAATGTCATAAATCAAACATTCAGGGCTTGGTGAAGTAAGAAATTCAGCCAAAGTTACAAACTTCCTAAGTCGTGAATCAGGTTTCCCACTCAAACTTGTGGTTCTCCAATCTCTGTACTTACCTCTACCAAATTAGTCTACTGTCTTCCAACATTCCCCTTGGAAGAGGGTCGTGTCTGTCTGTTCTCAGACTGTATTGGCTTCTCAGTCTTGTAGAAACTAACCTTTCCAATAGTGGAAAGGACATCTCACAAATCTAGAGGAGAACTAGATCAAAAAACATTATAAATCCAGGTCCTTTCCATAAGTCATCATGTTTTTAGAACCTCAGGTCTCTAATAGAGCAAATATGCCTTTCAAACATCCTCTGAAAAATGCAATGGGAATCTCCTGTTTTCTACATTTTTTTGGCTAGGACTCTGGGGAAAAGTGTCCTGACCTTTTCTCCTTTACTTGCTAACCTTTATCTGCCCTCAGGCAGTATTAGCAATTAGAACCTTCCCCACCCCCCAGGTATAAACAGCTCCTTCCTGCAACAGAACTCGGGGAGCCTAACAGACCAGCACTCCCACCTGCAGTAATTCAGGGGGGAGGTTATATTTACTTATCTGAAACTCTTTAAAACCCTTCTCCATGGTTAATGAAGCCTGAGAAAGGTGGTGGAATCATTATTATGCATCACATTATTATTCATCATTACACATCACTGATAATAATTGAGTAAGAAAAGAAAGAACATTACTAAAGAAGTCAAGTTTCTATAATTTCATAAACCAAAACATAAAACTGCAATGGAAATTTGGCTTCTACTAGGTCTCCAAACAGGCAGATTTTTCTCTCCCGCTTACAGACTGTGCAGCAAGGAAAATACGGACAAATCGATTGGGTTAGAAAGATAATCATCTGGTACAAAAGTAATTGCTAAAGTTAACGAATTTAGAGCGCTGTGGTGGAGGAGAAATAGCCGCAGGCTACTACGACTGGCTTCTGCGAGTTCTATTTCACTACAATAATTATTTCAAAAAACAAATGAAGTCTTATTTATTGACAATACGACATGGATCCTTGGTGATCACTGGTGAAAAGGGAAATTGTGAAATTAATTTATACTAAGCAAAACTGCACTCAGTCCAGCAAAGCTGTCCTTTGAATTTTAGTTGGTATTTTGGCAAGTGATGACCACCTCAGGTCATTTGAACACTGAAGCTAGTACTTGGTTAGTTTCCACAGCAGTCTACCAGTTGGGTATTTCATGTTTACCATTCATGGATCTATAACATGTGACAAGCGTTGTTATCTGTGATGTTTAATGATGAGACTATCAGCTAAGGGAAAAATGCTTAAAAATCACTTAACCTCCGACAAAATTATCACTCTAATAAAATTATCTGATATCTTCATAAGAAAACCATTCATGGGGCGGCTGGGTGGCTCAGTGGGTTAGAGCCTCTGCCTTCGGCTCAGGTCATGATCTCAGGGTCCTGGGATCGAGCCCCGCATCGGGCTCTCTGCTCAGCAGGGAGCCTGCTTCCCCCTCTCTCTCTGCCAGCCTCTCTGCCTACTTGTGATCTCTCTCTCTGTCAAATAAATAAATAAAATAAAATAAAATAAAATAAAGAAGAAAACCATTCATTAAGAGCTTTGAATTATTTATTGCATTTTTTTTGGAGGTTCCTAGATATACATAAAGAAGACAATCACTCTGAAACTATCATCGGCATACAAAACATGACTTCACAGATATAAGAAAAAATATGTAAAATGTTAAGCTGTTCTGTCTAAAGACATAAAAGTATTTTCCTTTTCTTTTCAACTATTTTATTTTAGAATAGTACACAGTAGTATAAAAACATCACCATACAAAGATTTGAAAAAATGATTCTAGGTGTTGCGGTAAAGGAAAGTCTCTATTTCTAATATCTGTTTATTTCTTTGGTGTAAATGTCCCTGCCATGGCCAATTTCAAGTTATTAACATGACATCACTGAAAAAAGAGTTGGAAAGAGATGCCCACAATCAGCAGGCCTGAGCCTTAGGAGCTGTTTCCAGCATACGGTTTTACAGTTTTGTATCACAAGGTCTCAAGAGCAAATGCCCTGAGAAAAATGACTCAAACATTCCCTCTAGTGCATTTGCATTGTATTTCCTTTGATTTTTCACATATTGGCATTATTATTATTATTATTATTATTATTTACTTGTCTGCATTTTTCTTTAGAATGAAAGATTTTTCTGTTGGTTTACTCATATCCATAGTAGCAGAATTCCTAGATAAAAGGGTTTGATAAACATTTTTAAAAGAATTTCCCTAAAAAAAAAAAAAAAAAAAAAAAAAAAGAATTTCCCTAAATTATCTCATCTCACTGGCCCCCAAGACTCCCAGACAAGAGAGGAATGAAAACATATTTTTAAGTGCCCAGAGTTTGTCAATACTTTAAGGAAAATCTCAGCCTGCTGTAGATACCTGTCTCCTTTAATTGCCAGACTGCCCTTATATTCTCTTGGATATTGAACACAAAGCAGTTATTCTCAAGGATATGTAGGAGCATGCCAAAGCCCATAACCATATTTTGCATGTCTATTAGGAGATACTTTAGCACTTTTCATCTAAAAACAGCTCAGAGAGTCACGTATCCTTTCACAAACAAACAAAAAAGGAGTTCTTGTCCAAAGGGTACAAAGTTAGTCAACAGTGGGCCTGGGAATGAGATGCACAGTTTGGTGTATATTACACATTTCAAAGACATGAATTAAATTTAAAATCTGAATACTATCTTTATTTTTATTTTTATATTTTTTAAATCTATCTCACTCCCTCTGTCCTCTCTCTATTCCTGTCTCTTCCTACATAAGCTATCTCCCTCCAAAAATGTGTTCTTTTCTTTTTTGCATTTATTCTAACACATAAAAGAAAAAAAAAAATTTTTTTTCAAAAGACGTTAAAGACTGGGGATCATCACACCCTCAGGCTAGAAGCTGCTCCTTCTGGTCATCTGGCTGGCCAGGATTCATTGTCTCTCCTTTCGGGGAACAGTCATCCTCCAATGTGTGGCACTGTGATGGTCTGTAAGTCAAAGGGAAACACATGGGGTGGTCGGATTACCAAACCATGACCAATCAGTCTCTGTCCCACAGGAACTGTAGAGAAGTAGGATTGGAAGCAGTGAGACACTCACAGCAAAACAGCATTTAGCTAAGCCACTAAGAGCAGCCACACCAGATACCATGTCAGACATCCCAGGCTACTCATTTCATTAATCCCTGTAAATCAAGACAAGGCAACTGGCCCTGCACTTCTGATTTCCTCCCATGCAACAGGAGACACATGCCGTGATTGGTCTGCACCCCACATTATGCAAACATCCTGTGGGCAGAGAACCACAATCTGTCCCTCTCCTTCTTGCTGGTGGTGAGTCCCTTGACTCAGACGTTCTTGTCATTCAGGAACTTCCACATTCCTGAGGAATGAAACACTAAATTCTTTGTGACCTTGTCACTGGCGTGGTGTTTTCTGACATCAACACTTTTAAGTGGGGTGGATAGCAGACTCTGGAGGGAGGCAGAGGTAGGATAGTAACAAGAACCTTCAATCTTGAGGGTAAGCATGAGAGAAGCCGCTGGAGTTTATTCACAGCAAAAGAATCCAAAGGATCCTCTTGAATAGTCTCTATTACCATGACTGCTGGGTTTCTCACTTCTCTGGGCCTGGTTCCTCACCCTTCCATTTGATCCTGTGCATTCCCCCAAACTTCTGATATATTTTCTTTATAAATAGTCAAATTAGACTATGTTGCAATCAAAGAGTTATAAAGGATACAAACGATATAGTGAATTTAATGAATATAGTTCTTTATTTGGCAATGAAAAAATTCAAAATGCAAAATAAAACTGTCTCTGAACTCCTCCAACACACACATAATACATGTATACTCACATATGCTCACACACCCATACACTCATCTTTAACAGCTGGCCCCAACCAAAGGATGTTTCTACTAATCCATGAAGATCTATGCAGTTTGCTCATTGCCTTTGCAGCCCCTTGTTTTTGTTTTGTTTTCTTTTGTTTTGTTTCTACATTTATTCAAGAGAGACATTTTCTCCCTCCCAACGTCCCATGATTCCCAGCACAATTCTGTATTCCGGCTCTGCTTCAAGGATAATAGTAAAAATAACTAACATTTATTTAACGCGGACGGTGTGCCAGATACCGTTCTAAGAACTTTATGTTTATGCTCCCATTTCTTCCTCAGAGCAGGCATTATTTTTATCATCCCATTATGCAAAGGAGAATACCAAGTTCAAAGTAAGTAACTTGCCCAGGGTTTCACAGAGTGGCAAAAACAGAACTTGAGTCAGTGTCACTCATTTTATCATTCCGTATATTTCATATAACTTGTATTTTCACACTTTATTTATGTGATGCTTGTTACCAGGTGGTAGATTGTAAAATTCCTCGGTTCTTGTGAAAGAATTCAGTGGAAAGACTGGATAGAGAGTTAAAACAGCAAAGGTAATATTTAGTAAAGCGGAAGTACACTCCAGAGCCGTGGGAGATTGTTGACCGAAGGTAGCAGCCTGCAGAGTTCTGCATTGTGTTTTTTTATGGGGATCTCTTTAGTCTCCTCCTTCCCATGTTTTCAGTATCACACCACCTTCTGGATCTGCCCTGGTTTCTTACCTCCCACCCCCCAACCTTTTCTGCCTGTTTGCATCTTTCCCATGAGCACCTAAGCGAAACCCACAGCGGAGGGGAGGGACGCGGGTGAGTGCAATGCAAATGATATTATGATGATATTATAATAGCCTTGGGATTACTAGTGGACAACGTTTTCCTTAAGTGCATTGGCTTCAAAGTTGGGAAGGTCCCTCTGGCCCTTATCTCTTGCTTATCAAACTGTGCTAGACTGCAAAAGGGATTGGTGTAAGGGAAAAGGGGCGTTCTCTGGGTGGAGACTGGGTGGTTCCTGGCAATTGCCCATCTTCCTTTCTCCTTTCTCGCATCCTGCTCACCTAAAGACCTACTCTAGCCTTGCTCTTAAACTGTCTGCACTGGAACCAGGGAGTGTGTATTGGACATTAGTGCCTGGCAGAGTGCTTAGCATATTTAAATGTAAATGTCTGTTAAATAATCTCTTACAGAGTTCAAAAGAGATAACTTGAATTTTTCACTTTCCAATAAACTATTTTGACATAATTTCAACATAGACTGTTTCTTTCAATGCAGGTAAAAATTTTAGTTATCAGTTGCCAAGAAAGATTCTGAAAAAACAGAAGCAGCAGCTCTGACAAGCACTCAGTGAATACATTACATAAATCTATAAATGAAGGAGCTTAAATATCTGCATGAAAAAGAAAAGGGCAAAGGGATTTGAAGATTATCAGCTGATAATCAGAGACAGGAAAGCTCTAGAGAGGGTATTATTGAAAAATATCAACCACCAACAAAATATGCCCCAAAGTGCATGTATAAGACAGGAGTTAATTGTCCCATTTCTATCAGCAACTAAGGAAATGTGATCCTGTTTTTTCAATTCGACCCTTCAAACTTTATATACTTCTGGGAAAGTTAAAGTCCCATTGCCTAATATAGCATGACACTATGGAGATTTTTCTTAAAAAATAAATTGTGTCTCAACAGTAGGAAAAGAATGTGGATGGGAAAATAGACCTGTTATCTAAGAAAAGCAAAATGTCCCTCTAGGTACAACACTGCGCCACCGGCTCCAGGACACAAGGTGATATGAACAGGCAGAGACTGGAAAATGCGATAGGCAGGGCTGGCTTTAGGCACTTGCACTGCTGAGGGAACCCACGCCACAGTGAACTCCCCAAGCGTCATTTCAGCCACTCGTTTAACGTAACCTGGGCTCCGAGTGTGATGTGTATCAACAAAATTCCAGCCATGTACCCATGGAAAAGTGCTCATTTCTCTCTCACCCGAAGCAGTTGAGCCCCATGAGCTCACACGGGGTCCTCCTAAAGCCAAAGAGAAGTAATGAAGTTAGTAATGGAGGCAATTAAGAAGTGATAATGTGACTTAAATCTGTCACAGTCCAGATATCAGGAACTATTTATATTTAAATGTCTAGACACAGATTTTAGTCCCTTACCTATGGATAATGAGACTTCATGCTCTCCAGCCATTTTCATTCTTCTAAATGATGTGCATTCCAGGCTTTTTGGTGTTGTGGTAGGTGTACAATGCTAAATATACTACAGCGTATTGAGGCCAGCTTATGACTGCAGAGTGAGAAAGGAAGTGTAAATGTTCAGAGTACGTAAAACTATTAAATCTTCAAATTAATCAATAAAAGTTAGAGTCAAAGGAAATATGCTTCATGTATATAAATGTGTAAGAAGTGAAACGATGCTACATTAACCTCCTACCTATAACAAGTAGCTCACGGATTTGCAGATGGGTCTGAATGATCTTGCAGCAGTTCCTACTGCACCCCTCCAAAAAAAAAAATAATAATCCTATCCTTTTCTGATATCCAGATCAGAACTCTCTGTTCAGATTTGTCTTTTCTGTAATCAAATTCAAGTGACAGAGCAGATGCTGACCTTCATCCCACAGACATTTAAAAGGACAGATTCTGACTTGTTCATGAATATATTCTCATTCTTTGCAACTGGCACATGACCACTGAGTTGTGAGGCAGGAAGTACAACCTATGCGGGTTAGTTTTTGTGTGGTTTGGGGCGTTCTTCAGTTGTGGGAGTACTGCTGACCCCCCCACACATAGGGATACCCCTATTGCTTCATTTCAGTTCCACTGTAGTGAGCAACAGAGCTCCCATCCTTTCCGTCAATTCTTTTTTCTTTCTTTCTTTCTTTTTATTTTATTTTATTTTATTTTATTTTATTTTATTTATTTATTAGAGAGACAGAGACAGAGGTAGTGGGGAGGAGAAGGTAAAGCAGGCTCTCCACTGAGCAGGGAGCCTGAAAAAGGACTCGATCCCAGGACCTTGGGATCGTGACCTGAGCCAAAGGCAGACCCTAAGCCGACAGCCGCTCAGGCACACCCCTCCCCCTCAATTCTCAATTCTTAAACATGCCTGCAGTACTGCAACCTAAGAGCTACACACAGCTACGTGAGAGAAATACACTTGTGTATCCTATTTTCTTTAGCCACCATCATTTTGTCTCTGTTGCAACATCTTCTGATTCACCTTAGATAAAAACAGTGGTTAGTGGAAGGGGTGGTCAAGATAAATAAGTTACCATATCTTCAGAAATGGAAGACAAGATACTCTCTTTATGTGGTCACTCCCTATCAGGGAATCTAGGTCTTCTAACTTTTTTTTTTAACTTGTTTGTGTGTTTGGTTGGTGTGTGGGGTGGGGGTTGGGGTCGCATGGAGGGCAGAGTAGGCCGGGGAGTCCTCGCTCTGAGGCAGCTTATCCCCTGAGGGCATTTGCTACGCATCTTGTTCTGCAGTAGAAGGAACCAGCTCTCTCCTGGTCCCAGATCACTCTCTCTCTCTTCATCTAATTTTCGTTACCAATTGACCTTCTCACTCCTCTTCTCTTTAGACCCAGTTTTGTTATTCTCCCTAAAGGAAAAGCCAGTACTGCAATCAATTAATGTATTGAAGATATAACTGTTACATGCCAGTTTGAAGTGTTCCATCTTACTTATACATAGTGGAAATGTGGTTAACTGTGTGTATGTGTGTGGGTGTGTGTGAAACTGCTCATTGTTTTGATAGCTAATGCTGTATAAAGACTAGAGTTTACTTGAATTTGCTTAATGGGTTTGGTAGCCTGGCTCTCCAGGATCAACTTGAAAGCTGTGTCATGCTTGACGTCTAAATTGAGTCAAACACTGAAAAAAAAAAAATAGCTACGAGAACTGTGAAACAAGAAGCAGTGCTCAAAATCCACAAAAAATAAAGCAAGAATTCAGGAGGTTTTATATAATAGGTTTAACACAGTAAAATTTATTTGAAGTGTAGATAATCAGCAATCTGCAGAGAGTCAGAGACATCCATCCTATGATAGATGAGTGTGTGCCTTCTGTTTTGCTTTGTTTTGTATGCTATTGATACACATTCCATATTAGGTACAAATCCAGGCCACAGTTCCAGGCAAGCATGAAGTGTGATTTTAACACTGCACAACAAAACTCTTTCTATTTTAAACTCTGATGGATGGTGGGAAAAAAAAATGTCAGCCCCATTTGAGTTTCTCTCTACCATTTGCTGGGTTTTCTCTGAAGTTTAAGGGACTGGTGGTCGTGGTGTTGCATATATTGCCCTAGAATTGTGGGTGGGAACATCTGACATGGTATCTACTAAAGTGTACCTGGGTCCACCTCATTCTTTGTCACCTGGAGCTTCCAGCTGTGTTGTCTTTTCCTCCTAAACTGGAGGCCTCTCTGAATCTAGGTCTAGCAAAACTCTTTTGTGACTCCTTGGGAGCAACTCTTCTGTGTCTAGTAACTCCGATGGAGTTCAGACCTTTTCTCTCTCAAGACATCATTCTTAATTTCCAAAACTCATTCTCTTTACCTTTCTGGGCACCAAATTTTAATTTCCCTGGAATACACTGTTAAGGTGAAAAATTAGAACCATTTACTGTCATAGTCCCCAAAACCTATCTGAAGTTTCTCTTATCCTTCTATTTCTTGAGTTCGGATGAAATGGTGCATCACTTGTTGGGAGAACCCCAGTGTATGAACCTTCTGCTTTCCCCTTTCACTTCTGGCTCCAAGTGGGAACTGCATTTTTTATTCCAGGGAGTGAGGGAAAAACTAGTTCAGCTTCATCATATATTTTTCTAAAACTTTTTAATCTTATGTCCAGTCTTCAACTTTTAAAACCAAATGAATGTGTATCAATGTAAAAGAAATATCAAGGAAAACATATGCCAAATATCAAACTAGTTTCCTGCTATATATTCCTTGTATCTACACTGTATGTTGTTACTTTATGTTTAATTTTCTCATGTGTTCATGGGAAATACTATTAACTAAATTCTAGAAATAAGGTAATAATAACAATTATAATAATAATACATAGATATTCAGGTTGTCACCCAAACCTTGGGATAAGAAACAGACTCAAACTCAAGTCTAGTGACAGTTCGAGACGACCACATGCATCTTAGTAAGAATATTTCAAGTTATCTGCACGTTTTCTTCTACATGACAACACTAAACAAAAGTGTAAAAAACCCAGTTTGTTCAATTGCTAACAAATGGTCAAAAATACATATATTGGCATAAGAAAACATGTTGTATGCTCAGCCCTTAAGATAGGCATTGTGTCAAAGCATGTGAAGAATATATAGTATCTGGAGGAAACCTCATATTTATCTGAAGTATCTCAAGGTCACTGGGTCCTCTGACTATTTATTATATCCATTCTTGATGCTGAGGTATCAGTGATATTTATTACAATAACATGCTTACAAATTCAAACTTTACAAATTCAAATAACATGATAGTCAACTCTATCAAAATACAACTAATTTTATTCTCTAAACTCTTACACCAGTAGTTTTCCAACTTTTGCTTTATGTTAAAATTACCTATGGAGTTTTATATTTCCAGAAATTCTGATTTAATTGGTCTGGGTTGGGACCCAGGAGTGGATTATTATAAATGAGCTCTTCTAGGTCATTCTAAAGTGCAGTCAGTGTTGAAAACCACTGCCTTAAAAAATTCTCTCCGTATTGTTCATAATCTGCCTGGGCTGTCCACAAACTTTCACCGGGGCAGGAAGCACCAGGTCATTGGCATTGAATGGGCCTCCTTGATTCCTGATAAATCTCACTCTCTCCCCTACCCTCTGTGCTGTGTGTGTGTGTGTGTGTCTGTCTGTGTGTCTGTCTCTGTCTTTGTATGTGTGTGTCTTTTTGTCTCTGCCCTTGTCTATCTCTCCTCCCACCTCCCTTCCTCTGTCAGTTTCTTCTAGTATGGAAACAACATGGGAAAGGTGCTGTAACCTCCCCCCCCAAGAATTAAAATATTCCTACTAATTGAGTCTTCTCTCTTCCCCCACATGACGAGTATCACTGTCATTTTGACTCCTTTATCATATCCTAGTGGAACACGTATAAGGAATGAGTAAGGTGAAGGCTGTTGTAAAATACAATAAACATCTTTCCAACTCTATTTTACTTTCAGAATTCAGCACGTCCTGTCCATGCTCCAAACCAGGGGACCAACACCTGAGGGACCAACGTCCTGAGTGATGATATTTCCATGTTTGTTGGGAAGTGGGCCAGGTGAATAGGTGGCAATATTGACTTTGGTGAGAGTGTATTTCTAAGCCTATGGCTTGAGTCATTCTATAGAATCAGCTTTGCACTTACTTCATTGTCAACCCTCCAAGAGCCCAGTAACCTGTGACAGCTGAGTTATTGTGCTCTCTGTGAAGGCTGCTTCTACCACAGGCCCTTATTGCTGTTTTTCTTTGAGCCAGCTCTCCTCATAGTAATTTATCATCTTGTCTACTGAAACTGCTACACCTTTCGTATCATTTCGTTTATGTGTTCCCTATGCAGCAGCCTCTAATGACCGTTTAATAGTATTGAAGAAGAGGCAGACATGTACTCTGAACAGAATTGTTTTCTAAATAATAATTAAAAAAAAAAAAACCTGTGTAGAATTAGAAAAGAATGGAACATTTTAGCTCTAGCAGTCAGAAAAGACCTCTTACTCGACTGAACTGATCATCGGCTCTTAGGATGTACATTCCTCTATCGTAGATACTTGTGTCTCGATTTGTTGCCACAGTTAAATAATCACACACACAGCAGAAGTTTTGTCCTTATGCATCTTGTTCTTCGTTGTAGCACTTGGAAGAAATGCTACCTCGGCAGAACTAAATCTGTCATATACATAATCTTTGTTTTTTATTTTAAACCACTGGCATATTAGGATTATACACAACAATACTCTACCAATACTGAAAATCATTACTTATCAAATATGTAAAAATGAAAGTGGTAAAAAAAAATAAATTAATTAAAAAATGAAAGCGGTAAATCAAGTAACACGCTTATTCTAATTATTTGTGATTAATGTATTTTGCCTTTTGAGTAATAATCCAAAGGCACATTACACAGTAAATGCTTATTGATCAATTCATTCAAGGAAATATGTGATAATATGCTTATTTTCTCTCCGTTCTCATTGTCATCAGGTTGTAAATAACATCTCTCCCATGTCATGAACACACTGAAGAAATGTACCTGATGTGCTTGGAAGACTGTGCATTTTTTATTTCAGAATTTTGAGGCGGAAAACTCAGAAATTTGGATATTAACCCCTTACCAGATATATGATTTGCAAATATCTTCTCCCATTCAGTAGATTGCCTTCTTATTCTGCTCATGGTTTCCTTCACTGTCCAGAAGTTTTTTTAGTTTCAGATAGTCCCATTTGTTTCTTTTTGCTTTTCTTGCCGTTGCTTTTAAGGTAAATTGCTGCAGCCACTATGGAAAACAGTTTGGAGGGTCCTCGAAAAATTAAAATAGAATGACTACATGACTCAGCAACTATATTTCTCAGTGTTTATCTTGAAGAAAACAAAAACACTTACTGGAAAATATATAGGAACCCCTATGTTCTTTGCAGCATTATTTATAATACCTAAGATATGGAAGCAACCTAAATGTCTACCAATAGATGAATACATAAAGATTATATATACCACATACATATACATACAACGGAATACTATGTAGTTATAAAAAAGAATGAAATTTTGCCATTTGTAACCATATGGATGGACCTTGAGGTTGTTATGCTAAGTGAAATAAGTCAAATAGAGAAAGACAAATGCCATGTGATTTCACTTGTATACGGAATCTAAAAAACAAAACAGCTGAACAAACAAAACAGAACTCATAGATACAGAGAGTAGATTGATGGTTGGTAGAGGGTAGGAAGGTTAGAGGGAAGAAGATCAAAGGGTACAAACTTCCAGTTATAAAGTGAATATGTCATATTCATTTGGTACAGTACGGTGTCTTGTACAGCACGGTGACTGGAGTCAATAATAGTGTATTACAAATCTGAAAGTCATTAAGGAAGTACATCTTAAAAGTTCTCATCACAAGGAAAACAAATTTGTAACTTTGTGTGGTGACAGATGGTGACCAGTCTTACTGTGATCATTTCAAAATGGATGCAAATGCTGAATCATGATGTTGTACACCTGAAACTAATATAATGCTGAATGTCAGTTATACTGCAATTAAAAAAGAACTCAGAAATTTGTTTTTGTGAGAAAGTGCTTGAGATTTAACATCAAAGTGAAGGACAAATTCAAAAGACAAGAAGATCAGATGGCTCGTGGGTAGTGTTTAAGCTGGGCATGTTTTTAAATAATAGCATTTTGACTTTCTATGAACTAGACAGACAAGGATGATGTTAACACTGTCTCTTGCCATAGCCTTCAACAAATATGGTCCGAGTCTTAAAAAATAAACTCTCGTTTCATAATTTTGAGTTCCGAGAACTGTTACATATGAAATCAATGGAAACAATTTCATTTTCTGCTAACAAATTAAGTATGCTTCTAACTAATAATGCACCTTTCTCCCTTCAAGCAAGCATATTCAAAAAGAAGCCATTTGTAGCTTCTGCATACCATAAAGTTACATCAGCCTACTCTGGGTAACACACACACATGCACACACACACACACACACACACACACACACACACAATACCATGTCAGATAAAAGGTAAAATAATTCTTCAGTACAACATACGATTATCTCTCACTTGGTAATTTTATGTTGGTTGCTATTGTTTATCCATCCTCCACAAAAAGTACCTCAAAGTCCACAGAATTTGGCAAAATTTGGCAAAATAGTTAATCAAGTATAAACATTTAATAAATGTTGAGTGAATAAACATAGAATAGGCTTAATTAAAGCTGGATGAATGGATAGATGAACAAATCAATTAATGAAAAAAATATGGTAACTTTGAAACATCCCCAATTATACATAATATACTTAATCATCACCATTCCTGATATCGAATCATATTATCCACATTAGTTGGTGTATGGTCACAGTCTCCATCTCAGTATCTTTTAAATGGGTTCCCACTGTCTTACGATATAAGTACTGTCTATTTTTTCTCAATTTGATGTTCTCTTCTTAAAGGCTGTAGCTTTACATCTTTGCTCTTTTTTTTTTTTTCTTTTGTTGGTAAGAAACAGGTTTTACTTTTTTGCCTTTCCTATTTATAGAAACCTATATTTAACTCTACCAAGAAAAGTTCCTGAGACTTCTTCAAACTCCAGTGAATTTTTACCGGGGTTGGCATTGTCTCAATGAACGCATTCAGCCAATTCTAATAACATGTTGGTGGCAATTTTAGATTTCTTCATCCACATTCTGCATGATCAGTGATGCTAAGAGATGTACATGTGGGGTATATATCATGTACATGATTCTGAAACCAGTCACTCTATAAATGCTTCATTTGGTTTGCAGTTTGAACATTACTTTGCAGTTTGAATGTTGCCTAGATGTCTCCAGCTGGATATATTGGACTACTTATTTATTTATTTTTAAAGTCCTTCCTTATCAATAATTACTAAATTTTTTAAATTGAAGTATAATTGACATACAATATTATATTAGTTTCAGGTGTGCAACATAGTGATTTGACAATTATATACATTATAAAATGCTCACGATGGTAAGTGTGGTTATCATCTGTCACCATATTAACTTATTACAAAATTACTGACTGTATTTCCTCCGCTGTATTTTTTATCCCTGTGACTTATTTATTTTTTACTGGAAGTTTGTATCTTTAAATCCCCTTCATCTATTTTGCCCATCCCCACAGCGCTCTCTCCTCTGTCAACTACTTGTTTGTTTTCTGTGTTTATGAGTTTCTTTTTTTGTTGTCATTTGTTTTCTTTTATAAATTCCAGATGTAATTGAAATCATGTGGTATTTGTTGTTTTCTGTCTAACTTATTTCACTTAGATTAATACTCTGTAGGCCCAACCTTGTTGTCATGAATGGCAAAATTTCATTATTTTTTATGTGTGAGTAATATTCCATTGCATGTATATACAACATTTTTTTAAATCCACTCATCTATCAATGGCCACTTAGGTTGTTTTTATATCTTGGCTATTTTATTTTATTTTTTTTAAAGATTTTATTTATTTATTTTAGAGAGAGAGAGAGAGAGCATTAGAGGGGGGAGGGTCAGAGGGAAAAGCAGACTTCTCACCGAGCAGGGAGCTCGATGTGGGACTTGCTCCTGGGACTCCAGGATCATGACCTAAGCCAAAAGCAGTAACTTAACCAACTGAGCCACCCAGGCACCCTATATCTTGGCTATTTTAAATGATACAGCCACTAGGGAAAACATGGTAGAGGTTTCTTCAAAATATTAAAAATAGAAATATCGTACCACCCAGTGATTTCACTTTTGGGTATTTACTTGAGGAAACAAAAACACAAATTCAAAAAATATATCACCCCTATTTGTTGTAGTATTATACTGGACATTTAAAATCAACTCTTTAAGGGTGCCTGGGTGGCTCAGTGGGTTAAAGCCTCTGCCTTTGGCTCAGGTCATGATCTCAAGGTCCTGGGATCGAGCCCCACAGGGGGCTCTCTGCTTAGCAGGGAGCCTACTCCCTGCTCTCTCTCTCCCTGCCTCTCTGTCTACTTGTGATCTCTGTGTTTCTGTCAAATAAATAAATAAAATCTTTTTAAAAAATTTAAAAAAATCAACTCTTTATAACGGTCTATCATTGACTAGAGAGAAATCACACAAAAGTTCATACAGTCAGAATCACTAACTTAAAACAAATCAGAAAATTCACATAGGTGTCTCTTCCCCATGTTCCTTAAGTTGCTTCTGTGTAGAGCTACTAAATCACCTATTACATAGTACTAAGCATTTTTGTTCATATGGATATTTTCTCTATCTCAGAATAAGGGCTAGTTATACCCAACTCTAAATGTATATGAGATATATGTATATGTATATGTATATGTATATGTATATGTATAGGTATATGCATTGCTGTGATTATTGTTGAGTGAATTCATTATCTACCTGATTCATATATGGCATAGCTGCTGGGATACTGAGAAAAAAGGATAGAAAGAGAAACCAGGCAACTTTTAATATTTTACTTCCATGCAAAGTCACCACTGACCCTAAATTCTATGTTACAGTTTACTGATGTAGAAAATTGCTTTAGTAATGTCGCTTATCTATGAACCAGCTTTGACTGGCTGACTCATGTTGATAAAATTTGCAAAAGTCTGTATATGTCAGTTTAAGATGTAAATTTATTAATTTTGTATTGCCTCTATGATGCTATCTTTCTGTCCATCCAAGAACCTTCTTTTACATAGTGTTCTTTTGGATACATGCCCCTTGTCTGTGAAGCCTCCCTGCCCTCCTCATGTAGAGCTAGGTATCACAGCAAGTGTTTGCACGTGACATCTAAAAGAGAACCAATCATACTAATTGGCATCTATCATCTATCTATCTCCTTATTTTCTCTTTCTTTCTCCTTTTCTCAAGGACTTTGAGACAGGTCCTTGACTCAACCTCTGCTGTATAAAATCAAGTACAATGGAGTGGCTGACCTATTATAGACACTCCAGAGGTGATATCAGTATTAAAATCTATGTGTTTTATTGTACGTAAGCAAATGTACAACCTTTTTCTATGTGTCTTCTCCAGAGGTTATTGTTGATGTATCTAAGACTCCAACGGTATTCCTGAGATAATGAGTTTTATCTTTACCTGAGGTTATGTCTGACAACAGGCAATTCATGTATTAGAAAGCATAAGCCCTTCCAATTAAGATTTGATATATCTCTGTTGGTTGATAAAGCAACGATTAGTCCAACTTTCTTAATTATAATTGGGTTCCATAACATCTATTATTGTGATTATGAATATCAGGTTTTACAAAGGAACTCTATAATTCTAATGAATTAAAGCATAAAGCAGAAAAAATAAGATAGAGAAAATTAGATCTGAATATACACAGTGATTGCATATCTACCTGTCTCAGGTGATTGCATAAATATGCCACTTGAAATATTTTGTCCCTTCAAAGTTATGTCATACGGTTCATTGGTATATTTTTGTCTAAATATTTTTACAGCAGTAGGTAAGGCAGAAATTTGCTATTGTTTGGATACAGTTCTTATAAACCAAAGTCATCCTATCATCCACTGGTATTTTAATTGGTGAATGAATGATTCACCATAGATGCTGGTGAAATATAACTAATCTGAAAATTAATCATAAATGTAATTTGGGCATCAAAACAAAAATGAAAACATTGCTAAATAGTTAGAAGTAAAATAAAATTATTGAATGGTGTCTCCAATTGGGAGTATTTAAAGGGTCCTATGATTGACAAATGTTATATTTGTCATATGTTTGATAAATTGGTTAGCATATCATGCTCACAGAATCCACATCTGCCAAATAAAATGAAAGAAATAGAAAATGTTGTGTGCATGAACTTTTTATTAATGCATTAAATATTAATTTGAAGGCATAGTACAAAGAGTTTTTTTTTTTTTCTGCAAACAGAAACACTTTTTTATTTACCTAATAACCTTGTGTGCCAGTGTTCCCAGGAAGGATGGTTAGCATTTCTGAGAGAGCATTCAATCCACCTGGCTATCCAAGCAATTGCAAATTGAGGGAACAGATCATAGAATCTTAGTCCTGGATGGGAACTCAGAAATGATGTAGTCTGCATAGATAAAGGCCCTTAGGTCCAGAGCTATTGAATGATTCACATAAATTCACATAATTGCCTAGTGACAGAGCTGGGATTAGAACCCTTGTCAGCTGACACGGAATGCAGGGCCTTTTCTCTGCTACCCTTTCCTATGGCAGCTAGAAAATGACTAGTAACACATCAGCATGACCTTGGTGGCTTGAAAATTCACTTCTCAAAAATAACATGATTATTGAAATAGTAATCCAGAGGCTGCTTTAAAGTTTATTTTGGCACTGCTAGCCTTAAGGAATTGGGGGATCTTAGGGGTTGCTCTTATGAACAGGCAATGCGAAGAGGCATTTGTGACTTTTGCCAAAGCCCATAGGTGTTGGGAAAGGAATTCTTGGGAGAAACTGAAAGCTTTTGTGCTGTAATATCCTGTCCTATCATCAGTCGGAAGTATGAGAGCCACGATGAACACAGAGCTCAGCTGGGGGGTATCTGCTTCACAAAACAGGGTAAAATATCGAGGGAACCACTGATGTATGATGCTCCTTGGTCTCCAGACCTGCTTTCATAAGGTAACCCCAGAGAGTTTGAAGTTTTAAAAGATCAGTTCCTTTAAATGGTTTATAACACCAGTGTTCCCCCAGAAAACTCAGTGGGGCTACCTCATCAAGCTGTCTTCTCCAGATGTTGCTAAGAGAAGAGATGAACTGAGTCACTGACTGAAAGACTCAGGAGATTTATAGACTAGTCAAGAGGTATGCTCAGTTGCTAAGGGGAGCAACGTCTGGGTTTGCCACACTGGAATCAATGCCAGCACACCAAGACAAATTTCAGATTCATCTGAGATTTTTTTCTGAAGTTTTACTTTTTATTTGCCTGGTACTCCACATTGCATTGCGGTTCTCATTGTCTACTCTGTCAGTCTAACTACTGAAAGGCAGGGGAGACTGTGATTCAGTCCATTTGCTACATTTTTTTGTAGTTCAGTTCACTTTATGCTCGGGGACTTATATATGCGATCTCATTAAATCATGTCAATGATCTTAAGAAGTGTCTATCAATCTCTCTGTTTTGAAAATGGGGAAACAGATACTCAGACACAGAAGTGACTAGCTTAAATTCTTTCTGGTAGGATATGCAGGACTGAGATTCAAAACAGACCATCTCACTTTAAAGTTCAAGCTCTTTCTACTGTACTATGTGTTCTCTCTTACTCTTGTTCTTTTATTCTATGTCTGTCTAAGAAGATAGAATTACAATTTCACAAAATCTGTGGGGATACCAGCTTCAGTCTCTCAAACAGTATAATCAGTTATAAGAACACAGACACAATATTCAAGATGGAGAAATTTACCCCAAAGTACAGCTGATAATCTCCAATGCTCTCATTATTGTTTTGAAAGCAGGGAGAATAATTACAGACTTTGAAAGTAAGAACATGACATGTTTTATTTGTTGCTGGAGCTATAAATCATGGACTATCCAATATTAGACAGGACACTTGGACAAGCCAGAATCAGGGGCATCGGCATCTTGTGCTGCTCCTTTATACATGTGAGTTGCTATGGTTACAAAAGGCACTGAGTTGATAGGGGAATGAAGAAGCTACTCTAATATTTTAGTTTGTGAGATGTTAGTGAATGTTTCTCTCTCTGGAAGCAGGTAGAAAAGCAAAACTTTCCTATGGCCTGATAAACACAGTTTGACTAATGAAATACCTCAAGGTCTCAAGATTAGTTTTTTGGTGAAAAGTTTTTGTTTTTTTTTCCTTTACATTTTCCTTGATGTTAGCCCGTAATGTGAAAGAGCTACAGCTGTGAATGAGGGGGAAGGGTCCTGGCATCTATAACAGTGCTACTCTCAAGATCACAGAGGGTAGAGTAGAGGTCAGTGCCCTGATTACATCCATAAAGCACTTTCTCTACAATTTGCTGCCTCTTCTTTCCCTAAATAGAACCCATAATTAACACTATATTAGGTTCACTGAGGCTCACTAATTAGGTCTGAAGCTGGACTCTAGAAGTAAGCTTTTATTGTTAATATATATATGTGTGTGTGTGTGTGTGTGTGTGTATGTATCAATGTGTGTATAAATATATATCTGCATATAATTTTGCTTTTACATTTCTATATCCCATTTGTGGATAGACATCAGAGAGTTTTCTTTTTTCTTCTTCCTCATATTGAATATCCAATTTCAAAGTTTTAAATATAAGCAGGAAATAACAGCTATATCAGACTAATTTTATTTCCTTTTAAAAATCTAATCACTAGCATGCTGATTATGGTAGTTGGAAACACAGTAACGTTTGACTTATGCTTATTAATATCCTACGCAGGTAAGAAGATTGATGCATTTCTTGTAGATATTTAGGCACACGCCTATAGAAAGCAATGTATTTACTGTTTTGAAAGAGCTATAAGACAGACACTCTTTCACAAGATAAAGTCTGTGTATGAACAATAAAGATAGGTTCATTTCACTTAAACGTTACCCTAATTTGTATTTCAAAGTAGACAAGAAGATCTTTTTGAAGAAAACCTCAAACATGATTGTAGGGGGAAAAAAAAATTGGGGAGAGAAATCTAAATTAGGCTACTTCTGAAAAGTAAATGGGTAATTTGATGCAATATGAAATTACCATTTTACTTACCTGTATACATTGTTTCATACAATATATGGCTACTGGGTTTTATACAATGAATTTTTTTTAAAAGAATGATAATGGAAGGAACAGTTGATCCTTCTAACCCCTAAGAACCCTAATAACTCCTCCTAACTCCCTTTTAACCAGTCTAATTTGTTAGCCCTATTAAAACTGATTTCTATAGTGTATAATCTGGGTGGACAAAATTGGAGCATGTTGGGTGTAAAATACTCCTGAACATGCACTTCAGAAAGCCAGTATGTCCCTCCCATTAGAGTCCCAGCACCCAGGTCAGGAACTTTTGTTTTATCTGCTCAACACCCTGTCATCTTTATTTTCCTTTAAAAGCTATTTCTTGGTTATGCAGAATGAGAAAATCAATCTAACTCATATCTCCTTGGTCTAAGGGATGGTCATATGACTTAAGCAAGACCAGCTTGACTTCTTCCCTATGATTTTAAATTCTGGAATAGGAAGAATAGGAGATGATCCTTGTAGGTAAGAAACTATTTAAATAAAAGAATGAGACACCTACTGCTCTATTTTTGATGTTCAGAAAAAGTCCACATACATAGAGAGAACATGAAGGTGATACATGAAACAGAGAGAAAAGCTAAGTTCAAGCACTTATTCCCAGTCAACCCCTCAGTACAAGTCAACTTCCACTCATTTCATGATTTGCTTATATGACTTAATAAATTTCCTTTTTACCTTAAGCTGACTCTATCTGGGGGCTCTCAATTATAACAGAAAGATTTCTTAACTAACTCCATTAGTAAGGTGTTTGCTTCTTGCATTGGGGGATAGGAGATCCAAGAGAAATCTTACCTTCCAAAAAAAAAAAAAAAAAATCTTACCTTCCCCATGCCTCATTTTCCTCATCTGTAAAATGTGGTCATGGCTCTAAATAATTTATAATATTCAACTCATAGTCTGATTCCCTGTGGCTGCCATCAGTGTGATTGATACCAGCTAGGATATAAGAAAGTATTTCCTCTTAGTATTATCCAATTTTTTGCAGTCAACTTTTATTCTGGTACCTCTGTTTCTCAACTGTTTCTTTTATTATTAAGGAAGTCATTACTAAAAATTTACTTAAACATAGAGTTAAAAGCTAACTTATGCTTTTCCCATTCCAGGACTAAGGTTGATAGTGATACAGATGGATGATGAGAGACTCTGAAACATCATTCAACAAAATTAATTCCCAATATTTTTTAGGCAGCTATTCTCAATCTCTTCTACAGAAATATCCATGGTAGCAGGCGAGTTAAATGCATTTTCTGTATTTCTGTAGAGAGGGTTCTAGAGATAGACAAATCTGAAATAGCCTATCACAAGGACAAGATTTATTTGAAGCTGGAGACTTGGCTTTAAGACTTCTAACACAAATCGTACGTTCTATTTAATAAGACAAAAGCAGTGCTGTAACTTACTTCTAATCAATTAAATCTGAATGAAGTAAGATGCATGCTTCAGATGGATGCATCATGTTTAACATTTGATAACCGGAATTTACTAGTCCACAGGTATTTGAGAAGCACAGGATTTTAGTATCGATGGCTCCTGAGTTAAAATAAAACATGTTTTCTGAAAATGGAATCATATAAAGCCAGTAGTACACATTAACCTAGAGCTCAGTTAACCTCATCAGGCTTTCTTCATTCAGTTGCTAGGATGGTGGAAAACACAACACAGAAATTTGAGGAAACAGAAGAGCTCAGGAAAAGTTCAAAACATGAAGCCAATTCAAAAGGATTCCTATATATCTAGGGAGTCACTTCAAAGCACAGAGTACCTAAGGATAAAGCCACAGAAGGGAGAAAATGTTCTTGTAGGGTAGGGTTGAAGTTGCACCCAACTCATGTCTGCTCCATCCCAAGAGAACAGCAGACAGTAGCTATGGTATAAATGTGTGATAGTACCAGGAAAGCTAGAAACTTAGAGAAACAGATAGCAGGAAGCTGAGGTAAGATGGAGGTTCCTGGGGCTCTTTCAGAAAAACTTGACTGTAGGGAAGGAGAGCTATTGCTTCCTTTCAGTGACTTGCTCATTTTCATTTTGTGCATGGAATTAGCAGATTGTTGCCTAACTTTGGACATTTTTAACAGGAAAGGAACTTTTCTGTCAGCTCTGATATGATAATTATAAAAATACCCACATATCTTTTAATTGAACATTCATTAAATCACTTGGCCAGGAATCCAAACAACAAAATGTCTATTATGCTATTCTGTGTGTAATAGAAGTTATGCAACATGTTTCTTCTCAGAAGAGAGAATAAAAGTAAAACCACCCCCAGATGATCACTTTTAGCACTTTTATTTTACAGGGAGAGGTGAAGAACATGAATAAAATACATGTTCTTGAATTAATCTCCCTTGGGTGCAGAGAGAAAAGAGCTCATTATTCTTCTAACGGGCAAAATTTGATTTTATTGACATACTAGCAGTACGTCAATTGCTCAGTATATCTCCCTAGGCTGTAGTTTTGGAGGCTTCTTTTTCTTTCTCTTTTCTTTCTTTCTTTCTTTCTTTCTTTCTTTCTTTCTTTCTTTCTTTCTTTCTTTCTCTCTCTCTCTCTCTCTCTCTCCCTCCCTCCCTCCTTCCCTCCCTCTCTTTCTTTCTTTCTTTCTCTTTCTTTTCTTCTTTCTTTCTTTCTTTCTTTCTTTCTTTCTTTCTTTCTTTCTTTCTTTCTTTCTTCTTTCTTTCTTTATAGCAATTCTATGATATATCCCCATATATGATTCTTTACACTATGTTGTAATCCACTTCTGAAAGAATAACTATAATTTCAATGAAAACAATATATAACATGTTCTGTCTACTACATTAGTTTGTCTACTTATTTGTAAGTAGACCACATCTTGTACATATTAGGTAATAAACACATGAATTCAGTTTAAGAACTATGTTGAAATATACATTTCTTTTTAATCCATTTTGTGTCTCCATGGGCTACCTTTGTGACTCAAATCCAATAGATATAAAACAAATACTTGTTGAATAATGAATGAATACATAAATTAATGATTGGATGAATGACTGAATAACTAAATAGTTATATGTACTAACAAAAATGTTGGTGAACACAGAATTATAGAATTTAAAGGCTTAGTGAGATCATCTATTTCTACCAAAACTTGATGTAGTAGACAGAATAATAGCTCAAAGATGTTGGAAGTCTTAATCCTCCAAACCGGTGAATATGTTACTTTACATATCAAAAGGGACTGTGCAGGTGTAAGTGAAGAAATTTGAGACAAGAAGGTTAGCCTAGATTATCCAGATGGGACTAATCACAATAGCCCTTAAAAGAGGGAAACAAGAGGTCAGAATCAAAACAGGCAATGTGACTATGGAAATAGAAAGTGGGAGAGAGATTTGAAGATGCTACCCTACCTACTAGCTTTGAAGATGGAAGAAGGGGTTAAGATTTAAGGAATGCTGAGCCTTTAGATTCTGGAGAAGACAAGAAGATGGATTATCCTTAGAGTTTCCAGGAGGATCCAGCCCTACTGACATCTTGACATTAGCCTGGTGAGACCTATTTTTGGAATCTGACTTCCAGAACTGTAAGAGAGTAAATGTATATTGTTTTAAGCTACAAAGCTTGTAGTTATTTGTGGCAGTACCAAAAGGTATTGGGTAGTTCTACCCAATGGATCTGGAATAAATTCTGGAATCTGAAATTTACTAAGTACACTCAGAATGCCTGAGGCAATAATTATCTAGCAAATCCTGACATACTGCATCACATTCCCTTTATACTTGAAAAAAGCAGTGTTAAGATCTCAAGATCAGTATAGACATAAGTACAATTTACCATGTGAAAAAATGTTTGGAAAACAAGTCTGAAAAAAAAGAAAACACCCTAAACTATTAACGCTATATTCTATAACTATATATTGGTTCTCTCCTCTTGCTTTTACAAAAAGAGCAACGGCTTTCACAAAGGACGATTTGGATAATACCTTGCATGCATTGTTTCAAGCAGAAATTCTCCATCTATCATTTCTGCTTGTATTATTTCACACCTCTCACATTTCTTTGCAGGCAGCAAAGTCACCTGCCTGCGTTACATCTCTGGCTGCATACCACAGAGCTTACTTTCCTTTCTCTTGCAGAGATTGTTGGTGGTTTTCTTTATCTTCTTCTGTGAAGAGTATGATAAATATGTGGTGTCAGCTCTGTTTTTCTGTTTTATTCCATTAAATTATACTAACTGTGGCTTTATTATGTACATATAACACATTCAGAATTTCTAACAATGTTAGAGATATGCAATAGGTATAGTACATTCATACTGCTTATTTTCTTAAGATATCAAAATTAAGGATAACATCCTAATAATATATTAGTAACTTAGTTCAAATTTAGGTCACTAATAGAAAAGGGAAAAATCATAAGCACAAAGAAATCCTTAGAAACGAGTTCTTCCAAAACAGTAGCATCTTAAAGCAGGTATTGGATAGCCATACTCTATTTCAAATCAGCAATTGGAATTTACATCCTATGTCCCCATTTCCACTTTTTTAGTACCATCATCAATCATTGTAATTATTATTGGACGATCATTTTAAATTTAAGATGATTCCTATAGGTATTCTCATATGAACATCTTTCCTAGTATATCAGCTCACGCTATGTATCTCTTTTTCTTTAAAAAGAAATTGTCTCTATAGGGACAAATTTCAGTATGGATGCCTGATTTCCTCCTTTCCAAGTGATTATTCAAAAAGGTAAGATCTAAGATCTGTGTTTACTATTTTCTTCTTGTATACAGGAAAATAAGGGACACAGAGACTCACACCGTTGTAAGGGCCATGACTCACCTATGATGCTTCCCCCTGAAAGCTCGAAGCTTTTTTTTTTTTAAGCTTTTATTTTACTGAATATACTAAATACGTTGAAAATTGGAATGCCATTAATAGGATTCCAAGGACTCTTCCTACTGGACCTGGATCCGGAGTCTTATTGCTGGTATGATATGTGACTGCCTGAGACATTAAGCCACTAGCCCTCTGTTGGGGACCAACTATACCTGCTTCACAACTTGATATAATGGATTAATAATGAGGAGAAGAAAGTTGCCTTGTTTGTGCCAGTGAGGCTCTTGAGCACTATCTTCTCCTCATGCCTGCTTTAGTGCAAGCATGCAGAGGAGATTTTTATTGCCAGATGTACTTGCAGTGGCAAAGAACTGAAGCATCTCTCTCAGCTAATGAGCTGCAAAATATAAAAGTTTGGGGCAGTCTCTATGGAAACTTTTGAGTATGGTGACCTATCAGTGCTGAATGTGTATGAGGTGACAATTCTTCCTAGAAGGGAGATTGTCACAAATGGGAGATGGTTGGACTTTATAAGTTACTAAAATTATCTCTGCCTCAGTTTCCATCACTGTAAAGGCATAATCATCTACTCCCAGTTACATTATCAGGATAAATGAGTAACCTAAATTACATTAAATTCTTCAGAAATAGGCATTATATAAATAGGAAGCAATCTATTAACTGGGTAAAAGCTTAAGGAAGAGAGGCTAAACTTGATATATAAAATGTGGTCTGAAATGTAAGTAATTGACCAAAAATCAGGACTTTGGGCCAATTACTGAACATCCAATCTTTGTCATTTGAGAAAAATCGTACAGAATATCTTTTCTTCATTTCTAACATTTGCTTATTACATAAAGTAGATAATTTAGCACTAAATAAAGACATAGTTACATTGTCTCCATGTATCATTGCAGACTGCTAAAAAAAGAATTATTTTAAATGGGTAGTCAGAATCTCTCCCCAAATGATGATAATTGGATCTCAGATTCAAAGGACACCATTCAATTGGAAAAAAAAAAAAAAAAAAAAAAAAAAGCCCAGAGGAAATATAAAGGCTCTGTCCTCAGTATATAGTATTTTATATATTTTTAAGTATTACATCAAGTTTACTCTACAAAGAAAGTAACCATTGACCCAAATTATATATCTGACATTCATCTTAAAAAGTCTATCTGTTAATTGTTTATATTTCTGTTACTTATGCTGTAACGTCTCCTTGGGAGGGATAAGAATCTTCATTAAATTTTACTGATTGCCCGCTGAGTATTCAGTGCTCTGCTGAGACATTTTGAGGGACTTGGGGTAGAGAAACATAGACAAAAGCTATCTGAGCCCTCCAGCATAATCAGCGTGCATATTGTTAGCCTTACTTAAACAATGTTTCTGTGGTTAACCACTTGTGTTTTTAACAAGTAACATTGGGACTTTTAGAAGATGCCCACATACTATGATCCACACAAACCTAGTATTTAAGTAGGAAAAGAAGTGGACTTACACAGAATATCCTGAAAGTTTGTCACTGGTGATTTTGGTAGCAAAGTTAATGTGGATATTTGTTTTTAATATGGCAAGTTGCTTAATCAGGGCATTCTTCAATGAGCTGAAAGATATAACTTGTGAAGAATGTTTTGCTAGACAAATATCAACAGGAAGCTATATGCGTTTTACAAACAGAAAGAAAGTAAACATCACTTTTCTGGAGGACTGGTTGAAGATGAGTTGTAGCATAGTAGGATATACGTAAGACACTAAAAACAAATCAGGATGACACATGATCTCCAAATAGAATTGAATACTCTTTGGATAGATATGATTCTGAAAAATCCTTGTCTAAATGATTCATACTGGATTTGTATGATTTCCCCAGTGTCCCTGTCATGACTACTGAGAAATCTTGGAAATCACAAGAGAATAATATAAGTAGAGTTAAGAGGGTTCACAAATTCTATAAAGACCTACATGTTGCCCAGGATGCTTGACATTTCAAACCAGAGCAGTGCTTGGTACAGATTATTAAAGGTGACAGAAGGAATGGAGTTAACATATTATTTGGTAAACTCCCCCATGTCTCATTGGGTAAATAAAATTCTAGGGAATATATTTATAACTAAATATTTTATAAATTCTTTTATTCGGAAATAATGTCTCTATATTAACTCTGTATATGTCCCTACACACCCGTGCGTGTGCGCACACACACACCCCCCCCGAATATTTTGTTATTTTAATATATGCCAGGGATTGTGCTAGCTATTTTACACATACATATTCATTTCAATTTTATACCTAGAAAGGTGTCTTAGTCTGTTTAGGCTGCCATAACAAAATATCACACACTGGGTAGCTTATAAACAAGTTTGTTTCTTATAATTCTAGAGGTTAGGAAGTCCAAGATGATGGTGCCAGCCTCATCACGTCCTGATAAGGGCCCTCTCCCTAGCTGTAGACTAATTGTTTCTCACTGGGTTCTCAAATGGAGAATGGACAGGGAAGCTCTGTGGGATCTCTTTGAGAAGAACATTAATTCCATTCATGAGGACGCCACACTTACAATCTAATCACCTCCCAAAGGTCCTACCTCCTACTATCATCACCTTTTGGTGCTTAAGATTCACCATATGAATTTGGGAAAGTGGAGGGACACATTTAGATAATACCAAAAGGTAAGATATTGATATTCAATTTTCAAATAGCATTGAAGAAATGTTTCTTCTTAAGTTCAGTAACTAAATAATTAAGAGTCCAAGGAGGAAGAAACTAAGATAAAGAATGTTGAGCAAAATGTTTACATATAAAATGGTTTGAAACCCATTAGCAATAAAGCAAATATCATAACTAGAAGATCTTTGAGGAATTGCACCCCACAATGGAAGGTACTAAATGATGTACTTATCAAATCGCTTATTCTATTAAATATCAAAACTGCATTTGAACCTAGGAAGTATAACTCTTCCCCTTAAATGAAAATATACTATTGATTTTATTTATTGCCTCTTGAGTAAAAAGATGGTGAATTCATCAGTGAACCACGAATTTCTAAATTCATTCTTCCACCAGCCATTTTCAGGACACCCCTGCATTCCACCTCATTATAGAGAAACATTTTGCTTCCTTCAGCAATGCAATGTCTTGATATAGAAAGGGTCATATGTCATTCAGATGACCTAGTGGCCATGATATTTTGAAAGCTATAGTTTTCTGACCTACGACTATATTATAGCTTTCAGAAATAATGAGTTAACATCTTGTATTGTGGAAATTTGTAGATTATGTGGTAACTAAAGCCAAAAGGTGGAAGGTTTATAAAAAATTATTATGTATATCTAAATTTGTACACCAGCATTTCAAAAATCCTATGTCCAAAATTATTAATCTTCACATTCATTTTGGCTATATATGCATACATCTAAATAAACCAAGTTTTGGTGAAAAGTCCTCTGTTGTTTACTACAGCAGCCTTATTTTTTCCTCTGGGAACTAGTGTCTTAAGAAGAAAAAAATTATTAAAAAAAAAAGAAGAAAAAAATTATTGATTAATATCCATTTCTGTTTGAAAAATTATTTAAGATATATATGTTATATTAAGTATACAGACATATATCAAATATATATATCAAAATATATATCAAATATCTATATATTTGTGTATGTATTATATTTATGTATTTCCAAATATATTTCTAAAAACCACAAAAATGTGAAACATAACATTCCAGATGATAAAATAAGTCAAAAGTAATTACTTCTCACCCCAATGCCTGTCTCTTTACTTCTGATATCAAGAGGGCATAGAGAAGGCAGCATTCTTAAACATAATCCTCTTTGACTCACAGTTTATTGGTTATCAGCTATTTGTAGTGAAGAATAAGTGTAGATTTCTTTATTTAGAATATTGACCCTTGGGGGAGGTATATTTCAGGGCAAACATTTTATAGGCTTGGGTGGTTCAACTTTTAAATATATAATTTCAGAGATAATTTCTTCCCATTTTTTTTTCAGTTAGCGAGAATTACAGTGCAATTTCAAATTCAATTCAAGTCTTTGACCCTGATCTGCTAGAACATAAATATACCCAATCCAATTACATCAGTGACCAAAGAACACTTTCTACTTCCTTGCAGATGCTTCTTTTCATTGTTCCCTGAGGATAAGACAGACTTAGTGAGTGGGAGACCAGTTACATGGGAAAGTAATAGCTTATAGGACAGGTTTTCACCCAATTTCCATAGGAAGACATCACACTTTGATGATAATGTGAAATGTGCATTTCAGTCTAGCTGTTTAATTCATTGCTCTTTTTAAATAAATTAACCTTTTAATGTAATGGGAAAGCTTAGAAGTTAACAATATTTCATTATTTCTCAAGTAAATCTGTTTCAAAGTAAAGCAACTACCAGGACAGTAGTATTCCACATATTTTAATTATCTGCCAAGTGCTGAAACCCAGAAAGTTATCTTGTCACAGCAAATAAAAATATATTGAAGTTATTTCTAAAGCCTTCAGTGCCCAAACTGCGGAACAGATCAGTTAAGAAAAATGGATCAGGAGGGAGATTGATAGAATTCATGGGCTTTTATTTTGTTTTGTTTTTGCATTTTCAAAATATTGACAAGTGGAGATTGCTTTTGGTGCATTCTAGCTTACATTTTAGAGTACAATTCCTGCAAATGGTAATGCACAATGGTAAGTGAAGTTACTAATGCAAAATGGCCATTGAATTCCGAATGAGGATTCCAGTGGAGCAAGCCCTTTGAAGAGTCTCTCCTTATGATTGAATCAAGATAATCACAGGCATGGCAAGTTATATGTTCTGAGAAAAGATGCTCCATGTGTCCAAACGTTTTGACACACAGGGTGATCTCTTTTCTAGAAATAACAAGAACAGCACATTCTTCTGTCATTTACTACCTATTTGACCTTGATCCAATCACCAAGCCTTATGGTGCTATAATTCTTGCTTCCAAAAAATAAAACACTAACCTATTAATAAGAGACCAGAGAGAAGAAAAATAAATATTAGCAAATTAAAGTGTGTCTCACATGCATAGCTAAATTATGAATTATCTATTTATATATGGGTATTAGGACTCTTGAACACCCTTTCTAAACATACCTACAATTTCTTTTATAAGGCATAGATTTTTTTTAAGATTTTTATTTATTTATTTGACAGAGAGAGAGAGATCACAAGTAGACAGAGAGTCAGGCAGAGAGAGAGGGGGAAGCAGGCTCCCTGCTGAGCAGAGAGCCCTATGTGGGGCTCCATCCCAGGATCCTGAGATCATGACCTGAGCTGAAGGCAGAGGCTTTAACCCACTGAGCCACCCAGGCACCCTTATAAGGCATAGATTAGTGTTTTTCTCCTTGACAATGTAATCAAATCACATACAAATCATATGAGAAAAATAAATTTTCTCTGAGAATGTATATATATTGTTCTTTATAGAGTTCTGGACTAGGTAGAAATTCCAGCTATAATTGAGAAGATTACTTATCTGTGACCTACTATATCTATTCTTTTGGACGACAAAATCAGTAGGCTTTTGAGGTCCAACCAGATCAGTGATCGTTTGTGCATGGTTTTAGTTAATTAAGATTGTTTTCAGGACAGTAAGCCTTACACTTAGCTTTCAGTGAGATTTGACTTGCAAGAATAAATCAGTGCTTTGGAAATGTCATGTTCTCATTTTAATGAGTTTATAATTAAGCAGAACACAGGTTGTTTTCTTTACTGAATCCCACCCACAAGGATTCTATTGATTTACTGTTTCATTATATGAAATAGCACGTCAGGGTGAAGGTAAAGCAGAAAACAAATTATGATCTAATCTAAGATGTAGATCTATGCTGGAGTGAGACTGCTGACCTGTGAAATACATTCAAGGAGTATTTACAAAATCGTTCCTATTGTCAAAATGATGAAAGGAGATCTTCTCTGGATGTTGCAGTGGGGACTGAGAAGTCAGGAAGTTTCTAACAGTACTCATGAACCTATAATGTTAAAATAAATTGCATATATTTGCATTAATAGGAGATTTTTTTAATTATAGAGGAATAATTTAATCCCCTAAAGTGTATTTATGTATAGGGAAGATAGATTTGGAGAAAACAGTGTTGCATGAAGAGGAATTACCAAAATTAAATTGATGAATATTGAAGATTACAGTTTAGCTTGCATTTAACTATGTATTTTCAAATATCATTGTCAACACCAAAATTACTTTGAGATTATTACATTGCACAGACCTTACCCAGGTGACAACTTTCCTCACACAAGAGATCTTTATTTTTATCAACTAAACTAATGTCTACATATAGAAAAGGCATTTATAATTGTAAAGAAAGAAATTAGTTATCATTATTCTTTCATTTCTTCAATTCTTTAACTAGAATCATTGAGTCCTACTTTATATCTGGACATGGTATAATTGTTGGTAGAAATTAAAATAAAGAAATGAACAAAACATTCCCTGTCCTATAGGAGTTAATAAAAATTAATAATTTAAATGTAACTTGGGGCATCTGGGTGGCTCAGTCAGTCAAAGAGAGAGCACAAGCAGGGGGAAGGACAGAAGGAGAGGAAGAAGCAGACTCCCCACTGAGCAGGGAGCCCCATATGGGGCTCAAACCCAGGACCCTGAGATCATGGCCTGAGCTGAAGGCAGATGCTTAACAAACAGAGCCACCCAGGTGTCCTTGTGTGGACACCTTTTTAAGTGAGTTCTCGTTTTTGAAATAAGATCTGAGATCCATTTACAGAGATATACACTAAATTCCAAGAAAGTACCCTCTTGTCTTTAGTTATTTGCATTTGAATTGAATTCTGACCAATGTAGGACATGTTAATTAAAGATCCATTAAGAGAAAAAAAGAAAGAGAGAAGAAAGGAAGGGAGGGATAGAAAGATGGAGAAGGGAAAGAAAAGATAGAGTGGGAGGGAGAAGGGGAGGAAGGAAGGAAGGAAGAAAGGAAGGAAGGAAGAGAGGGAGGGAAGGAAGGAAGGACATGAAGTTTGTGTGAACCTTAACACAATTTATACAACCTATAGATAGCAAAAGAGGCAAAAATGTTATTTTGTGATGTTACTGGAATTAAAGATTTGGCCCATACTCAAAAGTTTCATGATAAATCAAATAATAATTTTTTGAGATTTCTCAGTGAGTCTTTAAGAAAATAAAAGAGATATAGCATACTTAGGATTGGGGTGGTAGAGTTTCATTTGAATTTTGTTGAAAAGTGCCTATATCAGAATATCTTAATCTTAAATATAATTTTGAAAGATTGCCTACAGTAGATATTTCTGATAAGATATAAGAATTCCACTTAAGTTTCATATCTGATAAATACAAAGAAATGTCAAAGAGAAACAAATTATAATTGTCTCCTTCTGAAATGCTGACTATAAATTTAACATCAGATAAAAACATATAGAAGGATTATGATTAGCCTCGAGGAATCGCATATTGTGGCTCACATATTCCCCACAGATAGTTATCATCTGTGAGTTAAATCAACTTCATCACAGAGAAAGATAAACATGTGAATTAGTACTTACTATAAAGGATAATTGTTAAAAAACTAATTCGAAAATCAGTTTTATTTGAAAAATAAAACATGATTTTCTTTGATACATCTTTAAAATGGAAACCCATGATATCCTTTAGCCTGAAGGTAATTATTATGATAAAGTATGTTAGTTACTAAGAACCTTCTTAGTGCCAAAAATGATCATTCATTTATTCATTCATTCATTCAAAAAACAATTGTGTACTCACTGTGAGCCAGTCACTACCCTAAGTAGTGAATAAAACAGTCTTTAAGTTCAAGGAGATTATATTCTACTGGGAGAAAACATATAGTAAATAAATAATCAAGGAATATTTAATAGATCAGTCTGTTATAAGTCTATAAAAGCATAAATCAGGAATAGAGACTGATGACAGGAAGTATGTTATTTTATACAGGGTAATGTCTTAGTTGGCCTGAAATGTTATAAAAATTTTCTATAGACAGCCTGGCTTAAACAACAAACATTTCTAATGGTTCTGGAGTAGGATTTCAAAGATCAAAGTGCCCACATATTTTGTTCCTAGTGAGGGCTCTCTTTCTGGAATGGAGATGGATATCTACCAGTTATGTCCCCACATGGCAAAGAGAGAAAGCATTAGCTTTCTTCCTCTTCTTATAAGGACACTAATGTCATCATGAGAACTCCACTTTCATGATCTAATGACCTCCCAAAGGCCCTACTTTCAAATATTGTTGCATTAGGGCTTCAACATATGAGTTTGGGGACACATTCAGTCCATAACAGGTAAAATGTCTCTCTGACAAAGTAACACGTGTGCAAATAAGAGGAAGACAGGAAGGAGGTAGTCCTATAGAAATCTGGAGAAAATTGTTCTGGAAAAAGGTTCTGAAGTATGAGGTGTTTAACAATGTTCAAGCTAAGGTGAGAAAGTTAATAACTGAAATGAAATGAGCAAGGAAGAGTTTGATGGAGGGTAATGTAGATAGGTAGTGAGGATGCCCAAACACCTACAGTTTTACAAGCCAGAGGAAAGGGAGATTTTGACAAGTAGTAGTTGAGTTCCAGATACATCTTAAACTTAGAAAAGATGATTTTAAAGGCTATATGTAGAATGAAAGATTTGAAAAAAGATATTCAATGGTGTCTTCAAGGTTTATATGTGAAGCAAGTAGTGAAATGGAGTTGCCATATACTGAGGTAGGAAAGATTATAGGGAAAACCTAAGTGAGGAAATCACTGAATTCAGCTTAGGGAATGCTGTTTTGAGATGTCAATTAGATATCTAAGTGGAAATTTCAAGAAGGTAGTTGGACCTAAAAATCTTGAGTTTTGAGTGAGATCAGAACTAGAAAAGAATATTCATACATAAAGTCTCGTAAATATTATTAATGAAAATATTATTCTTCCCAATATGCAGTTGGAAAAAACTGTGGTCTACATAGGAGCTTCTTCAAAGGCCACGTAGCTTATAAATGATGAAACTATAAGTTGATGTAGCTTTGTTTTATGACATAGCCCATAATCTTTCTTTTAGGATGACTTAAGTTATAGAGATTATGTATTCAAAATAAACCAACCCCTATACAATATCAAGAAGAAGAACTCGGGGCGCCTGGGTGGCTCAGTAGGTTACGCCTCTGTCTTTGGCTCAGGTCATGGTCTCAGGGTCCTGGGATCAAGCCCTGCATCGGGCTCTCTGCTCAGCAGGAAGCCTGCTTCCCCCTCTCTCTCTACCTACTTGTGATCTCTTTCTCTCTGTCAAATAAATAAATAAAATCTTAAAAAAAAAAAAAAATAGAAGAACTTCTCAATTATCCATCCTCCTTTTGGGGGAAATCTGACATTTCCTTAAAGTCAAAAGAACTTGAATTCATTTAGTTAGTCAATAACAGTATATATTGACAGCCATTATATGCTAAACATTCTTCTAGATACTGACAGTTCAATGGTGAATAAGACAGATTATATCTCTGCCTTAATGAAGATTATATTCTGTAAATAAGTAACTAATAGTGTGCAATTTTAGACTAAATTAACTGCTTTTGTATCATTGAGAATATGAGTGAAGATGAATGATCAGGGAAAACCTTAAGCAGATTATCAAGTATAAAGAAGGAATCAGTCATTTCTAGGGAGAGTGGTTAGGGATGGGTATGAGGAAGACATGCAGGGGGAGGGATGGGCCAGAGGGGTGGGGTGGTGAGGAAGGGGATAGGAGGATTTACCAGGCACAAAGAAGCAAGTAAAAAATTCCTGAAATAGGAGGAAGCTTTGTCAGCTGGAATAGTCAATATATGCAAATATTTGCATTTATTTACTGGTAATTATTTTCAAATATTTAGAACCATTCACATCTTGTTGGTCTATAGATTTTTTATTAAGGTCATCTCCAATAGATTCACAAATGAATTCCCACCCTAAACCACACATGAACACATCTAAGAAGCATTACCACAAATTGTGGTCTTCAAAAGCATAATGTTAACCTTTATTCCAGCAGTCTGAGATGGTTAGAAACTGAGAACTCAAGATCAGTATGTTGTAAGTTATGGGAATCATAAAACTGATAAAGCTCAGCAGAAGAGGGGGACCAGAATCTGGGCTCCTGCTGTGTTACATTAGGAGAGAAAATGTTTCTGTGACATATATAATCTTGGGTCAAATGCACTTCTTCGAAAAGATTGTGATTTGTCAGTAGAGTCCCTCTGCTAAATGAGGCAATGAAATTCTTCCAGTTCTCAGCAACCAGACGGGTTTGTCTTTTCTAGATTGCCCTAGGTGCCAAAGAATGCCAGCTTGCTGGGAAAAAGGACACTGTAGTAAACATGACTTCCATTAGATTTGGAGGCATATTGGTATTTTTCAACCTCTCAGGTATTTTGGATCCTGAATCTTTGCCTGTGACTACAGTGCCAATGAAAAGCAGTGTCTGGAAAAAAAAATTATGCAATAAATTGGTGGTAAAAGATGAAAATATCAATATGCTCAAGAAGGCGTCTGATCAATCCATGGAAAATACATGTATTCTGGGTCACAAAGAAAAAAAAAAATGACAGAGGAAGACATCCATTATTCCAGAGATCAGTGTAAATAAAGGAAACCAAGTGGAAGTTTAATTTCTCTAGCACATATGCAGTTCGTACTGTCAATAATTCAAAAATAAAATATATACATTTCCCCTTAGGTCAGAATATACTTAAATGTTTCAAGTCTACAAGGAGAAGGAGTAGACGTAAACAACAAAAATGCAAATATAATCGACATTTATGTAGAGTCTTCCAGTTTACAATACATATGCTCATGTTTTCCCTCACTTAAATTTCATAACAATACTGGTAGATTTATTAGTTTCAACTTGAGAGTCAGAAGGTGTAAGCGAGCTCCCAGATTTCAGAATATAATAAATGATAGACCCAAGGTGCTGAACTGAGTCCTAATATAGAAAAACTTCAATTTTCACGATTCCTCCCCAATGGGAGAACTATTCATTAATTGCCACTTAACATGCCCCTTCTCCATGCTCTCTTTTCCTTTGTGTGTTACAATACGTTCGTAAAAGGAAAAGAGACATCATAATGTTTAATTATAGTCATCTGTTACTTCCAGAATTTTACATGTGATTTATAGAAATTAAAATATTATAACTTTGATAAACTTTCTCATCTATATTACACCACGACATTCAATTTCTTCAGGATTTAGGTCATATCTAGATAAGTTTTTTTCAATTAAATGTAAAAATAGCAACATAAGTGATAGTGTTTTTCTTGAAGAATCTATTCATATATCCACATTAAAAATGCCACGGTCCTGCTCAAACATTCTGACATCTCACAGTTAAATGAATCTTGGCACTTAAAAAAAAAAGACTATTCCCTTAGAAAAATACCTGCAATTGTACCAAAAAGCCCACAAAAACTAATAAAGAAACCAATTATGTCCTCAATTTAAATTGGAATTTATAAGCTCTTCCATGAAAAAAGAAAACTTGGAAAAGAAGAATAGGTCCTAGAAAATGATTAATTTCCAATGGAAAAGAATCCTCCATAAGGATTTCATTCTAGGCACATGCAGGGAGTTGCAATTATACTCTATCCTGATTTTACCAAGAGAAAAGGAAAACAAAACAAGTTCTCCTTTGTAGAAAGAGGAAATAAAGGAGGAAAGCTGATTGCACTGCCTGGAAAGGTGGTATACCAGTTTTTTAATAGAACTGGCAAAAGTCAATTGTTTTTTTTTAGATTAGACTAGGTGCAATAGAAATTCTTGAGGAGGAATAAAGGTTTATTAGTAATTGGGTATCTATGGGCATGATTTATATATAAATTCATTGTATTAATTTTTTCTGTAAATTTACCAGTAGTGTAATGCTAAATCTTTTGAACTTTGTTGTACTTATAAACATACAAGTAAATTACTTCTTTCTGCATAACACCAAGACAGTTCGTAACAAGTTTTAACTTTGCGTTGTCTTTCTGCACTGGTTGCCAAATATTTTCTGAACTAGTTCATCCAAACCCTTCCATGCCCACTTGTAATTTTACATTGAGATTTCTTTTCTAACAACCAATTAAAATTCAAGAAAATAATAATAACATGGACCAGATATCCAAGCCCCTGTCTTCCCTGGTCGCAAACAAGATATTCTTATGATCCAGACATTCTTTTCTTCAGGAATCATGTGAGTGATTGCCAGTGAGATGTTAGTGAATTCTCCTAGGCCAAGATAAGGCACAAAAATTCCAACTTTCTCATCTTGAGAAAGCTAGAAAAGAATGGCCTGGACATTACTTGAAAAAATTAAACCAAAAAATGTATCTGGAAGCTCCCACCTGGCTCCAGCCTTCAAAACAGATGCAGCTCCTGACTTGCCCAGCTCCTTGTTAAACTGTAATAAAAGAAGCAGTGATTCTTGGATAATTATTTTAAATCCTTTTAAAACTAAGCGAGAAGAGCAGGTGTCAAATTACTATCTAAGCTCAATTGCTTTATTTTTCTGATTGAGACAAAAGATAACTAACACAAATAAGAAAGTTACTCAATCTGTATAAAGTCATCTTAGAATCTTTTTTTCTCTTTTTTTTACTTTAAAATAAAATACACTCACTAGCTGACCCCAATCATACTATTAATTTTATTTCCTTTTGACCTAAGTGCAAGTAAATACAATAAAAATATGTGGACAATTGTCTATAATGTTTAATTCTTTTTTTTCCATCTTCCCTCCTCAAGATGAGGGAAACACAGACATCACATAGAACAGAACTTCTCAATCTACTTGTGGTAACGGGCTATCTTTTGTATGTCTGTTTGCTTGTTTTAATTCCCTGTTGATTACAGACCAGACCAATATTTTTGTAAATATACACTCACAAAAAGGTTGGATTTTTGTACTTATGCCAAATCACTGTAGAAATTTCTAAATGCTCCCTCTCACATTTTGTACTAATCGCATGGCAGACCAGCAAGATTTTGCAGGTTGGTGTGAGATCATGCACCACACTGTGAATTGCACTGCCAGATAATATTTTAATGATTTGTTCTTGTGCTTATTCCTCCCATAGGACAATGTACCTTGGAGCTCTTTAGGACAGGCTTATGTCTTATTTATTGCATCCATAATAATAGAATACTCCCAGGAACGTAGTAGATGACTACTAGATATTAGTGCACTGTAGGTATGAGGGAAATAATCGAAATCTTTTCAAAATACACAAGAGTCCTAGACTCATCTGACTTGGGAAAGCCAGAAAAGTAGAATTAAACACCACATTATTTTAAAAACAAGAACAAAGCTCACCTATCTACTCCCTTATTTCAAATTCCATATACGTCAAGAGTGCTTGGAATTAAGTTAAAATAACTTTTCAGCTCTAAGAGACAGTTTGTAAATATAGAGGGTCAACCCAGGCTATGAAATCAGAAAAGCTTTCGATTGATCAAGCCAGGCTTGATTCCCCTAACAGGCACTCATGGGGAATGTTCCAGATTGTGCTTTGACGGGCAATTCCCTTTTCTTTCAAATGGTCACACTGATCTTTACCTTGTGTATTGTTGGTATGCTAGGGCTGCCAAAACGAAATCCCATAGACGTGGTAGTTTAAGCAGCAGAAATGTATTTTTTCACAGCTCTAGAGGCTGCAAATCCAAGGTCAAGGCGTCGGGGGTTTCTGCTTCTCCTAAGGCCTCTCTTCTTAATTGCAGATGGCCACCTTCTTCCTGTGTCTGCATGTGGTCTTTTTCTCTGGGTATGTGCATTCCTGGTGTCCTCTACCTCTTCTTATAAGGACAGCAGTCCTATTGGATTAGGGTCCCACCTGTATGACTTCGTTTAATCTCAGTTGCTTCCATAAAAGCTCTATCTCCAAATACAGTCTCATTAGAGGTTAGAGCTTCAGCATATGAATTCGGGTGTGTGGGGGGGGGCACACAAGTCAATCTATAACATGTTGGCATGTGATTGTGAAAAGTTAGAGATGATCTACAAGGAACAAGTTTGAAGACATTCCCCTCGTACTGAGTTCTCGTTGAGTCATTATTAACAATGAAATATATTGTTGCACTATGTGCTGATTGTTATCAATTGCAATCATGTACTATGACTTTGCAAGTGCCCTTAAAAGCAAAATCCAATTAAATGAATGCTTTAACGAGGAAGAGACAGGGTTCTCGTTTTTAAAGAGAAGAAACACCATAGTTACTGTATAGCTACATAAGAGCTGTGATATGCTAGAAAGGCACATTGATAATAATAATATAATCATAATAAAAGCACTAGTTTAAATTAGCAGACTTTAAGGGGGGAAATGAGGACCCAGGTCATTTGATCTTGCAGTTAATGACACTGACATCTTAACCTTGCCTTAACTTGATGCATTAGCAAGCATTTGAACCCGCCAGGGATTTCATTTTTTACCAAGTTTTTCTTTTTTCCCCAGAAACCATGATTACTAATCAACAGTTGTATTTTAATAGGGTCTTCATAGTGGCTTTCTGATGCAGCATGAATAATTGCCTACCATCTGTATAACTCAACTTTCATAACAAACCTTAGCTACTGAATTGAAAACTAAATGTGTTAATCTATTCACTGCACTGAGCTCATGCATGAAATGCAAGAGAATGTCAGAGAAATTATCCATTTATTTACATAGCCTTTTAATTTGTTCTTCCATTTTTGCTTAACACTTTTCAGTCTGTCATTTGCACCACCAACTACCAATATGGTAGGTGGTAGTCTAGGTTTCTAGCTGATCCCATTTATAAACACTCACTATCCATAGTTTCTGACTCATAAGCAGAAGTGAAACTCCTTGGTTAGCTCCGTCTATTGCCCTGAAATAAATGTGTCTGCATTGCAGAACTTTTCACCACGTTGGACGATTTTTATTTCTTCATTCAAAGGAGGACTTTTAATTGTACAGGCCAAGAAGCTAAGGCCATGTGACCTAGCAGAATAGTGAATAAGCCCTAAAATTATTTACTAATGTATACAGTAGCTTCTATTTAGGGCTATTAGTTCTTCTCTATTATGAATACTAAATTGACATAACATTTAAATGAAAGCTGTGATTTTCTAAGAAATTGTTCATTTTGGGGGCACCTGGGTGGCTCAGTGGGTTGAAGCCTCTGCCTTCGGCTCAGGTCATGATCTCAGGGTCCTGGGATCGAGCCCTGCATCGGGCTCTCTGCTCAGCAGGGAGCCTGCTTCCCACTCTCTCTGCCTGCCTCTCCGCCTACTTGTGATCTCTCTCCTCTCTGTCAAATAAATAAATAAAATCTTTAAAAAAAAAAAAAAGAAAGAAATTGTTCATTTTTACACTTGGAAATCATAAAAGCTTTCTCTTTTCTGAGCAAGTATATGCTCAGTATATTCCAGAGCATCTGTAGAGTTCCCAGAAAACAGGGAGATATGTTCCAAGTGAAGATTGTTTCTGAATCTAAAAATCCCTTTGAACTATAAAGTTCAAAGAATAGGTATTATGATGTAGCAACAAAAGTATCAAATGCAGGGCTTCACCCAGAGGATATTTACCAAATAGACTATCTGGTGGGGTGGGCTAATAACAGCTAACTCCCTTACTGAGGGCGGCTTCTATTGCTGATTTCTGTTCCTTCGCTTTGCAGTTATAATCCTTTCCCTACCTACTCCTTCTACCCATGTCCCCCACCACTTTCCCCATTGTGGTTTTATTCAAAGAGATTCCGTGTGTTTGGAGTCAATCAGGTTCAAAGCCTAGCTCTATCCAGTACTACCTATGTGACATTGGGCAAGGTTTTTTTTGTTTGTTTGTTTTTTGTTTTTTGTTTGTTTGATTTTGTCTTTTGTCTTTTAAAGTTTCTTAACTTTCGTCAAATGCTGATTATAGTAGCTCCCTTATAGGTTTAAATGTGTTACTATACAAAGACAAAAACCAATTCTTAATCCTTTTTCCATACTATATTCCTGTTATCTTCCAGTTTCTCAGGCAAACAAACAGCATCCACATTCAATCAAGTGCCTCGGGTACTTGGAGAATCTTTAATCCAGAACCATGGGTAATCTTTAATCTTTAGTTTTTCCATTTTCAACATAATACACATTGAGTCTATCAGGAGGGGCTGTTAGCTTCAACTGCAAGGTCTATTTGCATCTGTCTAATTCTCTCCATGTCTACTACCATTAGTCTAGCCCAAGTCAACATCATTCCCTGGTCAGATTTCCTGCCCCCATCCTTACACTTCTACAATCCATTTTTTTAAATTTTATTTAATTTTTTCAGTGTTCCAAGATTCATTGTTCATGCACCAAACCCAGTGCTCCATGCAATCCATTCTTTAACTACAAAATATAACGTTTAAAAAAATCTTTCCTGATTGAAGTATTATAATAAATCACCTTTACAGTTTAACATACAAATTCCTGTCCCGTTATAAAATATCCTATGACCTGGCTCTTTTTTGCATCTCCAACTTCATGTCTTGGTAACCTCTCCTTACTTTAATAGAGTGGGGCTGGCCTAGCTTCCTTTCTTTATCTCAATCATGTAAAGCTCATCTTACCTCAATGACTTTGTACTTGCTACCATTCCCTTCATCTAGAATGCTGTAATCCCCACATGGATAAGTCTGGCTCTTTGTGTTCCCGCATTTGTGAGATCAGATGTTACTTCAGCAGGAAATGTTCTCCTGAGCTTACCTTTCTGTCTAAAGCTTACCTCCTCCCCACAGTATCGTCCCCACATTGGTTGTCACAATGTGTCATTACCTTGTTATGTAATGATTTTCTTTTCATTGTAGGCTTTCTCACAGATTGTAGGCTCCATGGGAAGAGGGAACTTTCTTTCCTATTTAATGCTCTATCTCCATTCCTAACATACAAGTGCGCAGCAGGCAGAGAAGAGCAGCAGGAACCAAGTCATACTAATATTGGAGATTACTCTCTCGTCCATGAACATATATTCAAGACCTACGTATCAAATGACTTCCATATTAGACAAGAATTCTTTATATAAATACCCTAAACTATAGACGTATCTGTGGATAACAGCATATTTCATTTGGCATCAGCACTTGTTTTCTATTTTAAAATGCATTCTCCATTTCATATTTCAATCAAGAGTGCTTCAGAGGAAGTGAAACCAGTCAACAGAGGAAACACTGTAACAAAATTAGTATCTGGGCCCTAATCCCATTTTACCCTAACTTTTCGGCAATGAGTAATTTATTTCAGCTGTAAAAAAAGGTATTTCACCGAAATTACTCTTTTGCAATTAGAGCATGATCATATCTGTGTTGTAAGATATTTTATTGTGAACTTATTTTTTTTTCCTTGCTCCGATATATCAGATTCAAAAAACAAAACCAAAACCAAACACAAAAAAAACCTCAGGGCAATTTTATCTTCCCGCTTCCCTTTCCAGGGAGAGTCATTCTTTAAAGCACTTCAAAATGACTGGTTAGAAGGTGTGGAAAGAGGATTGAAAACTTCTTTGTACTATAGAACCACCATAAAACAGCTCCCCAATTAGGTGCTTTAAGAAGAAGATATTGGTCCAATACCAAAGGTAGGAGAAGAGAAATTTCTCAAGCCTTTCCAGGCTACTGTATTAAGTGAAACGTTTCACAAAACAGTGATTTTGCTGATTTCTACTCATGCACACAATACTGTAGGTAGGGGATGACAGCCTTTTTACACTAAGGTTTTTGCCTTGCAGTAGAATCATTGCCCCATTGTGACGGACCTACACTCAGAGAACAGGGTTACTGGGGAGAATCACAACTAACTGCCCTGAAAAATATTGTCTAATGGTGGGTAGAGGGCCAATTCAACAGTATTTTTAAAAGGAGGTATATCAATGATGGTTACCATCAGGAACTAGGAACCAGGCCAGTTCTAATGCTCTTGAGGCACGTATAATCTCGTGGCACTGAAGAAAGAGTGCAAAGGTGACTGATATCAGACTTCTTACCAAACTGGGTGAATGAAAAGTGACCTTGATATTTTAATAAAATAAAAGAATAATCAAAACAAAACAAAATAAAAACTACCAGGTTTTATGATAGCTTTAAATAAAATCTTGGTTTCCTTGATTTCCAAAATAAATTTTCTCAAGGTTATTCTGTATTGGAATTCAATTATATGTAATAAATTTTGTGAGGTTTGTTTTTAAGAATTAATGAATTACAAACAATAAGTAATATATTTCACTTAAAGGGTAAACACATTCCCAAACACTGCCAATTGAATATTTTAATTAACTAAAACTCACTGTTATTGCAAACTCTTTGGCTGTCTGCCACAATTTTTAAATTCTATACCAGTTTTCATTGCACTATATTATGAAAATCTTAAGTGTGTTCAAGCAATTGTTTTGCTTTTTCTATATTGCTTTTCTGAGAACTTTTCTTACTTCTAATTCATTAAATAAATACATAAATATTTAAAAATATTTTGCATAAAAAGAATTTGAATCCATAACATTAAACGTGAAGTTTTAATAATAGTACTGGGTAATGATAAATACAAGTAGAGTCCCATAGTATTTTTAGGTAATATGTCTTCCTTAGAAAGGTGCTAAAAGGTTTTTCTTTTATAGAAAGTCACATAAGCTTTCTCTTAGAGTATAATTATAATTTGTTGGGGAAAAAAAATGGGCTTTGTGTAATTATTCTCACCATATAAAAGCTATTGGTACAATCAACTAGAAAACAGGCTCTCAACCATAGAGAACAAACTGAGGGTTGCTGGAGGGGAGATGGGTGGGGGGATGGGCTAAATGGGTGATGAGCGTTAAGGAGGGCATTTGTTGTGATGAGCACTGGATGTTGTATGTAAATAATGAATAGCTAAATTCTACACCTGAAACTAATATTACACTGTATGTTAACTACCTGGAATTTATTTTATTTTTTTTTTTTTAAGATTTTATCTATTTATTTGACAGAGAGAGATCACAAGTAGGCAGAGAGACAGGCAGAGAGAGAGGGGGAAGCGGGCTCCCTGATGAGCAGAGAGCCCGATGCGGGGCTCTATCCCAGGACTCTGAGATCATGACCTGAGCCAAAGGCAGAGGCTTTAACCCACTGAGCCACCCAGGTGCCCAACTACCTGGAATTTAAATAAAAACTTGGAAAAAAAAAAAAAACTGTAGGTACAAAATTAATTATAGAGATTTTATATTAGATGGTTTGTAAGAAGAGTTCAAAATTTGTCTCTGCCTTAGAGTAGTTTTCAGTTTAAGACACGTTCATATATATGATTATGAATATAACACATATATATGAGATAAATGAACAAAATAAATATACCAACACATTTATATGTAAAACATTTTATTTGTTAATAGATTTTTCTATCTTTGGTCATAAAAGTAACAGTTAATATTTAAGTACTATGTGCTGGGCATTGATTGTGCTAAGTACTTTATCTCTTTTATTTACCCAGCAAAATTTATGAAATTGGTGCTATTACCATTTTATTGTTTCATGCTCAGGGTAACAAAGCTAGTGGTGTTTGGATCAGGATTCAAGCCCTAGCTGTCTGACACAAGAGTTGTACTCTTTATGCAAGTAGAATTCATATAGATGGAGTAAAATGTTCATTCAAAAACTTTAAGTATCAGGCCACTTGCAGTGAATTTATACTACTACAGATGTTAAGTTGCATTTGGCTTTAGATGATGCGGAAACAGAAAACACAAAGACAACGAGCAAATAACAAGGGCATGATTTTGTAATTTGTTACCACTAATAAATTAATTGTCACTTAGGTAGGCATTTTTTTTATTTTGAATTTGCTTGGTAAAAGAATGGGTATATGGTCTTGATGTTTATTTTCCCTAAATTGTTCATGAAATCCAGTAGGTTGAATCTGCCTTATATCCAGATAAATCATCTACAGACAAAAACAACGCCTATTTGCTGTTACACATTTTATAAAATGATTAAATATGCCAAAAGTAGGAAAATACATAATTTTAGTTTCATTTGTAAGAGATTATGAGAAAGGACCCATGGGTATTTCAGGACTAATTGAGAGGGATGAGACAGATGTGATTTCTTTACTGGTAAGGTTTTTTAGATGAAACAAGATTTTAGAAGCTATTAACATGATGGTGATGAAAGTCAGAGAAACAGAGACATTTTACAGATGGGACAACATTATCAAGTTTGGTGGATTTGGGTAGAGGATCACTCTGTGATGTTTTGAAATTTAGCTTATGTTTTAGTTTTGTAGTAGAAGCAACAGAAAGTCATTGTCTATTTTAATTAAAAGTGTGTCACAAAGAAATTAACACCATGAAGGAACTTAAGGAATTTTTATAATTCCAATATTATATCAACCACAATTATTAATATGCAGAAAACTACCAGAAGAAGCTGAACTATAAAGAGAAATCTTTTTTGTCTCTTTTGTTTCCATGTAACAATCTGAACAAATTCTTTTTATAATTTAACTATAAATAAAAGCTACTAAACTCTTTGAGGATGTTTTGGTGGAAGCCTTCAAAGTCTTCCAAAATCCATTCTTTATAGCCAGTTAGAGTACAAAGAATCAGTTTTCTAGTTTGAAATACGTATGGTAATATGTGGATTATTTTTAGTCAATTCTAACTCATGTTATTTTTGAGAACATAAAGGAAGTTTATTGTGTGATAAAATTGAAAATCACAAGATGCGTATTATGTCAGAAAGTGATGGCAGATAAATGTCTGATAAGACTATCTATTATAAAGCGAGATGGAACTGAAATATAATAGACAAGAGCCATTTTAGGAAAATAAATTACATCTTATTCCACATTCTCATGTTCTTTCTCTTTGCCTCAAATATTATATGCTCTATTTCTGTTCATAAAATATTATTTAATGCAGTATAAAGGTTCACATTTGCCATTCTATAATTCTTTTGCATCGTAGCACAATATTAACTGAAGACTGCCTAGTGATAGGAGAGCATGTTCATTGAATTTTTCAAGCAATTTCATTTTCCTTCGGAGATGCAAAAATAAGACAAAGATTTACAGTGCCTTATTTGTCATATGTTCACTGTCACTGAAAGATGACACTATCTAGTAGATACTGCAGATTATAGATCATGACCTACTTTGTGACTCTAACTTAAGTGTTAAGGTGAACTGGTCAATTCTTACTAATTAGAACCTAAAAGTCGATTTCCAGTTAAGTTCTTGGAGGACTTTTCCAGTCACAATTGCCAGAAATGAAGGAAAGAAGGAGGGGAGAAAATGGATAGGATGAAAAGGAGAGGCAATGAAAATAGAAACGAATATGAAGAAGAGAATCAAAATCTATCTCTTAAAATATGTAAAGAAAAGGAGAGTACCCACTTTTGTTGGGAAATACCTGACATTGACCACTTGCATATAGATGTTTATGAACGGTAAATGTTTGGAGAAAGAAATATGCAATGCTAGTGAATCTGCTATAATGAAAGATGAAGTCGGTGATGGTTGATAGTTAACACAAAATGAAGATGATGGTGGTGGTGATCATGATGGAAAAGAAGGAATTTGAAGAATGGTTTTGAATTTAGGGTAGTGACTTTATCTGTAAATATTTTATGGAAGCATCAAAGACTAATCATTTAAAAATATATTGTAGGGGCACCTAGGTGCCTCAGTGGCTTAAGCATTCCACTCTTGGTTTTGACTCAGGTCATGATCTCAGGGTCCTGAGATTGAGCCCCTAGTTGGACTTCGTGCTCAGTGGGGAGTCTGTTGGAGATTTTCTCTCCCTCTTCCTCTGCCCCTTCCCCCTGCCCAACACAAGTGCTCGCTCTCTCCCTCTCTTTCTCTCTCTCTCTCAAATAAATAAATCTTTAAAAAATATATTGTAAAGTTTGTTAAGTATAGTAAATTAATTCACACTAAGAGATCTTGGAGAAAACTCTTATGTTTGTAACTCTTCAAGTACAATGATAATATTTTAGAGAGAAATAGATATAGAAGATTATTATCAAAATCAAAGCCTTTTTAAAATAATAAAAATAGGACAAAACACTCTCTCCAGATGTGTACACACCTATTAACACACTTTCCTGAGTTTTGTATCTATGTATACTTTAAGCAAATATGTATCAATAACTTCTTTCCTTCCCATTTGAATAAAAGCAGTAATCCTGTAGACAAGTTCTCAAGGCCACAAACTAGATATAATGAGGGGAAAATCTACTGCCATCTTGTTAATGAGCGTGTCAAAACATACTCCTATAAGATGTTACTGCACTGTCAGAAAAGAGCTGCAAGAAGTAGTCAACTAGTTTTCTCACTAGCCTACAGCACATAGGAGCGTGTAATGACTTGGGTAATGACAATGAAAATCAAGAAATTTTAAAATGCACTCAAAGTCCCTTAAATTTGCTGGTTTTTTTCTTTATTTCCTTTTTAAAAAGCTTTTTGTAATCTATTTCTGAAGAGAATTTGCAAACTAGTATACTTTTTTTTTTTAATTTAATTTATTTGACAGAGAGAGAGAGAGAGAGAGATCACAGGGAGGCAGAGAGGCAGGCAGAGAGAGAGGGGGAAGCAGGCTCCCCGCAGAGCAGAGAGCCCGAAGCGGGGCTTGATTCCAGGACCCTGAGAGCATGACCTGAGCCTAAGGCAGAGGCTTAACCCACTGAGCCACCCAGGTGCCCCACAAACTAGTATACTTTTTATATATATTTAAAACTACAAAAAAGTTTTTACTAGATTGACCCCCACCTAACAAACACAAATTTGCTCACATCTTTCCTTACCGAAAAAATAGTTTTTATTTAACAGCAGACTTTCCTCATTACTCTTTTTGTTAAAATTATATACATGTAATTAAAAGATTTATTTGTAAGAAACCATTTTTAGTTGCATCACTTGGAATAGGAGAACCTTAAAGCATAATCTTTCTAGTAAGATGAAGGCTACCCAAGAACCAAGATTATCTTTGGTCATTCTTGAACTTCAAAGCAATTCAGTTCTGCAACTCTTCTGATGTCTTGGCTGAAATTATCTTTTAATTTTTCAGAGTAGGTAAGAAAACATGTGAAATGACCTCAGTGGGTTCTCCTCTCTAAAGAAAAATCTTTTACATCATAACAAATTTTTTTTCCACATCATGACAAGTTTTTCTGGTGCTAGCAAAGTCCAACAAGGCAGTATATAAATAGTTTTGCCTTCTAATACATAGAAATATAAGTCCATATGAAACAGTTGTAACTTAAGAGTATAGAATATGATCATACCTACTGGGTGAGTTTTTTACTCCACCACTGCAACTGTATAATCTTAGGCAAGTTACTTAGACTTCTGCCTTGTTTTTAAGAATCTACTTAATAGAATTAAGTAGAATTAATTAGAATAAGCATTAGTAAGTTATTACCCATTAAGTGAGTTAATATTTGGAATAGTTCCTGGTACATAATAAGTTCTCAGTAAATGTTAGCTGTTATTTTAAATACAGAAATCTTTATTATACAAAAGTAGTGATAGACTACCTTTAAAACATCTGGTAATTAAAGGAGTTTAGGTACTGAATAACTGTTAATTCCTTCTCACTCTTCCCCATTTAATAGCAAATATCATTTGACAGTTAATAGACATGAAATCTGTTTTGTAATGGTTTGTCTCCCTGAAACAATGGTATTACAATGACCCTTCAGAAATCAATCAGAGGAGCTTAGAAATCTTAACTGCTATTTCTATGCCAGATTTAAAAATATTAATATTTCCATTTATTTATGTAGATAGTTTCAGAGGATATAAAACAAGTAGTATGCTTCTATATTTGTATTCAACTAGCATAATATTTAATTCCAGGGAATTAAAATAAATCCAAGTTTGCTTATGTAGGCATATGTATACATAAGGCACTTTTAAGACTGTTACAAGCATGGCTAAGCTGTAATAAATCACCCCTAAATGCCAAATTCCTCGGAGAGGAGAATTTTCCTCAATGTAAATTGCTCTTTGCTCATGGCTTGGAATTCCCAAAGAAGACTATTCTAGAGTCCAGTGAGGGAAGTTTGCATTGATAAGTAATGGATTTTCATTTCAAACTCCAAGGAAACAAGGTCATCTACCTTGGGAAGAAAAATGCACAGCAATTAATGATTTGCAGTTAATTTTTTGTTCAGCTCGTACAGTGTACAAAGCCCAAGACAAGACACGAAGAGCAAACCATTTGAGGATGAAAGTGAGAGATGGATTTAAAAGGTGAGGAGGTGAAATTGGGGTGGGAGGAGGTCAAACACATCTGATTTGGCCCATTCAAGCTACTTTCTTTTGTTTTCTTCCATCTCTTATGGTAGTTGATGTCTGTAATGCATAATCATAATAAGATAATTTCTTATTATTCTATACTCTTTAGTAATAACAGCACATATCTTGTCTTTACTTCTTCAGTTATATAAGCTACTGGCCATATGCTTATAACCTATCCTTCATAGCTAAATTCTGATAAGCACTCAAAAAAATAAATGTTGCTTGGTTCTTTCTGTGGGGTTGGACTTCGCTCATCTAATATTACTTATCTAGAACAATAAACACATGTATTTTCTTTTTGTTACTCCTAAATCAGCCAATAGAAGAACTGAATATTATCTTGGGTCTTGGTGGTCAACTACTTTCATACTGATCCTGGGTCATTCTTTATTACGATTATGTTTTTAATGGTCTTTAAGGAAATCTGCATTTATTAGGATAAGAATGACATCTATCTTTATATTATTGAATAATTAGTGCTTGACCTAGTATCTGACAAATGGGTGGTGTTCTATAATTATCTATTAACTGAATGAATAATTGAAAAAGATGAAATGAATGAATACTTCTGAAAAGGTATTTATCCATTTTTCTGAAACATGACTCATGATGGGGAATTCATTAATTCAAAATCAATCAATTACAAAAGATAATTAATACTTCTTACCCTGACAATAGTCTTTTATCTTTTAAATGTGACTACTTTTCTTGTTTTAGACTATATATCTCTTACTAACGATGTCATTTAGTTTATCTGCAAATAAATCTGTTCAAGTCTACTTTATTTTTATTCTTATATCCCTTCTTTGACCCATTGGAAATATTTGCTATGAGTATTCAGGAGAGTGGAATGGAAGTAAGTCATGGGAAAGTTGGAGTTAGGATTATTGCACTTTTGCTTTTCAAGGAAAACGTGTTTCCCCCAAATTCATATGCTGAATCCTAAACCCCAAATGTGATGGTATTAGGGTCTTTGTAAGGATCCAACATGTAAGGGTCTTTGGCAGAGCCCTCATTAATGGGATTAGTGTCCTTATAAAAGAGACCCCACAAAGCTCCTTAGCCCCTTCTGCAAAGTGAGCACACAGAAAAAAAATTGGCAATCTGCAACCCAGAAGGAGACTTTCATCAGAACTTGACCATGCTGGTACTCTTACTTTGAGCTTTTAGCCTCCAGAATTGTGAGAAATAAATTTCTGTTGTTTATAAGCCACCCAGGCTGTGATATTTAACTATCTTTTACTAAAGCAGCCTGGACAGATTAAGACATCCAAATGTTATGACATATTGTCTAACGATACAAATTTGTGTTTACATATCCTATTCATTCATTTGTTCATTCATTCAGCAAATATTTCTTTTAAGTACTATGATATGCTGGAGATAAAGTAGTCAGGCAACAGATAAAATATTTGCTGTCATGGAATTCATATAACAGAAAAAAAAGTTTACAATATCTGGAATAGCAATATGATAATGGGAAAAATGAACTATATATATAAACTTAAGACATATTGAATTTTGGAGCACCTGGGTGGCTCAGTTGGTTAAGCATCTGCCTTTGGCTCAAGTCATGATCCCTGGTGAGGTCCTGAGATGGAGCCCTGCATTGGGCTCCTTGCTCAGCAGGGAGCCTGCTTCTCTCTCTCTCTCTGCAGCTCCCCCTGCTTCTGCTCTCTCTCTCGAATAAATAAATAAATAACATCTTTAAAAAAAAAGATATGGGGGCGCCTGGGTGGCTCAGTTAGTTAAGCGTCTGCCTTTAGCTGGGGTCATGATCCCAGGGTCCTGGGATGGACCACCATGTCCAGCTCTCCACTCAGCAGGGAGCCTGCGTCTCACTCTCCCTCCACCTGGCGCTCTGCCTACTTGTGCACTCTCTCTCCCTCTCTGTCAAATAAATAAGTAAAATCTTAAAAAATTTTTAAATTCCTTTTCTGGTACTGTAATAATAATAATAAAATAGTAAAATTTTAAATTTTCTTCCCATATAAGATTGTACCCCTCCTTTTTTATCTTTGATCATCTTGTACTACCCCATCAAGTTCAGATGCTCCTTCTACCAGAGCAGGGCAAAGAGGAAACAAGAAGGTTATAGTACAAACTGGGTGTATTTCTAAGTCTACCAGAGATTAGACTGATGATATTTTACAATATTTGCATTTGAGGTGTGATTGTTTTTATTACTCTCCTGAGCCTCTGTTCCATCCAATAAATTTGTACAAATTGTGTCCTTTTTTAAAAAAAGACTGATTTATTTATTTTAGAGAGAACAAGAGAGAGCACGAGGGGGAGGGGCAGAGGTAGAGGGAGGATCTCAAGCAGATTCCCCCTGAGCGTGGAGCCCATTGCGGGCTCAATCTCATGACCCTGAGATCCTGACTCTGAGATCACAACCTGAGCTAAAACCAAGAGTCAGACATAACTGTACCACCCAGGCACCTCAAATTGTATCCTTTTCAGGGGCACCCAGTAATTGGGTAGGAGTGGCCGCTGATACCCCGCTAGCCTCAGGTGTGCTTGGCAAACTCTGAGCTCCAGCATGGGGCTGCATCAACCTGGAAGAAGGACTTGTCCTTGCAATTGATCATCCAAGAGGGAGCACATGTTTCCTAATTGGTCTGCCTAGAGAAGATTCCTTTTAGCATTGTATCCACCTAGATTGAGCACTGTGTTCTAACACAAAGTTACTTTGCAGTCTAGTGGTAACCCTGTCATTGCCACTTTTTCTTTCAGAAGCTTGCCCAGTATTCTCATTATCTCTATTCCACTTTAATGTTGGGATACACCTCTGAGTTGACTTGTTCAATAATCCTCCGGAAGTCAATGAGTCAGTTTTAATTAATCCCTGTATATTTATTGTATTATATGATTATATATAGAAATAACTTAATTCATTCTCACATATTTAGTATATGTATATAATACACAAATATATCATGTCCAAGGGTGTGTCTTCTTGAAGTTGTCCCTATTTATTTGTTCATGTGTATGTGTTTTGTTTTTCCCTAACAAAGCTGTGGCCTAAAAATTGGGCATGATATAGAGAAGTTGGACTGATGAGGAAAAATGGGGTCTGGAATAGGAGATATGCAGAGGTATAATTTGTATTTACACCCTCAGATCAGTATGGAAAGAAGGGAAAAGTCATAGAGCTTGTATAACAAAGTTACCATTATAAATATTGTGGACTTTTAATCAACTAATAAACTTACTAGCTGAATATGCTTCATTATTTGAAATGACAGGAAAAATAATATAACTTAACCCGTAAGTTTGTTGCTTTTATTACATGAGATACTGAACATGAAATTCTTAGCAAGCTGCCTGGCAGATAGAGTTCAAAACAACTGCCTACTTTAAAGTCACTATATATAGGCATTGACATAGTGAATAAAGGACCTTACAGCTATTGGATGGTAAGCTGAGAGCTGATTACCCCCAGTCCTCAGTTTACACATTCTACAACCAAGGGATGCACTGGACCTCTTCAGTGATCTTTCCAAACTTAAAATTCTATAGTTTCATAGTAAGGAATGGTAAGCAGGAGGGGGGAAAAAAAAGTTGAGGACTGAGAGAATAAGAAAGTGACCCAGATTTTGACTTGGCTGAGAAACTGTATACAGAGACATTTTAACCTTAAAGGCAAAAGTAGCCTGGTAAAAGATAAACTGAGGCATGTTAAAAATTATGAGTTTTTCTGATCCAAACTCATTCCAACTGGACGGTGCCAAACCAGAAGTAAGTAAGAGCTTTCCACAGACAGGAGCTACAGGAGAGACTTTTATAGAGAAAAGGTGAAAGTAAAGTAAGGAAAATATTGACTGGCTTTTGCTTAAAGCCCAGTTGGCTATTTGCAATTGGTTGTCCTTAGGTTTCCATTTGTAATCTTGAGGCATTTACAAGCTTACAATTCAGTTTGTTTATGCAGGTCATCATGGTATTAGCCTCCCTCCCCCCATCTCAATAGGCTCCTTATTTAATTAAATTAACAATCCTTAATCAAGGGACAGTGAGAAGCTTACTTTTATAAAATAAAGGATCACTTTAAAAGCAGGCATCTGCCCATGTCACCAAGTAAGATGCAGATTACATAGAAGTTATGATTTATTTGAATTTGAAAATATAACTCATGCTGGGTATAAATTAAGCGTCAAAATTAGTTAGTGCTGCAAAATCTATGCTCACAGGTTTGAGAATAAATGCTCTTGTCATTCCTTTTAGAGGAAATCCTGAAAGATACTTGGGAGTCAAAGACTTGCCACCATGATTACTAGGACTATTATTTCTGGTTGTCTCATCAGCAGTAAGATTGGACACACTGTAATGAATGTGAGTTAGTCGAATCCCATTGAAGTGAATTTGGAAATCTATCCCCTAAAGTTTGCCTGCCTGATTTTTCTCTTTCTTACTTGTTAATCCCCAGAAAGCCCTGCACATAATTATTCATGTGTAAAGGACAGAAGAGATGGGATTGTGTGAGAGAGGACATTGGGACTGCCTCTAAATGTCTCATTTTGCATACCTAAATCAGTTTCACCCTGTGTCTCTCAGAGTCATCAGGAGAATAATTGAAATGTTTTGGAAACACCTACCCATTTCAAGTTGCAAAGGCTTTATTACTTTGGCAAGTGCTCCTTTGGCTACAGCAAATCTAAAATGTGAATTGGAGAAATGTGTTAGTGTTTGCAAAATCCATGCTGCTAAATTGTTTCTTTAAATAAAATCGAAGTCAGCAAAAATGTGATTCTACAGCTGCTGTTTCACAGTAAGTTCCAGGACTTATCAGATTTGAAGAATTCCTAAGCTTTTAAAGGAGAATCCACTTCTGTTTTGTTAATGATTCCTTTGTTTCATTTCACAATGAAAAGAAAACTTGTTTTTACAAATCTTTGACTTTCTTGGAAGTTGATGACACTGGGGGGAAAAAAAAAAAAAGAAGAGCAATGTTCCTGTCTGGGACATCTATAAAGTCAAACCTGAATTTTTTGCATGGAATTTATGTGAATATTATATCAAGCTTTTTAAAAATGTAGTTGGCACTAAGTCTTTGGTTTATTATAAATTGGTTTCCACATGAAATGCTTTATATAGTATAATAAATTGATTGCCACTGTATATTGGTTTGTGTTTGTAATATATTGGATTAACTGAATAATAAATCTTTCTTTTCAGCAATTACTTTTATTGGCGTGAGTAAATTATATTGGTTTCACAGTGAGCCAAAATGTTTTGCATCTAAATTATACTGTCTTGGTCAGGTGATGCTGAGTTTAACATTTAATTTAAAGATTGGAGGGAAAAAATATCTATGAATATTGCTTCTTTTATAATAATTACATCATTTTTTATAGATAACAATAGTTCACTCCAAAGTCTCATATTAAAGTTGAAGAGATTTAAGTTCTGTAAATCTTTTCATATTCTATGCCAGTTCATGTTTCAATTTTTGGTATAGAAGATGTAGAATGTATTTTATTGCTAGCCGGAACTTTGATCAAGGTATGTGATATACAAGAGACCGCATTTCAGCACAATATAAGGCAGAACATTATAAGAATTATAGCTTTTCAAAAATGACAGAAATTTCTTCAAATCTTAAGATAATGAGTTTCTAATACAAAATGGTTGTGTTTAATACCAATATGATAGTGTATTACAGTTGGAATTCTTGCGCTTGTTAGAAGTTTGAGTTTTGTGTCTTTTCATGTTCCTTAAAATGGAAAGCTTCTATCAGAAAACTGCAGTTTAGGGTCGCCTGGGTGGCTCAGTCGTTAAACATCTGCCTTCAGCTCAGGTCATGATCCGGGGTCCTGGGATCAAACCCCACACCAGGCTCCCTGCTTGGCGGAAAGTCTGCTTCTCCCTCTCCCACCCACCCTGTTTGTGTTCCCTCTCTCGCTGTGTCTCTCTCTGTCAAATAAATTAAAAAAAAAAACTTAAAAAAAATCTACCACTTGATAAAAAATAAGAAAACTGCCGTTTATAGAATTCTAGATTTTTTTTATTATCACTGCTTATTTAATTCTTGCAACTAGCAGTGATTAAGCCACTGCTTTGTGCCTTCGAGTTGCTTGCAATCTAACATAGTAACTAGAGGCATATGTGGAAACAAATGACTAAAATTATAACACAGGAAGAAGTACCTGTGATGGGCAAAGAAAAGTTACTGTGTGGTTCAGAACACACTGAGTTTAGGATGTGATTGGGCCTCTAAGTGGATATATGGTTTGATATTAGGTGGATATATGGTCTAGATATTAGGTGAGAATTTGGGAGTGGAGTTGAAGACTTTCAGCAAGCTGAAGATTCAATAGAGCGTGAGAGTATAAAGGAAGGATGTATAAAGAGGTTAGGGTTGGAGGGCCAGAGATAAATGTGGACAATTAAGCCTCAGGCAGAGGAAAAGAATTATGTATGACATCGATAATTACCCCCTTAATACCCATTCTCCTGTATTTTGTGTCAGAAATTCTTTCTTTTTTTTAATTGTGTTATTTAGTCACCATACAGTACATCATTAGTTTTTGATGTAGTGTTTCACAATCCATTGTTTGTGTATAGCACCCAGTGCTCCATATGCAATCCATGCCCTCCTTAATACTCATAACCAGGCTCACACATCTCCAACCCCCCTTCCCTCTAAAACCCTCAGTTTGTTTCCTGGAGTCCATAGTCTCTCATGGTTCGTCTCCCACTCCATTTTCTCCCCCTTTACTTTCCCTTTCCTTTTCCTAATGTTCTCCATGCTATTCCTTATGTTCCACAAATAAGTGAAACCGTATGAAAATTGACTTTCTCTGTTTGACTTATTGCACTCAGCATAATCTCCTCCAGTCCCATCTATGTTGATGCAAAAGTTGGGTATTCATCCTTCCGGATGGAGGCATAATATTCCATTGTATATATGGACCACATCTTCTTTATCCATTCGTCTGTTGAAGGGCCTCTTGGCTCTTTCCACAGTTTGGCTATTATGGAAATTGCTGCTATGAGCATTGGGGTGCATATGGCTTTTCTTTTTACTGCATCCATATCTTTGGGGTAAATACCCAGTGGTGCAATTGCTGGATCATAGGGTAGCTCTGCCACAGCAACTTCTATCAAGACACGTCTCCAAAGGCAAGGGAAACAAAAGGGAAAATGAACTTTTGGGTCTTCATGAAGATAAAAAGCTCCTGCACAGCAAAGAAAACAATCAACAAAACAAAGAGGCAACCCACAAAATGGGAGAAAATATTTGCAAATGACACTACAGACAAAGGGCTCATATCCAAGACCTATAAAGAACTTCTCAAACTCAACACCCAAAAACAAATAATCAAGTCAAAAAAATGGGCAGAAGATATGAGTAGACACTTCTCCAAAGAAGACATATAGATGGCTAACAGACACATGAAAAAGTGTTCATCATCATTAGCCATCAGGGAAATTCAATCAAAACTACATTGAGATACCACCTTATACCAGTTAGAATGGCAAAAATCGACAAGGCAAGAAACAACAAATGTTGGAGAAGTTGTGGAGAAAGGAGAACCCTCTTACATTGTTGGTGGGAATGCAAATTGGTATAGCCACTTTGGAAAACAGTGTGGAGTTTCCTCAAAAAATTAAAAAATAGAAATTCTTTCCATTTAGCTAGGCTTTTAGCTACACGGATAGAAGCACATTTCAATGTGACTAAGTGCCTGCCAGTGAGATATGAATGAAAGTGAAATATGCAACTTTCAGATGCCATTTTTTTTTAAAGATTTTATTTCTCTAAGAGAGCATGAGCAGGGGAGGGGCAGAGGAAGAAGGAGAAGCAGACTCCCTGCTGAGCAGGGACGGGATCCCAGAGCCCCTAGGACCATGACCTGAGCCCCAAGACCTAGGATTATGACCTGAGCCAAAGGTAAACACTTAACCGACTAAGCCACGCACCTCCCAGATGTCATTTTTATAAGGAAGTCACTTTTGTTCCATTCTCCCTCACTGGGAACTGGCCCATACTTGATGGCACAGAGGGAAACTGCATGTTGAGGATTCCAGGGTTAACCTGGTTCCTGGTACTTTCTCATGGAGCAGAGCACTATAACTACTCTGAACTACCTATCTCTAAAATATGTGCCCAAAATTTTGTATCATCTTTAAGTTCTGTTTTGGGGGGTCCAAGTTTGCCACAATTTAAGTCGTACTATAAATAATGTGAATACTAAAAAAAAAAAAAAAAAAAAGACTGAGCCATAGTGGCACCTTAAAACGCATATGGTAATCTGAAAGTATAAAAACTAATTAGGCTTACTTTTTTAGGTCCATATTTAAAACTTTTATTAGTTGCTATTTTGGCATGACACGTGGCCAGGATCATTTTAAATCTTTTAAAAATATATCAGTTTCTTTGGAGCCTAGTGGAAAGGTCCACCAAACTAGCTGTGCATCAGAGTTACCTGGCAAACTTTTAATTGCTCAGAGTTTCACATATGTCCTTGAGGGAATTCTGATTAAAATCTATAAATAAAAGTTAAATATTTATAGACTATGTTGCAGAACAAACCCCACTGATAAGCAGCTTACCAGAGAGGATTCTTTGGAGCGGTTTGTTATAAAAATAGACGAAGATTTCCTAGACAAACATAACCCATTATGGGTTTGCCATGGATGGCAACAACAATGTGTTATAAAATAGTATTCAGGAAAAACCTAAATAGGAAAAAAAGCCTCACTTTATACAAAGTTAAATTCCCATAAAACATATCTGTGAAGAAACGTTACCACTACTCTACTAAGAGTAGAGAGCATCACACATCAAATGTAGAAATTGTTTGAAATATATAGAAAAATCAAATGACACATGTGCATGATGTTCTAAACCCATAAAAAAATAAAATGATCAGACATTTAATTAATAAATGTGGATCAAATGTCGAATTCTTTGAACATAGAAAACAATCTATTTTTAGCCACTAAAGAATTAATTAAAAAGATGTTACCGGATACCACATCATATTTTAAAAAGAGCATTCTTTACTCTAGCTATAGCACAGCCACTGATTTTAAACTTATTGTTTTATATTTATAAGAAATTTATCAAATCATCATCACTCTTGCATGCTTTTTGTGTTTAATTCTACCTCGCTAAAATTGGTTTCTATCTTTCTCTATCGCTATTAACTGTGGTGTGCTAAGCTTTACTGTACTAAAGTGATTTTTATGGCTCCTGTATCTGATGGTTAGCTATGTTTACCTGAAATGTTTTTTTTTAATAATGATTTCTCTAATAAGCATTATCAATTTTAAAATGGTTAGTTTGGAGTCAAAATTACTACACCATATCATGATTGTAAATTAAATTTTTACAGTTCAAAATTTTCACTACAACACTAAAATATGACACTATATTCCAGGCTTTCACAAGATTTTTGTTATTACACTGCTTTTGCAAAAAAAAAACAAAAAACAAAAAACAACCAACCAAACAAAAACATTTCAAATAGGAATTATGAACTTTCAATTAGATTTGTTTTAACAAATGTACAAAAAAATTTGTACATTTGTCATTCATTTCTGAACTGTCATAATTTATTTTGAATGAGTTTCTTCATCTTATTAAACTCTTCCATTGAATTAAGTCATGTCAATCATACAGTAACTTTGATTTGAACTATTCGAAGTGTTTACTCCTAAGATCAAAAGCTTGTGTCTCCACATATGTTAAAATTATTAGTGAGAAAACTGACACAGATTTAGTTATCTAAAATCATTCTTCTAAAGGTGTATAACTGTGCTATCTAATAAAATACTCATTAGCCACATGTGGCTATTTAAATTCAAATGAAATGAAATGAAAAAATCCTATCCCTCAGTCTCATTAGCTACCTTTCAGGTACTCAATAGCTACATTTGCCTAGTGACTACTGTACTGGATAACATAGATACAGAATATTTTCATTGTTGTAGAAATGTTCGTTGGACACGGTTTTTTTTTTCAAAAACAAGGATTTTCAGCAGTCAATTTATCCCATTGTCTTACTCTAAATTTTAAGTCTGTATAATACAAATTATCTTTCTGTGGAAAAATAGTTCCATGGCATGGTACATCAAGTGTTGGGTATTTGAATTTTGTGGTAATGGAGTAATGGACATTTTTTTAAAAAGCAGTATGCTGGGCAAAATAGCTTCAGGATAGGACTCCATACAGCCCTAATAAACTTAATGTGTGTGAACATTTTGGCTCCTCGAGAGGGGTATATTATGTAATGTCTCCTAAATTTTTAGGACTATAAGATCTCCACATTTTCCTTTTTCTTTTGAAGAGTCTCTTAGAATATCACACATGAAATATGTTAACAACTACCAAAGAAATAGACTTTTAAAATATATTTTGGAAAACATTTGCATAGACAAGACCAAAATCATCAAGACATTTATACTGTGCTCATTTTAGGCAATTATGATTCTATTTTATAAAATTCTTTATTGCATTACATTACTAGCGTGTCTTCCTAACTACTATAGCCTTTGGTGGCCTATATTAGCAGATTAAAAAATGAACTGCCTCAGATAGAAACCAATTTATCACAATACATTACTATTCATTAAAGGCTATATTTCTAGTAGGATACAATAATGATTTATCTCAATTTACAGAATCAGTAAGAATAGTACACTACTTACAAATCTGACCAATTCATGCTTCTCTTTTTTCCTTAAATATCCTCAAAGTTTACTTCCTCATGAAATCTTTAACTTTTTTTTTTCCCCAAATGATGGCTTAACTATTCTATCACTTTCAGTAGCTAATATTTGCTAAAATCTTGCTGTCTTAGAAAATATACTAGTCTTTTCATAGTATCTTTGCTTTTTCTTCTCACTATCCCTTAGAAAGCCAAATGTCCTTACCCATTTTATGGATGGTAAATCTGGTACTTGAAACGATTCGTGTGTCCATGTACACAGCTAGTCAGTGGCAGTCATGGGTTTGTACCTCGATCTTTCTGACTCCAAAGACCAACCATGTTCTTTCCAGTGTTTTATATTGTCCCTCCAGTCTTACATGATTATTTCCTATTTGCTGACACATTTTTTTACTTGGCTGGGTGATAAATTCCTTAAATATTCCAGAGTTTATATCATGTATTCCCTAATTTTATGTATGCTTCATGCTTTGAGGCTCTGTACCTCTGTTCTTGATTGTTTTTCCAAAATGAATGACCACCGTCCTCCATCTTAACCTGTTTCACATTATTCAGAGATGTGTGTAACTCTAAGACCTGAGAATTGCATGCTCGTGTTCCTCTTTTCTGTCTGCCCAGCCAGCCGGAGCCAGTTTGGTCCTTCACCCATTGTATTACTCCAACCTCCACTTCTGTCTCCCCTCTCCCAGTCCTGGAGAACTTTATGATTACATCAGGCCTGGCGAAATACATTATCCAGATGATCCCGAATAATCTCAGCTGATTTGTGACCTTAAATCATCTGCGGTCTTCATTGACCTAACCTATTGACAGATTCCGGTGATACGGACATGCGCATCTTTTTAAGGCCCTCATTCTTCGTAACACAGGGAAGGATATGTCTATGCACATTCTGTTTTTTCACTCCTGAATGAAATATTTATAATTTGGTGTATCCATTTAGCTTTTCTCCTTTCCTATGATAGTGAATAGGTCTAGACAAACTCAGGAAAACCTGATCATATGCCATATGTTTCCTTTCACTGGGCATAGACTAGATTAGTGACGGAGAATATATAATCCCTGAGCCACTTACCTTCCACCTGACTTTGTAATGTGCGCATGACGTGACTGCATAGGGAATACCTACTTAAAAACCGCATTTTACTATTCCTTATTTAAGTCCCAATATTAATGTAAGGCAAAATGCAATACCTATTTTGTCATTTGAATGTTTCTATTTGACAAATTAGTAATCTAAGTGGTAAGAGTGTCTTTCTTCAAAAGGCAAAATAAGTTAGTTTTATCTAGAAAGAAAAAAATATTTGACGTGTGTATTTATTTACTCATTTATTAATAAGAAACTAGAATTTGGCTACTTCACTCTCATTGTCTAAGTGTTGAAATGTGCTAATCTAACTGAGGTAAACTCCTTTCTACTTTTACAAAATCCCCTTGACTCTGTTCCTGGGTTAGAGCAGGCCAGAAGAACTTGTAGAAGATTTAGAGATGGAAGCAAAAGAGTGGCTTTTTGGTTTTAGGAATTTATTTCCATTGATCCTGGGAAATAGATGTGCTGCCAGGAAATGTCCCATGGTAGCCTTTGCTGTGGGTATTGAGAAAGTTGCAATGCGGGCACCTCATATCCTCTTCAAGACAACCAACCAATTGCTTGGCTACTCTAATCTGTGGATAAGGATTTTACTGATTGAAAGCTGAGCACAAGCAGAGAAGGAAAAAGAGACCTATCAGCCCAGTTCTGCCACGGATTATCTTTAATAATCTCTCTGAAGGTTGTCTCAGGTCCTTATGCTGTTCTTTGTGTTCATCATTTTTGCAACGGGAGCACTCTAAAAGTGATTCTCCTTCGACAGGATTTTGAGACTTTTGTTCTCTTGGCTGAATATGCCTGCATGCTTTGTATCTTAAAGGGTTTTTTTTAATTTTTAGTTATCTGTTTAATTTTCCCTGAAAATACACTTTTTAAAACTACTTTAATTTTCATTTCTAGACACTTTATAGAGACAAGAATTATTTTTATGTGCCCTGTCTGCCATCTTCTTAAGTTCAGTTTTGATATTTATTGACAAAACACTCTTTTCTCTTTAAAAGTAATTATGAAACGAAGTAGCTTTAGTATGTGAAGTGCCCCACAGCTTTCTGAGTCAATTAAAATAATGATCACTTGGGCAGACTGTTCAATTTGGTTCTTCAAGTTGACTATATTTATCTCCAAAATACCATATACAAATCAAAGTGCTAAATGTTTTCGTAAGTGAGTTTGAGATTTAACTTTATTTTGAATACTTGAGATGAGCATCTATTTATTATTCCATCTTATTTTCATTGATTTGAAAAAATGTAAAATGAACTAAATCCTGTGTGGAATATTCTGTGATTTAAACATTCATCTGAATAAATTGTACCTCAGAAGACTGAAAATTGTATTGCAATCATTATCCTTTTTGGTGATGTTACTTAATGCCAATGAAAGTTCACTTTCATTGGGATCTAGGTCTAGATCTAGATCTCCTTCATAGACTGATACCTTCACAACTGATTAGCTATAAATTTTTACTTAGAAATTAAATAAGATTACTATGTTCAATACCTAGCTCAACTACTGCCATTTATTGTGAATACGTAATGTGTAAAGCTCAATATCAGAATCATCATTAAGTATTTTAAAGACCATAGATACCAAAACACAACTGCAGAGCTACTGAATTTAGCTGTCATCATTACCATTCCCTATTCATCCAGCTATCTATCTATCATCTATCTCTATATCTATAATCTATTTCTGATCACTTGTTATTAAAAGTAGTGAATCATGGGGCGCCTGCGTGGCTCAGTGGGTTAAAGCCTCTGCCTTCGGCTCAGGTCATGATCTCAGGGTCCTGGGATCGAGCCCCGCATTGGGCTCTCTGCTCAGCGGGGAGCCTGCTTCTCCCTCTGTCTCTGCCTGCCTCTCTGCCTACTTGTGATCTCTCTCTCTGTGTCAAATAAATAAATAAAATCTTTAAAAAAAAAAAAGTAGTGAATCAGTATAGACTTTAAATGAACTGTATAGAAATATCAGCCTCCCTTCATATTTCTGGAAAAAGATGTGTGAATGCGTGTCACATTAAGACTGGAGAAAAAAGTAGTGACATCTCTCTTCCTCTCCCTTATTTCTTCCTTTCTTCCTTTTCTCCTTCCTCTCCTCTTTCATTTCTGCCTTTTTGGAGGAAGTACTAAAAATATTCTAGAAGTTTCCCTACTGAATTCCCACAAGTTACACTAGCCACAACTGAACCAAATACTCATTATCGGTAAATCAGATGGAACCAAGGCAATTGGCTTAAACTTCAGTTACCCAGGCTTTACCTCTGAACCAAGGAGAGGTTAACTTTCCTAGTTATATACTGGCAAGTTTTACAAACAAACAAGAATTCCAGCAAAGCAGACAGCTGAACAGATGTAGACAATAATCAATCATTTTAGATGAACATTTTCTCACATTTGTCTTTGTATCACTGATGTCTATAACCATACATAACATAAGTGAAAAGCTTATTAAGTTCATCCTGACTGTATAGTGAAAACTTATGAGGGTGCCTGGGTGGCTCAGTCAGTTAAGCATCCAACTCTTGATGTCATCAGCTCAGGTCATGATCTCAGGGGTCCTAATCCAGCCACCCCACCCCCACCCCGGTCAGTCTCCGTGTTCAGCAGGGAGTCTGCTTGAGATTCAATCTCTCCCTCTCCCTGTGCTCATCCCCACTGCTCTCCCCCGACTCCTTCTCTAAAATAAATAAATAAATCTTAAAAAAAATAAACCAAAACTTATGTTCAGGCTGCTCTGCCACTTCCTTTAAAAATAATTTAGAATTCACCATCAGTTTCTAAGCAGATACTTAGTGTTCAATAAAATACTGAAGATAAATTTAAGAAAATAAGGAAATGATTCTACTGCACTCTTTGACCAATACAGAAATACCTTCCTCAGTTCACTTCACTTTGAGAGAAGCTTAATTTGACATAGTAAGGGAATTCCAAGACAGGAAGGAAGTGAGGTTTTGACAGAGATTTAGAATATGTGCCAAACAGTGTGTTAGGATCTTCTAAGAGTGATTAAGGAAAAGTCTATTTCTTCCCCAAACGCTACCTAACCAAGCTTGCTCATAATTTAGACATAGGATACCACAGGAATTTCCAAGTCAACAGAAAGTGACCCTTTAGAAATTAACAAATCTAGGGCAGAGAAGACAATTTCTTCTCTGTCTTATTGATTCCAATAATTAACAGAAAAAAAGATTATTTTTCAAATTCATGTGTTCCCCAGAAAGCCAATCATAAAATAAAATATGTTTTCAACAATGATTTCCTTCTTATGACTCCTGACTGTGCTTCTCTAACCTAGTTTAACATTTTGAAAAAGTATCACTGACAAGAAACAGTGAAAAACTCAAAAACAGTTACATTTTGTTGATTTTACATGAACAGTAGCAGAAGCTAGAATCTTATAGACATAAACTTTCTTTAGTGTTCACAGAGGTGTGTGCATTTTATTTATTTATTTATTTACTTACTTACTTACTTACTTTCGGCTTTATTTTGTTTTGTTCTGTTCCGTTTTGTTTTTGAGGGAGTAAGAAAGAGTTTTAAAATAATAGATCTGGCAGTTACATACATCTGCCTTTAAATTCTACTTCTACTATCTGGAGCCATTAACTTCTTCCTTGTTCAATTTCTTCATTTCTAAAATGTTTTCAGTAATATCTAAATAGTTTGATAACTTACAAATAATATACATTGCCTCAGTCCTAGTATATGTTCAACAAATAATGGTTACTGTGTTTTATTAATTATGGTGTTCTTGAAAGTAGAAAAAACTATTAATTCAAACTGATAGATATTATTAAGGATGTATTTAGGCCCTTCCTCATATGTGCAATTTTGAACAGTTACTTTTTCACATTGATTTTCCAGCAGATCACCTCACAGTCTCTTCCACCTGAACTAATTTTTATTTCAAAAATATTTTGTATGACCAAATTGGAAAACTTTTAAGTGGAATCTTTAAGCCCATCATACTCGCTTAAAAATAAGCTTTGTTTATAAAATTCCATTAAAAGTAGAAGCAACCTGGCATCTAGACTATTTAGTACTAAAGGAAAAGAGAAGGACAAAACAGCATGTTCATTATCAAAATGTTTTCCTCTAATCAGTTATATTTAGCGTGAATTAATAGGATTTTTCTAGCTTTCTAGTTTTTCAAGAGGAATTAATTTGAGACTGCCCACCCTACTAGCTTCTGACTTGGAGGGCTGAATTCACCAATTAAATTCACAGCAGATTAATTAGCTGGTAATTTGGGAAGTTAATCATCATTCAATAGTACTTATTAAGTGTTTTTATGCTCACGAAACTTGTGTTGGAAGATTGGTTTGGGAGGATTGAAATCTCGCTTGAAGAAACATTTAAATGTGCTTTAGACCCCCCCCCCCGCCCCCGCTTCAACCTAAATATACCTTTGGTGCTGCTCATCCTCTTTTATCACTGTTTAAGGGCAGATATTAAATACAATACAAAAATCTGTAAGAAACATATTATAAGTATTAGAGCCTTCATGGCTTTCATTAGGGCTGATTAAATCATGTTCCATGTTAAATATCCTGAAATAATTTTCAGCATTAGGTGCACGGCCTACAATCTTTCTTCTTTTCCTACTCTCTCTGGGGAATTTTTTACATCCTGTCTCAGTTCACAGATGAAAATCAATTCTGTGATTTCTTCCTAGAAGCTAATGGAAATTTGTACAAATCGCAAAGCCACCCCACAGGATGTCCAATTCAGCAGAAATACCTGTTCCCTCCGTTAACAAGCCCAATTTGGAACAGCAAGGGAGGTCCTGGCCTGGAATGAGGTGAGTCAACAAAGTCTGTAAAATGTTTACATAAATTGTGACCCGCTGAAGCCAGCCTCTTAGCCCTTTACTTTTAATGGTGATGTTTCCTTAACGATTTTTGTAGTATTCAGTGCAAATATAAAAATAAAATGTACCTCTAATCATGTATACGTAAATATCCACGCATGCTGAAGCACCTGTGCACGTATCCTTGGATTGCCCTTTGAAAATGATTGCATTTACATTTTTGTGTTCAGAGAGCGGCAGGGGTGGTTGATGCTGCCGTCAAGCTGTGAGAACCCTCATGGATTTCCCTGAACTGCATTTTCTTCCTTTTCTTTACTTTTCTGTATTTGTGAGAGCTGATGAAAGAAGATTCACCTCTACACTTCGTTTGCCATTCTTGACCTGTTTGGAAATTAGACATATCCTTACACGGTAAGGGTGCTAACTGTAAGAATTGCTCCTCTGTGTAGAGAATTCTATCCAAAGGTTTCCCAGAACAGCTTTCATTGGTAAAACTTTACCTACTTTCAGGAAATGCTTTCTTTTCTCCAACCTTTTTTGCACCTGGTGCAGTGTAAGCCTGTTCTTTCTTACTCTGGCCTTAGTATAACTACAGAACAGTAGGCTCAGTGCCACCTTTGACTTCCTTCTTGTATAAAGTAAGTGATTACAAGGGTATTCATTCCTTAAGGTCATTCCATAGAAAAATCTCAGAAATGACAACTTCAGAGGCATAATCTCTTAGACCAGCTTGCTGCAATGCTTTGGGCAGAATATTCTGTGAGATTTACAATTACCTGTTTCCTTCCTGGGGAGTGAGGAGGCAAGAGTAAGCAAGGTGATGTGACATTTGCAGCATTCTTACTAGCCAACAGATCTAAGATTTCTAGCAATACTGATTTTTTTTTTTAATTTTTTCTTTTTCTTTTTTTTTTTATTTTTTATTTTTTATTTTTTTTTTTATTTTTTTTTAAAGATTTTATTTATTTATTTGACAGAGAGAGAGAGATCACAAGTAGGCAGAGAGGCAGCCAGAGGGAGAGAGGGGAAGCAGGCTCCCTGCTGAGCAGACAGCCCGATGCGGGGCTCGATCCCAGGACCCTGAGATCATGACCTGAGCCGAAGGCAGAGGCTTTAACCCACTGAGCCACGCAGGCGCCCCAAGGAGAATCTCAAAATTTCAAAATTTCAAATCTCAAAAAGGGTAAGATGTCAGTAGAAAAAGGGAGCTCTGCCAAAAGATGATGTTAAGGAACTCAGGGTTACGCATGTGTGAGATTGACCAGCAACTGTTGTTTACTATCATTAAATATCCATCTACCTTAGGCTGCCCTTTCGTGAAAGTCTTTTCCTTTTTGTGGTTCACCTTGATGTTCACATTAACCTGATTTTGTCAGTATATAAACATCCAGTAAGGGAAAGGTTGAATCCATGTTGTGATTTACCACTAGCCTAGACCATAGGGATGCCCTTGGGCCATGTACTCCCTGTGTCCTCACATTTGTTGGAGAATTAAAGTGGAACATAAAATTGCTTCAGTTTTATCTGCCATGGTTCATCTCTGACCCTACTCCCCACTGAGGATACAGACATGGAATTTTATCACTTAACTAGTTTTGACAGCCTAAGGTAAACTGGAATCCTCTTTTGTAATTCACCTGTAAATCAACTCAGACACAGTTGAAAAGTCTATTATTGGATATGTAAAGTAAAATAGTATTTTATTCTGCAATGCCTGAAGTTTTATGACCTTGATTTCTGAACATTCCTGAACCCACATCAACTTTTCCTATTTTTCCCAAAGAAAGAACTTATCCATGTGAGCTCCAAAATTTTACCACATGTGCAATTATATGACTACTGTAAGCTCTCACACCAACTAAAAGTATGAGTTGTTTGCGTACAATTTCTAGAGATGTGTAAATGATTGTCACGGTTCCATGTCACCACAACCCCACTTTGCCCAAAAGATGAGGCAGGATTTGTCATTCTTACCAAGGAGTAAAAAACATGTCCAAACTTAAAGGATTTTGTAGGAGAAAAAGAATGTTTGCTCATCTTTTGGAAGAGAAAACAAATTTTTTCTATAACTATTCTAAAATCATGAGAATTTTTTAGAGGTATATTACACCTGTATTATTTCCTGAAAGTAAGTGAAAATAAAATACTGGATAACCACCTCCCTTTTATTTTACTATCAGAGAAAAATCAGAAATTCTTTGGGTAAGAAGTGCAAATTAATATGCAAATGAACACACACTATTTTCTTTTTTTAGAGATTCATGAATTGATTGAAAACAGAAATTGAAAATGTAGGTAGTTCAGATATAATTCATATCATTTGGAACATTTTTTCTATCTTTGCAAATTCAAAATATCTGAACTCTTTACAAAGTCACCTTAATTTCATTTTCTTTCTTTCTCCCTTTCTTCATCCCTCCCTTTTTCCCTCCCTCCATCGCTCCTTCCTTCCTTCCTTTTGTTTTTTATTTCTCTTTCATTTTTTTTTCTTTTTCCCAAAGAATAAATTGAACTCTTTTAATAATAGGTTAAAAGTGAATGTTTCTGGTCATTAAGGATGCTTGCATTCTGGGAAATACATTGACAGGTGAAGAGAAGACCCAAGTAGCAAGAATGAAACCACCCTCAAGAGCTCTGCTTCAAAAAAAAAAAAAAAAAAAAAAAAAAAACCTCTGCTCTGTAGTTGATGACTGCCAAGGCTATGGGTTTGGAATCCAGATACAGCCTACATGAAATAAATAGTAAAACATATCATTTTTCTCAGCATATAGAGCAGATAGACTAAATCAAATTATTAAGTGCTAAGATATCAACATTGTTCTATGGTTTCTTGCATATTCAGAAAGCAGATAAGGTATAAACCCTACCATTCTAAAAAGAATACAGTCTTACTGCTGTGTTTACTCTTATCCTTTGCTTCAAAACTCTGCATGTGATCCTAGTAGTAAAGAGAAAACCTGAGTAAAAGCATGTAAAATGCTCCACAGTCCCACCTAGAAATTACTCTAGATTTATTTTATGTATTTATTTTTCTTCTTGTTCACTTTTTCATGTGGTTAGTTAGCTAATTGTCCTTATTCATCTAGAAATCCTATATAGTTTGGACCTATTTTCCCTAAGATAGGGAAAACAGGCCTGGGGCCAATTTCATTCTGGGCTTGCCCGTTTGTGAGTTCAATCTGGCTGTGGGCTGGATCTCTGGGGGGAGATGGGCTCACTGTTTGGGGAGGCATGAAGTCCTGCCTTAGACTAAATGATGCTTGCAGTGTGACTCTTTTCTACTGTACTGTGCTGAAGTGATGGAGACTGGGCTGTGTTACAAATAAATCATTTTTTTGTTGTTAAAAAAAAAAAAATTTTTTTTGAATGGAATTTTTTGCTGGAATTTTTTGAAGGTGACTTGACCTGTCATGGCTTTTTGACTCATGTACCACAATCTAACATCTTGATGAGGTGTGGGGGATATTAATCCAGCCTTCCAGCCTAGCCAGAAGTTCGCCAGACTTTTTTTTCCTTTTCGTTCTTGTTAAGGCAAGGAATTCAAAGATGAAGAGGCAAAATTTTAATGACTTCCAGGCAAGTTGTGGAATTGCTTTGAAATCCAGTTTACACATTTGATGAAGAAAGAGAATTAGATGGGGCATTAAGATTTATTTACTGGCTTCCATATCACCTTTTTTGTTCTTCATAATACCCATTTGAATAGTTGTTTTATCCTCATTTCACTGAAATGGATTAAGAGAAATATTAAATAACTTGTTCCACGTAAGGAACAATTAAATAACAAAATCAGGATTCTAATTTGAGTCCACCTTGAGTCTTTGTCACCAAAAGTTATGTTTTTTTCTCATTGTACCTCATTATACAAAATAAGATTATCTTGAATATAAAGTAGAAGAAATTAAAACTCCTTTTTTGTGATTGAAATTAGGAGATTAAAAACCCATGCTTAAGAATTTAATTAGATGGGACTTTATAAACATGAATTCTGCAGTGTCCTTAGACTTACACAGAGAGAGCCAGTTGTGAGATTTGGGTTAAGGATAGAAATAAATTTGAAGACATGAGAAAGATGAGTAGGCCCTTAGGAGAGGATAGAATGAAGAAAAGATAGAGACAGTGAACCAAAAATGGACCTAGATTTATAATTTTGGAAATTATAGATAACTTTTTTTTAAGAACTAGAAGAGCTAATAGTCACATTTTTTTAGTTGTTGCAAGTCACTTTTATCTTTAGGTCTTCTTGACTTTTAATAAACTTGATTATACGGATTGCTTTGCTTCATTTGATAAGCAAGGGGATTTTCTGTTTTCGATTTCTGAGTTACCAAACTGCCAGAAAGGTATGCCATGCATGGCAAGGTGAGTTCTATAAAGCAGTTTAGTAGGAATAGAAATTCAGAACCATAGGAGGTAGCAAGAATTAAAGCACCCACAGAATTCCCAGGGATTTGGAAGAGGTAGTTTTGTTTCCTTCCGAGTACAAAATTGGGTTTAGAGCAAGTACTTTTGAAAATCTCAAGGATCAGGGAAATTTTCAACTCTGAAATCTAGGTGATGTTTTTATGTGTTTATGTAAATGGGTATGTAGGCATGTGGGCCCTTGAACAGCATTGGTTTGAACTGCATGGGTCCAATTATGTTTTTTTTTTTTTTGATAGTACTATATAGCACTGTAAATTATTTTCTCTTCCTTATGATTTTCTTAATAACATTTTTTCTATAATTTATTTTATTATAAGAAAGCAGTATATAATAAATTAACATACATGGTATGTTAAAGGGTTGTTTATGTTATCAGTAAGGTTTCTGGTTAACAGTGGAATACTAGGGCTGCCTGGGTGGCTTAGTCAGTTAAGTATCAGACTCTTAGTGTCTGTTGAGGTCATGATCTCGTGGGTCATGAGATCAAGCCCTGCATTGGGCCCCAGGCTCAGCGTGGAGTCTGCTTGAGATTGTCTTTCTCCTCCCCTCTCCCAAACCCCCAAAAGATGCACTGTCTCTTTCTATCAAATAAATAAATAAGTAAATAAGTAAGTAAGTAAATAAATAAATAAATAAATAAATAAATAAAATCTTTAACAAAACAAAACAACTCCCTCCCCTCCACCAAAAATCAGTAGACTACTAGTGGTTAAGTTTTGGGGGAAGTTATACAGATTTTCAACTGTGCAGAGGGTTGATGCCCCAACCCTGGTTTTGTTCAAGGATCAACTGTACATAGATTGTACTTGGTACTAAACTTGAGGGCCTTGGGCACACTTAAGTCATTTGTATTTTCCAGACCATATATTCCTATGATTAAATATAAACAGCAATATTCACAAATAGAAATTCACTGCCTCTAGTTCTATCTTCCATGGGGATTTATCACCAAATTTGTCCAGAAGTTTGGGAAATCTTCCAGAGTCTTATGTGTACAGTGTATACAGAAAACTCTACCTAACCCTTATATCTTCTGCAGGTTTGACCCCTGTCAAGACCAAAGCTGTCACTTTGATGCCGGTGACCGAGGATATGATGCTCCTCTTGGTGCTGATGGATGACAACCACGCTTCATTAGTTGCCTTTCAAGTCAGCTGATATTGGCTTTCTGACTGCCCATCAGAAATATTGAGCACAACTCCCACACAAATCCCTCCATTCTTACAAAAATGTTTAACACCAAAATGATTAACTCTTAACACATAAAACTTTCATTATCCCAAGGGCCTTAGAGCAAAACATAACTATTTTCAATTAAAAGCTTCCTACCCTGTCATTTTAGGACTCAATCAAGAGGTTATGTGCCTCAGGACTATCTGAGTAAGGCTCTCCATACTGTTGTCAAATAATTATTAGTCCTACAAATTTTAACTATTCATTTTAGCTTATTGTTTTACAACAAAATGTGTGTAGCTCAAAAACAACGCATTATTACCCTCAAGAATCATTCATTATATTTGTAGTGATACTCATATTGAATATATCTACTAACAAATTCCCAGAAAATCCTGAATCCTGGGGACAACCCACATTGCCTGCAAAAGGGAAAAAAAAAAAAAAGTGAAAAAAGAAAACAAACAAAAAAATCAGCAAATCATGCAAGGGAAAAATACCCCTATGCTAGAGCACTTAATATACAATAGCTTCATGATGGAGGTGAGGTAATGGTGTGAGTGACTGGAAAAGGACATTCACTAATCCTCACACACTCCACACCACCATTCCCTCCATTACTTGCCCACAGATCCCTTCCTTCCATCACTTTCCCACAGCTCCCTTCAGCATTTTGGTTTTAAAAAAATTATATTTATTTTATTTAAATAAAATACATTCAGTTATATTGAGTTACAGTGATATAAAATGTAAGCATATTAAGTTGCATATTTAATAAAGTGCTTTATGAAAGTAATAAATTGCTTGAAATCAACTGAATTAATAAGATCAGAATCTAAGATTATGCTACTTGAGTTGGCTATGCTCTTAGAACACATGTTAGATGAGCTACTGTCACTTTATAGTATTTTAAATAAAAATGGTGATGTACTCTTTAATAGATTAGTTAAATAAGATTATTTCATAGGAACTCAGGCCCAGGGACAATGCCAACACACCTAGGGAAGGAAGGAGTTGTATTTTTCTCATCCTCTTTAAGATTATAGGTATTATTTTGGAAACTATATTGTTTTTGTATTGTTTATCATAAATTTCCACTCCAAAGATACCAGCAGAGTACTTACCATAAGATAAGCTTAATGAATGAAAATTAGAAAAATATTGAATGTATAATATATATTAAGCAATACATCATATTTGATGAATTATTAACTGAGCATAGAAAATTACTAATTTTCAAGCACTAGGATGTTTTGCTACAGTCCCTTGTGTAATCACAAGACCATTATTAAAATCCACATATTGAAGAAAAGGAAGCACAAGTTCAGAGAGTTACTAGTAGAGTTAGCATTTGGATGCAGTATAATCTGACCCTAAACTTTGTTAATATTATCATGTTGGTACATTGCTGCACACAGATCATGTGCTGTGTGCGTTTGACTAAGTCAACTAAAATATGTACCTCGATTTTCCTTTCTGTACACTACTTACCTCATATAGCAGTTTTGAGGATGAACTTGACATAATATGTATAAAACACCTTAAATAATTTACATCGCTTTGAAAGTAGTATCAGCTATAATTATTCTATGTTTTTAAGTGATAACAAATTTAACATGTATTTATTTAAAAAAACCTTTCATTTCCTTCCCGCTCTCTTTCTTCCTTCCCTTCTTCTTATTTCTTTCAAATATACTAATATCCAAGATATTTTATTAATGATAATTGCAACTCCATTCCATATACAGTATTGTTATTTTTCCCAATACACTATTATTACCTAAAGCAAATTTATTTATTTAATTTTTTAATTATTTTTTAAATTATTTTTTATTATTTTTTGCTATTTCATAGGAGGAGAAAAATAAAGCTTTGATGATGCTAAAGACCATATCCAAGGTTACAGAATTAGCAAATGGTAGACTCGAGATCTTTGAGATATGAAGATAAATTAATCTCCAGCCATTCATATTTTTGTATGTCTCACAGATAAATCGTACCTTCCTTATTAGATTGTAGGTGTCTTAGAATTCAGGACAATTTTATATTTTTGCTTATGTCTTCAAAGTTGAAAATACAATGTGTTTTCCATCAAGTATAGATAGGTAGATAGATAGATAGATAGATAGATAGATAGATATAAATATGTGTATGTGTGTATCCACTATATGTGTGTGTGTGTGTGCATAGTAATAATTTAGTAGTTAAATAGTAGTCACTACATAAGTCATAAGACAAATCATGTCACTGCCTTGATCTATTATACTTAGAAGGAAACCCAAGGGATTTACTGTGTGGACTAAAAGTCTACTCATCACCTGACCCCTCAATACCATTCCAAATACATCTATTAGTTTCCTATCCCTAATTCTGCCCCACCCATCCAATGGCTTTTGCTATTGCTTTAAAATGCCAAGTGTGCTTTTGCCTTAGGGCTTTTGTACTTACTGTTTCTTGCCAGTTTTCCACATGTGAACCCCCAAATTCATTTTGTCTTCACATTTATTGAACACATACTTAATACTCTTTTAAACACTTGAAAAGAATTATCTTATTCTTTTTTTTAAATTATCTTATTCTTAAGTTATTATCTGTTTGGTGCCATGGATTAAGAATTCTGAGAAAAATAAACACTGCATGGTATCACTTATATGTAAAATCCAAAAATAATTCAAACTTGAAGAAACAGAGAATTGAAAAGTGGTTGTAGGGGGTGGGATATAGGAAGTGGTTGGTAAAAGAACAAAAATTTTCAGGTGAAAGATGAATAAGGTTTGAGGATCTAATGTAAAACATGATGACTGTAGTTAATAACACTGTATTATATATCTGAAATTTCCTAAGATAATAGAACTTAAATGTTCTCACCACCCCACCTCACCACCCCACTCCACCGCCCCCCAAAAAGAAGAGTGGAATAATTAACAATACAAGTACAAAATAAAAATTTCATCAAGTGGTAAGAAAAATATCAAAGCAACTAATGAATTGGGTTGAAAACAAAAATTTAAATAAGTGGCTTAGTTAGCTTTCTATCCCTTCACATAGGCATATTCTCCAAGCTGTGTTATTTGAAGAAATGTTTATTGACTCTTCCAGTAGAATGACAAAGACACAGCAAGGTCAGACACTTTCAATAGGAAAGACGGTTCTGGGGAATAGAAGTCAATTATATAAACTATCAATTGATTATGAATCCAAAGTAAATGTCAGTCCTGTTACATACCTCTGAGAAAAGGACGCTGAAATATAAAAAAGCATGTTGGCTGGCCAAGGATCCGATAAACTCTGATAAAACAAATATCCATATATAGTTCTTAAATATTCAACATAATGAGACACAAAACAGTGAAATAGTGTATTTTATTTTGAATAACCAAAATCATCATTGATTTGGAAGAATGTGTATGAGGTCTTAAACTACAGTAAGACTTCCTGTTTTTCAACATCAACTTCCATTTGATGCCCCTGACTTCAGTGGCCACATTGAGGAACCTGGGAATATAGAGTGTTTAAAGGGGTTCATCAAATTAAAATAATTTTATATACTGGGGGTGGGATTAATTTATTCTCATCTGTACAGGATTCAAGAGATTTTTCTTTAACGAGCTATGCACAAGCTTCTTAAGCAGACGAATGTGGATTTGAATCCTGGCCCTGCAGTGTTATTATCAGAAAGTGGTCACATTTCAAAAAAAAAAAAAAAGTGTCGTATTTCTTTTTAAGGTTTGGTTTACTCCTCTATGAAATTAAAATTATAACTACTTCATGTAGACAATTAAATGAAACAATTTTGAGAAAAATGTATTACAGGTCATGGTAGAATATCCAGTTTCCACTGGATAATCATAGCATGTGCCTGCCTATTATGTGCTTCCATAGACATTTCTCACATGGTGATCATGTGAAAATATTTACTAAAACAGCTTTCAAATACTTTCTCCATCCTTTGTGAGCAAGAGGTGGAGGAAGCTGCATCACTTCCTGTTTGTTACTCAATTGATCCCACTCATCCCATTACTTTAAACCCCATCTCTTTTGAGAGCTCCTCTCTCTCTATCCCTTGTCCTGCTCTAACCCTTCGGCTCCAAAAGTAACTATCCATTTAACATCTAATTGAGTGGTTGGACAGTATCTCAGGCATAACCTGGCCAATAAGGACTATTGATTAACCTGCATACCCCACAGTTGCCATTCCTCAGGAAATCTATCCATTTCTGTAATTGACACTATTTCTAGCCAGTTGCTCAGCCTAAAAGCAGAGGATGCTACATGGTCTCCTTGAACAGACTCATTTCTGATGGTAAGTTCAGTCAGCTTTACCTTTAACATTGTATCCCTGAATGACTATTTCTTCCCATTTTCTTTGCTAAGGCTACTATTACTGTTATCTACACTAGCATCATAGACTTCTGATAGGTTTCCCTGCCTTAACTCTTTAGCCCCCTGACAGTACTATTACCCATACCAAAGTAGTATGGAGACTCTCCTTGACCAAACTTTAGATAGCCTCCCCTCAACTCCCTTTGGACTAGGTGTTATCCTTGGCCCCTGTTAAAGCCAGTTTTAGCAAAGTTTAGTTTTAGTGAGTTCCACTAAGTGGGCTTGACAAGACACCCCCATCCTTGATATCTGATCACTCTTGAAATCTGACCAGGTTCTTCTTCCTCCACCTTGACATCTAAGACCATGCCTTTCTTCAGCAAGAATCCAGTTAGGACAGTTCAGCAAGTATCTCCTTATTCTTGATGTCTCCTCTTAATATCTTTCTATCCACTGACCCTATCCCTGCACTTGTTGGCTATAAACTCCCAGGTATCTTTTCTTACTCCAGAAGTCTCTTTCTATAGCTGCGGTAGTTGCTAAATAAAATCCATCTTTACTGCTCTAATATCCAACTTTTTTCTGACAGCCGCTATCTTTCTTTAGAAAGCAGTCACACTTTCTAAAACATGAGTCATCTTTTGGTTAAAGGTGTTTATTATTTTCCAATGAAATAAAATGAAATTCAGATTCTTCACCATAAGTCTTCAAGATACTGCATTATCCGAATCTCTCTGATTCTTCCTCCACCTTGTTCCTTCTCTATCTCTCAAGATTTTCATATGACTGACTCTTTCTCATCAGTTAGGACTTTCTTTAAATATCGATTTTCTCGGAAAACCCTTCAATGAATTCCCTATGTAAAGTGGAGCCCCCTCACTCTTATCACTGTGTTATAATCCTATTTGTTTTTTTTGTTGCTCTTCTGTGTTTTAAATATACTTATTAATTTATGGGATCATCATCTGAGTCTTTCCAGTAGCATAATGTCAGGATTCAGGTGGCAACTGGTTATTTTTCACTATCTGCCTGCCTGCTTGTTTGTTCTGAGCCAGGAGGTGAGAATCATAAAGACAAAATAACATGAAGAAATGAAGAGAGAAAATACACTTACGACCTAGAAAAAATAACATGTTTTGCTCTTCAATAACGAAAATAATTTTTCAAAGGTTTCTATCAGGAATTGTCCCATTAGAAGTGAATAAATAATACATAGAGTAGGATACACACATTTTAAATTCAAGGACAGATTTTAGTTCAAAAGGTTGACTAACCTCTTAAAATCCTTAATGTTCGAGATGAAAACTCACTTTGGGGGGCAATTAGAGGATATACTCATTAAACCAATTGTACAAAGGCCATACAGCGTGGGTATAAGAGGTTAGGCAGTACCATTAAGAAGTAACCTGGAAAACCAGTCATTTGAACGACTTTGCCTTTGAGGTTACCTCACAGCAAGCATACACTAGGCAACTGCATTTGGTTTCAAGTTCAAAGTTACAGAGTACAAAGGATAAAGAAACTCTGCCCTCCCTTCTTATTTAAGTAGTTTTAATTTGAACTTCAATACAACAGTTGAGTAGCAAAGAAGTGTGTCTGGAGGACTTTACAAAATGCTCCGGTTATTTCAGTTGCATAAGAAATTTACAGGAGATAACAAGAGTAAGATCTCCTCCTCTCCCATCAATAATAGCCAAAAGTGAACAAAAACATCCGTATTTAGTGGCTAAAGCTGAGCCCTTAAATCATAAAGTTGATGTCTCCCTTTATATAATTGTCTATTGTACATCTAGAGAAGAAAAATCAGGTCTAAGAAACTTTGAGAGACAGGCATGACAGAGACCTACAATGGAGACAAAAAATGATTTATCTTTTTATCTTGTGAACAAGATCTATAGCAAAGTAGAGATCCAAAACCTTATACAAAGCAATCATGGAGATACATCAGACAAAGTCAGAAGAAAAATGTTCATTTCTCCATGCTTTTCTAACCTCTGCCACCAGTTTCAGAATTAAATTGCTCTTTTTTTTTTTTTTGAGTTAGTAATTTGTCTCTTTGATTTCTCAGTTATTGAAAAATACAACAAAAAATCATGTCTGCTAAAACTCAGGCAGAACATCTTCCTTTTCTGAAGGAAAGGAAACCCGTCCATGGGACAGGTCCTGGAGACAGAGCTAAGAAATAACACATTTAATAATTCTTTGGGGCTAGATGACCCAATCAATAGCACTGATAGTTTTTCCACATATAAGCTTGATTTCTCCCACCTGGCACCTAGAGGCTTAATAAATCCGTGGTGCAAAGTCTGTTTCAAAGAACGCTTCAACTGACAAAGGTAAGAGTAAGAAGGATGGAGATGAATCATGATTCTTTTCTTTCCATATTAGTTCTTGTCACATCAAGTGTAAGATTTTAATTCCTATACTCTTAACAACTATGTCCATTTAACTCATATAACCTTTAAGAAGAGGACAGTTCTATTTTAGTGGAATGAGATAACGATGAAAGTTATGTCTCTGGCTCAGCTTTTAAATCCTGAGGGTATGCCCTTGGGCAGTCCTCTTGTCCCATCAACAAACCAATGCCTTGAGTAGCTGTGAGGAACACGTGTCATGTTGCAGTCATGTAAATGGAACTCCTGAAGTGAGGCAGTCCTCGTTCAAAATGGACCTGGCCATATGCTTCCATGTCTCCAAGAGTCACTATAGAGTAAGGCTTTAGAACTCTAATAACTTCTAAGCTTCCATGGAGTTCTAAAATCATGTTCATTTGACACTGATCATTATTATCAAAATCTCTCAGCAAAAGGGTTAGCCCTTCCTAACAGGATTCTGGATTTTAAGGATTCATTTCTTTAATTTTAGAAAAGACTCAGGCACTATCCTTTTGAACATTGCCTCCTAACCATGCTATTTTCTTTCTTCTAAAACTAATTACTGTAAGGTTACAACTCTTGGCTAATCTCCATGTCTCTTGTTTTCTTTATTATTCCCCATCTCTGTACTATATTTTGTGTGCTTTCTTTAGACTGAAAAAGTGGTTCAATAATTTTCTTTTTATTTGGGTTTACCCTGTGGTTTAACATTTAAGTGAGTTTATTTATTTACTTATTTATTTATTTATTTATTTATTTATTTTGCTAGGATTTGAGCTTATTTATTTATTTCTTTTAAATATTGCCCTAGGCATTAGTAAACTTTTGGTAGCCATTTTTAAATGTCCATATATTATGTGTTTTTCAGTACAATTAAAACAAATCACACCCTAGAAAATATATTTTCCAGGGGCACCTGGGTGGCTCAGTGGGTTAAAGCCTCTGTCTTCAGCTCAGGTCATGATCTCAGGGTCCTGGGATCAAGCCCCACATCGGGCTCTCAGCTCAGCAGGGAGCCTGCTTTCCCCTCTCTCTGCCCGTCTCTCTGCCTACTTGTGATCTCTCTCCTCTCTGTCAAATAAATAAACAAAATCTTTAAAAAAAAAGAAAATGTATTTTCCATACATTTCATAGAGGATTGGAATTGAGAACTAGCTCCTAAAATTCTTAAGAAAAAGAAGACAATCAAGCCAATAAAAAAAAATGGCAATAACAATCGACATTGCAGAGAAAAGGAACCATCATTGATGACAGAATATATTAAAATAACTTCAACTTCAATAATAATCAGGGAAACAAAAGTTAAAATGAGACACAGTCAAATCCAATAGATTAACACCAATTTTAAAAGTCTGATAATGCTAGATCTTTTCAAAGATGTGATATAAATTCCACATGTAAGTGAAGTCCTATGGTATTTGTCTTTCTCAGACTTATTTTACTTGGTGTTATATTTTCTAGCTCTATCCATGTCTTTGCAACTGGCAAGATTTCATTCTTCTTGATGGCTGAGTAATATTCCTGTGTGTGTGTGTGTGTGTGTGTGTTTTTTCCACATCTTCTTTATCCATTCATTTGTCAATGGACATTTGGGCTTTCTCTGTAGTTTGGCTATTGTTGATAATGCTGCTGTAAACATCGGGGTACATGTATCTTTTTGAATTAGTGTTCTTTTATTCTTTGTGTAAATACATAGTAATAAAATTACTGGATCATAAGATTGTTCTATTTTTAATATTTTGAGGTAACTCCATACTGTTTTCCATAGTGGCTCCACCAGTTTGCGTTCCCACCAACAGTGCACAAGTGTTCCTTTTTCTCCACATCCTCACCAACAAATGATGGTTACCAGAGGAGAGATGGGTGGAGCGATGAGTTAGATAGGTGATGGGGATTAAGGATGCACTTGTGATGAGTCCTGAGTGTTGTATGGAAGTGCTGAATCACTATATTGTACACCTGAAACTAAAATAACACTGCATGTTAGGTAACTGCAGTTAAAATAAAAACTTAAAAATAGAATAAAATAAATTTAAAAGATGTGATAGAATGGAAACCATGATATCAATATTGATAGGAGTGAAATTAAAAATAATTTGTAAAATTAGTTGGTGTCTTCTGAAAAGTTCTATATTCCAGATCATTTAACACATCAATCCACTTTATAAGATGTATATACTTTATAGAAACTCTTTCCTACGTACACCAGAAGACAAATACAAGAATGATTAAGGTGGCATGTTTGTAATAGGAAAACAAACAAATAAAAAACTAGCCCAATATCCAATAAGAGAATGGATAAGTATACTCCAGCATATTCAAAAAATTGAAAATTATGCAGTATTTTAAATGAAGGGAACCATAGCTACAAACATCAACACAGAAAACTATTAGAGTAATTATGAGTTTAAAAATCAAGTTTCAGGTAAACAAGCAAAATTTAAAAATATATTGTTTATGGATACATACATATCCAGTAAAAATGTAAAGAAAAGCAAGAGAACGATTTTGTTTTAAATTTTTTTAAAAAAATACATTTAAATCAGTATTGAATGTTATCTTTGGAGAACAGCTAAGGCTACTAAGGGACAGGCGGGGAATTCTACAAGTTTATATAATTTTACAATTGTGCCTTTCTTAATGTTATTGTTATGCTTCATATATGTTACACATTTTACATGTATTCACTAATTTAAAATTAAAATATCTATTTTTCAAGTACAATTTTTAGCATATACCAACCTGTTGATTCTGTTTCACTCTAGACATGGAGGATGGTGTGTGGTTGCCAGATTAGAAAAAGTTTTAATTTTCTGTCACATTATAAATCATCCTAATGTTTGCTCTTTTTTTTTTAATAACAAACATTTATTGGTGTCACTTATGCTAATGTTTGCTCTTACAACATTTTTATTTGATAGCTGATTGGGCTTTCTAACAAATAAACCTCCTATTTATCATACAATTATACAACTATTTCCTGTTCTCCCACCCCTTACTGGGAGCAGTCTCAAACTCAATCTCAAATGTCCTCTTTCTATTCCCATAATTTTAGTTAAGCATGATGGACTGTCTTTGGGTATATAGCATCACTTAGGTCTACTTTTTCTAAAGATATATATTTACTGCATGCTTCCTCCTCTCTGCCTGTAAAATACATTTCTACTTATTTGTTCAATAAATAAATTACCTATTTCCCTCTTCTAAATATATGTTTGCTTTGTTTAATACCTAAAATTTATTTTTTTAAAGATTTATTTATTTATTATAGTGACAGAGAAAGTGCGGGTGGGGATGGAGGGGGGGAGAGAGAGAGAGAGAAAGAGAGAGAATCTCAAGCAGACTCCTTGCTGAGCACAGAGCCCCACATGGGGCTCCTTCTCATGGCCCTGAGATCATGACCTGAGCCACCTAGGCTCCCCTCAAGACCTAACATTTCTAATGGTGTTCTTTGATATATGGTAGCCTAAAGTGAGCACCCCTTTCTAGATTGCAGAGAACGTGATACTTGGAGAGCCAGGTGTTCCACAATAAGATAATTTGAGAGACTATTGTCAAGTACAATACTTCTTAGAAGCGAAAGAGATGGAAAAACCATGTACACTATTTGCCCCCCCGTCACGTATATTTACATTTACCTAAGATTTCTAAATTTCCAGACTTTCCCTCAAACCAGGTCCACATTCACACTTCATATCTTTCCTCTTTGGATATGTTAATAAGATTGATCCCAGGTCTCCAGAAGAAAATCAGACACGTTGCTGATTTAGGTGTTTCATAATGAAGGTGAAAAATAATGCAAGCATTTTTCAATGAAAAAGATGCTAGCATTTTTCTGAAAAACAGTTACTAGAAAGCTGCCATCAAAATGGATGCTCTGTACTTCTCTAAAATTATTCAATTACAATGTTGTTTCCAGTATCTAATATTTTAGGTTAAAGAAAAAAAAATCTATTTTTTCCCTTCAGCTACAATTTTTTTTTCTTGAATTGCTTTTTCAAGGCATCCAATAAATAAGCCCAGTTCTCTTTAATTACTGAGCTTAGTTATGAAAGAAGAGTGATCACGGGAAAGCAGTTTGTAGTTGGCTCGCACTGTTCTTTTGTTATCTTCTCTGTTTCCTGCTGTGATACAAATGATTCCCTTTTGCTTGCTGACAGTGACATTTGCTTTGGGCTTAAAAGAAAAACCACTTAGAACACCAGCTAGAAAAATATTTGTTATTTCAACAAATTGCCACATTTCCAAAATTCAACATTTGTCATTATCCACAGTTGTGATAATATGAACAAGTGTGGTCTATCCCTCTGCTATGGAATATCCTTAATACTCAGCTTCTGCCATGAAGTCAAAGATACGTTATCAAGAACACCAGGTTTTGTGAAGTTTGAAGTGGATAAGTTCACTTATCCATGAAGCTTAAACACATAATACAATAATAATTATTCCCACCTTGTTGATATCATTCATCAATCCCTGAGTTACTCCTTCTTTACTCTTTAAAAACTTATCTCCTGGATTAATGTCCCTGTCTCTGACACTGTGTCTGTTATAATTCTGGCTGTTTTCAATATCTAGACTGATGGTCATTTTAATACTATGGTCTGTCAAGTTCTTTCTTGTATCAATCCCTCTACCTCAACTTAAGTGGCACTATGGTCCTGATCTAAACCATGTCATTACAAATAACTGCATCTTTTCATAATTTCACTTTTAGATATTCCATTCTCCCCTATCATCTCCTCTCCCTCCAGTCTCACTGTCTCTGAAACTTAACTCCCACAGTGCTCTGATCCAGCATCACCTAACTTTACTACCATTCACTATCTTCCAGTGATACCTCATTTCTCTCTTCGCACAGCTTAAATCTCAAGGTTAATCATTATAAGTCTTCCCATGCATACACCTTTAACTCTATTACTACCTTTGCTTTGTTATAGTGTTTTAGCAAGACTCTAAATCAGATTAAAACTAAACTCTTGCTTTAACTTGCATCTTCCTGTGACTGTTAGGGTGAAGGATAAACGGAACAGAGACCCCTAAAATATAAAGACTTAACCAAGATAAAAGTTTATTTTCTTTCTTAACTAAAGATAGTAAGAGGAGAGGCCCAGTTTAGTAGAGAACTTGGACTCCATGCAGGTACTCGGAGACCTAGGTTCCTTTTATCCCTTCCTGCTGCTAGAGCATTATCTTCTCCTTGTTGGTTGGAGCTGGGGAACGTGCATGATTCAGTTCATACAATCTGGAAAGAGGACATATAGGTAAATAATGTTCTTTTAAACAAGTGAATCAAGAGTTTCTCATATCACCTCTGTCCACATTCCCTGGTCAGATTTCATCACATTTCTACATCTAGGCAAAAAGGAAACTGAAATATTTAGCTGGACAGACATAAACATGGCTTACTTTGATTACTATGAAAGAAATTTTGGTGAAAAGTTAACAGCCCTTGTATCTAAACAGAACTAGACAAAAAAATATAACCATGCTGACTAATCTTACGTTAAATTCAGGACTACTGACCTCAAATGGTCTTTTAATTTTATTTGTCAATTACTGTATTTTTCTTAGGCTTTTTTCCCCTCTACTCACTTTTTTTTTCTTTTCTCTTACCTTGCTGAGTAAATAAAAGCAATCAAAACATCAATTTCACTCATCCGCACTATCATATCTACTCATTTTCCTACATTAGCCTCCATAGATGATTTCTTTCCATCTTACTATATATGAGTTCTCTGTGATTATAAACCCAACTCATCCATGAGACCATTAGATCTCATCTGCTTTCACGTACCTAAGGCTATCTCTCTAGGAAAGTTCCCTTTCTCCTCATGCATTATCATTTCCATCCATTTTTATTGGACCATCTATATCACCATAAAATATATTTAGTATAATTATATATAAAATATATATAAAGTATATAAAGTATATTTATATATACCATCTTTAAAATGGAGAACCCCCTCTTGATTCCATAGGTGACACTAGCTGCACTATTCCTGTTTCTAATGACTATAAAGCTTCTTGAAACAGTGCTCAATAAAGGTCTCTATTTCTCTATCTATCATCTATCATCTATCTATCTATCATCTATCTATCTACCATCATCTATCTATTTTTATTTGTTTCTAGCATTCCACCAAAGCTACTGTTCTCAGGATTATGACTAACTTATCCTGCTAAATTTAATGGCCTATTTTCAGTGCTCATCTTTAATGGTCACTTTTCAGCATCCTTTAACACAATCACTCTACCTAGGAACAGTACATTGGCTATGCACGATATCACAATCTCCTTGTTTTCCTTCTATTTCTCTAGCTCCTCTTTCTCATTCCCTTTCCTACTTTCTCCTTATCTTCTTCCTGGTTAAAGGTTGGAAGTGTCAGGAAATAAGAATATCCTGTCCCCTTCAAGTTCCTTCTAGACAGATTAAGAATCAAATTGATCTGAAATAGATTAACAGGAGAAAATCTGTTGTACATTCAGGGAATCCACACAGACAGGGAAATTCCAAAGATAGTCAGGCAAAATGAGGTAGATATGCCATCCTAAACTAAGGAGAAGGGGATAGGGCTCCGGGACTACAGAGGAAAGGGATGCAATTCATATAGCAATAAGAAGAGCAGATCTTTGGTGATTAGATATTTGCCCTGGGAAACAAATGGGTCACTCAGATAAAATTTATCTCTGGTAGTAACTCTTATTCTGGGAAAGATCCCTGATTTGGATTCTTCTATGTAGTTAATGAAGGGGCAAAAGTTTTTCTTGAGCCTATGGGGTCTTTTTTTTTTTTTAAAGATTTTATTTATTTATTTGACAGAGAGGAGAGAGATCACAAGTCGGCAGAGAGGCAGGCAGAGAGAGAGGGGGAAGCAGGCTCCCTGCTGAGCAGAGAGCCCGATGCAGGGCTCAGTCTTAGGACCCTGAGATCATGACCTGAGCCGAGGGCAGAGGCTTTAACTCACTGAGCCACGCAGGTGCCCGGAGCCTATGGGGTCTTAATTGCTTTTAACTCAAACTAATCTTCATACCAAAGTGGTCCATCCTGGAGTAGACTGTTCTCAGCTCCTACAGAATTTTCCTTGGAATTCCTAGGTTTTTTGATCCACATTCACTCTTGTAGTAATTTCATTCAGTTTCATGGCTTTTATATCATCTATATGCTAAAGGATCCAGACTGTGCATCCTGCAATGCACCAAAAATTTCCTGCAATGCACCCAACAATTTCCCCTTAGATGTCTCAGAATAAAAAACCTGAAATGTAGCATGCTTAAAACTAATCCCTTCACCTGCACACCTAGGTCTTGTTCTTCCGCCTCAACCAATGGCAACTCCATTCTCCTAAATGTTGGGACAGAAAACAGAGTTATCTTTGAATATATTATACCCCCACACTTTACCCTCTGGCAAATACTATTGGTTTTAATTTCTCAATATATGCAGATTCTAAATACATTTTCACCATTTTTGTCATCATCATCATCACTCTGGCCTACGCTACCACCTTTGAGCACTTTCATTACTATAAATACTTCTTAGTTATTCTCCTTCCTTTTGCCTTTGCCCTCACAATCATTCTTAACAATAGAGATCCTGCTACAATTAAAGGCAAATGTGAAGCTCTTGTCCTCAAAATCTTCGAGTGGCTTCTTATCTCAAACAAAAGTCTGAAGTCCATGAAGGGTTTCCTTGACCTCACCATTCTGCTTCCATCTTCTACCATGTAGTGGTTCAGAGCATGGTCTCAGGGACCCCCACTTCTTAGGTTCAAATGGTGGCTCCATCACTTACCAGGTGTCATTTAATCTCTGTACACCTCAGTGTCCTCTTTTGGGGTAATAATATCTACACTATTTTTCAGCACTTTTTAAAGAAGTAAATGAGTTAAATACAAAGTACTAGAACATTCCTAACACATTGTCAGTATTCAATAAACATCACTTTCTACTCCTTTCCTCCTTTCACTCGGTCTCTACTACCCAGTGACCTCTTCTTGCTCCTTGAATATGTTGAGTACATTCTCACATCAAAGCCCTTGAACTTTTTTTTTCCCTTGGCTTGAGTTTCATAGCCCCTATATATTCTTACGACTTCTATCCTTATCTGATCTTGGTCTTCGCTGAAATTTCATATTCTTAATGAGGTTTCTAACTCCACTGTGTTTAAAGTTAAATTTCCAGCCCTGTAATAGCCCACCCATTTCCTTCACCCTCATCTCTTAGATGGGCTTGTTACTGTCATGCATATATTCACTATTTTTTTCCTTAAACTTAGTGAAAAATGAAAATGCTCGATATGTTGAATTGCATGTTCATTGTTTCTCAGGCATTGTGTTCAACTTACATGTATTTATCACATTTTGTTTTTACAATAATCCTATTAGACAGATATTATAGCCTCTGCTTTGCAAATGTAAAACCCAGGGGTGCCTGGGTGGCTCAGTCATTTAAGGGTCCAACTCTTAATATGGGCTCATGTTTTGATGCTAGGGTCCTGAGATTGAGCCCTCCTTAGGGCTCTACCCTCAGTGCAGGGCTCTGTGCTCAGTGGGGAGTCTGCTTTGAGATTTTCTCTCTCTCCCTCAGACCCTCCCCTCCTCTAAAATAAAATAAATAAATCTTGAAAAAAAATAAAAAATAAAACCCAAACCTCAGAGAAGCTGTATAATTTGCACAAGCTAGAAATTGGTAGGAATTGGACTCAGATTGATGGCTTCATTACTCTAAAATACATTATAAATAGTTCTTTAAATAACATATCAAGTAATGTTTATGATTTTGTGCAAAAAAATAAGATCACTTATACTTTACACCCAGACATTAATATTTATCCTGGATAATATTTGAAATTAAAAGTTGCATTTTAGTGTGGTGCCATCTTTAAAAAAAATATTTAAAGACATTTTGTATATATCTGAAAACTTTTAAATTATGTCTGAAAAGGAATTGACTGGTTTTAATTAATTATTCTGATGAAGAGGCACACACTATCATTCAAAATTTATTACTATGGTATATAGTAAATACTTTTTAGTATTAACATAAATACATTCTGTGTGTTCAAGAGCTATATAAAAGTTTTTGAAATCCTGAAAGCACATAAAATTATATCCTATGCTCTTTGCAATTCACCTATTTGAAAAGTAGTTAGGTCCTCAGCTGCTATTACCAATAAAGCAATGCTGGAGTACAATAGCTCTACATCTAATTTTTAGCCCCCAATTTACCAAATTACTAAAAAAGAATGCTTACTTTCTGGGTCAAAACAGGAACTATTATTTAAAACTGAGAAACATAAGAAATAAATTACTTGTTTGATGACTATCCAAAGAATATTTTCCCAGAATATGAAAATAAAAACAATAAACATTAGATTAGGGATATGACATCAAGTATTCCTAGAATGAGGAGATTAGTTTAGTTAAAAATCAGGTGAATGAGTCTGAAACTCTTCTAAGATTTAAAAAGGGTAAATATTTCTAGGTAGTTGACCTTTACTATTACTAAACTAAATAAATTGGTTCTCAGAAATATAGCAGAAATTGAGAAGAATTGTAATTTTCTCATTAAGGAGATAATTACCCAAATAGGAATGCAATTACACAATGATGAACAGTTGGAAAAGGTAGATTCAATTTTACTGGTGAGAATTGAAAATCTGTCAGAGAAAGTTCCAGAGGGAACAAAGGAAGCACTCACCCTGGTCACAGATCTCTACTATTGTTAATGATAACTATGAACATTTTACCTTTAAAAAGATACCTGCTGAGCTGCACAATGGAAAGAGATCTGGGAGGAATTGATGCTTTCACATATTCAGGACATTTGAGTACTAGCTGATTGGAGAGATAAAGTGAGAAGTAAGAAAAATGGTCAGCTGCTTTATCCTAAAATATTTCATATTATCTCAGAGCAAGGCATTTTTGCTCTTTACTGACTAATCCCCTTTTCCCCTCCACCATTCTGAAGATTTGTTATTTCATTAATTATTTTAGGTTTTTGGTTTTTTTTATTCAGGTTCATTTTATATTGAATATAACCTAATAAAGTAAGATTTATAAGATCGGCTCATGATTTTGGAGAAATCCCGTCTGAAAATAATAACATTTGATCTATTTGCATATTGCCACTAGCCTCTATAATACTGAATTCTACAGGTAGCATGTATCACCCAAAATACAAACAAATCTTGGATAAGAGTCTTTGCAATGTGATATTACAATGAAGTGTACCAGAGTGTATCACCTCCAAATATACCTCTCTGGCATATGGATTATTCTGAGCTAAACGCCACCGATAACCAGCAGACCAGGAAAATCTCTAAAAATAGGGCACAAGCTTTCCTTTTGTAAAGAAAGTTTACAATTTATAAAGGAAATTTCTATTGGTAAAGGTATGTCTCTCTCTCATTTTAAGAAGAGGAAAGCTCTGAACAACTCTTATTAATGGCAAGGCACTGACTAAAACCTACATAACAAAACATAACGTAGTGTAACATAACATAAAGTAACATAACAAACTTTACTAAGCAATTCTTGTTTACCATATTTTTCACCGTCATGTTCCATAACTTGCCTCCTCTGCCCAGAATCCTCAAACATCTTTTCCTTTTTTAGCCTAAGATGGCATTTTAGCCTTAATTATCTGACAACCTCCTTGAGCCACATTTTTCTTTGTGAATTGCAATTGTATGTTATGAACACTGTTTTTTTCTCTTGTTATTCTGTCTCTTATCAGTTTGATTCATAGGCCTCAACCAATGACCCTAAGATGGGTAGAAAGAAAAATAATGTTTCTCATTCATTGCTGTTTCCCTGACCTCATCCTGTCTTCCCTCATATCATCATGTCTAGACTCAAATACCATCCAAAGACTTCTTTCTGGTCTACTTTCTCTAAAATAACAGTCCCACCCTCTCCAAATCTGTCCCTCTTTACCATTTGCTCTGATTCATTTTCCTCCACACCACTTATCACCGTATGTTATTATATGATACACTTATGTGTTTATGGTAGACCTCTCCTTCTAAAATGCAAGTTTCAAAAGTATAGGCTTAGGTTCATGGATTAGCATGAACTAACTACCAGACACTGCCCAGAAGATGGTTAGCACATAACTATTAAATAGATGAATAGATGAATGGATCCCTCCTTCTCAATTAAATCTCATAATCATTTTTTAATCAACTAAAAACAAGTCTGTACCCTTCAGGAAAAAAACCAAACTTGTAATTTTACTAAAGAGTCAAAGGCAAGAAAAGATGAAGAATTTAAAAGTACAGGCATGACTATGCTTTGAGGGCAAGTGTTTTGTGCTTTTTTGCGTTCTCCTAAATTAGTATTTTTCTTAGTATCTGATAAGATCTCGCCCTAGCAAAAGAATAAGAAGAGAGAGGAAGAGAAAACAGAGAGGGATAAATCTATATTATGGGATGCCTATTCTAAACCAGCATCAAGGATGTGTATTTCACACATACTACTCTTTCAATCCACAGAGTGGCTATGAAATAATAGAAAATATATATTGGTGTCTGCTTCCAGTTCCTGGTACAGAGCTCCTGAAATCTTTTTAAATTCTTAAGTGACAAGAGCCAGGAACATCTCTTGTTCAAATATTTGTCTTTGACCCCATTCTTAACCTAGGACTCCTAAAACCCTTGTAAACTCTTAAGTGATAAGAGACTAAGAACATTGTTACATTGAGGAGACTCTGAGTGTGCTCCAAGATGGCTCCTGGATGGGGGCAAGTCACCAGAAAGGCCATATCTAGAAGCTTGGAATTTTCAGCCCCATCTTACATCCTCCAGAAAGGGAATGGGGCCTGGAAATGGAGTTGATGATTGATCATGCGTAAGTGAGGTAGCCCCATAAAATCCCAATAGCAGAGTGTTCAGAGAACTTGTAGGTGGACAAGCACATCAACACAGGGTTGATGACACACCACAACTCCATGAGCACATTAGCTTCTGTGCTCAGAACTCTCTTAGACCTTGCCTATAAATGTCTTCATCTGGCTGTTCATCTCTATTCTTTATTATATCCTTTAATAAACTGATAAACATAAGTAAGTGTTTCTGTAAGTTCTGTGACCTGTTCTAGCAAATTAGTCAAACCTGAGGAAGGGATTGTGGGAATCTCTGGGTTATACCCAAATCAGAAAGAAGTTGTGTATAACCTTGAGACTTACTACCTATAATTGGCATCTAAAGTATAGTGGGGAGCAGTCTTGTGGGACTGAGTTCTTAACCTGTGGGATCGGATGCTCTTTGTCATTTATAGTATCAGACCTGTGTTAAATTATATGAATCCCAGTTGATGCTGCAAAGAATTGCTTAGTGTGGGAGAACCTGTGCACATTTGGTGACCAAAAATGCAGTGTTTTCTGAGAAAAGTAAAGGAGACTCACAGGGAAGAAAGACATGGTAGGAAAAGATGTTTTTTTTTCCCTACATGGAAAAGGAAAAATAGTTGTTTTTGTTTGCGGTGGCCCATAGGAACAATTTTTAAAGTGAGAACCCTGAAGCCTAACTTGTGCAATAATATATTTTAAAAAATGATGGAGACAGAATTAAAATTCAGCATTAAAATTCGGTTGACTCTAAAGCCTGAATTATTTTCACTAATATTAGAAATTTAACAGAGCTGGAAAAGTGAAAGCTTTGGACATAGATTTTCACATATTCAGAGTGGTATTATAAGAAACCCTGAAGGACTAAGAATTTCCTCTGGTGACTCTCACATGCCCATTTCCCCCACACCATTTTCTCTCCATACCTTCTTACATATGATTTCACCTCCTCCATCTTCCTTCCACACCACTCAATAAAATCCAGATTGCCAAAACTCTGGCTGCTAATCCACAAAAATATTTCTTTTTTATCCAGGAACTACCTTTGACTATACCCGGCATTTTAAAATAGGAACATAGGCTCACAATACTCTGGTTGATTTTTTTCCATAGTATATTTTCCCATGAGAGTTACTTGATAAGATAGAGCTTCCAATTCAGTGTAATATTGCACTCAAATTTGTTCTGAATGCATTACAAGCATAATTCCAGGTTTTAGCTTCCTTGGGTACTAACTCTTAAACGTGGCCTCTGCTGATGGGGGTCTGAAGGCACTCCATGCTACTCTTGCAGGCAGGGGGAATGATGAGCAGCATCTTTTCCACTGTGATGTGCCAAACATTTCGAAGCTGGATACCTCTCTAGCAGCAAGCCTTATTTTGTACCTTCACCCACCCATGGACAAAGTCTCCGTGGAGCTGTTGGACATCCCCTTGGTCCATGTACTAGAGGAGATGCTGGACATTCCCTTGGTCCAGATACTAGAGGAGAATGCTCTGCAGGATGAAGAACAGCCAACTGGAGTCTAGGACGAAGAGGCTATCATGTTACTCCTAGCAGACAAAACTCCAGCTAGCTCATCTGAATGGCTGAATTCACACTTATTAGACATTTCTGTCTCCTTGTCTCTAAGGCTCTTTCAGTGACAATCATGCTATGACTACTCTAATAATTCACTCCTATTCTTGACTTAGAACTTCACCCTTCCATTAAAATGCTAAATCTACTTCCAATCTACTTTCATAAACACTAGAAATATTAACATTACATCTGTCAATGAAGGCAAAGGAATTATTAGATTATTTATATAAAAATTCCAAAATATAAACTTCCAAGTGATTTCAAAGATCTGTTTTAAAATTATCATCAGTTTTGTAATCCGTTTTTTTTGTTTTCTGTTTTTGCTGTTGTTATTATAAATAGTATCTTTTGAAAATTTTCACGAAATTGTCATTAAGAATCTTAAGCAGGTGTGAATAACTACTTCAAGTATAAAAAAGGTCATATTCACTGATATAAACACAATTTTTCTCATTAAAATTTTAGGAGTATTTATTTAAGAACTTGTAACAAACTAAATATTTAATGTATTTATTAAAACTGGATTTGTTTTATTAGAAAATGAAATGAAATTTTTTTCTACAAGCCTCTTGTAAATAAATATTCTCAATCCAGTCCACCCCATCGTACCAAGTAAACGTTACTATTTTCCACATATGGTGTTATGTACAGACCTTTGAGAAGCCCTGACCTAGAGAAGCTGTGGAAGTTCCTCATCTATAGGCTCTGAATATGTGTTTTGTGATGGTCTCAGCCTATCAATAAGCTATGTTATATTCAGAGCTGCTCTTGTGGTTCTTATTATGATTGAAAGATGCTTTTCAACAACAACCATCAGAAAACTTTGAAAATATAAAGGTTTTTACTTACAAGAACTGGGAATTACATGGCACCCCTTGGGCCACAGAGTGAGTTCACAGCTCGAGAGAGAACATGGGTCAAGGGTTCTGTTTTTATTGAGGTCAAGCGTGAAAGTCTAGGAATCTGTGTGCTCACTCTTCATTGGTTAATTTAAAACATAAGAGCCAGAATTTAAAGGGTGGAAAGAGAAAAGGCAAGTGACTCAAATGTTATTGAAATCAAGTTATTGAAATCAAGCAAGATTTCTAAAACAAAGGGCCTCTCTGGACAAAGATGGCCTGACTCTTTATCTAGTCATGTGACTGGTAATGTGGGATGCATCTTTAAAATGGATGCCTTGGCAATGAAAGCTTGAATGAGGCACTTGCATTATAAAAAAAGGAAAAAAAAACCCTGTCAGGACTTTAAATCACAATATGTGATCATTGAATGTTGTGTATCCTTGGCTGGAGCATTCATGTGTAAAACACAGCCAACTTACATTGGGTTAACACAGTGAGAGTCACGCTGTGTGTGCTGTATTCTGGCCAAGTACATCTAAATTAATTTTATATAGAAGATAGGTAAGTAGATGGGCAGATGGATGAATGAATAGATGATAGAGGATGGATAGATGAAAGGAAGGAAGGAAGGAAGGAAGGAAGGAAGGAAGGAAGGAAGGAAAGAAGGAAGGAGGAAGGAAGGAAGGAAGGAAGGAAGGAAGGAAGGAAGGAAGGAAGGAAGAAAGAAAGAAAGAAAGAAAGAAAGAAAGAAAGGGAAAAAGGAAGGAAGGAGGGAAGGAAGGAAGGAAGGAATCAAAAAGGACATATATATAGATAGGGATATTCTCAATAAACATTCATATACCATAGATTCGTTTTATCATTTCTAGGAATTCAACTACTTGAGGACATGCTGCTGTCTACACCACCACCATCCCTGGAACACCAACCCAACTAGCACATTTCACCTCTTGTGATGAAGAATCTGAGCCACTTATTTCACTTTATTTTATAATACTGTGCATTTGTAACTAATTATATTTAGTTATCATCTGTAGCCAAATAGACTCCATAAGACCCAAGATTCAAATATTGGCTCTGCAATGGAGAGAATAAGAGAGAAGAAGAGAAAAAGAAAAATAGATTAAATGGAGCTCAAAGTGTCCTCAGAGCAGAGCCCACTTCACCTTTCACAGTAGAGAAAAAAGGACATCTTTATGTCAGAAGTTCTATTTCTATATTTGCAGATATTTATCTTGGTTTGTATCTATTGTGAAACAGAACATGTGATATAAGGTGCAAGAGAATAAGGAAATCCAACCATATAAACAATGATTATCATGCAAAGTTATTAAATAGCTGTGTAAACCCTCACGTAAATTAATTGAGGCTGGCTTATTAATAGCTTTTATCTTTCAGAAGCAATCAAGTATACAGTGGACTATGGATGGTATCATGTCTTAACTAAAAGAAAACAAGGAAAAATTTTAGGTATCTTGGTTCGTTGATAGATTTTTAATCAGTGATGTTTCCACTCTAACTCCCAGTCGTATGATGTAAAACTGCCTTTTCTATCCTGTATTTCAATCATAACTCACTCATTCTCTGTGGTGGTTTCAGAACTGCCTCTATCCTATATTTATGTGACTGTGTGGGTATCATGGTAAACAGCAGGTTTTCTAACTCATTATTTTGTTTTTTTAGTTTTGTAATTTGACTTAAGTTTTGCTGCACAAAGAGGCGAATATTAACTGCGAGAAAATTAATGTTTAAAGTGTGAGCATAGATAGTGGTAAAGTAAGTAGATAAAACAGACAACATGATCTAGTTTTAATGTCATTTCAGGAAACGAATCTGCTTTCAAGTTCATCTCTAAGATAAGTTTAGTTATTTTAAATCTTAAAGTGCCTTATATATGATTAAGGTGCCAATGTGATTAAGCACTTAAGCTTTGAAGAGTCTCAAAAAAGATGATCACAGAGAAATTATCAGTCCCTAAGAGCAAGTAAAATCTTTGATAATATCATCACCAATCCTGTTTACAATTAATCTGAATGACAGCCTCGAGCAAATGGGAGATGGAGGACCAAGGGGCTTCATTATTTCAAAGGCTGTAAATGAATGCCCATCCATTTAGGTAATGATAGTAATATATGAAAACAGAAATACATTCCATAATGAAATCAACATCATTTTTACAATGGGCATCATTTTGAACCATTCCAATCTTTGATTTACTTCGTTAGGCACAGAAGCTGAAATCGTAGTCAAAAAACCATGCCAGGGGCTCCTGGGTGACTCAGTCAGTTAAGCAACTGCCTTCAACTCAGGTCATGATCCCACTGTCCTGGGATTGAGCCCTTGTGTCCTCTGGCTCCCTGCTCAGTGGAGGGCTGCTTCTCCCTCTCCCTCTGTCCCTCCCCCATCTCGTGCTCTCTTTCCCTCCCTCTCTCAAGTAAATAAATAAAATCATAAAAAAAAAAAAATCTTTAAAAAAATCATACCGACTCATAGGCCATATTTTTAAATTAAAAAAAAGTAAGCCTAGATGAAGAGCCAATATAAACAAGTAAATATCTTAATAAAATTCAAACAGTAATCTTCTGCTTTATCATGCTCCCAATACTCTGTGTGATCGAGTGAGTTACTATGATTGTGAGAAGAAAGAGTAGGTGTGTAAAGGATCAGTTATGTGAAGTATTATTTGCAAAAAGCATTTTGGGGATTGGTAGGCGAAATATGAGGGAGCTACTCGGGCCACTTGGAAAACAACAGTTCAATAAATATCATTAAAAAGTACTTTGAAAATAACTAAGTTAATGTCTAATGAGTTTGTTCGCTCCTGAGCAAAACTGAACCTAGAAAATTTAGCTCAGTTTCATTCCTTATGCTATATGAAAATTTTCTTTTTACTTACTAACCCTCATTGTAAATGTTCATAAGTCTTGCAAGAATCACAGTGAGAAATGATACAAACCTTTCAGAGAGAGACCCAGAGAAAAACTTGTTTGGTAATAGCCCCTCAGTTTCTTTTACTTCAAACCTGCAGTTGACCTATTGCGGCATACCTGTCAAGGACAGGTCTCAGCAGATGAATTGGAAATTATCAATACTTAAAGACTGGCAGAATCAAGAGCAATATATTTCATTCACCAACATCACCAGAATTTGTTTCAAACCACCTCCTTAGGGTTAGCATTACAGAATGGAACAGGAATTCAGCAGCTCAGACACAACATACATGTAGCCAAACAATAATCCATTCATCTAGGAATTTTTGCACTGGAAGATTTAAATGAGATGTAATGTTTTATTGTAACAGTAAGTTAAAATGTTTTTGTTTTGTTTTGCAAGTCAAAGGCACAACTAACCAAAACTAACCAGTGTTGAATTTGCTTCCAGGAGTAACTCAGTTACTCTTCTCTTTCACTTTCCTATTTTTCTTGTCCTCATTTTCATTCTCATTCTCATTCTCATTCCATCTCTCCTTCCCTCATAACTCCATCTTTTTTTTATCCTCCCTTTCCTATTTTTTTTAAATTCAATCCAATTTGGGAGAAAAATGAGACCACTAGGGAGTATTCCTAGAAGCATATGGCTTCAAAATTTTGAGTCTGTTGAGTTCCAACCTTATTCAATGAACGAAGAATTTGAAAAGGAGAAAGAAAAAAATAAATGGTTGAATAATTAGATGTGGTCCCTTCTCTGCCCACCCCTCTCTGTCTCTCTCATATGCGTCCTTTTATCTATGTTATCCATATTTTATTCACTATTGATTATGGGCTCTTTGTAAAAATTGGTTAATAACAAATCTGAAGAGAATTATTTTGATTATCATTACATTTAGGAAATATCACTTTAATGCCTTCATCATCGAATACAATAAAGGATATAACAGTCTATTCTGTCTCTCTTAATTCCCCAAGACAGTGAAGTCCAGAGAGGTTACATATCTTTCCCAAACACATTGTTTCCTATCAAGGACTAAAACCTGGGTTTCACATTATCATCTGCCTGCACTCTATGGTACAACACTACTTTAAGAAAAGTGTGCTAAGTTCTTTCTCATATATTAGTATGTTGAAAAGTGTGTTATAAAATTTTAAACTCATTTAAAATATTAGACATATTTTAATCTCTCGGTCTTCCATGGTGACTTCAAAATTAACAATCCAAAATATAACTCTTCCTCTTCCCCCAAAATCTAATTATTTCCCTTTTCTTTCTTTCTTTCTCCTATTTTGATTAATTACAGGGCAATCATTCCAATTTTCTTTTTTTTTTTTAAGATTTTATTTATTTATTTGACAGAGAGAGAGAGATCACAAGTAGGCAGAGAGGCAGGCAGAGAGAGGGGGAAGCTGGCTCCCTGCTGAGCAGAGAGCCTGATTCGGGGCTCGATCCCAGGACCCTGAGAACATGCCTGAGCCGAAAGCAGAGGCTTTAACCCACTGAGCCATCCAGGCACCCTCATTCCAATTTTCTAATCAAGAAATGTAGGGGTCGTTTGAGAAAAGAAGTTTTTTAAGTTGACGTCTATATTTGCATGTGATAGTATTTTTGACAACTTGAATGGGCTAACGTCCCTAGTTACTTCATCTAACGTTCATGTAGTGTTGCTGCTAAGCTATTTCGTAGACGTGATTAAAATCAATAATCATATTACATCAAGTAAGAGAGATTGTCATAATCTGCAGCTTCAGCAATAACTGAATTTCAGTTGGTCCCTCCTGACAGCTGACATATGGAATTGTGTAAGCTAACTCCTTGTAACAAATTGATATAGATATAGATAGATATAGATATGGATATGGATATAGAGTTGGGAGATAGATAGGGTTAGGGATACAGATAGAGGTAATCTCCTACTGGTGTTGCTTCTCTGGCTGAACCCTGACTGGTATGCTGAGTTTGAGTTTCAGGGTATCTGGGAGAGTAACTTGTACAGATTCTTTGTTTTTAGTCAGCCCCCACATCTAATTGGACAAAAAGATACTTTCATGTTCAACTTCTTAAATTCATTGGTTGAATCCCTCCCCTTCACCTATTCTCTACTGCCACTCCCTTATTTCATGCCTCTATTAATTGTTTTTAAAAGGTTTTATTTGTTTATTAGACACAGAGGGAGAGATCACAAGCAGGCAGAGAGGCAGGCAGAGAGAGAGGGGGAAGCAGACTCCCTGCTGAGCAGAGAGCCCGATGCGGGGCTCGATCCCAGGACCCTGAGATCATGACCTGAGCCGAAGGCAAAAGCTTAACCTACTGAGCCACCCAAGCGCCCTTCTATTAATTTTTTATTGAACCACTTTAATGGCCTTGCTATGGGTTCTCTGGCTCTAATTTCTTCTGTCTTGCACACCACTCTCTACTTTGCTGATTAAGCGAACTTTCTAAAACCCAGTCTCAACCAGACCGGTTCCCTATTATCCAAACTCTATAAATGTGAGAATGAGGCTTCCAATTTTCTAATTTCACTATAAATTTCCCATATATTCCAGGGTTCCGTCTTCTCTGAACCCATCTATAATCCTTAAACTTGATATACATTTTTATATACTGTTCCTTTTGCTGGAAAGTCCAACTTTCTTACCACACTTGCCTGAAAAGTCTCCCTTCCTTTGAAACTCAGGAAAAAAAAAAAAAAAGAAACTCAGGAAAAAAATAGCAACTCTTTAGGAAATCTTCCTTGTTTTCTCCAGCCCAGTTAAAAACTTTTTTCTCTCCGAGTCCTGTATACTTAATTGTATTGTATCTGTCTGTCTCTATTATCAATCAATCTATCTATCATCTCTCTATCTGTATCTATCATCTATGTAATTTTAATGCTCTGAATGAAATTTGAGCGTGTGCAGAGCAAGACTATCTTTTGTGGCTCATTATATTTCTAGATACCACTAGTTTAATTACTAGAATATACTAAGTCATCATTTTGTTTAGAATGGAACTTGTAGAAATAATTACATTCTACCAATATTTACATCAGATGAGATTTTGGGGTGTTTTCTGCCTAAAATAATTTTGAAACTGTGGTTCAGAGATCTGCTTTAATTCACTGTGACTATTTCATGGATGGTGTTGTATTTTAAGTATTTTTGGTTAAATTGTTAACTCCTTGACATTTAAAATTTATATAATACAGTTGATAAATTAGTCCAATTTTTTTTTCACCCAGATTTGCCTTCCTGTTTTGAATGGATACCTGTAATCCTAAGGAAAATAGATATGCAAGGCAAATAAAACAAAAGATAACAAAAAAATTCTGAATTTTATTCCCTCTATTAACCTTACTATTTATCATTGTCGCTCTGTGACCTCTTCTCCTTATCTTGAATCATTGACAAAGTCATCTTATCTTGACTAAATTATAAACACTAGAAGGGAAGTCATTATAAATCCTACCCTAGCATTCTGGCTGGTACATGGTAGTCAATAAATGTTGCTGGATGCTGAGCGAACAGCATTTTTTATTCTCACCATTTTTCTTATATCTTTTCATAAATCTTTATGACTTCATAAAATATTTGCTGTTATTTTTAATGTCATCATGTAATTGATTCAAAAAATGTTTAACATCCTCCTACTGTATAATTTCTAAAGTTTCCTTTACAAATAATGCTTGGTAATCTAAAGTTCACTGAAAGATGTTTAGGGAACAATCCACTTAGGTAGGCACATCTGACCATGGCTGTTTTTTATTGTTGTAACCCTTCCTGTCTAGTTTTTATCTTCTTGATTCTTTTTTAGATTTATTTATTTATTTGAGGGGGTGGGCAGAGGGAGAGGGAGAGAGAGAATCTTAGTCAGGCTCCATGCCCAGCTCAGAGCCTGATTTGGGGGTCCATCTTACAACCCCGAGATCATGACCTGTGCTGAAATCAAGTCGATTGCTTAACCAACGGAGCCACCCAGGAGTCCCTGTATGGGATTAAATAAATAAAAATTTTCAATAAATATAGTATTATATATTTAACTCCAGAATATCACACATTTTATTTGGGGCTTAATTCTCATTCTTACAAAAATGAGAAAAATATCTCACTTTTCCTTCTTTGTTTTGATACATAATCGTCAATTATATCTGCAAATAGATGGGTATTATTTTATTTGTTTTTTTTTAGTCAGGAAAAAAGTGATTAATTTCTACCCTATATTTGATGGCAGATGGTATATTTTTCTTCTGGAAAATTTTGACTGCTGAATAATTTCAACTTGGCCTTCTGATCGTTTGGTTGTTTTTTATTATATGTTTTATAAGCTACATACCAACTCATTTCAAAACAGCCTTCAGCCAGGGCAAAAATCAATGAAACTCCCTTTTTTTAAAGTTTAAGGAGTTGCTTGTTCCTGTGATGCTGTCTTGAGTCTCCTTTTCTATGCATGTTGAGATATAACTGAGTCATTTCTGAAAACATTTTACACATTAGACTTTAAAATGACATCAAATTTTGAAATTCAATTCAGTTGTAATTTATAGCATAAAAATTTCTGTAGAAATCTGAAAATGATAATATTCCTTGTCAATGAGAACAAAATCATATTTTCTCTATAAGATGTACTTGACTTGGGCATAAATTCTGGTTCAGATCATCAGTAACCAATCTTGAATAGCTTATACTCCATCTTTTTAAACATCAGATTTCTCATTTCTAAAATGAGGATAATAGTAATAACCACCTCCAAGTTTCCTGTGGGATTTCTATTAAACAATATAGTTAAATACTAGTGCATAGTAATTACCAATAAACAATTGTGTTATGATTAAATTAATTATTGTTATAAGAGCAAAAATTCCTTCACACTTTTAAAAAATTAATTTGCTTATTCATTTACCTTATTTAGATATTTTTTAAATACATGTGTCAGGGACTTCTAAACTCTGATGATATGGCAGCACAGACAAGAAATTTGCCCTTTTAACATTTATTTTCTACTGGGAAAAAAAAACCACATATCAGTGGGATTCATTAAGACTGAATTTCAAAGCGATTTGGTTAATAATAGAATTACTATACTTGCATACTGCATTATATTTCCATGATTCCTAAAGATTTACATATTTAATTCTCACAAGACTATCACATTTACGCTCTTATTGCAGCGGAAAACTGAAGCAACCGAGGAAATTCAAGCGGCACACGGAGCACAGGGAGAATACAGCTTTATTCACACCGGTGGGCTCAGCGGGATAATTCCCAAAAGACTGAGTAACCGACAGGGTTAGGGGTGAGTTTTTATGGACACAGGTGATGGGGGATGGTATCAGGAAATTTTCCCGGCCTTTTCAGGACCCTTTGGCTCCCCTTTACGTGGGAGTATAATCTATACAGGAACTCTCAGGAGAGTGCTGAATCTCAGGAGAGTGCTAAATCATCCCAGGGGGCTTGTTTCTTTTCATAATCAAATGGGATTTTTCTTCCGCCAGGGCAAAAGGAGCAGTGGACAGGAAGGGGTTGGGGCCCAGGGAGGGGGGCCTCTATCCACCTCATTATTATTACATTTTAAGGTGAAAATTATCCGGCAATGCAAGGTGAAGTAACTTGATCATTGTCACAAAGTCAGTATGTAGTAAAATTGGGGGACCCTTGATATTTTGGTTTCATAGCCTGACTCTTAATTACTAAATCATTTTGTCTTATTGCAAAAATAACAAAAATAAAATAATAAAATAAGATAAAATAAATAAAAAGATTTTAGAATGTCAAAGCTATTTCCATGTACCACAGGTGAACTCATAGAGGATCTTACTCTATTAATGCAATCATAGCAGATGTTATTCAATAGATGACTTAGGGCCTTATGTCTCTCTCCAGTTCTCAACCATATTAACAATAACTTTAAGTTATTAAATATGGAACCAAGAAGTTTTTGCTTTTTAACTCTTTTTAGTAAACGGAATTCTATAGCAAATATACTAAAATCCTACATGACATTGATGTGGTTTTGGAATATGGGTGAGGTTTGGTGGGGTGAGGTCCAGAGCCAACAACGTCTGGTGCAAAATGATGGTTTATTAAAGCAAGGAGACAGGACCCATGGGCAGAAAGAGCTGCTGCCCTGGGGTTGTGAGGGGTGGCTGATTATATATTATGGGGTTGGGGGAGGTAAGGAAAAAGGAGGTTTCAAAGGATTTTGATATGTTAAAGAAGACTCACAGGATACTGGAGGCCTTGTCATTTTCAGGTTAAGGTTGTTTTTCTCTCTAGCAAGGCATTAACATGAAGCTAGTTGAGAGCTTCCTGGAGGAATATTACACTCTGCCCACTTCAAGTATCTGCCAATGAGCTGCAGATTATAAGGATATTTAATTGTATCTACATTTCCTTCTGGAAGCTAGGTTATTGATAAAAATGCTTTGTTCTTGTAGATTGCTAACACATTTGTAAACTGAAGGAGACTCATGTCTTGCAGGATTGTGGTCTCTATAGGTTAACTATTTGTTTTTCCTTTCCTTAGCTTTAGGGCAGCTAGCAATGACTGAGGAATGTCACATATATCCCATGGGGGGGGGGATTGTGGGGTGTCAGCTTCTGCTTTGCCCTCAGCTTGACTTCTGTTCCTTCATCAATATCAATAATCATGTTTCTTTGGCAAGCAAATCCCTTAACTCTAGTTTCATTGCTAAGTCCAAAATGTTATCATGAGACTGTTTAAAGTATATTGTTAAAATAAAACTTTGTATGGCATCCAAAGAAAAGGATGTGATTCCACAATTAATTCTGACTATTTAGGATCTGGAGAAGAGAAATAGTTCTTACCTGCGTTCTGGAACTGTCAAAAAAGAAATCCTAGAAATAGTGTGTTAGAGGCAGACAAGCTTTAATACACAAAAAGAACAAGACTCTTTCCTTCAGTTTCTGAAGATGTAGAATTCTGGTCATCCTTTCATTCTACCCCCTGGAGTTGTGTTTGCAAAAGGAAAGCTGTATCTGGTATGCTGGATCTGAGAAAGGAGACTCAAGTTCAAACTGGCACTAAATATCTAAGAACCCACTGGGGAAGGTATTTTGAATCACAGAATTTTATCATTGGAAATAGCCAAAGAATAAAACCTAACTCCCTTACTTACCGATGTGGACATTTTAAAATGTCTCACTAACTTGCCCAACATGACTCTAAAGTGATAGTGACCGACAGACCTGGGATCAGAATCCAGGAGTAGAATCCAGGGTTGCCTTAAGTCCCATAGATTTTATTATCCCTTAAATAAACAGATTACTTTAATTATCTAAGAGTTTTCCATTTATACAATATTTGATTGCTTTTTATTTATTATTTTGGGTTTTATATACAAATAATGAAAAGAATATTAACTTTTATAAAGATTTGGCCATATATAATGCAGATATCTAATTTACAAATGATATTCCAAATATCTCTGAAGGAAGTTTAGAAGCCCTAAAGATAGAGTTGCAGATTCATCTTTAACCTGTATCAAAAAAATTATTTTTGATTATTTGGGACAATGAGAGAATACCTTGGGCTTAGATTACCAATCAGGATCAAAAAACAAATAAGTAGGTAATTATAACAGAAACCAATGACATTTAATGAATCCTAATTCTTAATTTGTTAGTCAACCTAACACATGAAAATGTAAATATTTCATGAATGACTAAAATTTTACGTATTGAAAATACTGTCTCACTATTACTCATCTCCCCTTCTTTAGCTATCTTTTTTCTAGAGTCAGATGAGAAATTCAGTGTTCAAGCAGACCTCTGGGACATAAACACATCACAAACAGTAACATAGGGACCCTCTTTTTAAACCTGAGATGATAAGGAAAAACTGTACTTTAAGCCAACTGACCAAACTGGCAAGGGAACTCCAGTCCCTGTCTCAAAGCCCTTCCAGTTCTTCTTTCCTACCCTATTCCCCTCGCGCGCCAAAATACCAAGTATGCGCAAGTAGGAGGGTATAAATTACCCTCCCTGATTGTGCTCGAGGCTCAGATCTTTGGAGAAGGGTCTCCTCTGAGTCCACCGGTGTTTTTTAAATAAATCTCCAATTCTCCTAGTCTCCGAGTGCCGCTTGGCTTTTCCGCCAGGATCCAGTTCAGGTTCTGCTACAGAGACTAGTTCTCATGTACAAGACCCTGCTCTAAGGAACATTGTCACATCTCTGGCCTTTTGTTTATGTGTGTGTTCGTCATGTTTATATTCATATAAGAAACTGGTTTGTGACATATTATCTTTATATCCCCAGCACGATCACAATGTCTTGCACATAATAGGTGCTCAACAAAAATGTTAAACAAATGCCATATACAAACAATTATACTAGCAATACAATTATAACAAAAAGGCTACTCCGCAATTCTTTCAAATTTTGATCCACACAAACAGCATAATCTAATAGTAGTCAGTAAAATTGAATAGTTCTAATAGAATAAAAATAAATTTTTGTTTGATATTTGTGTGTCTCTTAGGAAACAGCGATTAAAATGATAACTAAAGCAAGACCTTTCATAAAATGTTTATATTTGACAAAGGATAGAGAAATATTTTAGTTAGCAGCAGAAAATTTCAGCACTTCCCCAAAGCAAACAGGGTTGTTTGGAAGAAAAGGAAAGCACTGATTTTAGTTAATGAATATTTTTCAGCTTTCCAGAATACAGGCTTCTTAATACTGGAGACATTTTCTTCACAGCAACAAACGGATTCACTGCTGCCTTGAAAATACTATCTTCAGGCTTTCCTCTGTCTCCAGTGCTCAATAAATGCAGTCTAGTGTCTGCTGCTACCAATGCTTGTTCTATTTTTCAAATTAGAATCCTTGCCCTGGAGTGGTGTAGTCAAAACACGACTGACATTGAGTGGCCATTCAGGCAAGGTAGTAAAGGCAATAGGACTAATAACAGTTTTGTTGATCAGTATCGGTAAGCATGGATTTTCAGATTTCCCTCCTTAAGCAATTTTGGTGGAAGTGCTAATAAGCAGTGAAAGAGACAAAACATGGTCAAAAGTAAGAAAAAAAAAACAACGCACAATACATTGCTTGTTGTATTATTTTCTCTTGAATCACAGAGTAAGCCAAATGCCTAGTTTTTTAAGCAAAGTCCTCTCGGGGTGGGTTTCTTTGGGATAATCTGCTCTTCCATGAAGGTCAGTAAGGATGAAGTGGATGAGTGTGACATCGCTCATTCAATAAGTTTTCTGACTAGGTAATTTATAAACATCCATGTACTCTGTCCTTTTTAAGCAGTCTAACATCTTTTTGGTAGTTCTTTTAGATTTGCTCATCTAGTAGAGATTTAGGGAAATATATATAGGTATCATATTTCTTTTCTAAGTCTGTTAACAAAAATTGTATTTGTTTATGCATTATGCATGTATTTTTTAATTCTGTTAACAAAAATCATATCTATTTATGCATTGCGCATGAGTAGCTCTAGTTTGTTAATTGCTTTCTTCCGATCTTCTAATGTTAGACTATGTTTTTTATGTGTATCATCTGGATTATGATTAACAGTTAAATATACTAATTATTAGACTAGGCTAACTACTTGAGATTAGAACCCCCAAATCATAATGACAAGTGAAATAGAAGGTTATTTCTCACATAGGCAATCCAAGATAATTCTAGATTGGCTGATGTCTGGCTCTTATATACTTTATTATTTAGAAAGCCAGGTGATAGAGATCTGGCTTCTTCAACCCATGGCTTCTAATCCTACACAAACTTTGATGTCCAGATGTCCAGGCAGTAAAAAAGAAAAAAGAAGAAGAGTCAACAGGGCCGATCACAGAAGAGGAGGTGAAAGTGGGGGCAGGGATAGTGGAGCATTGTAAGTGATTAAGAACCAGTCCTGGAAGGCTTGAGAGGGCACATATTACACTGCTCACATTCTATCAACTATAATGTGCTCAAATCTAACACCAAGAGAAATTGGAAAAATGCGTTCTACCTCTGCCCGGGAAGAAAAGAAAACAGGTTCTAGTGATCAACCAGCTGTATCTTTGACACAGGAAGTGGGGTAGTGGGCTTGAATTATAATGATTATGATGATTATTTCTCCCAGAAGATATCTCCCAGAGAAGTTTTTATTTCTCTTCACCTACCCAAAAGTTATTTCCTACAGGTAAAATGTTTACACACATAACAGAAAGGTTTTTATATTTTAATATGTTCTACATGTTTAATTAATAATGTGAAGTATTTTCAGTGGTGTATTGGTGTATCTGTGAACCAGGATTCACTCTATCATCCCCCCTCTCTTTTTTTAGTCAATGAATAAACTAAATACATATTCCCATTGTATCAGTGGCTTCATAATCTAGGTATTAACACAACCATTTACAGAGTTTAAAATACATCTTCTGAATTTCTTTCATGTTGCTTCCCCTCCATTTCTAGCTTAGACTACTGGTAGCTAATTTTTTCCACACATAATTGCAATTTTATGAGAAATTCACCAGTGGAATTTATTAATGCGTTTGTAAGAGTATTTTTGAGCCTATTTACAAACCAGACAGAAAGTATGTAGATTTCATGCACAGAAAAAGCATAAATAAAATTCATTTTTAATCACGTGATTGTACTGTCATTTGTTTCCATGTAATTGGTGAAGAATTACATTTATATTCATACCCTGGGTCCACTTTTAGGATAAAGCAAATGTAGTGCGAAAATGTCAGTAACATACTTTTGAATTATTGCTTTTAAGTGCCTTACTTTTTGGCGTTTGGTGAGGTGTAAAGAATATCTGGTAGAGTAACATTGATGTATAGCCCGAGTTTATAAGTAGGGGATTAATGAAACAAACAAAAATTCCTGAAGTATTTATTTCGTGTCAGGCCACTGCAAAAGGACAATGATCAAAACTATGAACTTATCCAATAGCTATTATTTTTTTTTCAAAAACAATAGCTGTTTGAGTGCGCAGAGCAGTGAGTGGAGGGGTAAACATATGAATGTTCTGTTAGGCCACAGAATTCACCTAGCCCATTATCACTCTATTTTATAGATCATTTAGGGAACTGCCTTTTTCTGAGTCACAGATTCTTCAACCCTAAAGAGAGGGGAAAAATAGTATATTGCTCCCAAGGTTAAAAAAGAATTAATTTAAAGGAAAAGACATCAGTAAATTTAAGCCCTCTGGCTGGCATACTACGGGCTTCCCATAAATACTGCTTCTTTCCCCTTTCCCACTGTCACAGGCACATAGATAGGCAGAGCCAGAGCCAGGATCTGAACCTGAATTTCTTGATTCCTTAGCTAGTATGTTTCTGTTTAAGTTTAGTAACAAGCAGCTATTTTAGAAAATGCAGAATGGGTTGGCACACTTGAATGCAAATGTTTTCATGGTGCGCTTCTATTCAAAATGATCCCCCACCACCGCCACACACACGCACAAATACACAAACACACACACACACATAGAATAGAAGAACAAATAAAGAAGAAAACTAATAATAGCAAGCCATCCAAAAAGAAACAAAACCGCAGTAAAAATAGTGCTGGGTCAAAAGGGAAAGGTTCCACAACATGTCCAGAATAAATGTGTTCTTCCCTTTTTGTGTTCCTTAAAAACAAGCTCAACATCCGCAGTGCTTGATATTTTCAAGGAAAGTGTCTCATTTCCATTAACAAGGAAACCTCCTAATTCACAAATATACACAGTGGGTGATGTGTGTTAATAGCACTCTTAGCAACCGATAATGTGGTGCCGTTAATGTATCTCAGCTTGAATTAACTTTACCACAAGCCATTGTTTCCTTTTTATACAGCGCAGGATCCTGTGGAAAAATCTCTTAGAATCTCACAAGGGGAATTCAATTAACATTACTCACTACTGTACAGCAACATAAAAATGGAAGTTATTTTAACCTTTCTTGAGTTTCCTGCTGATCAATTCAATGCTTTCCATTAGTTTAACCCCGGTTACCATAAACTCATCTTCATTGTTCGGAAAATACCTCTTCACTTACAGGGCAGAGTACAACTGCCAATGGGAAGCCAGGATAGGTGAAGCGGACCAAAAAATTTCTGAATATAGTGTGTAGGTTTGTCCTTGGCATAACATTACTTAACATGGTGTATTTTACCCCAGGACCTTCTACTACTAGAATTGACTCAGCCCTACCACTGTCTCTTTTTCATGTGGTTCCACTAATTAGAGTATCCTTCACATTGCAAAATCCTAATTTTTGTCATTAAAAAGTATTAAGAACTTCAGTTACCAGAAAATTGTAACACAGATTTAATTAAACACAAAAATGATTGCTCCTCTCTGAAATAATGCCATAGGCAAGAAAAACACTCTATAGGAGCTAAAAAGCTAAAGCGTCCATGACACCTTCCTTCTTCCTCAGTGCCCATATTCATACAGCATGTGCTGTTAATTTTATTCCTCAAATAGTGTTATTTTTCCCATCCTCCCAGTCACCACTCAACTCCGAAAGAACAAACTCCTACTGATCTCTCAGAAAACATTCTAGCACCCTCCAACTCCTCCTTTGCACTGCAACAAGAGTTGTCTTCAAAATTCAAATCTCCTCATGACATTTGCTTTGTTAAAACATTTCCATGGCCACTCAGAACTCTTAGGATTAAAGAGCAACATCTTTGCAGATAATCTTGTAGAGCTCGAGCGTTCTGTGTCTCACTCTACCCTATGATGTCTGGGTGGGCTCCGATCACATTGACAGTTCAGTTTTTTGACTATGCCAAGCCTTTCCAAATGTTGTTTGTTAGTTCAATTGTTTTATTTATTATTATTTGCACAGAAAGCAAATTCTATGGGAATGACTTTGTCTTTATTTGCTGTCACATTGCTGGTGCTATTAATAAATATCAATTTAATGAATGAAGAGAAAGGAGAAGACACTTTATCAATGATGCTTTCCATGGTTCCAGAAGGATTGGAAAAAAAGATTTAATTCAGTTTACCAAGCGCATTTATATCTACCATCATTAGATTCCCAAATTTGGGTTAGGTATGTAATATTAATTCAACAAATTATAAGCAAGGGAAAGACAGTACATGCCCACAAAGTGCTCACAGTGTATTTAGAAAGATATTCATGTCATCTTCCTAATGTTTTTATATTATTAAATATTTTTCACCTAAGAATGACAGTATCAGGCAAGCAGATAGTACTATTTAATATTCTTCAGTAAGAAATAAAGATGGTTTAGCTCCGTGTATTTAAGAAAAACAAAAACAAAAACAGAACACTTTCTTCAAGATAAAAATGTATCTTTTTTGTCCCCCATGGTGGACTCCATAGCAGGTATATTATGCAATTATTATAATTCAAGTTAAATGGAGTCTGTTTCTTTCAGCTCTTTTTTTTTTTTCCTAAGATTCCATTTATTTATTTGACAGAGAGAGAAAGAGATCACAAGTAGGCAGAGAGGCAGGCAGAGGGAGAGGGAGAAGCAGGCTCCCTGCTGAGCAGAGAGCCCGATGCAGGGGCTCGATCCCAGGACCCTGAGATCACGACCTGAGCTGAGGGCAGAGGCCTAACCCACTGAGCCACTCAGGCGTCCCTCTTTCAGCTCTTAATAAAAATATACTCCTACCAAGTAATTGCCTTGACTAATCCTCCTTACTACTCATCTAGATCTTGCATTTTCCAAGCATACAATTGTTTTACTTTATTCAGACTATCTCCATGCAGTGTATACTGTCACAGGGGCATGTAGGGGCTATGTTCTCCAAATACTGATCAGCCTGGGAGGCTTGCTTCACAATCAAGAACGTGGTAGGAAGACTAGTACTGGGCTGAAGAACTTGAATTCTAGCACTGTTTCTACTTATTGGCTTTGCATGTGTCATTTGATATTTTGAACTTCAATGTTCTTATATTTACTATAGAGACAGTAGCTCTCCCTTTGACTGAGAGGTAATTATTTGACATGATTTAAAAATTATACAGTTCTCTTTCTCAAATAATATCCTAAGGCTATTGATCCCAAGAGATGGTCCTAAAGAAAGAGAGCTACATTCAAACAAGTTCAGAAAAGATTTTGTAATCTAAACTATCATGAGAGATATACAAATAATTTCATATATTAAAATTCGGATAGTCATACCTTAAGGAAAAGTATTTACCTGTATTTAACCCAGTGTTTTGGAAAGCTCTTTTGAATTAAAGACACTTTTTTTTTTTTTTTTTTTCATTAGGAAAACATAGTAACACTACTGTTTGGGGTAATATAACATTAGTTTGTACTTTTATACACAGAACATATTGAATCAGATTTCTAAGAAAGAAAGAAAATCAGGAAAATGAAACTACCACATTTATGTATAATTTTGGCATATGGTATTATATCACTTTTATGAGAAAAAAATAAAATAATTGGTTAAATATATGTATTTCTCATGTTGCGGGTACCAAATGTAAGAATATGTCAAACTTTGTTAATACTTACCACCAGATATAACTAGCTAAAAGGTAAAATAGAACTACCTTAAATTTCCTTCCCCTTACAAATGTAACAGTGACTCTATGCTAATTTCTTTAGTCTAAATTTTTACTTGAGATTACAAAAACAGATTGAGAAAGAGAATCAGAGCACTTAGGTGGATAGCTGAAATCTGTTAGAAACATTCTCTATACCACCAATTAGCCTAAATTATTCAGATGTTTGCTTCCCTTGTACTTTTCATGTGTTGTAGAATAATTTATACTTGGGAGGCATGATATTTCAATTATTCAAACAATAGAGGTTTATGGTTTTATATATGCTCGGAATGAGCTTGTATAGGGAATACCCTTTAGCATTATTTCTCAATGTTCACTTGGTAGCCGTGGCACATACTTGGTTATGTTCAGTTTAAATTTAGAACTAAAGATACAGTTGTTGAGAGGTTGTAGTAGAATCACAATTTCACTTGACTTAAGTTTTACAAAAGGCTACAGTTTAGTTCAGTTTCATTCATATGCATTCACTTCACTTATTATGGATGAGAAAGGTAGCATGAGCTAATGGAACATGGGACTCTCAGTGGTTTAATTTTAAAGACTGACTTATAATGATTTGGATTTAATATCATTTATATTTTATAAAGACCAAACCAACTAAAACACATGTAAATAATCATGCCAGAAAACTGGCAAATCTTTCTTTGAGTTTAAAAATTATCTTGCAACAATGCATTGCTTTTTAGAGTTGTGGCTCTCAAAGTGAGGTCCTTTAATGAGCAGTTCCATCATCAACATCAAATGAGCCCCATCTTGGGCTCCACCCCAGATCTATGAATCAGAACTTCTGAAAATGGGGCCTAGCAATCTGTGTTTTTGCAAGTACTTTGGGTAATTTTCATGACCCGAAGTTTGAGAGTTTGTGTCTCCAAGAACATTTAACAATGTCTAGAAACATTTTTGTTTGTTGGGGCGCCTGGGTTGCTCAGTAGGTTAAGCCTCTGCCTTCAGCTCAGGTCATGATCTCAGGGTCCTGGGATCAAGCCCTGCATCGGGCTCTCTGCTCGGCGGGGAGCCTGCTTCCCCTTCTCTCTCTGCCTGCCTCTCTCCCTAGTTGTGATCTCTTTCTCTCTGTCAAATAAATAAATAAAATCTTTAAAAAACAAAAACAAAAACATTTTTGTTTGTCACACTAGAGAAGGGTAGATAAAGGCCAGAGATGCTGCTAATCATCCCACAACACACAGGACAACAGCAACAAAGAATTATCAACAAAGAATTATCCAGCCCAAAATATCAGTATTGCTGAGACTGAGAAGCCTTGCTTCAGAGAAAGAATAGGGACCTCTAATACTAACAGTTATTTTCCATTAATGCCACCTATTTAGGTAGACCCAAACAGGTAAGAAGTATATCTCGTATATTTTGTAAGCCAAGTATATCTACATATTAAAGATTATTATGTGTTTTACATAAATCTAATTTATATGCTGGATCTCTGTAATGCCTTTGTGAATTAGTGAGTAGATAGACTCAGGTATCAGGGACATGTTCTGTAGAGATTCTTTACTATTTTCTCCAAGAACAAAACTTGACACGTGGAATAAATGGTCCCTTTAGTCTTTCATTTCAGGAAGGATCATCTTTTATGCAGTAATGGTTGTAAGAAGAAATATTCATCCTGAGCTTTGAACCTTAGGACTTTGCATGATACGAAATACCTCTTGTATACCGCCTGTGTTCGATCGTGCAAGACCATTGCTTCCCAGGAGCTGTGGCATGTGCTTTCTTGCAAAATATGACCCATGAATTTGTTCATTTATTACTTGATTAATACAAGCCATTCTTGACTGTTCTATATGCTTACCATTTTTGTCAGTCCTGAAAATACAATAATGACTCAAAAAGGCAACAACTTAGTAGGGCAAGAAAAAAAATTAAAAATTAGAGTATAATGTGCTGTTTAGAAGTAATCTGTTATCTCATGATTATATATATTAAAAAAAAATCTAGTATTTCTTCAGCCAAGGAACCATCATATGACTTCATATGACTTCACAAAGTGTGATTACTTTTACTTTATTTTGTTTATTTGTTTATATTTTCCCTTTGAAGACTAATCCACAGTATCTCTTTTCCCTAGAGGCAGTTAAATCTATTGTGCTTTTCATCACTTCAGTGTAAGAGAGGATTCTAGACAGAAGGTAGAAAAAAAAGAAAAGGACAGGGCATACAGGTCAGGAAAAGCTGCAGGGCTAAGCACACAAACCAAACATACTTCCAGGACTAACAAGTAAAGCAGATAATCAGCATTTTGCAGAGCATAGTGGAGAGAAAGAAGCAAAGCTTCTGTGGTCTTCATGTTAAAAAGACATCTTCTTTGGAATAAAAAAATATTTCACTCCTGACATCCCACTTGCTGGTCTGTAGACTTGCTTATGCCATTTAATCTGTCTGATATTAATTTCTTCTTCAGGAAATGTGTGAAAGAATAGTACCAGCCCCATAGGATTATTGTGAGAATTAAATGAGATTATTCCCATAATATTTTCCCTACAGTTCCAAGCATAAAGTAAATGCTCAACAAAAACTTCTCTTATAGTTATTATTATTGATTTAAAAAATGGAGAATCCAGACTCAATAATATGGGCATAATACATTTATGAGATCATTCAATAGACCTCAAGTGAAATATTTTTGAATAATTATGTAACCAGAATGAGAACCAGAATGAGAACAACCATGCTTCATTATATTGATGATATAAAATATATTTTTACATGTTCTATAATTTTAAAATTTGCAACAATTTAATATGGATTACTTTTAAGGTCAAGATGAAAGTTAATTTGGAAAAATTGTCATTTTTAATGCATGAGTTTTAAATGAATTTTAAAGTCTGGATGCACATTAATGAATGTAAATCTAAAGAGATATGGAATAGAAAGGATAGGCCTATATCTTATTTTTGCAAATACTGAAGACAAACTTTCTAAATTAGCTGACTCTGAGTGAATTTGTAAGAGAAAGAAAAGAGAAAAAGAGGACATTCAAGTAAATTCAATAGTCTGTGCCCAGGCAACAAGGGAAAAAGGGCAAAGCATCTTTTGCAGAGTTGCAAACAGTTTCATAGTTCAGAGCAAAGAATACTGAGAAAGAATAGTGTATGATGAAATTAAAATTGTGCCCAGGGTTTTGTGTGACTTATTAAGAATTATAAATTCCACTGAAATATCAAGGAACCTTTGTATATTTTAATGCTGTCAGAAGATCTCTCTGGATTGAGGACTGTTAGACTGAAGCAGGTTAACAGTGTTAAGAGTGTGGCAGAAACCATGCTGGGAAAAGGAAAGAGACTAAATTAAAACAGTCATCACAGTGGGATTAGCATATAAGAACCAGACTAATTACTTCAATTTTTGATTAATCCTTCCCTTACATTCTATATAGTCCTTTTAATGACGAAGCGAATGAGGGACGCTGAGGAGCATAAGGAAAGAATATAACAGAAAGGGAACAGTTATGGGCCTTGGGGCTAAAAGGGGAGAGAGGCAACTGGATGTGAGAATGAGCCAGTGTGAAGTGTGGGAAAGCTTTTGGTAGCTAGTGAAGATAGAAAAAAAAAAAATTTGTTTAAAGATTTATTTATTCTAGAGAGAGAGAGAAAGCATGTGGGAGCAGGGGAGGGGCAGAGGGAGAGGATCTTCAAGCAGACTCCGTGCTGAGTGGGAGCCCGACATGGGGCTTGATATCACGACCCTGAGATCACGATTTGAGCAGAAATCATTAGTTGGGTGCTTAACCATCTGAGCCACCCAGGCGCCCCAATGGGAAAAAAAAAATATGATGGAAGCATGAACATGGCTTATCAGCAATGATCTGTTTAAAGGAAAGGACAAAATGTGCTGAGAAAATGATACAAAGCCAAGGTTGGCAGAAGCATGGAATTTATAGAAGGGTCCAGGGAAGAAAAGGGAGAAAAGGAGGATTTGAGCCGGATTTGAAATGCTCTAGCACACCAAAAGATAGTAATACTTTAGCCTGTTTGGAAACAAGATACTAGTTACCTACACAGGGCCATAGCATTTCTGTTTAGCATATGGCCTGGTACAGAAATGTAGTGTTTTAAAAGAAAAGGCTATGAAAGCAGACTGCCTAGGTTTAAATCCTAGCCCTAAGCCTTACTAGCCAAACCAAATAAGAGGATCACAATTGCCAACTTATTGAATCTGGATCTCTCAGATCCATTCTTCATTGACTTCTCTGGGAAAATTAACATGGGCCTTTTAAACATTTTTTTTTCTTTCTTTCCCAGACCATGATATTAATCTTTGTCGGTAATTGGTTCTAGAGACATTTACAAGATGAAAGGACTTTCCCTACTTATTCCGGTGTGCTTCTTTTAGTAGATTCCTTTAGTACGATTAGAATGGGAAGATGTTTAAGTCACTGTTTTTCAAGGTGTGATCCCTTGACCAGTAGCATAGTATCTCTTGGGAAATCAACAGGAATACAAATAGCCAAGATTTACTGGATCAGAAACTCTGGGTTGCGCCCAGCAATTTGTGTTTTAACAAGTCCTCCAGGCAATTCTTATGCTAAAGTTTGAGAACAATTAGTTTGGTGATGATTTAGGCGTGACACTTGTTATAATGATGGATGACTGTGCTATCCTCAGGTCAAGAAGAAGTGCTATTTTAATAAGCAACTTGTGTGTGTGCTAAGTTCTTGAGAATTGATACTACAGTGAAAAAATAAAAGCCAAAACAAAATAAAATAAGCAAACAGAAAGACAAATGGGAGCATGTAAAAATGAAATAAAATAACATGATTTTTTTAAAAAGCAGCATTTTTTTAATCAAAAAATGCCAGGCTTTAAAATACTAAGTGTTTAATACTATGCATTTCACTTCCTCTAATAACACCATTTTGTGGCCTGCAGAGGATTAAACACTGTATTAAAAAAAATCATTATTATCTTTCAACTTACACAAGCCACATACATCAGTGTGACAATGTGCATAATCTAGTATTAGGAACTTCTCCACTAACAAGGTTTTGATCATTTAATTGATTTTTTTCATGGCCTAAAGTCATTTAATAGAACTCTTATTATTGTGGAGTGGTAACCAGGATGTGTTTTAAGGTCACCTTATTCACGTGAATAAAATGTGAAAAATATTTCCATTAACTAGAGTGCTATATACTTCTCAAGGTTAATTGTTTTCCTTGATCTCCAGTTAAAACTTATTTTTCTTAAGCTCAGAGATTAACAAAATGAGAGACAGAGGAAGCATTCAATATCTGGAAGATACTGATTGGATGCTGTACCTTTTTAGAGGTATTACAAAGAACATTCAAAAATTAGTTCAAAAAGATAAAAAATCATTATGATAAATTATATGATAGGCTCACTCCTCAATGCTCTGTGGTTTTTTTTTTTATTTTTAAAGATTTTATTTATTTATTTGACAGAGAGAGATCACAAGTAGGCAGAGAGGCAGGCAGAGAGAGGGGGGGAAGCAGGCTCCCTGCTGAGCAGAGAGCTCAATGGGGGGCTCGATCCCAGGACCCTGAGATCATGACCTGAGCTGAAGGCAGAGGCTTTAACCCACTGAGCCACGCAGGCGCCCCAATGCTCTGTGTTTAAAATATATTAGATAAAGAGAAATAGATAAAAATTATTTTATTTTACTTACATAATTTAATTATAGAGCAATTTAGGAAGAATATGTGTTTTCCCATTATTTCCTAGGTGAAAATGATTGTTAAAACAAGACACAGCCCAGATTAAAAGTTTACATGGAGGGTTTTAAAACATATGTGCTCCCAGGCTTATGAGGAAGCAGTGATGGATATTACCAGAATGTAACACTCTAGTAATGATTAAAGTGTATCTGAGCCAAAAATTCCAATTACAACCTATTTTTTAAAACTATTATAAAATAAATAAATAAACAAATGAAACTATTGTAATTTTTTAAAATGCAAAGTCTCTATTATTCATTATAATTCTGGACATGTTCTTCTTTAAAATAGTATGGATTGCTGAGATTTATAACAGGAAGTTTATCTTCCAATTCTCACTATTTCCATAGTATTTGTCTCATACATGTATAGGGATGCACAATCACATGAACACACACATTCCAATTTTTCTCCCATTAGAGCTGAAACACCTTCACTCGGATAGGTGCTTTATGAAGTACCTATCAGAGCCTTTATGTAGTAAAAAATGGCCAATCAGGAGCCAAGTTCCAAAGACGGTATCGAGTATGGTACAACTATGTTCAAAGACCTTAAGATTCCTGATTGGCAGCCTAAAACTTTGATATGGGAACACGAGAAAAAGCAGCCTATAGTTCTTACAAGTGGGATTTGGGCATAAACCAACAATTCAACTAGTTGAACCAAAGAAAACAAAGAGTTTGAGAAACAGATGATGGCAATTTTCCTTCTGAAAGCATACAGGCATGGAAAATCTCTGATGGGCGATCAACGCTCAGATAAAATCAATCTTGGGTCCACGTTCCTATAAAGAGCAATAATGGAGAGCCCTGCCAGAGAGCAGATGATGAATCATTAGCCACTTGCTCATGTCATCGTTATCTCTCTCATCCCCAGAAAGGCTTTGAGTAAATCACAGCAATCAAAATCCGTACACTGAGAACATGATATTAAGAGCCATAAAAGTGCAACTTAGGTCACCATTTTATAAATATTTGGTCAGATAATACTAAATAAAAGCCTTTTCTTTAGGGCCATTTAGCTACGTAATAGAAACAAACAGAACTAACTAGAGGATATCCTCAAAGTCACAGTGTCTTTGCTGGAAAAGGATGCTGAGCCCATTGCAGCCTACATCTCTGTGGTACGAAACTAAGAACTCAACAGAAATACCGAGACTGAATCACAGTGCACCTGTTACACAAAATAGAAGTTATTTATTTTTAATATTTAATATTTATTTTTAGCTCTTAAGCGCTGGAAATATTAGGCCTATGCACAAAGGGACAGAAGCAACAGAGTGGAACGCCACCTTCTCACTCTGCCTTGTCATTGTGATATCTGTTTTGTGCATTTTGCTAGATCCATGTACCACCTTGTAATTTTGGCCATCCATGCTCACTACCTTTTTACATCCTGAATATTTTCGATGGACCTTGTTTTTGACTTATATTAAAATATCTAAAAAAGAAACTTGATGTTACCACCACAAAAAGAAAGCCAGTATCGCTTGAGGAAGTGAATACTCATGGCTTTGATCCTGAGATTTGCCATAGCTGTTAACACGGGCAACCTATTCATCATCTAATTGATGCAGTCTAATACTAATTAACTAACATGACTTTTTTCCTTCATGGAGCTAGACATATTGACAAAAAATCAAAGCCCAAGCCTATTTATTGGATTGCAAGAATTCAGAAGACAAGTGATAAATCAAAGACCAAAAATTATTCTGGCAAGAATAAATGGATTCTCTAGCAAGAGGTGGAGAGCAGAAATTAGACCACTCACCAGCAACAATGGATCTAGGAGGTGATGGAGCAATGTCTTTTTAATAAAGAGGAAAACATTTTAACCCTAGCATTCCACACCGAGCCAAACTCTTAATCACAAATTCAAAGAAAACCATTTTCAAATACACAAGGCTCACAAATTATCTAACATAACACCCATTCTTAGGAAACCAAGAGAAATAAAGAAATAGTTCTAGGCACCAAGATTTCCTACATTACAAAGCAAGAAAGTTCAGGGTGTAAAACTTGCTGTTAAGTCCAAAAAGCAAATAGTTCAGATTGAATCCACAGGAAAACAAACAAACAAACAAAATGAATAAATGAATAAATAAACTGATATATTATCTCATATATTTGAGAATTGAAAATTAAATATTGACAAATGACTGATACATAAATTGGTTCACTGAAATAAATAAGGGATAGTTCTTTTGAATCTAAGCAAACGGTTTTAAAAAGACAGATTTTATCACTATGGACATAAAAATATTATATAGTGGAAAAAGAATCAAAGATTACTTGAATTTTCAGTGACCAAAATTAGATTAGTCACAGCATGGTAAGAATGAATGCAATATGTCAATATTTGAAGGAACGACAAAAGAAGACACTGATAAGATAGTTAAGTCATACTTAGTAGGAAACAGGTGATGAAATTAATACATAGGAATATTTAAAATAGATGAATCAAAAAATAGAAACATAGAGGTTATTTGAAAATAAATAGTAATAGAAGTAACAGAAGTAACAACTAAAGGAAATGAATTTTGTTGTCCAGGAATGAAATTAAGTTGAGCTGGAAGATATTAAGTAGAAAATATCTCAAACACTTACATATTTTTCTTTGAAAAAAGTACAACTCAGTTCACTGAGAAAATAAAATTGCAATAATAAGGAAATCAGTGTTAACATAACCTTCTGCCCCACCTGTGATAGATATATGGTCTGCATATCAGTAATCTCAGGTCTTTTGTGAACACTCTGAGGTGACAAAAGGTGAAAAATCATTAATCACCTAAAAGAGATACCCTTTATCCTTCACATGGGGTCTAAGATAGGTATCAATACCTATTGACAGGTATCTTAGACCCTATTATATATTATATAATTATATTATTAGACCCTATTATATATTAATATAGGTATCAATATTAATAAGTCTAATATGAGCCTGTGAACCTGAAAATTAAAATGTATTTTTATTTATTTATTTATAATTTTACCTTTTTTTTTTTTGTTCAGAGAGAGAGGGCACAAGCAGGGGTGGGGAGGGGCAGAGAGAGAGTAGAGAGAATCTTAAGCAGGCTCCCTGCTTAGCATGGAGCTTGACGTGGGACTCGATTTCACGATCCCAATATCATGACCTGAGCCAAGAGTTGGTTGTTTAACCAACTGAACCACCCAGGTGCCCCAATAAAGTTTATTTTAATTAGAGTTTACCTCTAATAGAGAACATATTTAATAAAATATATATCATATAACATATATTATAAAATATACATATATAATTTTCCCTAATAAACACAGAAATACTTGAGAAAAAGGACTTTACATTCTTCTCTGATTCTGTCGTACTTGGAAAATAGTAAGTGTTCTATATATGCTGCTTCTTATTATTAATTAATTTAAAAACTTATGTCTGAACCATTTGGCAGAGTTAAAAAAATTTTCACAAGCCTCAGAGCTGAGATTACAAAACTCACATAGAGCTGCTTCTTCCACTTAATGAAAGAACAAAACAATATTTACTGAGATGTGTCAATAATCAAATGTGCTCCTAAGCATGAATTCATACATTGGTCATAGTCATATTATGGGGGAGGTCCAAGTATTCCCTTCTACATAAGTGAGGAAAAGGATACTTTTTCTGAAGTTCCACAGCTAGGATTTGAAATTTAAAACCAAATCAATCTGACTTCAAAGTTCAGATGTCTTTTCTAATTTACAAACTCATAGAGAGGAAGACAAACATTGTAACTCACAAAAGGTCTCAATCTGTAGTAAGACAATATTCAACTCTATAGAAGTTTCTATATTCTTTTTCCTTACCTTCACTCCTTCTACAAAAGAGAGAAAAAGATGAAAGACTTGTAACAGGTTGAAAGATTTGAAAGTATTTAAGTTTCGGAAAACAATGCACAATAAATAGCAGTATCGTTCCCATGATTTCATACTACAAAATGTAACAAAATTTCAGAGTTTAAAAAATACAATAGACACTGATTTTAAAATATCTTATAATTATACTGGACGGACTTTTACTAGAACATGTTAACACTTGAATAATCATAGCAGTAATCTGGAAAATTAATTATGAAATTCTCTGCAGTGAAACAATTTCCAATTACATTTCAGAACATCCTTTTCAGTGAGTGTCTTGTTTATTTGCTGTATTTCTCCCAATGGACTACTTTGGGAGAATTATTTTTAAAAAATTTATTGTAGATTTATACAGAAGCACTTCATAATTTGAGCACAACTGTGCCAAAAGGTTCACTCTGAAAGATGAAAATGTGTAGCAAGCATATAGGATTGGGGACCATTTCAAGGCTTTGCTGCTCTATAACAATAAATAACCTTTCTGTACTCTGTGTGATCTGGTTCCAGAAATTAATACTGGTGCTCAAACGAGGAATCTCTTTGGACTTGCGCAATAGAAATAATGATCTGATGGATCATACCAGCAAGGGGAAAATATCCAGAGACAGAAACCCAGAACTAACTTAGGCTATTAGAAAATCGTTGCAAACTGTATTTACCCTAGTGTTTACTTTTAAATCAAGAATTAAATGTATAATATGTTGGGCAAGTGCAAGATAAATATTTCCTTTAGCATTATATAGTAGAAGAATCATTAAGTGGGGATCTCTGATTAACTAGCAAAGAATTAAAGACAAAAAGTAATGAGGAGATGGGATTATAAAGGTAATGATTTAGCCAAAGGAGCAATAAAATTTTTGCTCATTAAAAGTCCTATACTGGAAAACTGTGAAAATCAGTAAAAGCCATTCTAATTAAAAGTCCATATTTATGTCACAAGAGCAAAATCTTTATCTGTTTTGTAAAATAAATATCCAAGTGCATACTATTTTTGTGAATTCCTTAGAGCCAGAGTGTTTTGTTACTTGGAATAGTTCAGTTTTTTTTTTTTTCCTTATTATAGAGAGTTAACACAATAGAGATGCCTTACATGACATCATTTACATGGTTTGACTTAGCATCTCATAATCAAATATAGTCATATTTCAGGAGCTAAATATATGGGTATTCTCAACAGTATAATTCTGATGTTTTACTCATGAACATGTTTCACATATGAGAAAATGTGCCCAAAGGAATATGTAAGTTTGCAAAAAATACTGTATGATAAACAGGGAAACTTCAAAGTGTGTATAAAGAAAGTAAGACACACCTATGAGAAGGGACACACATAGAAATGAGCAAGAGGTAGTCATAGATTTAGAGAACTCTAAAGCTAGAGATTTCATACTTGGGGAAGCCCTGGAGGCCAGAGAAAGCCCCTCGTTTTTCTGCTGGAAGAAAATGAACCTCAGAGGTCTTACAAGACTTAACTGATATTGTCCTAAGGCAAACTGATGTCGTGAGAGTACTAGAGTCATTATTAAAATTACCTAGTCCTGTTTACATGACCAGAGATATGCTCTATTTCTCACTTTCTTAGAATAATCCCTCTAAAGGGAAAGATAAAATCAGTAAATGTTTCCCTGTTCCTACCTACCTAATTTACTTACTTTATTTTTCTTAAAATTGATGGAAGCTTAATATTGTGATGACCAGGAGCCCAATTAATTTCCTTCCAAGTTCTAGATTGCTGCTAAGGGTATTATGATCCAGAATATATAGTAGTCCCCTTCATGGGGTATGTTCTAAGCCCCCCAGTGAAGGCCTAAAACTGATAATAGTACCAAACACTATATATACTATGTTTTCTCCTATGCGTATCGCCTATGTATATTTAACTTACAAGTTTAAAAGTTTAATTTAGGGGCACCTGGGTGGCTCAGTGGGTTAAAGCCTCTGCTTTCAGCTCAGGTCATGATCTCAGGGTCCTGGGATCGAGCCCCGCGTCGGGCTCTCTGCTCAGCGGGAAGCCCGCTTCCCCCTCTCTCTCTGCCTGCCTCTCTGCCTACTTGTGATCTCTTTCTCTCTGTCAAATAAATAAATAAAATCCTTAAAAAAAATACATTTAAAAGTTTAATTTATAAATAAGACAAGAGTTAACAATAATTAATAATGGGTCAATTATAACAATATACTGTAATAAAAGTCATGTGACTATGGTCTCTCTAAGAGTATCTTATTGTATTGTACTCACCCTTCTTCCTGTGATAATATGAGATGATAAAATGCTTACAGGATGAGATGAAGTGAGATGAATGACCTATGTGGGGTGGTGTGGCACTAGGCTACTATTGGCCTTTTGACAATAAGACAGAATGAGCATCATCTGCTTCTGACCAGGACTGACCACAGTAACCCAAACTGTGAATAAGCAGGGACAACCTCATAACCTTTAAATAAACTTTAACATAAGTTTTTATACATTGTGAATTTTTTTATTATGTTCAATTAGCCAGCATATAGTGCATCATTAGTTTTTGTCGTAGTGTTCAACAATTCATTAGTTGTGTATAACACCCAATGTTCATCCTAACATGTGCCCTCCTTATTATCCATCATCTGGTTACCCTATCCCCCTGCCCTTCCCTTCTGTAACTCTCAATTTGTTTCCAGGAGTCCAGAGTCTCCCATGATTTTTGTGTCCCTCTCTCATTTCTTCCCATTCAGTTTTCCCTCACTTGCCCTGTGGTCCTCCACACTATTCCTTATGTTCCACATATAAGTGAAACCATACACTTTGTGAATTTTATAACAGCATATGTGTTCTAAAATCTTGACCACAGAATATCTCCCTTTACTGCTGGCTTTGTTGCCTGGTATTCCCCTACTGAAAGTCATTTCTTGCTTTTGTTGTTTATTTCCTCTCTTCCTACTTTCAAAGATAAATATTTCTCAAATACTGCTTATGCTTAGGGCACCATGAGAGCCGTGGGGACACTAAGTAAAAATCAAGATACAATGGAAAGATCAGTAACTAGTTTTGCAGCCTTGAGAAAGTGACTTAAGCTCTTTCATCCTTATATCTATAAAATCAGAAGTTATGAGATACATATGAGATTAGGGAAATAATCACTGCTGGGGTGCCTTTTCAATCATAAGTTGTAAAGGATAAGATAGACCAAAAGGTTCAAGTGACATAAATGAAGAGGGAACACTTTCATCTTACAGAGACTGTTTTGTGAAGAGTTATTTTCAATTTAATGTTGTGGAAGATATACACATTGTATTACATACCTTACTTCTACAGAATTATTTACCCCAAGGCTGCTAATTGACATCAAGACCTTGAAGGAAAGATATTTGAGGGTATGAAGGAGGAGAGATTATGAATTCAGAGACAGAATATGAGGAAAGTGGATATTTATCAGAAAAAGGCAGAGAGAGAGAGAGAGAGAGAGAGAACAAGAGAGAAATTACTAATAATAGGAAGGTCCAAAAAAATGTGAGAAGAGGCAGAACGTAAACTCTGTTTATGTGTCGATACTGTTCCCTTCCACTTTTTAAATATGAATAACTATAAACTTTGAGTTTATGATTTTATTTATACATGAAGTTGATAGAACTTTTAGTTCCCTGTCAAGATGATCATTTTATGCATACTGCCCACTGTGGATGCTGTGCTGCCCAGAAACAACCTTCAGTTCTAGAGGATTTATTCCCTCAGCTCTTGGGAAGGCTTGTTGGCTGATAGTTCTTCACTGTGAGCTCACTTTAGAAACTGCCTCTACTGAAGAAGATCACCTTACAAAGGACAAAGTACTCTGGTTCCTGGAAAGGCCTCGTCTGATGACAGACAGACTCTGGGGTATAAAGACAAGACTTCTTTGTCAATTTAGAAAACCTCTGAAGGGTCATTTCCTCGTTAGCGTATCCCAGGGATCAGTTACAGTCTTTTTTGTGACTATCATAGGCCAACTTACCCCTGTGGCGTGAGGCACTAAACAGAGCTCCATCATACTCCATGTCCAAGTCTGTTTCCCAGGAAACCTAATTTGTGACAGTGGCCTTCCTTTACCATATTTTATTATATGATGTTCCCTGGATTACTGTTGGATAAGCAGTTTATTTATTAAACCAATTTAAAATGGAATCTATTTTATCTTCATGCACAGAACTACACAGATCCTTAGAGAAAAGACAGATTCACTGCATTAGGAGTGTGAAATAATGAAAAATGCCATGTTAATTCTCAAGATATTAGAAAAGACCAAAAATAGTTAAGCAAGAAAGAAGAGGTAAGATGGTCAAAAACCATCTAAACATGATTATATAGAAGGAATAACATTTTAACACCATATACAGACTTGTATGCTTTTTCCTTTTGTTCAAAAATACTTTTAGTCACTTCACGCATGGTGATTTCAGGCACAGTACAATATTCCAAAAAGATAAAATTTAAATATTATTTATTCTATTATGCAGGAAATACACAAAGAAAAGTAAGATAATTGACATCCCGAGCTTTTACAAAGTCAGCTTACTTTTTGCTAATGAAAATTATTTTTTATTTCATTTTGATTTTTTCTTACTCTTGGGATTAAGTATTATCTGGATTCATCATTATATTTTTTTATTATTATGTTTATAGTATTGACACTTTGTGTACTTTCCTAAAGCTTTTAGATGTTCCGAAGTACTAAGTGACAAACACAATCATAAGGGCCATACTATAATTCAATTTACAAAAATTCACTTGTTTAAATCTCCCTGAATTATGACTAATGACTTAGGTCCCTATGCCCTGGTTTCAAAACTCAAAAAACAACTTGCCATGAAAAGAAAGTGTTTAACGGGGCGCCTGGGTGGCTCAGTGGGTTAAAGCCTCTGCCTTCGGCTCAGGTCATGATCTCAGGGTCCTGGGATCAAGCCCCACATCGGGCTCTCTGCTCAGCAGGGAGCCTGCTTCCCCCTCTCTCTCTGCCTGCCTCTTTGCCTACTTGTGATCTCTCTGGCAAATAAATAAATAAAATCTTAAAAAAAAAAGAAAGAAAGTGTTCTTTGATAATAGGATAAATTCAGATACATATGTGGAAGGATGAGAAAAACCAGTGATTACAAAAGTGAAATTTAGAGTTCTGTATTCATATTTAGTGTTTGTATGGAACAATACGAATCATTAATGAGGGGTGCCTGGGTGGCTCGGTTGAGCGGCTGCCTTCGGCTCAAGTCATGATCCCAGGGTCCTGGGATAGAGCCCTGCATCAGGCTCCCTGCTTGGCGGGGAGCCTGCTTCTCTCTCTGCCTCTGCCTGCCACCCTGCCTGCTTGTGCTCTCTCTCTCTCTCTCTCTCTGACAAATAAATAAATAAAATCTTAAAAAAAAAAATCATGAATGATGTAACTTGTTCCAAATACTGACCAGGTATTTCAGACAAGGCTCAGACACAAAATATAACATACCATATGTCCTTTCCTTCTTAAGAATAATTCAAAAATAAAAACCTCAAGAGAATTAATAGTTAATTACTGATGCTTTTAGAATTGATAGGTTAGGGAAACTAAAAAGTGAATAGTGAATCTCTAGTAAGAGCCTTCAAAGAAAGGACACACTTATTAAGCCTCAAAGAAATGTTCAACTTGTAATTGGTAAATGTACTCAGATGAACGTGAATTACTGGACATTTTCAGTTACACCATAAAGTCTAGAGATCTCACAGTGAATTAGGTTACATTCTATAGTCTTGGCACTGTAACAATAAGCCAGAACTCTTTCAGAAGGGATTTTAATTGAGGATTTTATCTTAATTATGAAAGAAGACATCTAAGAAGTAGTTTAAGCCTTGGAGCAAAATAACTTAACAAGAAACAGTTCAGATTCTGGCTAAAGGCGATTAACCTGAATAAAATCCATTTTATTTAGGAGTACAAGTACCTCAAATTGAAGAGGTAAGGAAGCAAGCATCATCTCCCTTTGAATATATAAAAATGTCCAATCTATAAATGAGTTGGAAAAGCTTTTCAGTTTCTGTAGAAAAAATGTACTTAAAAAAAGCTTAGTTAGCTGTCATATTAAGCAAAAATATCTATAGTTCAAAGATGCTATTTTCACATGGTTGGCTAATCTAGTAAAAGCTTCTTTGCATTTTTGAACTACATTTTTGAAGTGTTTTGGCTGCTGCTAATTTTTTTTTTCTTTTGGAAATTAATCATACTGAATGCAGATATGCACAGCTACTAACACTTTTAATATTGATTTATATTTAACATATATCAATGCTAAATAAGTATATGAGGCATATTGATGAGCATGACACAAATATTGACTACCATTTTGTAGCAGATAAGAAAAATAACATGGTCATTTATTACATTTTTTTTTCTTTTAATCCTCACATGGTGTTGTGGATATTATTGACTATATTTCAATTCTAAAAATCTAACATTGAATTAAAACCAGTTTACATAAATATGCAAATGGAAATATTTTTGATAAAGTTGTAAGACTTTATTAAATAAATAAGGAGAAAATGCTTTTCAAAATAGTGTATCTGTTGCCTTCTTAAGGTATCACTGGAGCCTTCCAATCTTTAATCAATGTGGCTTTCTCACTTGTTTTCAATCATTTGTCATTTGAGTACATATTTATTTAACACTTTATATGTTCTAAGTCACAAGGCTAGGTGCTGGGGATGTTATCTGAAACAAAGCAGAAATAAACGTTCCTATTCTGTCAGCAAATACAAGTACAGGCTACTTGCAGAAGTTAAATTAAAACAAGGAAGTACGGCTTAATGAAGAACGTGATACATGATATAACATGGATGAGGGGAACACATAGCACAAACACCTAAACCTAGTATAGGAAAGTCCACAGAAGATTTCCCAAAGGAAAATCATCAGAGTTATTCAGGGCAAAAGGGTTTGGGTTGTTTTTCAAGGCAGGTGTGTGGTGATAATAAACTTATCTAAAATACGTGATATCTGAAATATAATCTTGTTTATCATTTACAAAATAATTCTAGTCTGTTATTCTTGGCTGTAGTGTGTCTTTCTTCCCTGTAGTGATTCAGTGACTCAGCATTCTTCCATTTTGGGGTTATTATTCCACCATCTCCTATTTCTTTTATTATCAACATATAGGTAGTAGAAGTTATAAGAAAGCATGGAGGGGGCAGATTTGTGTTTCAAAGCCTTGAGCCAGAACTGGGATACCTATGTTCATTCACTTGGCCCCCAGTCATGTGGTTAAACCAAGATGGAGTAGGGGCTAAGAAATATACTGCGTGGCCAGAAAGCCTTATATAAGTAATAAATCTGTACTATAGAAGAACTCAATAACGTTGGAGGACAAATAGCCATCTCAGACACAGGGCATGAGAGCGGAGGTATTAGGAAGAGAGGTTAGAATAGGAAAGTTAAAATATAACAGTTTAGCATCTATTAGTATTTTATTCAAAATAAAGTAATGAATATGATTCATATACGCTCAGGGAAGGAGTATTGAGAAAATTAGAAGAAATTTAAAAAGAAAAAATTATCTGAAATGTCTACAAACTTTGAAAGAAACATACTGAAGAGTTAAAAAGAAAGTCACCTTTTCAGTTGTTTATGGAAACAGAACATGGAACTCTTTTTTTTTTTTTAATGAGATAGCCAGGGTTTAAGAACGTGACTCTGGTTAATTAGATATAAATAAAACAGATGACAGAGAATTTGAGTAGGAGTTGATCTGACTGAAGATCTTCAGTTAGAATCCAGTCCACTTATTTGAGGAGCAAACCATTCACATATTGACCAGTTTAGACATAAAGCCAAATCTAAGCAGTGGGTAAATTTCCTAGGAAGATTAAGGAGTCAGTAGAAGAGTGCTTATGTTTAGGACGGTAGGCTTTGGAGTCACATTGTACAGGTTTATTCCCAGTGTGGCTAGTAGTTAAAAGTTCCAGAAACAACAGTTCAAGTTTTACAAAAAGGGATCAATTCCTGAGGCGAGAGCAATCATGTATGGTGGATCTAAGCCCAAAGAGGGTCATATTTAGGATATTTATACCAAATATCAGGAATTTTTACCAGCAACATATTGTACAAAAATATGAGAAAACCAAGTGAAATATATGTCAGAAAGATTCCTGGGTTTACTCAAAAACCTGCTACCTGAGTAAAGAATAATAGGAAAAGTAGGAAGTGTCCTTCATATTTCAGTTTCTCTTGGGTCCCAGACATCCTTAATCAGGAAGACAGGACAAGCCTTTGTTTTGCTTGCTGCTGGCAAGAACTCAACTCATCCCCACTGCTTTTCACTTAGGTTCCTGAGTGGAGCCTTGTGGTCTCCAGCATGCCAGGACCTACCCTAAGAAGGCAGGTCAGATTAAAGAAAGAAATAGAGAGAGAAAAGGAGAGAGAGAGAGTTGTCAAATTTGACAACTCTTTCATTTTTACCTTAATTTTAATTGTATAGTTATATTGCTATATGTATATGCTCATGAGTTATTCCCTCACATATAAACTCATGAACACATGAGAACAATATTAATACCATTGTTTCCTTCATTGTGCTAGGCACAGTACTTCTTTTTTAAAGATTTTATTTCATTAATTGACACGGAGAGAGAGAGCTAGCACAAGCAGGGGGAGCGGCAGGCGGAGGGAGATGCTGACTCCCTACTGAGTAGGGAACCTGATGCAGGACTCGATCCCAGGATCCTGGGCTCGTGACCTGAGCCAAGGGCAGATGCTTAACCGACTGAGCCACCCAGGTTCCTCTCACAGTAAATGCACAGTAAATGCTCATTTAAACTGTAAAAACTATATAATTGGGCCATCAAACATTCCCTACTACTGAAGATGATAGTCTCAAGAGCAAAATATGGGAATCAGTAAAATTTACTTAGTGTATATACGATTCAAGTGACGATTTAAAGTTAATTCAGTGTAATGCTCTCACAGAAAGTTATAGACAAACGTTCAGTTCTTTTTATTCAGGTTTTCTTTTTTGTTCTTTTAATTTTTGTTCATTTGAGTATAGCCATTACACAATGTTATATTCATTTCAGCTGTGCAACATAATGATTTGACAAATCTATACTTTATGCTGTGCTCACCACAAGCATAGCTACCAATCATCACTATCCAGCACTATTACAATATCCTTGACCATATTTCTTTTTATTCAGTTTTCTTAATTTCAAGCGTAAAGTTATGAGGTGAACAGCGTGAGAATCAAGCTGCATTGGATTTGACAGAAGACAGGTGTCATTATATCTTTTGTTATTCCTGCCTGTATACCACTTGCTTACATAAGTGGCCTTCTATAACTACTTTTTGTCGTTGTCTAGGCCATTCCAAACAATTTCACAACGCACGAGTTTTTGTACCTCATCTTCCGCCCTTTCCATAAAGCTGGGGAAAGATGAAGTAAGTTCCTGATTCTTGAAGTCAAATCAACCATCTTTGTCTTCCTCTTTGGGACCTCTACCTAGCTCAGCCCAAGCTGGAAGAGACCTGATGGAGAGGAAGAGAAAGCAATATCTGGCCAGGTTGGTGCATTGCATTAAGCATCTATGCATCCTCTTCTTATCTCTCTGGTTAATATTTTTCCTGTACTACATGTGTTGCTTTTAATTAGTCTTTAGAGTTAGAACCTTCAGTTTAGGCAGAGCACTTTCACTTTGGTCCAGTCTAATTAACCAGGCCTGTGAACCTATTAATAGAGCACAATTTCCTTTATCTATTTCTTGTGCTCCTTTGCACAGACATCTCCCTGAAATGTCAGGAAAGACATGTGGTTGGATTAAAGCATAATTAGAAAATTCTTGGCTCCTCTAGCCCAAAATGATCTTAATATTGCCATTAATATCTCATTTTATTATTCTTTTCAGTGCATTTAAATTTACATGGATTGCCCAGTTCCAAATAAAACAAATAGTTTGCTCTTTCTAAAACACAATCAGATACTTCTTTAAAGAAACTAAGAAATATCTCCCTTTCTGTGCCTGCCCCTCTGTGCCCCTGCTCAGTGTCCAGACCCTTGATTCCTAACCCAGTTTCCCCAACTCCAAGCCTACCCCTGCTAGTGCCAGGATCAGCAAAAATGCTCCTGTCCCTGGGAACCAAGGCCCCATGCTCCACCATGCCCTTAGTTACTCCCAGCTCTGCAATGGGCACATGCGGGGCACACCCTGGCAGGTCGAGGGTGGGGCCTGGGCATACTTGAGCTCCTGGTGCTGTGTAAGGAGCTGGAGTTGTTGGTAGAGAATGAAGGCAGTGAGCTGCTGGTGTTCTTGAGCTGCCTGCTGCCAAGTCATCTTCTGGAACCTTCTGTGGTATTTCCTGCAGCTGTGCCTGCCCAGTATTCAGACATGGCTGGTGCTGGCCCCCTGCGATGGGCCCCTACTCCTCCAGGGTCCCATCTCCTTGACGGACACCTGATCCAGAGTCCGTGCAGGTGCAGCTGCTGTGGGATATCCTGACCCTTATATGTGATCTGGGGGGTCCACAATTAACCTCCCCAGGAGGTTGTATGGTCAGGCCCACCACCTGCATCCCTTAGCCTGGAGCTGCTGGAGTTGATACTGTGCCATGTTGGTCTCCATGAGGTACACAAGGCTGTAGGGCTCATCCTGGAAATTCTAGGGCCTCTTCCCAGTGGCCTGCATCTACAGAGGGGCATTGCCCATGAGATCTTATCCCTGACAATGACTGCTCTGGGCAAGGACCATGTGGATACAGAGGCCTTCAACAAGAAGTCTAAGTCCACCTTTAACAAGCTGGCTAGCAGTATGCGCAAGGGAGGCAACAATGGGCACAGATGCCTACCCCAAAGGCCACTAATTGCCAGAAATATTTTGGAGCACCTCTGGAGTGCTAGAGACCCTTAAGTTTCCCTCTCCAGCCTGAGTTGTGGAGGTGAGGGTGAAAGGATTTTAGAGCCAACTCACTTCCCTGCTCCTTTGATAGGGGAATTGGGAACAGACTGGGAAACATCCCCAGCCATAGGCTCTGAATGGAGGTAGCAGGAGGAAGGACTCACTATTACTAAGAGTCACAATTACCCTATCTTCAACCTGCCTGATATGCTCATGCTGATGTTGAAAGAGGACAGAAGAGATTTGGAACAATTTCACAATGGATGAGGCTTTGTATGAGCTGGAACAACTCTGCTCTCCATCCTATGCCAGGAATCCCCCTCCAGGGTACCCACAGATCTGCACTGCCTGGTCATTTTTATGTTTTTTGTTTTACAAAAACAAAACAAAACAACTAGAAGGATGAAGAATTACTGAGCCTTCAGCCTGAATGCAAGGAAAGGAGGTAATTCCCCACCAACGATGATCCCTCTTTCCTGTAATTGCTGAAGGAGCTCACTGCTCTGGATGCCTTTCTGCCTTAGTGTTGTCTTTTATTATAAGTTATTTATTTTGGAGCCACAGGCGTCTTGCTTGTGAGATTCTTATGGATGGTGAGAAAGAGAAGGGGAACAAGGACTCCATGGTCCAGTGGTGTATTCCTCCTTGAAAGTCAGGAGGAGGGAGCTAGAGGATTCCCAAGCTCCTTTCAGGGAGAATTGGTGCACCTCTTGTCCTAATCCTTCCTGTCTTTTGTCCCTTGGAGAATGCCTCACCCACCCAACTCTCAGGTGTACACTGGATTGTTCTTTGCAAAGTTTTGTTGGATGTAAATACAGCAAACCTGTTTATGTCTTAAACACACACACACACCCTAAAACATAGCAATTTATAAACTTTTACAATTCTCTTGAAATGAAATAGGTAGTTTTAGAAACTCTTAATTTGTATGAATCACCAGAGTACCCTGTAGAACATTATGTCTCCCTAATATTCATGGAATGGGTCTCCGAAAACCTGGAAGACACCACTCACTTTGTAAAACATACTTGGAGGAAGACATTGTAGATCACAGACTTAACAAAGTAAAACAAATTTGGATTAACAAATACAACACAATGTCTTCTCCCCATCATGGGAGCAGGACAAACTCAGCGACATTTTTAACCTGAATATCATGTATGTTTTAAATGTAAGAATAAGTAAGAATTATAGATTGACATTCATACTGAATAAATTTAATCCAATAAAAATTCTAATATTTTCAAAACACATTTTTTTCTTTCAAAGAAGCACTTGTGTGAGCCCCAAAGGAGATGCTAATTATTACTTCTCCAAAGCTTGTGAGAGACACACATTTTTCAGTAGCGTAGCGTTTAAGAAAAATAATTTTGTTATCCCTTAATGCTCCAATTTTTAATTTTTAACTGATTTAATTAGCTTCTTCAAAGGCACATATATCTAAAAAAATAAATTTAAACAGTTTTCACAGTTTCATCAGAGATTATACTATTCCACTATTGGAATTTAAACATACCCAAAAATCAAGTATGTATGTGTTAATTGGGACAGTAAAGGTTGCATTTTGGCCTGTACTTCTCAGAATACAAATAATAAACCACTGTGAGATTCCTATTTATACTGTTTTAGAGTTTGGCCGAGGATAAGAGCTTCTAGTGTCTGAGAAACACCATCATATTGTAAGAACACCTGAGCCCTGTTTGATCTTGTTTTGAATCGTTTATTTCTTTCCAACACGTTTTCAAAACTTCTTATATTTAAAATTTTGCCTTGACTCCCTGGCATGTTACAGGTAGTATTTTGTGATGCTGCATGCATAAGGGACAGGGCTATATCCCGAACTGAAAACAACCTCAAATTACAAAGGAAGAACCAAATATTAACTCATGTCTTATGAACAGTTCTATATCATGGATTAAATTGTGACTTACTGAAAAATACTACAGAACCAAAAGCCTTATATTTGAATTTTAGGTCAAATAGTTGGGTAGCGCGGAAAAATTGAAATATTTTAACTACAGAAATCACCTCAATAACCACTGAGGACATTTTAGATTGTATAAAACTGTATGACCTAAAATCAAATAAATTGTGTATATATGTTTCAAGCAATATCTTTGTCTATATTTAAAAACATTATCCACGCCCATATTCAATTAACAGAATTATTTACATCTCTCTATTAGTACATAAGATTAGGACTTTGTTACACGTTTTACCAGACTTTGGGTTAAACATTTTTTTTTTTTAAATAAAGAAAGTAATCAACTATCAAAGAATATTTATAAAAGACATTTTAAAATAGTTAAATTACTAAAATCCTTTATACTCATTATGATAAATACATATATTGACATTATAGCTACTATTTCAATGAAGAAACTACAATTACTAGATTTTGAGATTCAAGAAATGAAGCTGATTTAAGTTTACCTGCATGATTGTTTCTGAAAGCTTATAAATGCCCTTTTATAAAAGTTAATTTTTCCCCTGGAAAGCCATTTGTGGATGGAAATTAACTTTTAGATAACATCCAATCTTGATATCGATGATACCAATTTTTTGTGTGTGTGCTAGTGGAATTTCTCAAATAGATTTGTTTCAGAAATTTCTCTTCACTCATTTTTTTAGAGTAAGATATAAATTTCACAGTAGTAATGTAGTAATCCAGGCAGACAAACATCTTGACCAAAGCTAAGTCAGTATTCACCCATCCTTCCCTCAATGTCATCTGCAGCCAGAAGGTAAAAAATCTCTCCAATGCTTTCTTTGAATTATATACAAGAATATTCCCAGTTTATATCACACTGATGGTAGTTATGTCAAAGCTTCTCCTTAGACTCATAGCTGCATAGAGTCAGCATTTTCAGGTGTTTTATCTGTTTGCTTTATACTCTTTTCTGTACAAACTACCTTATAATTGAGGACTCTCTTCGTTTGATGATCCATTGCTGTTGTTACATATATCAACCTTAAAATCACATGTATTTAATATAATTTTAGGCAATTAGTTTAATGGGCTAATTTCTGTAATTCTGTTACAAAGACAAAGATCATACATGTTAATTTTATCAGCAGAGAGATAACATGATTTTGAGAAAATAAAAACAAGTGCAATTTGAAAAAACTTTCCAAACAAACAAATAAAGACACAGCAATGTAATAATCACTTGGAATTTTGCATTCAACAATTGCAAATTCATCTGGTTTTAAATTCATTTTTAATATAAGTTTTAATGTATATTAAGTTAACTTACATTGACTAAGTGTACCAATTTAACTGATGAAATATGCTGTTTGATGGGGCACCTGGGTGGCTCAGTTGATTAAGGGTCTACCTTTGGCTCAGGCAATGATCCCTGGGTTCTGGGATGGAGCCCTGCATTGGGCTCCCTGCTCAGCGGGGAGCCTTCTTCTCCCTCTCCCTCTGCCATTCTCCTCCCCACCCCGCTCTCTCTCTAGCTTGCTCTCTCTCTCTCTCACACATAAATAAAGAAATATGCTGTTTGGGGCACCTGGGTGGCTCAGTGGGTTAAGCCTCTGCCTTCGGCTCAGGTCGTGATCTCGGGGTCCTGGGATCGAGACCCGCATCAGGCTCTCTGCTCAGCGGGGAGCCTGCTTCCCCCTCTCTCTCTGCCTGCCTCTCTGCCTACTTGTGATCTCTCTATCTCTGTCAAATAAATAAATAAAATCTCTAAAAAAAATTTTTTTTAAAAAAGAGAAAGAAATATGCTGTTTGTTAAGATTAAAAACAATATGCCATGTTGCATTTTGTATTCATCTCAAACTTGAATTAGTCCCTAATCTTCACTTTGGAAATGATTATGGATCAATTAACAAGTAGGTTCTTATGGAAATTTTACAATTTTAAAACTTACGGACGCAAACATAATATGCATGTGTTTCTATGTGTGTCACATATATCCTAAATATACGTATGTGTCTATGCAAGAATTATGTGCATATGTTTACACATATATTAGGAAACAGAGGAATAGGGTCACTGCAGAGCCTGATCCCTCTTTTGCCAAATATCAACAGGCTGCCTGCATCACATTTCTTAGTTCTCAGCTGCAACATTACCTTCTCAGGAGAGCTTCCTGAGTTTCTCACCCTGACCTAATTTCTGTCACTATCTATATATCTTGCATGAGTTCCTTTGTAAACTAAAAACTACCTGAAATTTTCTATCCATCCATCTTTCTGTCAGTTGATCTACCCACCTAACCTCATCACCATCATCTACTTTTATATTTATCATCCCTCAACTACAATGTAACCTCCATGAAAGCAGGAATTCGGTGTGTGTGCATGTATGTGTGTGTACATATGTGTGGCTGTGTGTGTCACACTGCCAACTACTAGAACAGTATCTAGAATGTGGAGGTCACTCAATAAATATTTCTTGAATGAATACATGACAAAAAAGTGGTGAACTTACCATTGTAGTACTGTTATATAAATTATATAGCATATGATATTATATAGTATTACATAAAACAAGATATCTATGGTATAGCGTCCCCATCCTGAATACCTTGTTTCGACTCTCACCCCCTCCACTAGGTCTATGATTTCGGTGAAACCGAAGACCTTGTTCCAGCTCCCTCCTGTGCCACCAGACACCATGCCCGAACTCTGGCAGAGAACCTAGGCACACTGCTTCAGTGAGTGAGCACGTAACTCTTGATGAACTGTCCAGTGGGATTTGTAGCCGATTTATTCTTCAACAATATTTCTTGCCTAAGGATTTAAAGTAAATAGGAGTTGATGTTCAATTTTGGAAATTCCAGGATACAGAACAGTGACAGCTTAGGTACTTTGCTGCCCAAAGGATTAAACATCCAGTGTTCGCCAAGAAAAAGAAATCCCTTTCTGCCAGTGTTGACCAGCACTTAATATCGACAAAACCAAAAAACAAGAGAAAAGAATGGATGCATAGTTAAACATTTTTGCTTTCCTTATCTTGGTGAAAAAAGAAGAAAAATGGACTGTGTCTTTTGGATATCCCTTCTATGCAGGTGACCACAGAAAACCTTTATAAATGTGATGCTGAGGACGGGACACCCCAAAGGCTTAACATTTCTCTTTACTCTGTAGTCCCACACAGGCCGAGAAACCTAGCATGGAATTGTCTGGGGAAGGGGACAGGAATATCCATTTCATTTTGTAACATCTGAACCAGAAGTCTGCTTCTAGGAAATGCTCCATCTCACTCTAGGTCTCACCTTTGGAGAATGTTAGCTGTATTTTGTGTCATGTGTGCCCTGGGAGACCCATACAAAATATGAGGAAGATGGGACTGTGTGTATACAAACCTTTGACTGAATTTGCGGAGTGTCAGAAGACTTTTTTTTTTTTTTCCAGCTTATTACAAAAAGAAATAAAGTTGAGTATTAGACAATTTTGACCTAAAATAAACCTGCTGTTCTTTGTCATTATTGTTGTTTTTGTTTTTGTTTTTTTAAGATTTTATTTATTTATTTGACAGGGAGGGAGAGCCCAAGCAGAGAGAACAGCAGGCAGAGGGAGAGGGAGAAGCAGGCTCCCTGCTAAGCAAGGAGCCTGATGTGGGGCTCGATCCCCGGTCCCTGAGATCATGACCAGAGCCAAAGGTAGATGCTTAACTGACTGAACCACCCAGGCATCCCAACCTGCTGTTTTCACTACTGGAATGCTCTTCCCTCCACACAACCCTATCCTACATTGTGATTCCTCCTTCTCCCCCTGTTCTTAATGATGCTCATCCTCATCCAGCTTGTTTCCTTGCCAGGCCATTTACCTCACCTCTCTTTTGTGACAAGCAAATGTTATAAATGCATCTTTTATTATGCAGAGAAATTTAGTTTTCTTTGCCTCACTTTGCATTTACCATGGCCATGACTTAAGGAATATATTGTTATCATTGAAGATTTTTGTTAAATAAACTCAAAGAATTTTGCCAAATACATTTACTATTTTGCAAAAAAAGTCATCCCCCATAGACTTCAGAATAACTTCACGGGATAAATTAGAATATTGGGGCTCAAAAAGGTACAGCATTCTCCTTTATATTGTGTATTTAGTAAATGATATTTAAAGTCACAGTGTTTTTACTCCAGTCTCCCTAGTATGTCATATCACATAGTGGGCAGAGAATAATTGGCATGAAGTTGAATGGCATATCTGATAATATTAGATTTTTTAATTTCTTTGTTCAAAGTTTTCTGTTGGAAGCAATGCATAATTCAAGAATTCTTAATTTTCTGAAACCTATTTATATAGGTGTAAAGTTTCAGCAATGATAATCTCAAAAGACATGCACAGCTCATTTAAAATGTCTTCAATGACCATATTAGATGAAAGAGGCCATGATATAATGGTCAGTAATGAGCACAGCTTCTGACATACCCCTGTCTAGACAACACTGAGGTCACACTATGCTTGTGACCCTGAGTACATGTCTTCATGTCTCAGTTTTCAAATCTGCAAATTGAAAATAATAATAGTATCTATTTTAAGGTTGTTTCAACCTTTAAATAACATGTACAAATTGCTCAGACTGATGTCTGACATCTCAGTATTCAATTACTGCTAAGTGATGTGGGAAACAAAGGCAGAAGGGATATTATTAAATTTCCTTACTGCCTACAGCCCAGGGACAAGTCCTTGAAACAAGCAGAATGACATTCCTCTAGGGACACAGCTGCCTGGATGTTGACACTTTGCTAAGGCCAAAAGACAATCCTAGCCTTACCACTCCCACCCCCCAGAACCCTGTAAGCCTACTTTAACATAAAAAAATTCCTTTAGAAATTTCCTTTATCTCTAAACCCGCCAAGATATGTGTTGGCAGTTATCTCCCAAGCATATGACCCACTGATATATATCTGAAGGGTCTCACAACTCAGGTTTAACTAGACAGTAATAAATGACCCTTTCCCAACAATAGCTAACCCCCTCAAGGTCCTGGAAACCTTGTTTCCAAAATTCCTTAGAGACTTATGCTATCCCTAACCCCCTCCCAACTTGAAAGTATATAACGGGCCACTCCTCATGACTCCAGGGCAGCTCTTTCTGCCTTTGTGTCCTGCCCCCATGCTTTAATAATTTAATAACATCACCTTCTTACACCAAAGATGTCTCAACAATTCTTTCTTGGCTGTGAGCGTTGAACCCTAAAATCTTTCCTACATCACTAAGCAGCTTTTTCTTTTTTTTTTTAATCTGTTGGTTAAAAAAAAAAAAATTCTGCTAGTTGCAAACAGGTATCATCCCTAAAATTTGTAATTATAATCATATCGGAAGATTTTTTTTTTCATGTTTTTTGGAAAACCCCAAAGACAAATAAAAGTGTAATGTATTTCTTGCCTATAAGTGATTTAATGTTGGATTCACCCCATCCCCCAAACTGGGTAATAGTATGTAATTTGATCTGCTCTATAAAACTGCTGAATTGACTGAGAAAAGATTATGCCAGAGAGACCAGAACAAAATTGTCTTATAATTTCCTAACTTTGAGGCTATGGCAATTTAAAGTAAATTCAAATTTAGATCATTCCTTTTTTATTTTTTTTCTTTTTAAATTTTTTTCTGGCCCCTAGAGCAGCGGTGAAGCACCACTAGAGGTCTTAGACCAGCTGGAGCAACCTCTCCCGCCCACGCAGAGGGGCACACAGCATCCCTCCCAACCGCATCCCCTCCCTACCCTTTGCCTGGGGCCCCACCTCCACCTCAGGCCCCGCCTCCGCCTCTGGTTCCCACCTTCCCCATCTGGCTCTGCTGCTTGACCCCTGGCACCCTACACCCCCACCAACCCCACTGCTAACTCCACGGAGCCCCAGGTGTCCCTCGATCTTTCCTTTTTAATTAACTAAACATTGAGTGATGTTATTAGCACCAGACTTTCTTCCTCCCTCCTTCCATTCCTTCCTCTTTCCGTTTTTTTTTTTCCCCCTGCTTTCCTGCCTCCCTGCCTTCCTCCCTGCCTGCCTACGTTCTTCCTGCCTTCCTTCTTCCCTTGCCTTCCTTCCTTCTTTTGTCTGATTCTCTGGTCAAACTTTAGCTTAGTGCTAGAGCCTTGAGAACTCTGGGCATACAGTTGCCTATACAGTAATAACAGGTCACAGAAGGTCTAGTGGGTTATTTATTTGTTTTTTCTTAAAGTAACTGGTGTCATACCTTTCCATACTACCATAACCCCAGGAAAGCGGGCCCCTCTCTGATTCACAATCTGCAATAAACTGGCACTGCATTCTCAGGCAATGTGCCACCCTCAGGAGCTCTTCCCAGGCAAAGCCAAATTCTCCTCCACAGGGGAATATCTAGAGTGTGTATGTGAATGGCATTAAAAGCAAGTGTGTGGCTCTTAGTCAAATTACTGCTGGGAGAAAAATTGTTGCCATTTTTATTATTTGTCTTATCTTTATCTTTGTTTTTAAGCTACTGGCCCAAAGGTATGGGTATTATATTTTTTTCCACACTGTATGAATCTAGAATATATCACCCATCATTTCCAAGGTAGTAGGAAATAAAAATATGAGCCCTATACAAAGAACATAAAAACTTAAATCCTGGGGCACCTGAGCAGCTCAATCGGTTAAGTGTCTGACTTGATTTTGGCTCAAGTCATAATCTCAGGGTTGTGAGAATGAAGCCCCACTTGGGCTCCTTGCTGGGTTTGGAGTCAGTTCTCCCACCTCTCCCTCTCCCCTTTCTCCCTCCTCATGGTTTCTCTCTCTTTTAAAAACAAAAAAAAACAAAACAAAACAAAGATTGAATCCCAGTTCTGATTTTGCCACTGACTTGGAGTAAATCGCTTAATTTTTTAAGGTCCTAGTTTCTCTACTCATTTCATCATTTTCTCAGTCATTCAGGTACGTATTGAATGGTAATGGTATACCAAGCTCAGATCAGTTCACAAATACCCCAGGCAAAATGTCTATATCTAAGAACTCAATGGGAAAAAAAGAAGAACTTAATGGACAATGGTAAATAATATAGGATTAAAAATATAAATGAAAATCTACAAAATGATGCAATGAACCCTCTAGTAAGGATTTGATACAGGAGAATAATGGATTAAGTGCCTGATTCTATTGCCCAAGAAAGGAAATATGATCTTTTCAAAGAAGTAATGTCCAACTAATGGTAGTTATACAAACAAGATAAAGCCAAAGAACAGGGATGGATGGATATATATATATATATATATACACACACACACACACACACACACACACACATATATATAAAATGTGTGTGTGTGTGTGTGTTTATGTGTATATATATATATCCATTCATCCATCCATCCCTGTTCTTTGGTTTTATCTTGTTTGTATAACTACTCATTAGTTGGATATATATATGTATATGTGTGTATATATATATATATATGTGTGTGTGTGTGTGTGTGTGTGTGTGTATATGTCTGTATGTGTGTGTATGTGTGTATATATATATATATGTAACCATCCCTCAAAATAATATACTCTTGAAAATATAACCAGGAGGAGTTGTGCTGGTCATGCAAGCATGCTTAAAGAT
>CM052899.1:156834303-156859888 GCA_028534135.1 Potos flavus | reverse complement strand
TCTCGTATCCAATAAATATGGGATTAAGGAGTTGTTCGGGGCGGCAGTCTTCTCAACTGCCGACCCCTGCTCCCAATCTCTATTGCAGCTGACTTGTTTGTGCCTCATTCTTCTCCCGTGCGCCGTCAGGAAGCGGCATATATATACACATATATAGCCTGACTTGTAACTATTTTATATGTGTGTATATATATATATATATATATATAATGTGTGTATATGTGTATATGAATTGTATACTATATAGTTCATATATACACATATTTGGGAAGGAAAATGACATGAGGCTAAAATGATAAGATTCTGAAGTAAATTTTAGTTTTGGTAAGAAATTTGGACTTTAAAAAAAAAAAAGAAATTTGGACTTTAACTTGAATACAATAGAAAACTACTTTTTTTTTTTCAGTAGTAAAGTGACATGAAGGAATTATTTATTTGAAAAAGAGTTCCTGAAAATTAGGGAATTGGGAATTAAAGGTGTTGGGATAAGTAAAGCTCCAAAATTCAATGATTTCTGATCAACAGAACTGACATGAAATATATAATACCAAATTACCCAGGTAGGCCTGTATTCTAGGGCAGCAGCATAATAAAATATAAAAATCTAGTGATAGAGTAAAATGCTTTGTATATAGAAGCCACTTAATTGATGTTTATTGAATTAATGATGAAAATAGTTCCAAGAACTGCCTAGAAAGTGCACACAGCAAAGACCCTGTTTATTTGTAAGAAATGGAACATCAAAATAAGATATTTTTTGTTCCCTGCTTTCTGTCTTGAACAAGGATTATCTCAAATGTGGGAAGGTATTTTAAAGTACTATGAAATTCATTTAAAACTCCAATATAAAGTTTCGATAAAATACCTTCTAGTTAAATAACATAACTGAATAATCATTTTTAACATCTTTGCAAAGCCACTCTGATATAGTCTTTGAAATATAATAATACAAACACTTTATAAAAAGGATATATACAGATATTCTGAACACACAGAGGAGTATGTACTTAATTTCTACTTCAGGACAGATGAATGCAGGATGGCTGCAAAGCATTTCAAAATGTATTTTAAAGGAGATAATGCATTTGAATACATTTAATCCAGCACAAATGTTAGAAAGTAAAGCTCTGTGCCTCTCCAAAATAAACTAATATCTCCTTGAAAACAACCTCTTGAGACCTTGGAGAAATACCCCACCACTACAAAGAAACTCCTCTAAAGATAAAGGTCAGCCTGGAGAGATTGTCAATTTTCCTTCTGTAAAGTTAGATAAGCTTTTCTTCGAAGGGAGTGGGTGAGGGGGTGACACCAAGGTTGAGTGAAGCTCTATTTTATCCTTCAGATTTCCAGTTGGTTTCTTCAGGCAAGTAATTGCAGAGAAATGAGTTCTTTTCTCACTAGCTAGTAATTTTTCTTACTCTTCATGCTATGGATTTCATATCAGTTCTAAAGGCCCTTTTTTGCTAGTTACACTTAGCCTGACTTACAACTAGCCTTAAAGCTCTCAGTCAAAATAGACAGAAGGAGAACAGGATGACTTCTAGGGTTGGGAATAAGAGCCTAGGGCTTTGTTCTCAGGTGTGTCCACATTATTTTCTCAGAATGCTTTTAGCTTGAGTGTGCGTGCATGTGTATGTGATTATTTGCAGCCTTCCTTCAAATTTGGTTGCTGATTAAGAAAAAAGAACTTAATCTCTAGGTTTTGGATTTGACTAATTCTAAGAGAGCTGGCTCACTGTTCTAAGTCTATGTTTTCCACATTTCCAAGTACAGTGTTTAGTTTATTCTGTTGAATTCTATAAACTAGGCATGTTAATCAGAGATCTCCAGAGAGGAGATTAATAAAGAGGATCATTATAAGGAATCAACTCACATGATTATGGAGTCTGGCAATTCCCAAGATCTGCAAGGTGCATCACCAAGTAGGTGACCCAGGAAAGCTGATGGTATCATTCCAGTCCCAAGGCTGAAAGTCTAGAGACCCAGGAAAAGCTGATTATATTTTAGTTTGAATGAGTCCAAAGGCAAGAAAAATCCAATGTTTCTATGCAAAGGCAGTCATACAGGAAGAATTCTCTCACTGAGGGAAGGGTCAGTCTTTTTTTTTTTTTTTTTTTAATTTAGGCTTTCAACTGACTAGATAAGACCCACCCATTAGGGAGGGCAGTCTGCTTTAGTCAGACTACTAGTTCAAATGTTAATCTCATTCAAAACACCCTCACAAAAATACCCAGAATAACTTGTGACAAAATTTCCAGGCACCCCCTGGCTCTGTCAAGTTGATGTGTAAAATTAGCCATCGCGTTAGGAATGGTATTTTTTTTTCACTGCCTCAGAGAAAATTACCAGCCGTAAGGATCCCCGAAACAGAGACGGAATAATTAGCAACTAAGCTTATCTCATCTATTTTTTCAAAATTAGAAACAGAAATTATAAATTCATATTCCATGCATACAAATAATAGAGTTATGAGAATAAAAGGACCATCCCAATATTCATTCAGTGTTCGAAATGTGCCAAATATTGAGCTAGCTATTTTACATTCATTATGAATTAGGAACCCATCCTTGCTACTCAGAGAAACACTGATAGGTAGTCAGGGAAGTAGTGAAGGACAGACAGAGCTGAACATTTCTGGGGGAAGAGCAAACCTCCACGTCTTCATTTCTACTCTGTGTGAGGTGCAAAGATTTAGCCCAGAACCTCAGTTGGATTTGGTTTCTGCCTATCTGCAACTTAATAAAACATGGGAGATGCTAAAATGAGGTAGATAAGTGCTAACCCAGAGAAAATACTTTTTAGTCATGCAGTCCAACAATAGACAAAAGCCATATCCTTCTTTATCCAAACAGGGCCCAAAAAAGCACTTGTTAGGTATATGATAGAGGACACTGAGGGACCAGATAAAATACTGGGCTAGAAGAAAATCATAGTTCCTTTTAATTCAGAATCCCAATAAAATGTAGGAAAAAAAAAACTAGGGGTGTAGTAAAAGATTAATTCAGATATTCTCTTTCATTCTTTGAAAGTATATAATTTTGCAACCTTTCAGAAAAATCAGTTTGATACTATGTAAGAGGAGACTTAAAAATATAACTCCTAAGTTATACTATGTTAAACTATGGACTTTGGGTGACTATGTTGTGTCAGTGTAAAATTATCCTTGGTAAAACCTATACCATTCTTTTTTTTTTTTTAAGATTTTATTTATTTATTAGAGAGAGAGTGAGAAGGAGCGAGAGCATGAGAGGAGAGAAGGTCAGAGGGAGAAGCAGACTCCCTATGGAGGTAGCACATTGGCCATTTGTCTTTGCTTAGTCTCCTGGGACTCATTTCTCAGGGACTGTGGAAATTGACCATAGTCCTGTGTGTCGTGGATAATCCTTGAAGGCTATATTTTGGAGCCACCTTTCCAGGCATAAGAGTAAAAATGATTGAGTGGCGTATCAGGAGCCTGTTAACTTGGAGCATTATATTTTCTAAGAAGCACAAATTATCTAATTATTAAACTCTTGGAAGTTTTGAAAGTGGAAATTAGTGGGTAACGTGATAAATCCAATAAACTAATTTTTGTTAAGGTGTTAATGACATATTGGCATTTTTCGAAAGCTCATTTGTTACTGACTAATGAAGTCCTAGACATCATTTCTCATTCAAATTTTCTGTCAATATCTAGTCGATAAAGGCCACAGAAAGTGTGCCGAATGCAAAGTGGCCTTCATGGGTGGAGTATTTGTTTACAGCAAGATTCATGCTTTAAAGAAAGCCTTAAACAATGCCTCTTGCTTTTATATTGGCTCTTTCAAAGCTGACCTTTTTTAAGCAGTTGGCTCAACCCTCAGAAAAAGCGAAGATCAGGGAAAACTCATTCTCTACTTCTGGAGTTTATAATATCAATTTGAATAGTTATATTTGCAAGTTCTGCCCTTGCCTTAGAAAGAATTGGAGCTGTTGCAGAGAGCCGGAACGGCTAGTGCAATCACTAAAATGCTGATGTAGCTTTCCTTTGGTTCTATTCTACAGTGACAGATATAAAGATACATTTTGATTTTTATCCAAACTTGGAAAGCAGAGCAAGGTAGTAAGGAGATGTTTTATAGATAAGGGGACTAGCCCTTTCCATCACAGTCATAGGAATATCATTCTTCTCTATATCTACATAGATATAGGTGTGGTATGTGTTTATGTGTCTGTGCCTTGTGTGTGTTTACTTATTTGTGCCGTGTGTGTGTGTGTGTGTGTGTGTGTGTGTGTGTGTGTTGATGGTAGACTCATGCCAGGAAAAGGTCATCTAACTCTGTCTCTGGTGTATTGTCCTTCTCTAAAACAAAACAAAACAAAAAAAAGATGAGAGACTTACCTCATGAAGGTCTTCAGATTAACCAAGAAACTCTATTCATTGAGGTGGAAATTTTGGTTTCAAAGAAAAATAATTCACCTATTTCATAGTAAGAGAAAAATGGAATTAAAAAATGTGGATTATTGGATACTATCACTCTAGTTTCTCTTTTTGGTTTCTGAATAATTCCTTCTCTAGACTATGGATAGCCCCCCACACAAAGATAGTTGTATAAGTGTGAAAGTCATTCAAAGACAGTAAATAAAATGAAATCTATAATTTTCTTTATTAATCATATGGAAAAAGAGTGCATGACCATTCTGACTGAATGAGAAAGAAAACCATATAATTCATATATTTTTAAAGTCTGGCTGCAAAAATCTGTGATATTTGATATGAATTCCCTTCAACTTGCAAGATCTCAGAGTTTGTAAAATAAACTAGGAATAGAAAGAGACTGAGTAGAAACCTTTACTCTTCAAAAAGTGTTCTCTTCTCACAAAATGATTTTTATAATATTTTTATTTAAGAGGAGTCTATTACTTTGTGAGCTATTGTTTGATGAAGTCTATGAAAATCTATTATTTGAAATTGAAGACTTTGGGATTAGGTTATACTTCCTGCTTCGTGGATAATAAGACTTATTCCTTTATCAGATACTCCTTTCAGAGAGAGGCAGTTTACATTTATTCCATGTAAGTTTCAATTGCCATTCAGGGAATGTGTTCATTCAACAGCCCTTGTTTCTGACTAAAAATCTATTTAAGGTGTCCTCACTGGGAGGCCCCTCTGCAGACCTTATTTCCTTTCACAACATGAGCAATATATTTTATGAAAAAAAATGATATTTTTTGGCTTCTTATTCATTTTACTATATTTTTTCACTTGTGGATATAAAAGGTATGCTCATCTTTCCTTGTAGAAACAGCAAGAAAATCAAAGTCACAATCATCCAATAAAGAGTAAAAATAACCTTATTTTTTATATAATAAGGAATTGACTTGAACACACTGTTAAATATTTTCTTAAAAAAAGCAGCTTTTGTAAGCAAATGGCATAATGGTTACACAGTCTTGGAGGAGAGTACAAAAAAGTGTATATGATACTTCATGAAATATCATAACTTCAAGCATCAGCATCAGGAAAATCCTGATAAAATATACGAAATATGAAGTTTTCAATAATGATTCTTTAGCCCTCAAACTAAATTTAAAATGAGTAAGGGAAAAAAAAATTTAAAAAAAAATTAAAAAAAAATAAAATGAGTAAGGGAGTATGCATTGAGTGATTTCTATTATAGAATAACTCAAAGATTGAAAATAAAATATCGAACATAGGAGGGGACCCTGGGTGGCACAGTTGGTTGAGTGTCTAACTCTTGGTTTTGGCTTCAGGTCATGTTCTCAGGGTCGTGGGACTGAGCTCCTTGATGGGTTCTGCACTCAGTGTGGAGTCTGCTTAAGATTCTTTCTCCCTCTCCCTCTGCCCTTCTCCCCACCTCATGCTTGCTCTTTCTCTCTCTCAGATAAATAAATAAAATGTTAAAAAAAATATATCAAGCATAGGAAATGTGCAGCCGTACAAGAATTCTGACAGTTTATGTATTTCTTGTCCAGATGGTTGTTTTCTATAAAGCTCAGGAAGAAACATATTATTTGAGTTTTTGGCCATGCGGCTACTGGTAAAAAGATTTAGTTCAACAATAACACTGATTCAACTATGGTTTTGTTTTTAAATATGTTTGATATGATCAATGTAATAGCTTTGATGAAACTGAGCAAGTCATATATTCTGATGTAACGAGCATCCATTTTCAGGCAGAACCATCTGTATACATATTCCAGTCCTGATGCAATGCTATAAAAACCTCAGACAAATTAAATTATCAAAATCTAAATTATATCACATATAAAGTAAAAAAAAAGTCTACTCTTTGTTGTGATAATTTAATGAGTTAGATTATTTATATAAAGTGCTTGGTACACTACTGGCTCCCAGAAGATATAAAAAGGATGATTATTATTCATAGCAAGGACATGTTAGCTCTTTGTCAAATTCATTTTTCTTCCTTTCAGGCAAACAGATAGATGGCACTTTCCAGCATTCTTTGCATTATGGTGTGATCACGTCACAGAGGCCTGGGGAAATGGAACGTGAACACGAGTGATAAGTATTACTTGCAGGACTGGCCCATGGAAACTTCCTGTATGGGACTTTTCATGCTCTTCTTTATTCCATGAGCTTATGTAGACAAGCTTGGCACCTTTAAAGCTATGTGTAGAAACTGGCAGAGCCATGAGATGGAAGAATTTGGTGTCCCTCAAATACCAATTGGGAAAGAAAAATAGATCAAAAGCACCCATTTTGGGTTATATCTGAGTTAAAAATAAAATACTATATATCACCCATTATCTATATATTGTATGCTTTCTGTCATTGTTAGAGTAGCTAGTGTTACTTTAACTGAATGTGTTATCAACAGGGCTATATAATGTTTCCACAGTGTCAATATGAAATAAAAAGAATGGAATAAGAACTATCATTTATAAATGATATGCTGCCAGATGCCAGATTCTTCACTGATTTTACATATCATATCTTTATTTAGAAGGATTAGTAACATGCAATATCGACTTTGGTTGAGTAGCAAGTAAACTTAATGCAGTGATGTTAAGTAACTCAAAGAATCAGCAAAGGAAGCCTGGGGAACCAGGGTTGGAAAATGGAAAGAAACCAAGTAAAGCCAGGCAACCAAAAATATACCCATCTTATAACCATGGGAACAGTCTGAAGGGGAATTCTGTTATGGGTGTGTGTCACTTAGGTAGTCCATTATTCTAGGGACACTGACACCCTGCTAAACATCATCTCTGAAATATCCTAGGACTTTCTGTCGCTAATACTAGATCCAAAGTCACTTAACAGCCTCTGGTTGACTAAGACAAGGCCACAGTCTAGCACACCAATTCATAGTAGCTCAGGAGACCAAGTTCTGGCCCCATTTAGCTTTTAATGTAGAAGGCAGAACTTTCTGTTTCTCCAAATTTGCATAGTTGGGAATTATACAAATAAAAAGTTAGTCAAGACTCTAACAACAATTAAAAAAAACATAAAACAAAAAAACAAATACAAATAAATGCTGCACTTCACTATTGTGAACTCTAAATATTCATATACATAATTCTTCCTCTTATATTCCCCAAAATATGCTCTGGTCTCCCTAACTCGAGGGTAATGGGACTTGAACTTACCTTTTTTCCAAAGAGGGGCACACAAAGTTTCATCAACATCTGCATCTAGGTCCAGGAACTTTTCCTCTATATGTGGCAATCTATAATCAAAACCTTAAAGATTAACACCACCAACAATTTTCACAGTTAATGTTGGGAAAAAAGGAAATCACTTGGAGACTATCTTCCTTATTCTACAGCTAGTCAATTAGCCAAAGTTTGCGTTATAATATTCCTACTCTGCTATCCATTCCACATTCCATTTTTCTCCAGCCATTACTTCAGTTGCAGGAGAGATTCTTTAATGCACTTCATAATCAAAATCTGTATTCTCAAGGAATATGTGACTTTTGAAGTCCTGCCTAAATGTGTGCTTTGGTCATCCATCAGCTTCTCTTACTCAGTGTGGAGGTATAAGGAAGCATCAAGTGGGTTCATTAATACACACATCTCTGATTTATAGCATAGACTTTATTTCATCTTAACAATGCAAGTTTTGTTTTATTTCCTAAGCCCATGGATGGTGGTGCTAGTAGAGGCATGTCAAGTGAAATGAACATTAAGCATGTATTCCACAAAGGATAAATTACTTCTCTTCGGAAGAGGTCTGATATAATGCATATACACCTTTAGTAGTGGTGATCACAAAAGGTAATATTTATACACGTGGCAGGCATTATATCCTATTCAGTAAGGATTGCTCTCATTTCCATTATACAGCCTTGGGATCATATTGGAGAGTGAAGTTGTTTACTGGTGAAGGTAGGCACTTAGCATCAGTTTTGTACTTTAGCAACAGGAGAGTCAGTGTAGCCTTGCTACAGAGAGAATTATCATTGAGGCTATTAATACCCTCCACCTCCTGTCATGGTCCTTTTTGCTAATTTCCTAATGTTTATTCAAATGGTGAAAAGAAGCTCTCCATGTGGTCATGAAGGTACATTGAGGGAAAGTCAACACTGTGGCAGTGTAGGCCAGATGACAGTATGAGTTCTCTGATCATGAAATATGCATATGACTCCTGTACCTGCTCAGACCCCTTCTTCATATGCTTACTTAAAGATGGAATCTTGTTGGTTGCTCAGTGGATGGGTCAGGGAAATATATAACAACCATTGATGGCAGCTTTGCTCCCATGGTCAGTCTATTTCTATGAGGGTTCATTAGTTAATCAAGATCTATTTCCTAAAAGGAAAATAAAACCATGGTGATGTTCACTCTAATTCTGAGGCTTTCTATAGGCTCTGTGTGACATAAACTGTAATGAATACTTGGACCTCCGTGGAAACTAATAACTTATAAGCCCTTACTGGAAGAGTTAATGATTTTGGAAAGTGGCCCAGCCTATATACACCTTCTCTTGCTGTGCACTCCACTGAAGACTGGAAACTTTCAGAGTCAATACAATAATAAGTAAAAGCAGTGCAGCCAAATGTAGCATATGTTGACTCCAAAATCCATAGCATTTAAAAATAATTAGATGAAGAAACAAGTGTTATTTACAGGCTCTATATAATATTTTATAAAGAAAGAATACAAGTTCAGCCACATTTGTTAATGAATCTGCTATTTACTATGCTTATTTAGCTTCTTCAGCTATTGTTTATGATTTTTACTGGATCTAGTTATCTTTTTTGTCTTTTTTTTTTTTTTTTTCTCCAAACATAGTCAGATTGCCCTGTAAAGCCAGATGCGGGCCTTCTGCCAAATAGTTCCTAAATAATGAGGGAGGGTTTCAGGCTCTAGGCTTTAAGCTCTAATGCTCAGTATAGCCAAGACATTGTGGGTATTAAACACATAAGTTCTCACATTTCTATTTAACTCAATCACTGCCATAGCATAAGTTCTCTTCAAGTAGTATCTCTGATCTCATAACTATATAGTAAATTGCATATCTCCTCAAAGACTCAACCATCACCCTCCATCTCCCAGGTAAATTATTCTAGTATACCTATGGCTATGGACTGAATATTTGTGTCCCCCTAAAATACAGATGTTGAAATTTTATGCCCAATGTGGTATTAGGAGGAACAGCCTTTGAGAGGTGATTAGTTTGTAAGGGCAGAGCCCTTATAAACAGGATTAATGCCCTTATCAAAAGACCACAGAGCACCCCCTCACCCTTATATCATGTGAGGAGGACAACGAAAATTCACTGTCTGTAAACCACAAAATGAGCTGTCATCAGAAAGCAAATTTGGCAGTGCCTTGCTGTTAGGATTTCCAGTCTCTGGAACTGTGAGAAATAAGTATTTGTTGTTTATAAGCCCAACCTAGTTTATAGTATCTTTATAGAAGCATGGACAGACTAAGGTACCTAAAGGAGTCCTGAAATCAGTAATCTCCCCTTTATTCTTTATCATTACTCAGTTCATTCCCCGGTTACTGCTCAGTATATACCTCCTAAACATAAATGAACATATATTGTTCCTGGTAGACAAATAGCTACCTCTGAAGCCTACTGAAGTAGAGTGTTTATTTTCACACATTGCAAACACATCAGAATCATGAGTTAGAGCCAACAAACTCCTTCCTTTTCATTGTTGTATTTGAACATCACTGAATCTACACTACTTGGGTTTGAATTTTAGCTTTACAAATAATAAACTCTGTAAATGGTGGTCATTGTTTTCTAAAATATTCTGAGTTGCTTTAAATGAAATCAGAACCAATTCTGAGGCAGATGCTAAAATTATGTCCTTCATTAAAAATGTAAAGACTGTGCTGAAATTTAGGTCATGGTTATACAAATAATATACTGGGATTTTAATTAGAAATGAATATTAGTAGCTACGCTGTGGAATTCTCAATTTGGAAATGAATTAAAACATTTTAAAACAAATTTTGTGGGAAAAAATATTTCAAAAGTATCACTTTAGTGTCATTAAATGGAGTATTTGAAAAAAAAGAAGGAAATTATGGATTGACTGGTATGGTCATCTTGACTACTCACAATTATCAAATATTCTGCTTCCATTTATTTTCTTGCCTTGTCACTGTTTTTTTCTCATTTAAGCCTTTCTCTAGTAGGTGTAAGGAGAGAAATTAAAACTTTAGTCAACCTTATTTACTACCTACACATTTATAATAAAATCAAAACCAGAAATGAGTCCTTGCTACTTGTGTGTTTTATTTATTAAGGAATCGTTAGCTTTTAAAAACACATAACAACATAATAAGAATAGACAAAATAAGAAAAAAAATTAATTTAGGAGTATAGTGCTTTCTTAGAACCTCATTCCATGCATGGTGGGATCACTGATATAATAATTGTTTATAATGGTAATAAGCACAATATCAGTTGAAGTCACCACATTCGAGAGCACACACACAAAGATTCCATTATTTAAAAAAAAAAATCATCTTAAGTTTTTTTTTTCGTCCTTTCGCTGTTGTTATTGTTTTACTTTGTGTTTTGGAGGTTAATACAATAAAGACAGATCAAAAACATTGCAGTCTTGTAAATGATTAGGAAACATCAGCTTCAACAGTTAATGGAAATTCAGTGTGACCCGCTACTTAATGTTACCCATTAGTAGTTTCTGTTGTTAGTTTGACTTTTACGTTTGGAAATGTATCTATGAGGCATTACATTGCAATGCATTCTGAGCAAATACCTGTATAAATATTCTTTATAGCATCTTTGTTTGTATTCCTTTGTATTGTTTCAATATATCCTTGTCCCCTATTCCCTACACACTTTAAATTTATTCCTTTTAAATGTATCTACAAAGCCTATAAACTTCTGAAGTTAAAATGTTGCTACATGAGACTTCTTTTAGCCTCTTTCTTGTATTATCTCATATTTTTCTTACTATTCGAAATAAAAGCTTCATCTGCTTTAGATCTTCAGCAGTTTCATCAACAAGCTAAATTTAAATATTAAACTTAAATATTTATCAGTACATTAACATTTTTCACACTGCTGTGGACTAAATGGTTGATGTTGACCTCTGTAACTTGTTAATGGTCCCAACTCCTTTTGATCAGACCACATTTAATATAAAGGCATCGATTATTATTAATGTAGTGGCTTTGGCTGAGAACCTGGAATTAAATTAGTTAATGAAAAATTAAAATACAAAGTCTACTGAAATTATGCTGCCTTGATTTCTACACCTGGTTAAAAGTGGTGGAGGAAAATTTTGATGTTTCCCAATAGCTGCTGTTACTTGACATGTTCTATGCCTGCTCACATGAGTTAGATTTCACATGTGATGTTTCATTTGTGAGGTGCCGTGGTTCCAGGGGTTTATCATTGTGGGCATTCTATCACTTGTTCTATTGGGGGAGGAGGCATGATATATTCTCCCCTTCGAATTCTCAGTGGCCTAAGGCCCTTCTGTTTCAAAGTGTTGAACTCTGGGGGTTTTGGGAGCCTACTTGTTAACAATTTCAGGTGAGCCTGAAGAACTATAGACATTTTACCAGTTTCTGGAACATTATATGGCTATTACATGGCAATGTTATAATGTGGGTTATATTTTTATGTTTCAAAAAAAAACCTGGTAAAACATAGCAAGATGGAGTGATGTTTTAAGTTCTGTGTTTCAGTGATTACATGGCATGTACGCATCAGTGGCCTTCCTCCTCATATTGGTCACTTTTTCTCTTTTCATCTTCTGGACATGAAATGGTCCTGGCTCTAGAGTCCATACATCTGAATATCTGGGAAAGGAGAACTTTTTAGTAGGAGAGATGGGATTTTGCTATTAACTTTGTGTTGTATCTTTTGCCTTGCAAGTATATTTCGGGGAATGCTATGTCTTAGATATTTTGGTTTAAAAAGAAAAAAAAAAATATCTGAACTAAATCCTAATATACCAGCCCTTGTGAAACGTCATTTCTGGAATTCACTCTCTGCCTAATGCTACACTTTGGGAGATGACATTTTTAACAGTATAATGGCAACAACAAGAAAACACTAAAAACCAATAAAAAACCCTACTTGGAGGGAGTAGAGTGGGAAGTGTGAGGAGGGGATTTCCAGAGATCCCTTAATAATTTTAATACACAAGCAAGACACCAGCCACCAATGTCTTTTGCTAGGGGTTTTGCAATTTCGATTAACTTTAGATACGATTGCCTACCTTTACATTTTTATTATGACAGAAACAACATAAAGCAGTTATATACATTTGCCCAGGATATGTTATACCATAAATTACCCATAAGTGTCTCTATAAATATAGACATTGTACTTAGCATGTTGAATTAATCCAAAATTTTAATCGAAGAGAAACAGCACTTTGTAACCCTGTCCCTCAAATTTAGCACTCTATTATGTTTGTGAAGAACATGCATTTCTCATTTGCCAGGTAAATTGCTCTATATAGATGTTTTAAACTGTTTTCCTCAAAGGTAAAAGGGGTGCAAGACAGTTAAGTGTTTGCAGTCTTGACTAACACATATGTGGATGCTAATAGTCTTAACAGTAATTTTTTTACCCCAGCATTACTTCTCTAAAAATCTTCAAAAATATGTTCAAAGAGGTGGCATTTATTTTATTGTTAAAATCACAGGCTAAAACTATAAGCTATGTGGCAATTTCATGTGCATCTAATTACTAGTAGAGTTCTTTAACTGTGAAAATATCACTGTTACAGCTAAAGGGATGTTGGGTTTTGTCCTTACCTGCTAGTTAGCATTGAGGGACACTCAGGTTTCAAGTAAGCATTTGCCATGTTGAAAACATATTAATATAAGAGTGAATAGTAGGGCACCTGGGTGGCTCAGTCCGTAGAGCATGCAACTCTGTATCTCAGGGTGGTGAGTTTGAGCCCCATGTTAGGTGTAGAGATTACTTGAATAAATGAAGAAGAATGAATGAATAGTATCATAATTATTATTATCATTTTTTTAATCCTGTGCTGGTGGTTCAGGGCGTAGAAATCAACAACAGAGATTTTTTTTCCTGCATTATTTAAAGTAAGATTTTTTTCCAAATTTTCAGTTTGTCTTCCAGAATATTTAAGGTTCTATAGACTTTAAGCATTTTTTTTTTCTTTTTAATAATTATAGGCTTTAGGGGGGGTGTGTACCTTGCATACATTTTAATTATAGCAATAGAAAAAGTCACAAACTTTATACCACTTCATTGTTTATTAAGTTGATCAGATGGCACAGCTATATCCTCACTGTAATCCCTTTACTGAATAACAAACAAAACAAAACAACCAAACAGAAAACAGAGAAACAAAGCTGTAGGCAGGGATAAACGTTTTACCCAATTGGATTTTATGCAAAGCATTAACTAAATACCAAGCCCTCTTTATCCTGAGCCCTGTTTGTTAGTTAGTCCGAAAAACAAAACAGAAACAAAACTTTTTCTGCATGGCATTTTCTTATGTGAGAAAGAAATTTGAGTACATGTAATTTTCACTATCTTTAGAGAAAGGCAGATTGCTTAGACAAGTGTTTCTACTTTTTTGCTTATTCCCAAACTTTTGCTTTAGGAATATAATCATTAAGTATCTAGGTGATTCTTAAACCACTTAATCTCTTCTTCGGGTCACTTCAATTCTACAGAATAGTTTTGGAGAACTTAACTATCTTCAGAGGGTTCTAAATAATCCATAGACATTGGAGTTGTGACATATGTCAACATTAGGATCTCAAATCACTATCTGGGCAAATAACATAACGGTAAAAATTTCCCATGAAAAAACTCTTAAATTGCCCATAACATAGAGGTCCTATCTGCTGTTCTTAAAAGTCATGTTTAAAACTTCAGCTCCAATGAACCAGGCAGGAATCAGTGAACTACAGCCCATGAGCTAAATCTTGTCTGTCCTCTGCTTGTTTTTACAAATAAAGTTTTTTGGAACAGAGCCATTTCATCTATGAGTTGAATAGTTACAACAGAGAACACCTAGCCTGCAAAGCCTGAAATACTTCTGATTTGGCCTTTTACAGAAAGTTTGTCAATCTCTGAATTAGATTTTAAGAAAGACCAAAAGGAAATGAGAAGGTGAGTGGTGGAGGAGCACGGGGGAGGGGCAGAGGGAGAAGGAGAATCTTTTTTTTTTTTTTTTAGAAGGAGAATCTTAAGCAGGCTCCATGCCCAGCATGAAGTGCAACAGGAGGCTCCATCTCACGATGAAGAGATCGTGGCCTAGCCAGAATCAAGAGTCAGATGCTTAACCAACTGCACTGCCCAGATACCCCTTTTCAGAGCATTCTGATTTTAAATTCCTAGTGATGAATGGAAATTGTCAAAGAATTCCAAAATATGCTAGCTTGCCTAAAAGGTTTATTTCACTTGGTTTTAATGTTAGGCCTCTATAAACTTAATAAATGTATTTCTTTCTTTCTCTCTTTTAACCCTAGAGTATAATTCCTGAATAAAACATAGCAAGAGAAAGATGTTTACTGTGAAATTAATGAAATATCAGTTTCAGGGCTCACACTTAAGTGAACCCTTTCCAATACCTTCAAAGGACCCTAGCAATGAGTTGGTTCTGTTTACTTACGAACTCTTTAAAATATAGTATTTTCACTAAAGTCAGTTAAGAATATGGTCTTCTTCTACTCCAAGTTGCCTTTATTATCTAGTGTCAGATTGGCCTTAAGACTTTTTTCCTTGATTTAAGTAAAGAGATATTGAATTGGAGATACATTTAATTTAAAGTATATTTAAATGGGGTGTATTTATGTGGTCTATGTATGAATAGTCAGTTAGCCATTCCAGTATAGGTGTGGCTTTTAAGAATACTTACACCTTGATCTGTCCAACTCACCCTATATTAGATTCAAATCTCATGGCTTGAAGTGTAATTGTGGTTGCAGCCAAAAGTTCATGGCTGGTGGAGGAGACACAAGGTCAAAAATATCCAGAGGCAGAAGCTCCAGAAAATTATTCCAATCGTCAAACATGTGAAATAACAGTGAAAAATTCAGTTCCAATATGTGCCCATTAGGTATTGAAATTCTCTCTTGATCCTAAGATCAAGACCTAAGCTGAGATCAAGAGTCAGTCGCTTTAACTGACTGAGCCACACAGATGCCCTACTACAGAAATTCTCTTTTTAATAGAGGTTTTTCCAATTTGATAACATTTTTTAAAGTGTACATCTTATCAAGAGTAGAGTTACAAAGCCAGTAGGAACTTAACCACTTTTTGTTATCATAAACAAAATCAAATTTTGATCAACCCTGAAAAGAAAAATCTACATGATCTTTATATTTTAAATATGAAAAAAAAAAACAGTATCATAAAATTATTTGAAGAAGTGACCGATCAGTGTGCAGCCAAAGAGATTAGGAAAAGAGATGTGGCACCTAGAAAATGATGTTATTTTTCTACATTCCCTCATTTCCATGCTGTTTGCTATTTTGTCTTTTCAGTTTTCTCAAAGGCTAAAATATCTCACCTTCCTGGATTCCCTCTCCAGTGCCAATGGTGTTTTATCGAAGATTGAGATTGGTAACCACAACTGAAGAATGGGTCTTTCAAAAGATTGTAAGACAGGAGTCTCTGTCTTTGATTTGAATTTAGTTATAATGGGCAAAGTATGTAAACATGCCGTACAACTGAAATTAAAATCAAATACTTATATTCATTCTCCAGAATTCACCTTAGTGCATTCTATTCCTAACCAATACCTAAGTTCAGTAGGAAGTTACTCTCTCGAGAAGCACTGATTGTGAATGTTTTAAAACTATTCATGTTCAAAACCTCAGTCTCCCATAAACAGTTCTCTAAAACCAATTAGAACAGGCACGTGTCTGTCATGCTGTAAGAGCTATAAGGTTATATAATCACTGGCTGGCAAATTTCATGGTCTGAAGACCCATGCTTTGGTTTTTTTCTCTTTCTTCTCATTTAAATGTTGACCTAAAAAGGAATGGATCATTCTTAAATGTGATTTCAGCTCAGCTACTGGCATAAACTTGGGACTTGGAACATTATTATTGTTAGTTCTGTTAATAAAATATTCAAGAATGCTGACAGACTGCTAGGTGCAAATCCGTATTAAATCTGTCTTTACTGAGTTTGTTTTAAGAAGATGCAGTACTGCATATGAAATGTAGGATTGTGGAATCCAAATAATCCAACTTATGTCAAAACTAAACAAATCATCTACCATGGTTTCAAGAAAATAATAATAATAATAGTCTAGAGAACATTATCTATAGCAACTTATGAACAAAATTCTTCTATGAATACATTAGCATGCAAGTATAAATCTTGCGAGGTATGGATTCTGCTTACTCTCAGTCCCCAGGTTTTTAAAATTTCTTTGATAACCTAATATACCAACTTGAGATATGCATTTACTGACTAAGGAATTTCAAGCTTCAGAAATGCTGGGCTGCCAACTTTCCAATCCTTCTTACTCCTGCATTAATTAATATAAACTCATACGGTGAGTTAAACAGGGCTTCACAGAAGTTGCATAAAGTACAGTATGCTTGCTATCTATTCTATAATGGAAAAGCTGAATGTAGAATCTCAGAAAGTGGGATGTTATAAATATCTCCTTCACCGTCCCTTGCAAACAGATTAAAGTCCTAGTGACAGAAAAGAGAGTAAACCTCAGTCAGAGAAATCATCTTCCTATTAAAAAGAAAAGTGATGTCCACTTTTGGACTCCACTCAGAATTATTCTAAGAGACTTGGACAGGATCCAGAACAGAATAACGAGAATTATTAGGGGAAAATCTGACATTCCTCTGCTATAGTAGACTTGTACGTAATTATATCCAACACTTGTATCAACTGACAGTTGCATTTTACTTCAGCTGATAGGATAGAAATTGAAGTAGGGACTTCAGTGAATACAATCTCCAGATTTTTTCAGCTTGATAAGGAAGAAAGCTAATTTACCTATATGCAAAACATATGACATTCATGATACTTGGTAACTCTTTTTAGGGTTGTATTCTTGATATATGGACAATGAGGGGATTCAGACTGGAAACACAATAGATTTGGAGAATATATCACAAAGTATGTAAGTCCCTTTATTTTTTCTGATAGTGTTCATTTTACTCTGTAGTTTCTGGGTTCTATATGACAAATTCAGATATTATAAGAATTTTTTTTTTTGGGTGCCTCTGGTCTTCTTGATGTGTCAGTGTCATGGCTTATTGTGTCTGAAAACTCTGTAGCTTGATACCATTTTTTTTTCATTTCCCCTGACACCCTTGAGTCAGGAACATCAAACTTCTAGCCATCCTAGGAAGCAGAACCTTTCTCCCCGCATCACAGCATCAGAGTGGCCCCAGTTTTACAGAGAAATCCTAGAGAACATGTCCCTAAGCACTCTTTTATGTGGAATCAGTACGTGATTGACAATTCTGAATTGGTGGTGTATTTTTCCAGGAGACCTTTTATTTCATCCAAGTCTAATCAACTGATTGTTTTCTGAACAGCAATTCTTTGACAGATATTGTGTTAAAAGAATAAAACACAACTCTGCCTTCAAGCAGATCATACTCTGTTACAAAAAACACAAATGCACCAAGTCTTATAATACAGCAGAATTTATAGGGGTGCCTGGATGGCTCAGTCATTAAGTGTCTGCCTTCAGCTCAGGTCATGATCCCAGGGTCCTAGAATCGAGCCCCACATCGGGCTCCCTGCTCCAAGGGAAGCCTGCTTCTCCCTCTCCCACTCCCCCTGCTTGTGTTCCCTCTCTCGCTGTGTATCTCTCTGTCAAATAAATAATAAAATCTTTAAAAAATACAGCAGAATTTATGCTATAATGCATTATATATGAAATGTATAATGAAATTTGCACCAGGTGTTCTGAGAGCAACCAATTATGGGACACCTCACTCAGCCTGGATGAATCAAAGAAGACTTCCTTGAGTGGATGATACATGGTTTTAGTCTTGAAAGATGAGTATGAGATATGAGATAGAAAAGAAATTCAGACAGAGGGAACAAATGCAAACGTCGGCCAGCTTGAGGAATCATGATTTTTTTGGAAAGAAACTGCAAATAGTTTAATTTGGCACATGCAGATGGTAAATAGAGAACATTTCACAAAGAGACACAGCATCGATTTGGAGATTGAACTTTATCCTGAAAAAATGAGGAACCATGGGTGGACTTTAGGGGATAAAAAAAGAAAGGACAAGATAAGATTTATATTTTAAATACATTACTTTGTATATTTAATACAAAAAGTGGATAAAGGGGATTGGCAGTTGAAGGAGACAAATGTGTTAAGTGACAGCACCCTTTACTGTAGGTACTGAAATATAGATAATGTCACAGAGTTGTTAAAAGGGTTAGTTGAGGATGACAGGACTGGGATGGGAATTCTGGTTTGCCATTCATTAAGTATGTAATTTTAGATAAAACATTTAACCTCTTTAGGTTACAGCTTCTGTTTTAATAAAACTTTTGAGGAATTAAACATAGCAGTATATGCAAAGTTCTTACTATAATTCGTAGAACATATTCTCCAATAAAAATGTAAGAAATGCACTTAATTATGTCCAATGATAGTAACAATAATGACAAAAAAAAGGACACTCATGAGTAATTCATCAAATATTGTGGTAAAATGTAAACTAAATTCATAAGTTCTTAAAAAGAAAATGACACAAAAATGCTCCCTTAGATTAAAAACACAAGCAAAAGAAAATTATAAGAATCCCCTCTATCCAAAAATAATACCATAACAATCACAACAACAACAACCAAAGCTTTAATGAATTGGATTCTTTCTTTTTGATGACATAGTATTTACTGAGCAACTACTATCTAACAGGCAGTTGACTGAACTGCTTACATATATAATCATCACAGCTGGCTAATATTCTTACATCATTTTATCTTGTAAATTTGAGGGAAAATACAGATGCAAAAGTAGGAGGAAGAAAAACGATGCCTCACTTATTAGGAGAAGAGAGAGGGAGGAGAAAGTGAGGACAGGGAAGGAGAGAACAAATAGGTGAATAGGAAGAAAGGATCAACACGTGTTACACATTTTCCAAGCGTGATGCACTATTTTGGGCATAATGAATCTGGGTAGCAACACTGTAAAATATAAGGGATTGTTACTATTTTGTGATTTGGGAAACAAACTCCAGAAGGTTGTTAATGGTTGAAATCCATACAAATGTGAGCACATTGTGATCAAAAACAAAGAAAACAACAAAAACAAACAAACCAAACACTGGCTCCAGAGCAGATCTTCTCAGGGCAGAATTTGAAGTGTTGGAGATTGTCCTGGGAGGTTTGATTTAACCAGCTTTACAGACAAATAGCAGTGTAGTGGCCAATAGCACTATTTGGTAAACTTGCTCTGCTAGGATACTTAGTAGAATAGCCCCTAGCCTGAAATAGTTAAAAGTCAATCAAAAATAATTTAAGGAATGAGAGACATTTGATCAATTGTTGCTGTTGACTGGACCTGGGTATGCCATGATACTGTTTTATTTCAATGATGGATCGGGTAGTTTAGGTCAGAGAGAGAGGACAGTTGATTCCCATAGTGTAAAATATTTCTCAATGAAAACCCCTTCAGTTAAGAATCACTAAAGACTATGAAGACTGGATATAAAAAAAAAAAATCAAATCTGTACATTAAGACAAAAAAATATTGCCAGAGGCAGTTTGCAAAGAAATTACATCTGGGTGCAGTGAAAAGAATCCTAAGAGGAAAAGGTTCATTCACTGAGTGAGCTCTTTAGGGGAGCTATTATTTGATTAAGCAAGCTATTTATTTAAATAGAACGGGTTATAGGACTAGTTTAATCCGGGCCCTGAAGGCTATTTTAATGGGTCTGAGGATTGCTTCTGCAAAATAGATCCGATATTTTGATCGTTGCCAATTTAATCACAGGATAAACCCCTTTACTGCAAGTCATGCTAAACTTCTGGTCAACTTGAGAGGACATTTAAGAGAGGTTAGGACTATAAAGTCTAGCCTGGTCCTAGGTTGCCTTTCTTTTGTTCTTTTTTCCAGAAGATTTTAGGAGAACCTAATTTATTGAAGAACTGAAGCATCTCAGAAGCAATGGGAAAATAATATTGGAATTAAATGAGACCTGTTCAGAAAGGCCTATCAATAGGGAAAGGAAAAAAAAAAAAAAATTAGGGATCTCCCTGTTGTGATGGTACCTGTGATGAAAAGCTGATTAGCTGAGCCAAAGATGGCACCGCAATGGACTAATATACAAATTAGTCCAGTTCTGACAATCATAAAGGTTTTGGGAATTATGTTTTATTAAAAAAAAAAATTAAAAGATTTATTTATTTGAGAGAGAGCAAGGGGAGGAGAGGAGGGAGAGAAATCCTCAAGCAGACTCCCCACTGAAAGGGAGCGCAGCATGGGGCTCAATCCCGGACCCCAACATCAGGACCTGAGCGGAAATCGAGAGTTGGATGCTCAACCAACTGAGTCACCTAGGTGCCCTGGGAATTATGTTTTAATCACAAGAGGTTAGAGGGAATTTTTAAGGCTAACATAATAATGGGAGAATATGCAATACACAAAGAATATCTGATATCTGAAGTATTTGAAAGTGTTCAAAATGATAACATATGGGACATATATTCAGCTCATATGTCCTATTATATGTGTCCCAGTTGTTTATGATCTGTCCTTTTAAATGGGTGTCCATGCTATACTATATTACATTGTTAACAATTCTGAATGTCATCCTGGCAATGAGAGATAGCATTTGTTTTCAAACCTGACAACTTGAAAACAAAAAACAAAAAACAAAAAAACTGACGACTTGAATGTTTATCTAATGTAAAACAAAAAATGAAAAACACCAGAAAGATAAACACTATATTTTAAGAGTTGTTAACATTTCAGGAAGGATACTGGATTGTGAGAAAGAATTAAATGGGAAAAATCAGGCTGGCTATGTATACTTCTCTATTGTTTTGACTATTTGAAACAAGAACGCACATTTATTGAGGACCTAAAAAAAAGAATGTACACTTATGTATTGCTAATTAAAAAAAAATAAAATATATTTTATACACTTAAATTGGGAACAATAAGAAATAAGCAGATTTATAAACTGTAAATAATTAATTATAGAAGTTAAATACCTTATTGTTTATTTTCCATAGGGAACTGATGGACAAAATCTCTAATGTTTGGCATATGTACCCATTTACTTATGTTTTTTGTTTCTTTTGTTAGTGTTTTGTAATTTTTAGCATGCAAATCCTGTACGTATTTTGTTGGCTTTCCACCAAAGCATTTAATTTTGTGCAATTATATATGATATTGCAGTTTTAATTTTAATGTCTAGATGCTTATTGCTAGTATGTTGAAATACAATTGACTTTTGTACATTGATCTTGTGTCAAACTTCCAGAACTCACTTATTAGTTCCACAGGGTTTCTATAGATTCTTAGGGCAAGCCTACATAGACAATTATTGCCATCTGCAAATGACGGTTTTATTTCTTCTTTAATGAAATGTATGTCTTTCATTTTCTTTCTTTGCCTTATTAAACTGGACAGAATATTTATCACTGTGTAAAATAGTAGTGATGAGACAGACATCTTTCCCTTATTCCTGATCGCATGGAGAAAGCATTCACCATTGAAGATAATGTTTGTTGTGGATTTTTTTGTACATAATCTTTACCAGTTTGAGAAATTTCCCCTTTATCTCAATTTTTCTAAAAGTTCTAATTATCAGTGAACGCTAAATATTGCAAATGCTTTTTCTGCATTGATTGATAGGATTATGCAATTTTTCCTTTTTGCCTATTAATCTGATTGATTACACTGATTGATTTTCAAATATTGAACAAGTCTTAACATCCTCTAACATACTGGAAATAAACTCCACTTTATCATTACATATAATTCTTTTTTGTATGTTGGCGAATTCTACTTGCTCAGATTTTTAAAGAAGTTTTGTGTCTATATTCATGTAGGATATTAGCTTATAGTTTTCTTCTTTTTTTTTTTGAGTTCGTTTCATCTTTATCTGATTTCAGTATCAGGGTAATAGTAGCCTCATAAAATTAATTAAACGTTCTATCTGTTTCAGTTTTCTGGAAGAGATTGGGAAAGACTGTGTAGGACTATATAGAAATCTCTAGTGAAACCAGCTGTGCCTGGAGGGGTTTTTTGTTTGTTTTTTTTGGATAGGGATGTTCAAATTATGAATTTATTTTCCTAAACAATATAAGAGCATCTAAGATTATTTGTTTATTTTGTTTAATTTGTTTAATGAGATTCTAGTTTAGTAACTTTCTGAAATATTTTCCTGTTTTCAGCTTTAATAATTTCTGTTCTTTATTATTTTCTTTATTCTGTTTGGTTTGAGTTTATTTTTCTCTTTTTCTAGGTCCTAAGGTAAGATTTTAGACTATTGATCTGAGATGTTGCCTCTTTTTAATGCATGCCTTAATGCTATAAATTTCTCTCGGCACTAATTTAGTTGTATTATCATATGATGTACATTGATTTTCTTTAGTATTAGTGTATATTTTTTATTTCCCTTTGAGACTTCCTTTTTGCCATGTGGATTATTTAGTAGTGTGTGGTTTTATTTCCAAGTGTTTGGATATTCTCCTTTCTTTTCCCATTATTGGTTTTCAGCTTGATATCATCGTAGTTGGAGAACACACTATCTGATACAAATCCTTTAAATTTTTTTTCATGTTTGTTTTATGGAACAATACAAGGTTTATTTTGCTACATTTTCCAGGGGCAATTGAAGATAATGTGTATTCTGCTGTCGTTGGATGGGATGTTCTTGATTATATCTTAGCAGTTGGTAGTCCTCTTATATTCCTCTATAGCCTGACTGTTTTTGGCAAGTTATTCTATCAATTATTGATACAGGGATTAAGTTTTCTAAATTTAAGTGTGAATTTTTCTGTGTCTCCCTTCAGTTCCATCAGTTTTGGCTTCACATCTTCTGTAGTTTTGCTACGTCTTATTGGTAGGATTACCCTGTTTTATTTAAAAATCCTCCTCTCTGTCTCCGGTAATTGTCTTTAATCTGAAATCTATTCTATCTGATGTAACCACTTCTGTTTCCTTTAATGTTTGTATAATATATATTTTCTCAACTTCCATTTTCAAACTGCCTATTTTGTTACACTTCAAATGAGTCTCTTGCAGAGAGCATTTAGATAGACCATGCTTGCTTTTTTAAAAATTATTTTTTTAAAGATTTTACTTATTTATTTGAGAGAGAGAGAGAGAGAGAGCATGAGAAAGCACAAATAGGGGGAGGGTAGAGGAAGAAGCAGACTCCCCACTGAGCAGGGAGCCAGATGCAGGCTCCATCCTAGGACCCCGGGATCAGGACCAGAGCTGAAAGCAGATGCTTAACCAATTGAGTCACCCAGGGGATCTGTTTTTTTTTAATTGACTCTGACATGCTCTATTAACTGAAATATTTTGAACATTTATATTAATGTGATTATTGATATGTTAAGGTTTATGGTAGAAGAAAGATGATGCCCGTCCAAAGATATCCACATTAGAATGACTTGGACCTGTAAATATACTACTTTAAGTTACAAAGGGAATTTTGCAATGTGATTAAATTAAGGATATTGAGGTGACAAATTTACCCTGCATTATTCTAGTAGGCCCAATATAGTCAAGAGGATCTTTAACTCATAGAGGCAGGATGGTCAGAGTAAGAAGGAGATGCGATGATGGAAGCAGAAGGTGGAACGGTGCCACGGCAAGGATGGGACCACAGCCAAGAAATTCAGGGAGCCTTTAGAAACAGGAAAGGCCAAGAAATAGATTCTCTCTTGGAGCTTCTGGAAGGAACCAGCCAAGCTGACACCTTGACCTTAACCAGGTGAGAATGACTTTGGATCCCTGGCCAGCAGAATTATAAGATAAAAAATATGTGTTGTTTTAAGCCATGATACCTGTGGTCATTTGGTACAGTAACAATAGAAAAATAATACAGAGCTAAAGTGTGGAATTTTATTTTTTTCCTGTTTTTTTTCTCTGTTATTTGTTTGTTTCTCTGTTATATCTGTATTCTTATGAGTTATTTGAAAATTCTACTTTGAATTATCTGTGCATTTTTTTAAAAAAGGTTAATTGATGCCCAGTTTTATTGTCTTTGAAAAAGAGGAGAGCACTTATTTGAAAATATAGCTAATTACATTCTTATCTATGATTACTTACATTCATATACTGAGAATATTTATTATTTGGACCAACCCTGTGATATGCCATTTGCTATAAAATGAAGTTCTTACAATGAGTGTGGGTAATTTATCCTTTTCAGATAATGGAAGACTGTATCAAATCTTCATTTATGTTCCAAACATTAAAAAAATAAATAAAAATTTAAAAAAATTTCAAGTCTGGTAAGCCATGAGTAAAGACCCAACACCCATAGCTCTGTTCCTCAGACATCCACTTCTGCAAGGACACAATAAGTTTGCTGACTTTAAAATGTTTATTCTTTAAAAAAATTAGTCAGTTTTTACAAAGGTCTTTATGTTTCTTGGCAACTGAATATAATGGAATTTTACAACTATATAAAAGCTGTCTTTGCTCAAAGAATGGTATTTTACTGTGTGTACATAGTTGACTGACAAAATTCTCTACCATCCAGCACCCTAATTAATTGATGAAATAAGCTACCTCTACAGGGATATTATAGGATTTCCAGAAAGAAAGAAAGAGGAAGAAAGAAAAAGAAATAAAGAAAGAAAGGGGAGAGAGAGAGGGAGGGAAAGAAAGAAGGAAGGAAGGAAAGAAAGAGAAAGGAAGGAAGGAAGGAAGGAAGGAAGGAAGGAAGGAAGGAAGGGAAAGAAAGGAAGGAAGGAAGGGAAAGAAAGAAAGGAAGGAAGGAAGGAAGGAAGGAAGGAAGGAAGGAAGGAAGGAAGGAAAAGAAAGGAAGGAAGGAAGGGAAAGAAAGAAAGGAAGGAAGGAAGGAAGGAAGGAAGGAAGGAAGGAAAGAAGGAAGAGAGAGAGAGAGAGAAAGAATGAAAGAAGAAAAAAGAAAGAAAGAAAGAAAGAAAGAAAGAAAGAAGAAAAAGAAAGAAAAGAAAGAAAGAAAGAAAGAAAGAAAGAAAGAAAGAAAGAAAGAA
>CM052899.1:156815615-156833803 GCA_028534135.1 Potos flavus | reverse complement strand
GAAGGAAGGAAGGAAGGGAAAGAAAGGAAGGAAGGAAGGGAAAGAAAGAAAGGAAGGAAGGAAGGAAGGAAGGAAGGAAGGAAGGAAGGAAGGAAGGAAAAGAAAGGAAGGAAGGAAGGGAAAGAAAGAAAGGAAGGAAGGAAGGAAGGAAGGAAGGAAGGAAGGAAGGAAAGAAGGAAGAGAGAGAGAGAGAGAAAGAATGAAAGAAGAAAAAAGAAAGAAAGAAAGAAAGAAAGAAAGAAAGAAGAAAAAGAAAGAAAAGAAAGAAAGAAAGAAAGAAAGAAAGAAAGAAAGAAAGAAAGAAAGAAAGAAAGAAAGAAAGAAAGAAAGAAAGAAAGAAAAAGAAGAAGGAAAATATAGATACACACATGCATACACAACCTTCTATGGCTCAAAACACAGTATCATGGCCCTATCTGCAGGCAACTTATAATAATGGCCAAATACAATTTAATGATAAGAAAAATCCTTTCAGTGATGAAAAAATACTTCTAAGTCCCACTGAAGCACTGCTGTAGTTTAAGTATACATAAGAAATTATTTAACCCTTGCTATTCCAAATATATTTAATGCCTCACTTTTAAGATAAGCCTAACCAACCCCCCTCCAAAAAAAAAAAGTAATTGTGTTGTATCTTTGAAGTTAAGCAGAAAAACAAACACACACCCGGTACTGGTGACAAATACACAGCTGAGTCACTTCTTCATTCTTCTCAAAGTCTGAAACCAATTCTCAGGACCACGAAGAGCTAGAAATTCACCTGTTTTCAAAGATTTGTTTGTAACCATGCAACAACTTTGTTGTCTTTTCTGTATCAAAATCTGAAAACTACTTGCTCCCCAGAACTTCCTCTGAACACACCATGAAATCCCCCAGGATTGGTGAAGGTCCCACCTCTGCCTCCACCATGCCCTTGGCCACCATGCAAACGAAGACCTCCTCTGCCTCTGTACCCTCCACAGTCATGGTTTGGACAAAGTGTAATTCCAAATATTTTGGCATTTGTTCTTTTTTCTTCAGCCCCAGTTGGTCTATGTTCCCTATTATCATCACAAGAAATATTATCAAAGAAGGATTTGTTTTTGTCATAATAGTAATTAGGTCCAAGTGGATCTCCTTCATCTGCATTTCCTTCACTGTTTTTGGTGAGTATCAACTTCTGAGTCTTTTATCTTCACCATTTATAGGGTTCTCCTACTCTTCAAGTTTATCTACTTTGAACTCAAGTTTATAAGGAAACTCAATTTCCTCCTTGTTAAAATGTGCATTCATGCTTTCAAGGTAAAAATGTTTCTGAAATTTCACTGGACTGTCTTGAACATCACGTTGGCCCTTGCCACCTTGATGACCCCCACACTCTCTCCTTGGAACCAAAAGAGCTCCTGGAACTATTTGTTTGTTACTGTCATTTTTGGGTTGCTCATTTTCTGGTCTTGAAATTTTGTGTGCTTCAGCTTCCCTGTCCTCTTGATTCTCTGTTGCTTTTTGGCTGGTAGATAGTAAAGGCCTGATTTATATAGGGGTCCTTCTCCCAACAGGTGCTGGAGCAGGTAAGTGAGCAGAGGTGGTCTGTACTGCTTGTTTCATGGTTGGGCTTTTTCTCAAAGGTCCTAACTGAGGGCTTGAACAACCTTGAGGTACCTGTGTTTTTAGAGATCTTGCATCCTGTGTAAAGGCAGAACCAACTGTGCTACTTTGGGATAGGTTACCAATATTTGATGTTTCTCTTCCAAAGAATGTCAAAGAGCTTCCAGCAACATCAATAGCACTGAACTGATGCCTGAGTAATGAATTTCAACTGAATTGACTGTGCATTGACATCCTGCAGAAAAGTCCATAGGAACCCACTGCCTGGAATGAAGAAATAGATGAGCCTAGTGGAAACTGAATGATAGTTGGGTCTGGGGCAAAGAACATTGTGGGTTTGGTGACTCACAAACAGTGAGGGGTTTAATATCACTCCCATAGAATATGATGTATTCCAAGATTTCATCTGGAGGTGGTATTGGATGAATTGTTGGTCTGTCTTTCTGACCAAAGGACCAAACTTTGGCAAGGGCGACAGTGGAGTTCTTGGCATTGAAGGTGCAGAGGATGCCCTTGCAGCAGATCTCCACCTTGGAGATAAGGCTCATCTTACTGGGGATGAGTGGAGCATCCCCACTCGGTGCCACTGCCACTGTGAGCCACTAAGAGAGGTAGATCCCACACTGCTGTCATAGCTCCTCAAGCGTGCTGGCTCTGTCAGCACCCGCAGCAGGTGCCTCTATATGCAGACTCTTTTTTTTTTTTTAAGATTTATTTATTTATTTCAGAGAGAGAGCTTGTGAGTGGTGGGGGGAAAGGCAGAGAGAGAGAGAGAATCCCTGAGCAGACTGCCCTCTGAGTCTGGAGCCTGATGTGGGGCTCCATCCCAGGATCCAGAGATCATGACCTGAGCAAAATTCAAGAGCTGCAGCTTAAGTGACTGAGCCACTCAGGCTCCCTTATCTGTGGATTTTTTAATGTGTTTCTTTGTATAGCTTTTTTAGGGGTTCATATAGGTATTATACACATATATATGTATTTATATATAATATAAAATATATAATATGTATAATGTAATATGTATATTATGTTACATATGAATAAATTATCAATGCGTACTAATACTGCAATTTCGCCAGCTGGAATGAATATAGAAATCTTACCTCCCTTTACCTAAATTTATCTTCCCTGTTTATAATATAGTTGTGTTAAGTATTTCCTCTACATACACTTAGAAACACATCAGTGTCATAATTTTTGTTTTAATTTTTATAGAACTTGAGGAAAAGAAAATCTATTATATGTACCCCTACTTTTGCCTATCATGTTCTTTTTTCTGCCTTACTGATATTTCTGATATTTCAAGTCCTTTCTCTCTTTCCTTCTTTTCTAGTTAGAGAATTTTCTGTAGCTACTGTTTTAGAGGACTTCTGTTTGTAACACATTCCTTTAATTTGTCCTAATGTGTTAATTTCTTGATTTCCCCTTCATTCTTGAAAGATATTTTTGCTTGGTATAGAATTCTGGGTTGACAATCTTTTCTAAGGTTCCCCCCCCCCCCCCCGCCCAGCTCTGGAAAAATTATGTCACTTCATTTTTGTTCTCCAAAAACTTTGTTCTCCAGTTTCTGATGCCATTTAATATTTATTTATTTATTTACCTACAGATAAGGATTTGTTTCTCTTCTACTACTTTCTAGGGGTTTTTTTTGTTTGTTTTGGTCTTAATTTTCAGAAACTTTACTATGTATCTTCTTTGAGTTTATCTTTTTCAATTGCTTTTGTTGAATCTGTAGGTTTATGTCTTCTGCCGAACTTGGGAAGTTTTTGCCATTACCTCTCTGAGTATTTTTTCCCTCTCCTTCCAGGACTCTGATGATGCAAATGTTTCCACTTTCATCATAGCCCCAAAGGTCCCTGAGACTCTGTTCATTGTGCTGTTGAACTTATTTATTATTATTATTTTTTTATTTCTATTCTTTTATTTTCCTGTTCTAAAATTTCTATTTGGTTCTTATATGTAATTTCTATTTCTTTTTTGACTTTGCTTTTGTTTTCATTTGTTTCAAGTACTGGCCCATTGAAGCATTTTAATGATGACTACTTTAAAAGCTCTGTCAGATAATTCTAATATCTCTGTCATTTCTGTGTTGACATCTACTGATTCATTCAATTTGAGTTTTACCTGGTTCTTGGTATGACGAGTGAGTTTCATTGAAACCTGTTTACTTTGAGTTTTATGTTAACAGAATCTGGATCCTATTTAAATCATCTGTATTAGATAGCATACTCTGACACTGAGTTGGAAGAAGAAGGGGAGGTTCCACCTTATTATTTCCAGGAGGAGATGGAGTCCATTTTATCCACTTTCCTTCATTCACATCTAATGAAGGGGTGACTTTACTATTGTTGAGTCGATGTGGAGATTCTTGCTCCCCAGTAGGGCTCTACTGATATCTCCCTAGAGTGGTAAGAATACTTCTTTACTATTCTTCCCCACATTGCCTTGTTACTGGAGTTTGTGAAAGCCTTGATTCTCCTCTGAGAACTATAGTGGCTAAGGTAGAAGGTAACTCATTACCTCCAGCTAGGGATTGAAATCTAGGTTTGCCCACGTGATCTTTACCAACACTGAGGTAGAAGTAGGGAGGAGGGCTCATTATAGCTTGAAGAGTATAAAAGGCTAAGCTCACCCTTTAGCTTTTGCTTCCTGACTTAATTTCTTTTCTGTGATGTCTGACTTCAGTAGAACAGTTTCTGCCTTAAAGTTTTCAGTCTTACTTGGTTGTATATTCCCTGGTCCTTTGGCTAGAGAGGGAATGCTATTGTGGGGCTTTATTGTCCAAGTCCATTGACAGTTCTGGGTTGCAAGTTTTTTTCAGCTCCATGTTGGGACATATGAGGCAAAAAGCAAACCCAGGGAACTCACAATCAAATTATTCCTTGGATCTCAAAATCTTTAGCCATCTGTGTTCTCTCCCTCCTTCAGAGTCTTCTTATGTTTGCTTTAATATGGAATTGTTTTGCTTTTACATTTTGTTGTATTTATTACATGGCAATATGTACCTCTGGACTCAGACATCATTTGTGTCCCATGTCACATAATCTCAGCTTACATTTTACATCATCTCTTGCTTCAGCAAGCAGCTTCTCACAGTTGTAGCTTATAGTACTTTGACTCACTACTCTATGTATCTTTCCCTTCATTTCCTGAACTTCTGCCATAACCTGTCTGATATTCAGCCATGTTTGTCTTGGAAGTGTGAGGCATTCTATGCAGCAATCCTTGAACATGGATGATAGGAGTCAAAAGATAAATTCTCTCCTCTCCCATGCCTTTGTGGATCATTCTAAGGCACATCTAGACAGATACTCAAAAGATCCAGCAAGATTGAGTCTCAGCAGCCTCCTGTTTAACCAACTGGAGAATACACCTATTAACCAACTGGAGAATACACCACAGTATTGGCCTTTCCTAATTCCTGTTTTACTGTTCCTCATCTCTAAATTCTGTCTTTGGGACACCTACCAAATAAACCCTTGGCTCAGATTCTGAGAGCCAGCGGCAACCCAGTGTAAGACACATGTTTTACAGGAAAAAAATAATAGAGCAATATCATGTTTGACCTATGGAAAGCAGTTAAGAGCGTCTGCTAACTTGTAACTCAGTGGTTATTTAAAACTCTACCTGATATCAGAATGAAAATATTAACCAAGAACAATAAATAACAGTAAAGCATTTTATAGAAATAGGGCAATAAGCTTTTTAGGTGGAAAAGTAGGAATTAAATTGGTAAGCATAGTGAATATATAGAACAATAACATCGTGTTCTAAGTTCAAATTCAGAAGAGTAAGGAAGAAGATAAAACTGAATTGAAGAATTCCTTCAATAAATTTGGGAAAGCTGCAGAGGAGGAGGAATCACATAAGTTGTTTATATAAGAAAAGATATCAGGTAATGACAATATTATATGTTACTATGGTACTAAAACAAATAGATACAATATGGATTTCAATATGCAGCCTTTTAAATGGAATTCCCAGGACATAGTGAAAACCTTACGTACTCTATACTGACAAACTGAGAAGCTCCTTATTGATGAGAATACTGAGAGATTTAAGTAATAAATGGTTAAAACATTTCATGTATTTTTTTTATCCCAAACATTGTTGAGGCAAATTTTTGTCCTTTTTATCAAAAAAACACAATTATTATTAAATCAAATAATTGTTATAGTAATTGCAATTTGAGAACCTGTCAAAACTCTACATTGTTCTATTAGAGTCAAAAATTTTAATTTGTAAAATCCTTTGCTTAAGGCACAATGTTACTTTTTAAAGAGATAATTGTAGAAAGGCAAATAGCATTTCTAAGATGCTTCCCCCCCACCATTGTCCCTTCAGTAAGGTCCATTACAAATGAAAATACTAAGAAAATGGGCTGTCAAAGCTTCACTGAAACAATACCCAATTTTGAAGTATTGTCTCTGTATGTGTACTTATATTAAGTCTCCAAAGTACAAAACTATTTTCTAATCCACTATATATGACAGAAATATAAGTGCTTTTCCTTTTTTATCCTTTAAAATAAGTTTAAAAATAAAATTCCCTAGGACATTAGAAATAATTGTATGGGTATGGATTTTTTTTTCACTAAGTTATTATAATAGGTTATATTGGATAGGATAACTGATTTTTATGTGAATAGAAATGGTAAGGAGTAACAATTTTAGAAACTATGTTTAAAAGGATAAAAAAGCAAAAGGCAAAAGGTGATACCAGGTACTTCTCTATTTCTAGTTATCTACTTCTGCCATAATTTCTTTCTTTTTATACTGTAAATCAAAAGGGTTTATGTAAGAGGCATAATACCCACAGCTGGGTTCTCAACTTGTTTTGAACCTTTGGTACATCACAAATTCCACGTAGTGTCAGCTTTCACCTGCGTGTGGTGAGAATCAGTGTTGTACTAGCCAATTATACATTTCTGTTCTCTATGAATATTATATGGATTTTGCATTTTTGTTTACTTTGAGAAAATATAGCTTTTCATCCAAATTCATTGGTTGTAAAAACAACAGAACAGTTACATAACAAAAATTTGTGAATATCTGGTACTCGAATCAGCATATCTGACACTGTATCTTTCTTATTGGAAGTTGGCAATCACTGTTTTACTGAATCATCTCGAGAAACATATTCTTGAAAATGTATGCTTTAACTGGAGGTCTTCATTCCTCATGTTATAGTGTCCGTTAGCTTTAGACATGAGGCATCATAAGACACACATTTAGGTTGAGTTTTGTGAATGTGGAGAATCTTCTAGACAAGTCTGTGGGAACCCATTCAGGAAAGGGGAAAACTAGGAATTGGATATCTCAAATGTGTTGGACCCCTGGTAGACTTGGGCCTCTGGGGATGTGGGTAATCCGACCTGGTACAGTACTCAGAGGACTCAGCAACTTGTCAGTAATTGACTGAGTTACCTCAATCTTTGTTTCCTGTCTCTTCTATTTTCTTACCTTTTAGCAAGGCATGGATCACTTTTTTGTTTGCCTGTTTAACATTTTAAAGCCATTGTTAATTTTGTCCTATTAAATATATAGGCTCTAAAATAATTGTGAATTTTTTTAACTCAAATTCAAAGAATTTGTTTGCAGCATTTTTTTTTAACTTCAGCACATAGCTGCACAAAGTAGTACACAGGAGATCTATACCTATAAGATGTGAGAAACTTTGCACCTTAAGATGTATCTTATAATTACCTTATGTTAGAGGATTCAGGTTGCTGTATTCAATTTTCATAACATATATGGATTAATGTGATTTTTTATTTTGCTATTGGTCAACTTCAAAGATTTATTCACAAGCATGTATACCATAATACGAAGCCCAAGAACTCATTCATTCACCTTGAAGAGAAAACAGGTATCTCTTTTATATTTTCAGTCATTTTTTTGTTTTATTTATCACCTAATTATAACTATGTAAATAGTATTGTATTCTCAGAAGATGTTTGGTCATGAACATTTTTGATACTTAAATATATACCCACATAAGTATCATTTAAACACACAAAAGACTTTTGTTAAGGCTATACTACATAGAAATTAATCACAGTAAGAATTAGAAATTTTGTTAGAAACTTTATTTTTAGATTTAAGACCATGAATTAATTGGCTTTCATGATGTATAAATATTATCAAGATATAATTTTAGTTTTAGATTTTAGGTTTCAGATATGGAAGTCACCTTTGAGTACTTACTAAATGGTTAATAGCCATTTTTTAAATAAACTATTAATAAATAGTTTAAATAAACCATTATTTAAATAATAACATAAAAAAACTACACATGTACCCACCATCAAACTTACCAAATAAAACACTATTGATAATTAAAAATCCCTGTGTAGGGGTGCCAGACTGGTTCAGTTGATAGAGCACGTGATTCTTGATCTTGGGGTTGTGAGTTAGAGCCCCCTGTTGGGTGTAGAGATTACTTAAAAAAAAATCTTTAAAAAAACCATATGTATATTTTCCTCATCACATTTCTCTTTGTATCTCATAGGTGTTACCACAGCCTTTAATTCTGTGTTTATCATTCCTCTGATTAAAAAAAAAACAAACAGATTTTACCATTATTACCTAGCCCTTAAAATTCTGCTGTTCAGTTTTGCATCGTTTTGATCTTTATGTGAACGGTATCATGCTAAGGCAGTTTTCTGTGACTTGCTTTTTTTCCCCATTCAAACTTACTTTTGTGAGTTCATCTACTTGATTCATATAGTTGAATTCAATTCAGTTTAATTGCTAAATATGCATTATATTTATCCATTATCTGGCTGATTATATTTGAGCCACTTAAATATTTTTCTAATTAAAAACAGTTCACTATAAATAATTCCTATATGTACTTTTCAATGCACACACAATGATTTTTCTGAATTTGTTAGGTTCATATAAATTGGATCTGAATTGCTTCTTTGAAAAGAAAAACAAGGCAAAATGGCTACTTCACCACTTCCTATTCAAAATTTCACTGGGGGCTCTAATTGTGGCAATAAGGCAAGAAAAAAAAACATAAAGACCAGAAAGGAGGAAATAAAATTCTCTATATGCAGATGTGTGTCCATAGGAAATTCCAAAGATTCTACAAAGCACATACTGGAACTCAATATTAAATTTAGCAAGACCAGAATATATAAGGCTAATATAAAATGGTCAATTAAATTTTAATATAACCACATACAATAATTGGAAATGATACTTCTAAAAATCTTACTTTTGGTAATATCAGAAATGTAAAATACCTAGGAAAAAATTCCATAAAAACAAATCTGAGACCATTTTTCTGAACATTATAAACATTTCTAAAAGAAATTAAAGAATAGGGGCACCTGGGTGGCTCAGTGGGTTAAGCCTCTGCCTTCGGCTCACGTCATGATCTCGGGGTTCTGGGATCGAGCCCCACATTGAGCCCCACATCGGGCTCTCTGCTCAGCAGGGAACCTGCCTCCCCCTCTCTCTCTGCCTGCCTCTCTGCCTATTTGTGATCTCTCTCTCTGTCAAATAAATAAATAAAATCTTTTAAAAAAAATTTAAAAATAGATAAACAACAATGTGTATCAAGTTCACTGGGCAAAAGACTTACTGTTATTATGGTAACGATTCTTTCAAACTGATCTGTTATAAAATCAACTCATATCAACCAAAATTACATCAGGATACTTTTTTGAGGAAATTGATAAGATGATTCTAAAATTTAGAAAACACTTAGATTTACCAAGGTAAATTTAAAAAGAATAATGTTGTTGGACTTACAGTACTTGGTTTCATGATTTACTATAAAGCTACCACAATTAAGACAGTTAGGTATTGGCAAAAACATAGCAATAAGGTAGTTCATTGGACAGAACAGAGATTTTTGACAATGATTCAAAGACAGTTAAGGGAAGAAAAAGAAGATCTATTTTATCACTATAACTAGATCAAATTGGCATAAATATGAAAAAAAACAGAAAACATAAACATTAATTTTTATACTATACCATGCAAAACAATTAACTCAAAATGTGTCATAGACCTAAATATAAAACCTAATACCTAAGGCATTAAATTCTAAAACAAAACACTGGGGAAAATCTTTGCAACCTTAAGACGAGATCAGGTGTGTTCAGGGTGGTATGGCCAGAGACACTTTGCAACCTTAAGGTAGGCGAATAGTTCTTAGAATAAAAAAAAAGAGCAAAATTACACAAGAAAAAAATAACAAACTGGATATCACCAAAATTAAAATCTTTTGCTCTTCAAAACACATCACTAAGAAAATAAAGATGGTAAGATAGAGTGAGGGAGAAAATATTCATAGCACATATAAGACAAAGAACTTGTATACAAAATATATAAATAGCTTTCATAATTCAATAAGAAGACATACAATGTAGTAAAAATAAGCAAGCTATTTTATCAGACTCTTCATAAAAGAAGAATACAAATAGCCAGTGAGAACATGAAAAGATGATTGAAAGCATTGGTCATCAAAGAAATTCAAAGTAAAACAACAGTGAGATACTACTACATATCTATTAAAATGGCTCAAAAGTTAAAAATCCAGAACATAACAAGTGTTGACAAGGATGGGAGACAGTGACCCCTCTCATACACTGCTAAAGGGAAGATGAAAGTGTACAACCATATTGGAAAATCTTTGACGGTTTCTCACAACTTGGACAAATCTTACCATATAACTGAGACAACTGACTCATAGATATTTAGCCAAGAGAAACAAAAGCATATATCTAAACCAAACACAGAGTATACAAAATGTTTATAGCAACTTCATTTGCAATAGCTCAAAACTATAAATAATCCAATTGTTCACAAATTATAATATATTCTTAAAATGGGATACTCTTTAGCAATTAACAAATAACTGTTGATACACAGCAACACAGATGAGTCTTAAAATTATTTTGCTGAGGAAAAGAAGCAAGCAAAAAGAATACATACTATATAAACCATTTGTGTACATTTAGAGAAAAGGCAAACTCATTTAGAATGACCAAAAGTAATTTAGTTATTATGTGCAGACACAGATGGAGGAAGGGAAGGGATTAGAAAAGAGCATTAAGAACTTTCTTGGGTATGTTACTGTCTAGGTAGTCAAAAAAATTAGAGGTCTTATGTAATTATCTAGATAATTACCATGAAATTATTTCATAATGAGGAAGTGATTAAAAATGTTATCAAATAGAAGTGAAGAGTTTGCTTCAAAAAAAAAAAAGAACTTTCTTGGGGTAATAGAAATATTTGCTTTCCTGAAAACTGACCAATTATTATTAATTATCTGCTATATTTCAATCATCTTTAAGAAAGTCATTAAAATAGAGAAGTCTGATACCCATGAAGATGACATAGGAGTCATGAATCTTCTTGAATTATGAAGTCTTTATGAAGATTTCATGAAGTCTTCTTGAATCATGAAGAGGAAAATTCCTTTCCTTCTATTGTACCAGATTCATATTTTTATCCACAACTAAAATATATCATACATATAACCCTGGATTATATTTACGAGTTTTCCTATATTTTCCTCATGTTTTCCTTGTACACCTAGTTGATAGCAGATAATTTACTTAATAATATATTATTTATCCACTCATTAATGATTTATTAGGCACCTACTTTATACCAGTGTTCTAAGCACTGAGGCACAGCAGAAAATAATGTTCCATTCTGATAAAAAGAGACACAAAATCAATCAGAATATTCCAAAGTAAATTATGTAATATAGAATAAAGTAATATAAAATATGTAAAATTGTTGAATGAATGAATGAATGAATGAATAAATATAAACCTGTTTTGAAAGTTCAAACACACTTTATGTTTATCTATAGCTTTCAACTGAAAGTAATAGAAAACCTAACTAATAGTAAAGAAAGAGTGTTTACTTTTGTCATAAAATGTGAAAATGTGAAAATTGGAGTGAGGCGAATACCGTCCTTGTTTCAGCAACTCAATGTTTTATCTGTCATCCAGGCTCCTTCTGTCTTTCACTTTTACCAGCCTTATTGCATTTGATTTGTTCCCATTCTGGTTGCCTCATTGTCGTGACACAGCTGCTGTACTATCAGGCTTTTAGAGTTGGGCTTAAAATTATCAATATGTAATTCTTCTGTCTCTTGCTCAACTCTGAAACCACTGGATAGATAGCTGCAGAAATCAGGCAGAGTTTAAAATTTCATATTTGTTTCTGAAAATCCTCACTTTGTGACACCTCTTAGCACTGGGACTAAACAGATTCTCTAAAAAGCACTTGTTCAATTAAATACACAAACAAGTGCTAGGACCAGCACAGCTAGACTTTCTGAGGCCTCCCTTTCAAGGATAGATTGTACTATGGGATATTTACCATCTGAATAAGCAGAGAAAACCTTTGTTCTGAAGATGAATGCTCCCTGGGTTAGGCTACAAATGTTTCTTTTCTCAGTCTCTCTTTCTTTATTGGAAAGGGGCACAAGAAGCAGGAAGAGGATGGAAGCTGTCTCCACACCAAGTAAAAACAGGGAAATTTTCCGTAGACTATTGGGAAAAAAGAGAGAGTAGATATCCACCTTATTTGGGGGTGGATTTCTTAAGTCTTTTTATCTGCTTTGTATGAAGAATAGAAATATAATGTGGTGAAGTCTCAAAAGTCTGTAATCAAAATAACAGTGAATTTGAACTGAAACAAAAAGACTTTGACACTTTGGGCATATTGCAAGCCTCTCTGTAATGGTTTGTGAATTGTGGGTATTTTCAAACGAGATATTATGTATTCATGCATTATCTATCTATCTATCTAGTTAATCTAATCTATCACTTATCTATCATTAAATACATCCCAAAAATATATATTATATACTCTGAATTGTGATACAAAAGAATGCGCTGATGACAAAATTACCCTAACCGAGGAGAAAAGGCTTTTAGGCTCAAAATTCTGTGAACAAGCAGTCTTGGTATTGTTCTGTGACAAGAGGCTAACCTGCAACACCAAACCAACTGCCTTGAAAATATTGAATCTGAGTCAAAGTGATAACAAAATGGAAAGATACATATTATCTCAGGCACAAATAATGGAAATATTAAAGGCAGGTGAATGACACTTAAAACTAAAGATCTGTCAGTATTTTTCAAAATAAATCATTTTATATCCATTTTTATCTACCATTTAAAAGAAGAAAATTATTTGCCTTAGAGAATGCTACACTACTAAACAAAGTTTTAAAATAAAATTACCGTGTGATGGGGCACCTGAGTGGCTCAGTGGGTTAAAGCCTCTGCCTTCAGCTCAGGTCATGATCTCAGGGTCCTAGGATCGAGCCCCGCATCGGGCTCTCTGCTCAGCAGGGAGCCTGCTTCCCCCTCTCTCTCTGCCTGCCTCTCTGCCTACTTGTGATCTCTCTCTCTGTGTCAAATAAATAAATAAAATCTTCATAAATAAATAAATAAATAAATAAATAAATAAATAAAATAAAATTACCTTATTAAAATTGCAATCATCTGCCAATGATATAGGCTAAAATAGTTAGGCTTCATTCATCTTCTATTCTATATCCACTCTGCCCTTCTCTCCATAGTACTTTGGCTGATTTAGAAGCTACTATTTGATTTTTATTATTGTATATCTAAAACACAAAAAACACATCCAAAAAATTAAAGCTGATAAACTTATATGTAATAATGAATAAAAAGTTTTCTCCAAAATCATATGTAATGGCTGAGGATGTGCTCGAACACACACATTAATTAGTCTGTGTCCTCCAAGAAGCTGATTCCAAGATGAGGTTAGATACACAAGAGATTTATTAAGGGAACAGCCTGTGAAGGCAAATGAGGAGAGTTTCTGAGTAGGATGGAAGAATCTTCAGACCATGATCCAGTTTTTTTCTCTTAAGAAAGTAGGGGAAAAGGAAGACAAGATGATCTTTGAAAGCCATGCAGTTCCGAAAATGTTTTGAAAAGGCTGACAGAGTCCTTGAGCCAAAATTGCCATGTTGCTCAGTATGTGGACTGAAACAGTATGACTAGAAGTAGAACGTGATTTCTTTAGAACCGGCGAAGGCCTAACAGGTGCCATGCTTGCTTGTCAGTGCCGGGACACGCATTATGTAGTAATTTGTCTTATACTTTGGAGAGAATATCACTGACCACAGCACCCCCAGAAATGTCATTGGTGCCGTAACAGTCAGGTTCTTGAATCTTTGTAATTGTAATCTCCCATGCTGGGAAACACATGTGTCTTATCAAGACCTCCTGCATACTAGCTGCCTCTTTCTTGTTCTGCCCAATACAAAAAAAACTCATTGCCATACTGGGTCAGTGTAATTGTCTCTGAGGTATCCAGGAGATCCAGATCTCTTCAGGCTATGTGATAAAATTGGGCAGGAGAGTTGACAGCCCCAAGGTAAACATTGTCTGTCACACATGAATGCAACCTGTTTGGTGACTGAAGCTGAAGACATAGTTAACAAATCAGTGGCCATTTACCATGTTCCTGAGACTTTATTAATCTACTCTAGCACTGACACCGCATCAACCACAACAGTTGTGATTGAGACCACTACTTGGTTCAGCCTGCAGTCCTCTACCATCATTCTCTTAGACCCAGCCTGGGTCTGTAGAGGTCGGATAGGCAAATTAAATAAAAATACAAGGAGGACCATCACCTCAGTAATATTTTAGTTCTCTAGTGGTGGTGCTAATCTCTGCTGGCCCCATCCCTTAGAAAAGAAAATGGTTTTAGGTTTTCTGTGGTGGTTGGAGAGGAGGGACTAATTTTAAAACTTTCTCTTTCTCAGTATGATAACTCTTATAAACAATCCAGAGACCCAATATGGGGACTATCCAAGCATATCAATTCCAGTATGCACTCAGGGACTGAAAAAATGGCCAGTGGGTGGGTGAGTCCATGTATTCACCAGGTACACTATAAACCAAACTTCAGCTAGAGCCTCATGTATTAAATGGCACCCCTAAGCTCCCACACAAATGGAGGGTTGTAGAAATGCTTTGAGTCTCTAACATATCAGACTTTGTGCCCAATAGCCCTCAAATTCTCTTTTGCATAGTGTATAATCACCAGAGTAAATGGCCATAAATATTTTTGTAAAACGACCTGTGGCAAGGTTTTTCCTCTTATAGACTTGTCTACTCTTCAATTATAGAATTCTAGGTCAGAAAATTGACTGTTTTAGAAACTAACAAGAGACTCTGACTTCTCTTTATTGGGGACAGAGGCAGCTCTCAACCTCCTGATCTTACATCCTTACCTTCTCGCTCTCTCCTTCCCCCCTCTCTCCCCTTCCTTTCCTCCCTCCCCTCCCTCCACCCTCTCTTCCCCTTTCTTTCTTTCCTCCCTTCCTTCCTTCAGTCTTTCCTTTCCTCCCTCCCAAGTCCCCTCTCTCCCCCACCTTTCCTCCCTCCCTCCCCTTCCCTCACCCCTCCACTTCCTTTCCTCCTTTCCTTCCTTCCTTCCTTCCTTCCTTCCTTCCTTCCTTCCTTCCTTCCTTCCTTCCCTCCTTCCTTCTTTCTTTCCTTCCTATTATAGGTTTTAAGGAGTACCTTTATTGATTGCTTATCTATTTTTCCCTAGGGATGACATCTCCTCAACCCCCTGTAGGTCAAGACCTTTTACTTGCCCCTCTGGTCTTGCTGGTTAATTGTAGCCTCCTGGCTTCAGGATATGAAGTAGTTACCAGGCTTCTATTACTTCAAGGGTCTGTCCTTTCGTTGGACATTAAGAATCCCAGTTCTGTGACCACCTATCCTGCACTGTAGCCTTGGGGTCATATATGATCGACAAAGCCTTAATTTACCTAATACTTGACAGAAAACCTGCATAAGAGTTAAATTGTAATTATAGATATCCAAAAACTGGCTGTTTCATTAACTCATGATAGTATTGGACATATGTATTTTAGAAATGCTTTCTTTAAAAAAAAAAGTTTATCTGTAAAAATTACAACTATTTAAATTTTCCTTTGATTTTAATGAAAATATTGAGGAGAAATCTCTTGTAAAATTCAAAGTTCTCAGAGAAGTGACCTAGGAACATATCATCTAGAACAAGTGTGGCTAACGTGAGACTATTTAAAATTCTAGACTGATGGATATTTTGTATTGTAATAATTTTATATTTATCTTAATGTAAATTAGAAAAAAATATAATTAACATTTCAAACCTACGATTGCATGGATATTAAATATATATTTTTAAGTGAAAATGCTTAAATATTTTTAAAAACACACAATTGACCATTATATAACCACACATTTGGTAAAATTTAAAAACAATAATTTAAATAAAAGTCTAAGGTAGGTAACAGTACAAGTACAAACAAATATTTGCTAAAGTTGAACATATTAGCCTATGATTCAGTAATTCTGTTTCCAGTTATATGTGTCTCTTCTATTAAAAAATTACTCCTTATTTCACCAAAATATTCTAAAAAATGTTCCTAGCAGCCTTATGATAGTGAAAATCTGAAAACAACTCAGATGGTATACGCACACAATGGGATATAACACCACAGTGAACAAGAACAAAGTATTGCCACTCATTAGTGTATGGATGATTTTCACATATATATTGTTTTTTTATTTTATTTTTTATTTTATTTTTTTTTTTCACATATATATTGTTGAACAGAAGAAGCCAAACACACAAAAAAAGGACATACTGACTGATTCCATTTACATATAGTTCAAAAGCAGGTAAAACTAAGCTATGGTGTCAGAAGTTAAGAGAATGGTAAGGAATATGGACTCAGTGGGGAAACCAGAGAACCCACTGGGGCTGGAAATCTATACTTCGATCTGAGTGGTAGTTACAGGGGTCCATGGATATTAAAAATTCATTGAGCTGTACACTGAAGATTTGGAAACTTTTACTGTCTAAAGTTATATTTCAATAAAATAAATTAAGCAGAAATCTATGATGGTGGTTATAATTCTAATACTACTACTAATAAAATAGCTGTCAATTGAGGAGGGCGGAGAACAAGTCAACCTAAGTTCTCATTTTATGAATAACGAAACTGAGACTCAAATAAGTTTAGGCGACTTGCCTAAATGCATGCCATAAGATAGGGAAAGAATTCAAATTAAAGTTCTTGTCTCTTTACTCTCTCCCACCCCTGATGTTATTTCATGATAAAAATTTTCCTTCAGTAGTATTGTACCACATATTTAGATCCCCCTCAAAAACAATAGCATAGGGAGTCACAGACAAACCTGGTGTTTGGTATTAGTTGTAAATAGAAAGATGGTAAATGTCAAATTTTGTGTCTTATATCACTGAACAAGAACAACAAAGCTTAATAAGTCTTGCATTTAAACTGCTGAGGTTGTCTATTTGAAAGGGTACTGGCCAGTGATGAATTGCACACATGTTAAAGGAAAGAAGTATTTAAGGGAGGCCAAAAATATGGAAGCCCTGAAATATGCCCCCCTGGAAAATATGGAAGAATTCATTGCTTTTCTGTTACAGTGTTATACTTGGCTGAATTGGCTTCAAGTTTAACCTCGCTCTTCTTGGATTTGCATAAGTGCTGTTGTAACTGTTTTGCTCTAAAAATCCAGATTTGCTATTTTATAAGAGCAAGTTCCTATTTAAACATAATTAGAGAATCTGCTGGAAAAGGCCTCAAGCCCTAGAAGTCCAGCATGTCATGAATGTCCAGCATCAAAGAAATTCAACAAGGCAGTTACTCTGATGTGCTACCTAATAGGAAGGAAACTGGCAAACAGAAAAAAAATTTGGTGACCTCCAAATACAAAGGAAGAATGAAGAAAAAATATTGAGCATATTGCATTCACTTTCTTTTCACATGTAACAGAAGGACTCTGAACATTTAGAAGTGCTAAGATTACTTCATAGTTAATTTAACACCTTGGTAATACACTTCTACTTTCAAATCATACTTTGTCACTCTTGTACAACCTGCTTCCCTAAGATAATCAATTAGGTTGGCAAAGGCAACAGATATTAAGGTTGGAGTCTCTTTCATACTGACTTCTTCCTAAAGTGTCAGAAATCTTAATTTTCTTTTAATGTAAAATCCAACAAAATGACACAGGTAATGGGCTAATAACATAATTTATTGAAAAAGCCTACTTTTTCATATTGGAAATGTGAGTCTTCCATAATTTGGTTTTGAAGGCAATGACAACACAGAATGACAACATATATTTAATGGTTAGGAAAAAAAGTCTAAGTATACCAAGAAAGTTCTTCTGAGCACAGGGCAAAACCACCACCAAGCTTCAAGTGTGCTGACTTTTTCTGTCTCAATATGTTATGCCCAGATTTTTAGATCCCCAAAGACCACCAGGGAGCCAAGTCCGATGCAAGAGCAAAGAGCCTTTATTCAAGCTAGCTTGGGCTCCCTGCTCTCCACCCCACCGGCGCAGCGGTGTGAAGGAGAACAAAAGAGCCTCATTTTCAGAAGGCGCAACAGTTTTATGGGAGTTTTCAGCCAATGAAATTGTAACATGCACATAGAAAGTAGCAAGGTGATATCTGGCCATACACAGAGGGCCAATTGAGTTTCTTTTTACCCTATATGGTGCGCAGGGTCGGTGGGTTCCGCATTCCTATTACCTGACTTAACTA
>CM052899.1:156497630-156815115 GCA_028534135.1 Potos flavus | reverse complement strand
GGGGGGGGGGGGGGTGCGGTGTAGCACAAAATGGGGTTAGTTTAGGCTCTGCTCTCAAAATGGAGTTAGTTTGGCTCTACTCTTTCAAATACCCTGTCAGAAATATCATTCTTTACTGTACTGATCTTTTCCTTAGGATTTTTCAACTCTGTAGTGATGTACTTATTCCTCCGGAATCACCATGTATAGAAGAAAGAAACACAGAATTCTGAATTGCGTAGGGAACGATTTTGTGATGTATCTCCCATATGGTATCTACTACAGGGATTTTTTAACATATTAACCTTCATTATGATATCAAGAGAACTATCTTGTCAAATTTTTCATCTATATTCTATATCTATATTCATTAAAACTTTGATTAAAAGGAACTTGAAATCCAAAAGCCTCAATTAACTGATTTTTTTCTGTGTTCTAGTTTTAGGAGAAAAGTTAATTCATTAAAGAAAAAAAAAGGTAATTTCAGGGATTTATTTTAAAACCTTACCTTTCACCTTTTTTCAAAAGTATTTACCAGAACTTCCATATATCACGTATTGTTGAAGATAAAGGGAATTTGAAGATCACAGCCTTCAAAACACTCAAATCCAACAGCAGGAACAGATATGTACAAGTTAGGGTAAAAGGCAAGAAAGATTGATCAATTCTACCTAGAAAAGAGAAAGAAAGTATTATGAAAGGCTTAAGAACTGAGATAGTTTTTCTAATATGTCCTATTTCTTTTGTGATTATATTACTTTAGAGTGATCCTGAAACTGTCCAAGATCATAAATCACCAACGATTATATAATGTTAACTTTGTACAAAGGAAGAAAAATGTATTCAAAAATAGCTATATACCATTAATAAATAACAAGAGTAAAGAAAGCAGTACTTAAATAACAAGAAAACTGATTAACTAGAAACTTTAACTTCATATACCTGCAAAATGTTTTGTCTCATATGGTCAATATTACATCTCTTATTTATGCCATGCTCTGATTGAACAAGCTCAATTCATGGGATATAATCATAAATTGGCATTTTTTTACTACCCCTTAAATGCACTCTCTGGGGCAGGGTTTTCCCATGTTACTGATTAAACTTAAAGGTTAGTCTTGTTTTTTTGTTTTTTTTTTTTAATTTATTTTCCAATATTGAGTAACTAAAAACTCTCTGGGTAGTAACTACTGCCTAGTCCAGTATATACTGATAATAAAATAAATTCCTAAAGTGTATCGCAAGCTACTCAATTTATCCTGAGAAAGCTCTAGGTCTATAGGGAGAGAAGGGTGGAGTAAGCTTCTCTCTCTCCACTTTTCTTTCTTTCTCTTTTATATTTTGTTACCAGCTTCTCCTAACTCCAACAGTGTAGGGTCTGGACTTGAAGATGAGGGAAATAGAAAAGGAAAAGGGTTTAGGGAGTAGGAAAAGAATGGCTACACTGGCACTGACCTAAATGCTTACTTTGGTAAGAAAATCTTTTAACTTTAACACTTTCTTTCAATGGTGTTCTATTGAATTCCTCTGAAATTTATTCACATTCCCAATTGCAGGACATTTTGCATGTCCATTCTCTTAGAAAGATTGAGGAACTCTTTTTCCTGGATGATCCTTTACATATTCATGGACCTTAAGCACCTAGAAATCCCTCTAATTTATGCTTTGTTATTGAAGAGACCAATAGCCAACCATCTAAGAGGCATGCTTCCTTTTAATAGTGTAGAGTTGTTCCTTCAAAGCAGCACCTTAGCCAGAGGCTATATTTGGGGAATCCCTCTTGCAAGTATGTGGGGCCATGGGATCTGAAAAGATTCGTTATATATTAATTCTAGATCAAAGTGGGTAAAAAGAAGTGTCTTTCCCAGCAGCCAGCTGAATGGGGAGAAATCTCACTGCCTAGAGTAGCCATGCAGTAGAAGGACCTTGGATCCCTGAATGACTTGCAAAGAAGAAAGCTAGCCCCATTCCTACCTGTTTGGAATTTATATGAGTGAAAATAAAATTCTATTTTGTTAAGTCTTTACAAGTGTAGGGTTTAGGTCTTTATAGCAACAACCCAGTGTAGCTTTAACTGAAACATCCCTCTGTAAAGTTCTCAGATAAAAAGTTTGAGTCTCATTATGCCTTCTGTTTATTGATCATGGTCTAAATCTGGTCAAAGGTAAATGTTCCCCATTGTCTGCCCTGACTGAGTTTGGGCATACAATTGCCCAAAGTAGTCACTTCTTTGCTCTGCTGTCAATGCAGCTACAGGCTGTGTTTTGTTCTTCCAGTTTTCTAGTTTGGAGTCCCACATAATGTCTCTGCGATCCTAGATCCTAAACGTATAAGTAATCAGCTTTCCAAGTAGTCTCCTAAAAGTTCTTTTTTCTTAACCGCCTGCCAGAGGTTTTAAGAGTCATGAAACCTCCCCTCTCCCTTCTTTCTCAAGTCCTTGGTATCTTATAAGTTACTTCAAAATATGGTATCTAATTTCTGTGGGCTTAAAACCACACACATTTCAGCTTCCTTTTATATTAATTTAGCTCTTTGAAATAGTCAAAACATTACCACATTTACTTTGTTATTAGATTTTACAACACTATCTATAAAATAACTTAGACTTACCACAAAGAAGCAACTACTGAAAATATGTTGGGAAAACTACTTGACCCCAAGTTTCCTCGAATCTTCTGATACTTTCTCAGAATCATTCTAAAATGACTTCTGTGAGTTTACATTATTTAATGGGAAAAGAAGAGGCCCAAAATTTTTGCAACAATGACAGTAACATTTTTCTCTCCTTTAAGCAAATGGTGAAATGTGTTAGAATAGTTATGAGGAATGAAAGTGGTAAGGGTGGGGTGGGCGATGAGAAGTGAGAAGAAAATAGTCCAATATTACATAACCCACGATATTTAAAAAGTATTTATTAAATTTCATGGGATGCAATCTACCATATTTCATTTTTAATGTATCCCATATACAGTTTCGTTTCATGTGTTGTTAGAAGGTGAAAAAAATTCTCCTTAATAATTTGCATCCTGTAATTGATTTCTACGTAGTGCAGGGTGAAGCGAGGCCAATAATAAAATGGACGGAAAAAAATGCAGACATTGAATGTGGGGAATCCTACCAGCAGAATATATAGGTCTTCTTAATTATATTGAAATTTAGTCCTGGAGGCATCATCAACTGACCTAGCAAATCAAAACCCTCAGCATTAAGTTCAAGGACAAACAGCAATGAATTGCAGAATGCCAGGCTCCTGGTAATCCAGGCAATGGTCTCCTTAACCCCTCTGCATCTTCTCATTTACTTTGGTTGCTAAATGAGGACACAAACACCTGTTCCAGCAGCAGGTGGCATTTGTTTATTATAGCTTTACCTGCTGGGTTTTAATCAGTCTGCAGCTGCAGGGACCGGCTTAAGTAACAGTTTATAGGACTGGATTTTTACAGAGTGGTATTTTCCATGAGGAAGCAAAGTTTCATTCAACACTTCCATCATACACAAAACACCATATAAGTGGCTTTTATTCTTCCATCTCTCTTCCCCTAACATTTAGGACTACTAATTAGTGAATCATTTCACATGCAGAGTTGGAAAGCTAAGCTTTTATTCTTCTGCCTTCAGGGATGCTCTGTGTTATGTGCTCTCATTACAAAATCCCTGTTTCTTAGGAAGAGAACATCTAAACTCTCTCTACTTGTGCTACTTTTCTTTTGTAAGCCTCAGAAGCATTGTTAAGGCAAACTTCCATCTTAGAAGGGAAGAAAAAAAAATAAAACGAATCAATAAGAAAAAAAAGCACTGCATCTAGATGAGAATGAATCTCTGTACTCAAACTATATAACAACTCTTTAAAAAAACACGCAATAAGAATTTGAAAATTACTTCAATACCACAAGGTAAAAAAGACATTGTAAGAAGTGAACTTCCTCCCTGATGATACTGAGATTTTCTATCAATGTAGAGCTTCCTCTAATTTTTTTAGAAAGCACACATGTTTTTTTCTACATCTTTTGGAAGATAGTTACCATTCAATTAATATTGGCAGAACATTTATGCAATTGGTGACTGAAACAATGAAAATATATTAATGATTATGAATCTTTTCAGGTCAGTAACTCTTTTACTCACAGTTTTATCGTCAGGGCTTAACAGAGATGTTACAAAAAGTAGAACACTTTAAAAACTTTGACAAGTGAGGGAACAAGTGAGCAATGCTGCTCTCAAATTATCCACAAGAGAAATCCCAGACATTACGTGCCTCCTAATGAAAGCAAACCAGCAAACCAAAAAGCAACAATGGCTTCCAGTCTTGCCAAATTAATTGAGCATTGAAAATAGCTGGACAAGACTCTGATCTCCTCCTTCTGCCAATTAAAAAAAAAAAAAATCATCAACCTGCTTGCTCAAACAAAATTTCTAAGAATCCTCTAGCATTTCCTCTTTCCCTTATCCCCTTCATCTTACATCTGATCCATCACCCAGCTCCATCAGGGCAAAGATATGTCTACCTTATACTGAGGGATCCCCAGGCTGTATACAGCCTGTCACAGGCTAGGTTTTGAAGGAAAAAAGTATGACTATATGATGAATGAATACAAATAGATTGGTTATATAGCATAAGTAACAATTTTCTTCCAAAAACAATACACATTTCTAGATTGGCATTGCAGTTTATAGTTAAAAGCCTAGGCATCTATACCTTACTACTTACAAGTTCTTTGATCAAGCTCTTTGTGTAGTTTTTTTTCTCCTTTGCCATAATGATGATACTGAACTCATTGGTAGTTTCTGTTGTCAAGGAGTTAACAGAATCGGTTGACTGGTAGGCATTGGTGACAAACCAGAAAATCACGTTGGAAGAGATGTGGCCATGGAAAATCAATTATAAGAGGATGAGAGGTAGAAGGAGAAAATAAAGTGGAAGTAGATCTGAGTGCACAACTTTCTCCCAAATTATAACAGTAAAATTTTAAACTTGATAGGGGAATACGGTTGATGAATTTTTCTTCAGATAGGGCTTATTTAAGCTGGAATTGAAAAGATAGGGAGAGATACTGAAAAAAATGCAAAATGAAATTTAATATATGAATAGCAATCTTGGGATTAGAGCAAAGATGGGTCAGATTGGAGAAGGAAGATGGTGTCTTGAAAGGATCACTGGAGCCAAAGCCCAGACACTGGATTCTCCTCTTAGCTCCAATGTTGATCAACTTTGTGGGCAAATTCCCATCATTTGTGTGAGCCTCATTTGCTTCCTTCTAACATAAATGTCTTGAACTAAATAATGGTTAATTAAGGTTCTCCCACCAGTAGAAATAACACTTTCCATCAGACATCAGTTGTAGTTTTGAAATAGTAGTTACAAGAAAGGTGATCATAAATAAAAGTAAATGTTGAGAGAGTATAAAAATGATTGGCTTTAGTCAAGATGTTTGTTCAACTTATCGAGATGAAGAGTGCAGGTACGACTTGCATTTTTTTAAAGTCCTGGAAAGTGAACTAAAACATATATACCATTCCCATGGATATTATTGACTGGGAAAAATCTTCAAAGATGGATGTATTAAACAAGTATTGGTCTCAGAGCAAGTTGAATATACTAGTGCTAGAAATATACACATTGCTGTGTTTTCTTTTTCTTTTCCTTTTTTTAACCTTGGAAAGTCACTCGAGTTTTTTCTAATCTCTCTTTTCTCTTTCTCAAGCCAGAAGTCCAGAAACATTTTTCTGTAAAGGGCTAGATAGCAAAGATCTTAAGCTTGTGGGTCATACGTCTCTGTTGCAACAGTACAACTCTAACACTGAAGCATGAAAGCGGCAGAAAGTACATACACGAATGGGCATGTTTGCCTTCCAATCAGACTTAATGTGTATATAGGCTGGAGTCGGCCAATCTTTGATCTATCTTCCTGGATATTGAGACTTCAAAACACCCTATTGAAGTAGTTTTTTAAAAAAATTTTATCTGAGGAAATTGCAATGCAGTGAGTTTAAATAATTTGAGTGAGGCCACATAGCCAAGTGTCAGAGTCAGGATTTGAAAACAAAATATTTAATATTTCCATTATACCATCCTTCCTACCATGGATAAATCCCTCTGGTACTTCTCTTCCAGAATATTCAGAAGAAATTAGTTTGACATTGGGTGGTACATAATTTTCAGATATTCAGTTTTCTACCCAAGATTTTCCTGAAGTATGCCACAGTGATATCGGTGCTGAGTCTTTGAAAGAGGAAACTGGTTTATCTTCCAATCAGGAAGAGGGTTATGCTTAAAAGGATGATAGCGATCAGTCCAGAATCTAACTCCCTAACCATTATTGACCAAAAGAACTCAAAGTCTGAAGCAAGACTGAAGTTTCGGTCAACCTTCAGTTGCTGTTGGTGGGTGAACTTGGAACTCCACAAACAGTTCTGCGTGAGACTTGAGAGGTCTGTTGATTCGGGCTGTTTCTGCTTTCTCTCATTGTTTTTGTCATTATTCATTTCCCACAGGCAGAGTAAAACACGTTTCTTTGTTCTTCCCTCATTGTACAACAGAAGAAAAAAAAAAGAAAAAAAGAAATCATACTATTTTGGACTTTTGTCTTTGGGTTTTATATGTGACAAAGGTATAAAAGGAAAGATTCTTATTGTTCTTTTATTACTTAACAAAACAAAGCATTATAACCCATGTTGTCAAAGATGTGGCCATTTTTAGGGATCTTTCTCTCCTCACTGTTGTGCTTTCTCCTGGGAGAACAAAGTCGTCACACAGTTCACTGCATACTTTTCTTTGTCAAAGCAAAGGAAGATTATTAAGGTCTCATCTGACCAGAGACCCTCTCATTTGAGCCATCTGTCTCTGTGCTTTCTTGAGGGAATACAAAAAAAAGGACATTTTTCCCTTTTTACCCTCATTTAGTGTTTTATGAGATTGTGTGTTAAGCCGTATTTTAAGAATTTGAACAAGCAGAGACCCTGCCACTTTGAACATTTTTTTCTTTTCCTTTGTGCTTGCCATTTCAGTTGGAGAAATCACACGTATTTTTTTCCCTCTAATAATATTAAGGGAAAGGCTATCTTAAGATTGCTGCTCTCAAGGCCAATTTTGTTCTCTCCCATTATTGTTCCTACTTTAAGGATGTGATTTCAGGATTGATGTGCACCAAAGCCTAACCTGCAAGGTGGACATTCATAGAAAATTAAATGACATTCACCTACTCTCAAATGGCCAATTGCACATGGGCAAAGTGAAATATTTTGCTTCTTTGATAATAAATGAAAGGCAAGGAGGGAGTAGGATTTGGAAACAGGGTTTCCTACCAATAAAATAAAAAATTTAGCATTTACATGCAGATAAGATTGTTCAAAGTTGCCCCTTCTAAATATAACTAAGAGAAGTAAAAGGATAAACATTTGGGGTTATTATTTTAATAAGAAGCAAAAATAGACTGACAATCTAAATATCTTTGTAGGACATCTATCATGATTATTTTACGTAATAAAATGATAATGATTCCTAGACTGTGTGAGGTTATTGCTGATAGAAGAGAAACAGGTGTCAGTGATAAAGCTAATTCTATTGCTCCATTCTCAATTTGAAAACTGCACACCACTGGGCTGTTGTTTCACAGCACAGTTATCATACTGCTCATTACAATACACCAAGCATCCAAATCATTTTTAAAGCTGCTTACACTAAGAATAGTTTTATAGTTATTAATCTCATATTGGTATTCATGATAATTGTTTCACTTACATATTCAGTAAAAAATATTATCCATCTAACTATGTCCCAGGCAGTATTGTAGACCCTGAGAAAATAGAGATGTAAAGACAAAGAGGTCTCTTCAATCATGGAGTTTTTACTTTATATAACAGCACGCCACTTTCTAATATCACAAGAGTATACTCGCTGGTGCTTATTTAACTATTTATCAAGGTATGTGCCAAGTGCCATATTATTTGGATGCAAGGCACTGTTTAAAGGAACATAACTTATGGAAAAGTATAAAAAATACAAATAAATGGACATTTGGAATTTAAAACTGCTGTTAACTTTGATAATTTAATATGTAATTATTGAGTAATAATATGTGCTAGTACTCTGTTAGGTTTTTGGGATATGGTATACAACAAAACAGATGATTTCTATTCCAGGGAGATAGATTATAGCACACAATGAGAGTAAGAATAGGTTATGACCAGAACTCAAAGGAATACTCTTTAGAAGTCAATGAAGTCTTCTTGTTAGAAATGATTTTATAGCTGAGAGCTAAAAATAAGAGTAGTCTGTCAAGCAAAAAAGAAAAATTGAAAGTATTTAGCATGTGCAAGGTGATAACACAGGCAGAGGCCTGTAGTAGAGAAGGAGTGTGGCTACCTTCATGAAACCTGCTGAGAATCATTTCTCATAGCTAGGTTAGATTTCAATATGAAGTACGGTCTGGTACAATATGACCACAAGAATAAGCAGAGATCTTCCTACTTTGGGGAGGTCTTTTTCAGCCATATAAAGCTACTTGAACTTTACACCGAGGGCACTAGAAATACGAAGAGAACTAATCAGTCCATGGTATAGAATAGTGGTATCTCTTTGGGTGACTGCCAACTCATATCAGGATATTTCCTTGAGACTTACCAAATATATTGAGTTGGGCCTTCCCCAGCCACTTCTAGGTTCCATTACCCTGCCCTTGGGCCAGAGCTGATGTATGCAGATGTAGACACCTGATTCCAACTAAACCTTTCGAATCTAGTAATGAAATATCATAAAAAACTAGTGTGTCATCAGTCAAGTCATGTTACCAGTATCATGAGAGATACAAGTCCCATAAATCCCTGCTTTTGAGATTTGCTGAAGTAATTCTGATTGTTTTCCTTCCCCGAATTTCAATTTATCTCTTTGTTTAAATGCTATGAGTTACCTTAATGTTTGTGCATTCCAACATTGAATAAATTCATTAGCAGCAGTTTCTATAGTTAACAAGTAATCCTAACTACTAGGCATGATGAAATGTTCCCTCTTTCAAGAATTCTTCCCTGACTTCCCAAGTTTGACTTACATTATTCCTCCTTTGTGGTCACCTTGAACCCTTGTTTGTCCCTACCATAACACTCATCAGTCTTGTAATTATTTTTTTTTAAGATTTATTTATTTACTTGAGAGAGAGAGAGAGAGCAAGTGCAGGGGGAGGAGGGTTGGGAGGGGCAGAGGGAGAAGGAGAGAGGAAATCTCAAGCAGACTCCCTGCTGAGCATGGAGCCTCGACATGGGGCTCAATCCCACAACCCTGAAATCATGACCTGAGCCAAAATCAAGAGTCAGATGCTTAACCAGCTGAGCCACCCATGTGCTCCTGTCTTGTAATTAATTTTAATTCAACTTTCTTATGATTAACCCACATTCTGTCAAAGCCGTGATGTTAACATCCCGGTGTCTAGGTACTGTTTCTTGTGTATCTCTGTATTTCTAGAACTTAGTAAAGAATCTGGCACATAATAGGAGATCATTAAATGTTTGGCAAAAGATTGGATGAATGAAAATGACTATTTGAAAAGGAAGACTCAGTCAACAAACAATGTAGCTCTGATCTATAACAATTTATAAATCCTTATTCTGAGGATCATATTCTTGGGGCAGGAAAGAAACTGAAAACTTTGTTGTGATATATAGGCCCTTGGTTTAATAACAGTATAAGAAGAAATGAAGTAATTAAAATTCATTTAAGGTATACAGTGACTGACAAGTAAGAGAACTTGCTTTCTGCCCATGGCAGTTCAGATCATACACTTATCAAATTCCATGTTATGATCAAGCTTGTCAGGTACTTCTACTAACTGGGAAGCAATTCAAGTTTCATTATTTCAGATCTTTTAACAGTTTATATATTGTATTCTCAATTAATCAAATGAGAACCTGACTTCTGTATCTCTCTGATTAACTCGGTTAGTATAAATTTGTCTCTAGGCCATGGCTCATTGTGTGCTATTAGATACAGAAAAGAAAAACAAAATGAGATCTAAGAACTGAGAATCTTATCTTGGAGAACACATAAGTCACTATGGTTTTCCCACCCCTTGAAGCCCTAGAAAAGGTCTTGTCAAACTGTTCCTAATTATAACCTTTTCACATTGTTGTATGGTATATATTCCCTCAGAATGAATCCCACTCGAAACACTAAGGGTACAGGTTGTGCAGTCCAAGGTAGAAGTGCTAATGGAGGACACAAAGGAAGATTTGCCTTTGGAGTCCAAGCTGCAAATTAGCAAAGCTCATTCTAAATCAGATAACCAATGAGTGGGACCTGAAGGATCCTGGACCAAGCATTTTGAAAGACCTCATTTTTGTGTTATTGTTTCTGGTGATATTTTGCTTTCAGTGCCCACTGGAAACTTAAAGAGGAAGCTGTTTTCACTACTTTTTTTTTTTTTTTTAATTACCAAGAGAGTAGAAGATTTTCATCCAATTTCCACTTTCCTTTGCCACCTGAGCACAGACAGCAGTTAGCATAAGAAAGTGATAATGGAAAGATAATGTCTAACCAGGCCATACTATCTTTCAAAAGAACAAGACATAATATAAAATGCATGTCTTCTCTGATCTTGAGTTTCATTTCCCTGTTTATTTGGCTGAGAATTTAGCAGATATTAATAGCAGCAATAGCAAAAGAGAAAGTAGTGACAAATATAGTTGTAACATTGAAAAAGACCCTATGTCGAACTGCAAATTTTCGTTCTAATACTCAGCTAGTTACTCTCGCTGAGTGATCAGAAGCAATGACCACCTCATTGTGACAGTCAAATGCAGTTCACTGTTTTTGATACTTGATATGATTTAAAGAAAAGGAGTGATTTGAAACTATTATGAAAGCAAAAGTAGGAGACTTCAATTTACTGTTTTAATTCTAGGCAACAGTGGAAATTGATATAAAGAAAGCAGGTCATTCCTACAGCCACTGCGTTGGGGTATGTACTAAATGTACATCATGGCATAGAATCCTCATGAAAGTGCTACAAAGTGGGTGTCATTAGTTCCATTTGACAGATCTAAAAGTGGAGGTCTAGGAAGTTTAATTTACTTGCCTAAGATAACCTAGCTACTAAGTAAAGGAGACAGGGTTCAAAGGTAGATATGGCTGCCCATGCATTATATCACAATTCCCAAGTCAGCTCCAAAAAACAGAAAAGAGAAAAGACTGAGGAACAGAGGTTAATTTTTAAAACATCTCATGTACAAAAAAAACTGTACTAGGATAATTACTTATGCTAAGGTTTCTTGTTAGGTATTAAGCAGTGAAAGCATTCTTAAACCAAGTAAGTTTAGGAAGTTCTGAATTAAAGAAAGAAATCATGTTATTTGCTATAAGACTTCCTGTAGCTTTTCATATGAATTACACACTTGTGAGACTGTATGGAGGATGCAATATTTTTCAACATATATGACTATAAAACATTTTTTTTTTTGAGAAGCATCTCATGAGATTAGGTCTCTGTGGAATATACGCTGTAAGATACAGGAAGGGGGAAAATTATCAAAGATTCTTTAGTATTTTTACTGAAAGGAGGCATTTATTCCAGAAATCAAGAGGAAATATAGTTGCTAGGGATTGGTTCTGAGGGCAATTAGAGATTAGAATACATATTAAATAATCTGTATTATTAATAGACATCTTCTAATTTACTCCTTTTTCTAAATACTGAAATAGAAAGAGGCATGAGTCAGATCCCGTCTTTAGGGACATCATAATCAAACTTAATGGTTTGCAATCAAAAGAGTCATGGTGTAACGGAGGCACCCAAGAAGTTCTTGCAAGTTCTACATTCTGTGATGTATGAAGTGCCAAATTCTTTATGTATGTGAACTCATTTCATTCTATAGAAACTTCATGAGGTAGGCACTCACATTGTCTCTTTTTTGCAGATAAGGTAACTGAGTAGAAATGAGATTAATTTGTCCAACATTCTACAACTCTAATGTGCTGACTCTGGAATTCAAACTCAGATCTATAACCTTGATAGGCCGGAAGATTGCAAACTCTTATTTGCATGGGAATTCCTGGTAGTTAGTGAAACATGAAGATAATTGGTGGCAATTGAAATATTCTGACTCAGTATATATATATGGAGATGTTTAGGGAAAGATATTTTTGCAAATCACCCATGGAGATTTTTAAAAATTTTATTCATTTGTCAGAGAGAGAGCGTGCGTGCAAACAGGGGAAGTGGCAAGCAGAGGGAGAAGCAGGCTCTCTGCTGAGCAAGGAGCCCAATGTAGGACTTGATCCTAGAACCCTGGGATCATGACCTGAGCCGAAGGCAGATGCTTAACTGATTGAGTCACCAGGTGTTCCCACACAATATTTTAATACTGATGACTTATAGACAGCAGGTTGAGAAATAGCATACTTGTCTATACTGTGTAGCCCTAAGTAAAAATCATAATTTAATTCTGTAACCTATAATTAAACTTCTATAACTTTTCATGAGTAGCTACTTAAACTTTACATAGGTAGTCCTCTGTTTCAAATATAACATTGTTTTTACTTTCTGGTTTGCTAGTGAATGTTAACCCATTTCCTGGACGTAGGTAGTCTTGCTAAGCTCTGTTCTAGCTATTGAAAATAATAGAGTAAAATATAGAATATGAATAGAAGGACAAAAATCTACCATTTCAAATGAAATTTCTCAAAATGAAATTCTTCTACTGGTTGCTCAGTAGAGACAATTGAAATACATATAATTGACCTGTGTATTCTTTGCAAAGGCAAAGATGAGAAAATATACTCAAGAAATCCTCCAGCTACCCTAATATTGTTATTAATGGCAGGGATCTGTTCAAAGTCCTTTAATGTAGTGAATTATCAGTAAAAAGCCCTGAAATATGACTTACATAATTAAAAAAACACTAACAAGCAGCATGACCTCGAGCACGTCACCCACCCTGTGGGGTTCCCTTTTCTAATCATTCAAATAAAAAGCTAATAATTATAAAATGATATCCCACCAAACATTTACTGTGGACACAGTTCTGTATTAAGTACTTTATTTATATACAATCTAATGTTTATTCCTCATTACAAAATAAGTGATGTAGTTAGTTTCTTCGTTTTGTAGTAGATATAACACTGACACAGAAGGATAAATGGCTTGGTGAGGTGACTTGGACAATAAATGGCTAAACTGGGTTTTGAACTCTGGCATTTCAGCTTCAAAACCTGTTTTCTGGAAACTGTGTTGCAAGCTTTACTTATAGAAACTAATGTTCCTTGAACTGTATAATTCTTTGATTTTAAAGGTGTTAAAATAAAATAGTACCTTAATGCTGTAGAAGAGTTCATAAAACAAACTTTTGATCATTGACTCACATATTTGTAGGACATTTTAATTTGAGAAAATCTGGCTCAGTGTTGCATAGAAAACCAGGAAGCAGTCTTGCTTTGTATTTCACACATTTTGACAATTATAATTCATAGCAATAATAATGAGAATAATGGTGTTCTTCAGCTTGATTTGTTAACTACCTATTTCCTGCCTGTAACCTCACCAAAGAGAAATATAGAAAGTCCTCAAGAAGGGCTTTGTTGTTATAATATTAGACTTTTAAATTTCTCTTTGACCTCTTTGAATCAGGTTTCTTATCTGGGAATCTGACCAAAACTGTTCATATCAGTAGTTTTGATCTGCTCAAGTATAGGAAAAGAGCCAAATTTTCAAGTTCATTATTTTAGCTCTTTTAAGGTGTATCTGATATCAAGGCAGAGGGGATTATATTCCCAGAGGATAGAACATTCTCCATGACATTCTTTTAGTAAATACTCGGGGGTGTTCAGTGTCCTGAGCCATCTATATTCATTCCCAGCTTATCACTGAATTAAGGAACTTAAGGAACTTTAGAACTTTAGAACTTTAGAACTTTAGAACTTAGAGAGTCCAGTATTCTTATCTTATAAATAACAGCGTAAGAAAAGGAGAAAGGAATTTGGGAGGGAAAGACAGAAAAAGGCAAAAAGAAGGAAGGGAAGAAAGATGGGAGAAAATAATAATAATGAAAAAAAAAGAAAATAATAAATAATAAGATTGACATAATTATTTCCCAAATTCTATATTAGATTTGTCATATATGGATCACAGTTAACTAGTTCATTTTTAACACCTAATAATTCATAAATTAAAAAGTAAGATTTCAAATACCATAAGGAAGTTGTCATAGGTGTGTTTTATGGGACAGTGTTAGCTCGAAGTCTGAAAGGGTTTTATATCATGCTGCTCTTCATGATGTTCAGCAGTGTTAGTTTTCTTCAAGGTCAAAAATTAGTGAAAGATCAAAAATTTAAATTAGTTTTTTTCTGTTTTCTTCCCTAAGGTGCTTTCTATTTTGCCTTACCGTCTCTTTCCTATGACATGTATTCCTATGACACACTGCATGGCACAGAGATGGGCATGATGTCAAAGTCTTTGGATTATATGTCAATCAAGGCAAGAACACTATGGGAGGGCAGTAGTTTCTTTGAAGCCAAATCCATTCCAAATGTAAGGAAAGAAAAATGGAGACATGAGCAGTTGTCAGTTTGATAGACCCCACTAGATTGAATAATGTGGCTATTGAGGTGAAAATTATTATATTCAGGTGTATGTTAGGGTTAAAAGTGATTCAATTTACTTTACTTCAGAGAATTCATACTAAGAACTTTCATTTGTGTGATGTTTAAAGTTAACTGCTTTACAAACAGCAACAATGCTCACAATAACTCTGTGAATCAGATTATTACAATCCTTAGGGAAAAGGGAATATGAAGCACTGAGAATTAGAAAGACTTCTTGGCAGACTTAATAAATGGCAGACTTGGGCTTGAAGCCAAACACTCTCAATCTAGTATATTTACTATACGTAGCAAACCTGAACTAATTGACATTTGTAGAACCTTCCACCCCCGAGGAGAAAATTCATTTCAGGTGCACTTGAGTTCTTCATCAAAATATGAAGAGTCCTTCATCAAATTTGATTTCAGAAAATTGAAGCTTTACCTTAAAATCTCATTAACTACTTTTTTCTATTAACATTTAACTACTAATAATTATCTCTATGTAAATAATAACTATTTATGTTTCAGTATGGGTGCTTCCTCACACATTCGCCAGTTTTGTTTTTAGCATTAAATATATCACATCAGTATTTTCAGGGATCAATATCTTTGAGATTCAGTGCTGTCAAGTGATGATACTGAAAACATATCACCCACCAATGTGACTATATAATGCTCCATAAGCAAGTGTATTATTAAAAGCAAGATTTCAAAAAAAGAGCAGTAAATGAGTAATTAGAAAAACAGATTCAAGACTCAGAAATAGTAATTTTCTAGATTTCACACACCTTGAATTTTTTTTTTTAATAGAATCAACTTGTTTGCAGTACTGCTAAGATTAAGGATTGTATCAGAGGGTCATGATATACAAGGTAATTCAATACATTTGATGCAAATTGCATGCATTTGATGTACTAGAAATGGATGATTTAGCAATATTTTCTATGAGTGAGAGTGCTAGTTATGCAAAATTTAAGTAGAAGTTTGAATTGGAGATTATCGAAGTGATATAGCCACTAACTAACCGGGTGAACTCCGGTAATCTGTTTAATCTCTCTGAGTTTAAATTCCATCATCTCTGAATAGAAATAGTAACATATAACTAATTCCATAGGTTAAATGCAATATAAGGTTTTTAAGTTCTCAGCTTGGTAATTTTACATAGAAAGTGGTCAAAAGTACTAGAAAAAAAATGAAACAAATAGATTTACCTACCTCTGGGAGTCTATCCTTTCATTTAAATTTCAAGAAAATATTTGTCAAGCAGCCACTACATGAGAAGTGTGATTTTATAAAAGTAAATATAAAGATTTAAAATATATGAGAAAAATCCACAAGCAGCCTCCAGAAACCAACATTTTGGTGGATGATAGAACATTTATTAGAGATTCTAACATCCCACTTTCTCCCCTAATCCCATAGTTGGCTTTTTTTGTTGTTCTGTAGCTGGTTATTCAGTTAGGTGTCAATATCGAGTATGTGCTAATGTACAGAGTACACTTTAACTGTAGGCAAAGGCAGCCATAGACAACACCATTGTGCACACTTTGTTTGCTTACTATACTTGTGTCCCATAATGCATGTCCTCTTTTTTTGGTACCATCCAAAGGTGGGGAGAACCGGAGGCCTAATTGGCTTACATAACCTGTAATAATTCACTTTAGGTAAAAATGCTGACATAGTCGTATGGAAAACCTCTCGATCACCCACTCCTCAGCCTGGTGAAATAGTGTCATCTTTCAAATCAGAGTCTCTCCAGAACCCCATCCTCAAAGAATTTGCTAGTCTTTCCTTAGTACTCCCAATGCATGTGATATATAATTTGAATACAGCATCTATCATATTCATTTTATTTACCTATGTATAGTAAAAACAGATTGCCTTTGGCTGAGTTATCCAGCAGCAGACTATAAGATTAGAATTCAAATTAATTTGAAATGATTACTAAGAAATGTTACCCTGAGAAATGTTACCCTTGTTTTCTAGATAAGGAAAAGAAGAACAGGAGGAAGATAAACTAAGATGTAATTTCAGGTAAAGTTCAAAGGATTAAAGCTTAAAATATTTGTTCAGTAGGAAAGAATGGTCCAGTGAAGTAGATGGGGCTTCATGCTTGCCCACAGCATCCAAAGATTATCTTCTCCATTCCTGTGTTCCTGCTCTGACTTCATCCCCAGTTGTAAGCTTCTCATCCAGACCCATGGAAAAGAGATTGTTGTGAGTGCAAACTCCTCTTGTTTCTGAGTCCCACAACTATTCCATACAGATACACTATATCCACACTTTAAGAATTCACAACAATTTTAATTGATATTTTTAAATATAGTTGTAAGATGGCCATCTCTTTTTCCTATAAAACAAACTATCAAATGCAAATCCTATAAATAAAAAATGCAACATCAGAGATGAAGATTACACTGATGGGCTCTACAATAGCCCAGCCACAAATGAATAAAGGATCAGTAAATAGAAGATAATTCAATACAAATCATCCAAACTGCTACCTAAAGAAAGGAAACAAGTAGAACAAATAAAAAGCAAACAAACAAAAAGAATCTGAGAGTTTGGGAGAACATTAAAGAATTTAACGTATATGTAATTTAAGTCTGAAAGAGAAGGAGAGAACAAGACAAAGAATGATTTCATGAGATGGTGGACAAGCATTTTTCCAAAAGTTAATGAAGTACTACCAACCACAGATCCCAAAATCTCCAAGTATCCTGAGCAAGTTAAATAACAAATTAAAACAAAGAAATAAAATATCTAGACACATCATAGTCCAACTGCTGAGAACTGAAAAAACATGTTAAAAAATAGAGTGACATTTTCAAATACTGAAAAGAAAGAAAGAAAAAAGAAATAACTTTTCCCTCCAGAATTCTATATACAGTGAAAACCCTTTTCAAAAATAAAAGCAATTACTTTTTTGAAAAAAAATAAAGCTGAGCTAGTTTATTGAAAGCATAATAGCCAAAACGAACAAATAAACAAACAAAAACAAAACACAAGCTGAAGGAAAGTTCTTATGTCTACCAGACTTAAATTTAGATTAACAAAACAAAAAAGATAAAGAACAGTAAAAATTGTAAAATCGGGGTAAATATAAAATATTTTTCTTTTATAACCTATTGCTATTATTTTTCATTTTTCCTCCTTTTTTAAATTTTTTCCCCTTTTCAATAAATTTGTTTACTCTCAAATTTAGTACAGATATTCAAGTTAAAAGTCATTTCTTCAGAAGCTTGATGGTTTTTATCCACAGCCATATGAAATAAAATTAAGTGAGGAAACAGAAAATTTACCTGTTACATACTTAAGAAAAACTGAAGATGTAGTAGAACAAAACAAAGATATGATCTAAGAATGAAGAAAATACTGTACTTCAAGAAAGAGTAGAACTAGTGCAAGAACAGAAGAAAATAAATCCTATATTTGCTGACATTTGCTTCAGTGAATGAAATCAGTATATACTAGTTTATTTAATGAAGAGTAGAATTAGATACCCAGGCATTTGAAAAACAAAAAAGAATGGTGTACAAGGAAGATACTAACTATATCCGAAGCAAACTAAAATGGTATATAATCTAATACTTCAGAGTTAAAAAGTGTACATACTATTAGTTCTGACAATATAACAAATAAAAATGATGACAGAAGATACAAGGAGTGAGCAACATGAAGAGGTGGAAAAAAGTGAAAGAACACTACTTTTTTTTCCTTTGTATCATTTGGAGTTAGAATATACTGCCTAAAGTTGAAACATCAAAAAATAAAATTTAATTAAAAGTAAGACAAAAACAAATAACAGAAATAAAAATAGAAGGTATGTTAACATTTTGATAAATATGCAACACGAGGTTGAAAGAGAGAAATGTCAGAGAACATATAGAGTAAAAGGTACTTAATAAACTTACCTAATTCTAGTATATAGATTTCACGTGAATTCTGATTTAAGTATCTAAACTGTTAAAAATACGATAATCTGTAAAACAAGTAAACTCACGTTATCTTTAATGATATTAATGGATTGCAGTTTTTTAATTTGATAATGATGTTGTGATCACATCCAAAACAAAAGAATGCTTATCTTTTACATTTATCAACTAAAATATTTAGAGACAAAATAATGTATCTGTACTTCACTCCAAAATAATCAGAGGTGGGTAAGAATTGGTGGAGGGTATGAATGAAACAAAACTGGATATGGGCTGGTAATTGTTGAATCTAAGATACAAAGATATGACACTATTCTTTAAACTCTTTTATATATTTGAGATTTTCTATAATAAAGGGCAAAGACATTGGAAAATAGAGGGAAAGCTAGAGTAAGTGAAATAAATGCTTCCTTTTTCATGGTAGACACTGATTAAAGTCCATAAATCAAGATATATATATATATATATATATATATATATATAGAGAGAGAGAGAGAGAGAGAGAGAGAGAGAGAGAGAACTGTATATTATATTATACACTTCTCTGTTTTGCTTGGATTCTCCTCCCATTTGCATATATTACAATTTAACTTAAAAACAGTTGAATATCTTTCTAAGGCAAAACAGGTGTTAAACTTGTAAACAAGCTCCATTTTGAAAATGTGGCAACATAATGCCCCCTTTCCTATCTATTTTTTGAGATAAGTATCCATGTAAAAACAAAGCATTGACAATTTAAAAACTACTCTGAATCTCCACATCTCCCAGTACTTTGAGATTCTGTTAACCCTTCCCCTGGGAGGAACCTCTTCAACATCCACTTTTGAATATCATGAAAGCAAACCATAATGTAGCTCCATGACACTATTTTCTTTCTTTCTTTTTATTATGTTATGTTAGTCACCATGTAGTACATCATTAGTTTTTGATGTAGTGTTCAATGATTCATTATTTGCATATAACATATGCCCTCCTTAAAACCCATGCCCCACCTCTTTTCCCTCTGAAACCCTCTGATTGTTTCCAGGAGTCCACAGTCTCTCATGGTTCATCTCTCCTTCTGATTTCCACCCCCTTCAGTTTTCCCTTCCTTCCCTTTATGTCCTCCATGATTCCCTATGTTCTACATATGAATGAAACCATTTGATAATTGTCTTTCTCTGCTTGATTCATTTCACTTAGCATAATCCCCTCCAGTTCCACCATGTTGATGCAAATGGTGGGTATTCATCCCTTCTGATGGGTGAGTAATATTTCATTGTATATGTGAACCACATCTTCTTTATCCATACATCTGTCGAAGGGCATCTCAGCTCCTTCCACAGTTGGGCTATTGTGGACATTGCTGTTATGAACTCTGCCCAAGCATGATGCTATTTTCAAAATGAGACCATAGCCTCTAAAAACTTCAGAAGAATATGGAGGGGTAAGGACTTTTGGGAGGAAAACTGGTAAGAAACTATTAAACTACAAATAGGTTGTATATGCACATGTAAAGAAAGAAATCTATGGACTAAAAAAGTCCCCATCACATTTGGTCATGAAATTTTAAAATAGTGTGTCTTCAGTATTAAATTATCATCACGTATAATCACTGATTAAAAAAAACAAACAAACAAACTTAAGATGTTCGAAGTATCTACTCTTTAACTCATTGGGAATGCTTTTTTTTTTTTTTGGTAATATAAAATCATTCTTATCTGATTTATATTATCAGTATTATACTCCATCGGCCAGGGCATATAAACCAAACAATTGATATAAACTTGATCCATTATTACTCTGAGTAGAATTATTTATGGAAAAAAATACAATCAAGCAAAAGCCCTTTCCAACTAAAATTCGACCAAATATAATGCATAGAAGGATGGAGCAAACTGGGAAGGACCACCCTGACTGGTCAGAGGTTCTATTTTTTTTTAATTAACATATAATGTATTATTTGCCCCAGAGTACATGTCTGTGAATCATCAGGCTTACACCTAACACCAGTCAGAGGTTCTATTTTTGAGTGGATAATTACATCATATCAACACACATGAATTTTTGTAATGTAAAGTTTATTCGTTGCTGTCCTGAGTAAATCTCTCCTAGTCAAGCAGAACCTACTAAGAGGTTAGCTAAACTCTGCTTTGGTTAGCATTAACAATGTCCTCCATAAAGCAACTACTACATAATTCCAGTTCCTCATTTTGTATCCAAGATAATTGATCACTCTTTCTGCAAGCATATCCTCTACCTTAGCATAGAACACTCCTTTAAAGTCAACCTATAAAAAAATAAATAAATATAAATAAATAAATAAATAAAGTTAACCTATAACATTCCCCTGGAGTTTCTCATCTCTCACTAGCTAACCCTTTATACAATCCACTACTGAAGTGAAATTTTTAATGGACATTTAAATCATGATGCTATCCTTAAGAAAGCTCACCAGGGGTGCCTGGGTGGTTCAGTCGGTTAAGCGTCCAACTCTTGATTTCACCTCAAGTCATGATTGCAGGGTTGTGAGATGGGGCTCTGCCCTGGGAAATGGAGCCTGTTTAAGATTCTCTCTCTCTCCGCCCCCCTTCAAACCCACTCCCATCACTCCTGCTCACAGGGCCTCAAGCAATCTCTCTTTCAAAAACAAAACAAAACAAAACAAAAACAAAAAACACCTCACCAATTTCCATGACTTTAATCAACACCAACGTACCAACAACTCCAAAATACACATTTTTAACTTAGACATCTCATTTGAGTGCCAGACATATATTTTCAAAAGCTTGCTTAGCAAATCTCTTTTGAATATTTTTTAAGTATCTCAAACTTTGCATATTCAAAATAGAAGTCATGATTTTCCCCTAAATATAGTTCTTGCTCAGGATTTTCATCTTAGGAGATGGTATTACCATTCGACCAATTACTGAAAACAAAACCTAGGGTATCCCTTCCTCCCTATCTCCATTACTATCATCCCAATGAAAAGCATTTTTCACCAATTAATTGATTTCCCATTTCCCTCTTGTCCAGAATAAATCCATTCTTTCACACAGCAGCCTATATCCTGTTTTTAAAATGCAAGTCAGAGCATGTAACTCCCTTGCTTAGTTTTCCAGTTGTTTTCTGCAGTATGTGGAATAAAATCCAAAATCCGTGTTGTAGCATAAGAAGTCTTGTTGATCTATCTTCAGCCTGTCTTCAAATCTTGTGGAACTCCACATTTTTCTCACTAAATTGCAATCAGTATTTTTTACCAGTTATAACTGAGGGGTAGGCAGGGGACAGGGTACTTGTTTTTCTATTCTCAGGACCTTGATGTTTCTATTTCTCTAGCATGAATGAGGAAAACATTCACCATTATGAAGACCTTTTCTGATCACTCTATCTAAAGTAGACTTACCTGTTATATCCTTTCATGTCAACGTTTGTTATTTCATTGATAATACAAATCAAAATTTGTCAATATTTCACATGCTTGATGTTCATTTTGGATATTTCATATTTGCCCTGCCTAGAAAGTAAACTCTCTGAGCCACTGACTCTGATCTCTATTTTATTCAGAATATCCACCATGATGCTTTGTACATAGTACAGAGTAGGCACTCAAGGAAATGTTTATGGAATACATAAACAAATGAATATCCAAGTGACTCCTTGTGGGGAAACTACGTTTCCTCCAGAAAGAGAGCAAAAGAGCAGGCACGAATGACTTTATAAGGTTCTGACCATTCATGAGCTTCATAGAAGAGCATGATACAGCTTGTGCTAAAAAAAAAGAATAAAATATTTTGTTGATATCAGTTAACGGGAAAAATGACAAATAACTTGTTTACACTGGCTTCTTTATAATGGAAATTTCACACATGGGTGGTTATTCCTGAAAGAAAAAGAGAAAAGGGAGAAACAAAAGAAAATAGTAGAGATCTGAGGTACTAAGAAACTATTGCTGTGCTTATGTATGTTGTTGAATTAATCTATTCAGTTATATATTCATTTTCTAATTAACTGATATGAACAGCTCAAGTACTGCCTAGTAGTTTATTGCTGCAGGTCAAAATGTCTCAGTGGATATGCAATTCTAAAAATGGCTCTGCAATTATAGTAGTTTTATTTATCCACAGGCACTTAAAAGCATCAAGAAGCTTCTAATTGCTAACAGGGAAAGATCTCGCCTTTCCCAGACTGTCCTCCTCCCTGACATATATGCAGAACAGATGTTGTCATTTCTGACAAGAAGAATGAGGCCGACCACAAATACTATGTGACAGAAGTAATTAGTTTGTACATGTGAGAACCTATCAATCCATTGTAGCAGAGTTCTCTAAGGAAGATTTTTCACGCAATTGCCATCTTCCACTCAGGTCTCTTGATAACTGGTAAATGTGAAATGCAGTGCCTGTACTTTATAGAATGTGGTTCCCTATCACATATGGTCTGTGATGTCCTAAAATTAGAATGACTGGTACAGGCAACAGTGACCTGACAGATAGCAAATCTCACTTCCAGACAATTACTGTTAAAGACATAACCTATTTAAACGAAGTAACAGGGGATTGCATATCACATAAGGAAGTAAGGGCATAGATTAGGGTAGCATTTTAAAATTCTATTGCAAATAGGTAATTAGCAGCTAAATATAGAAAATAAGCTTGCTCCAACTGTCTCCAGTTAAGAGGGAAGGTTATTATTGGAATCCAGATGGATCCAATATTTGACTATGTAAAGCCAGGTAAGTAAAGCAGAGGTTGTGGAATTCAGATGAAAAAATCAGGAAGAAAAAATTTACTCATTTGTTTCCTTGAATGCTATAAAAAGTTCCATTGATACAAATTTCATTATGTAGCCCAGTTCTGTATAACGAAGTCATTTCATGTTTTAACGGATGGCTTACAGTAATAAGACTGAAAATCTGATTAAAACACATTCCCTTATTAGAAATTCTTTGTGAAAAATATTTATTTTTCTATGTGCTCCTTACAATGATAGTACCTGAGTTGTGATGACAGAGATAAAAAAGAAATTTGTCTTACATTGACTAATGTACAGTGTCTTTGTTTTGCCATTAACATCATTTTTTCATTAACACCTTTCATTTTCTTTCTTTAAGAATCTTGATATGAAACACTCCACCAAAACTACAAAACAATTCTGTTTACTTATATAACATCAGAAACAAAACACAAATGTAACATAACTTCTCTGTTAGCATATGGTAATTAAAAAAATCTATTATTTTTTTTTTTTACTTGTTTGCTTATGTTTTAAGAACTCTGTTAAGGAGGGTGCCTGGGTGGCTCAGTCGGTTAAGCATCTGCCTTCTGCTCGGGTCATAATCCCAGGGTCCTGGGATTGAGCCTTGCCTGCATTGGGTTCTCTGCTCGGCAGGTAGTCTGCTGCTCCTCTCCCTCTGCCAATCCCCCCACTTGTGCTCTCTGGCTCTGTCTCTCTGTGAAATAAATAAATAAAATATTTTAAATAAAGAACTCTGTTAGGAATTCCTCTATTCTTATAGGAACATAAACACGTTCATAGATTAGTTGTAATCTTTTGTTAAATATCAGATATATACAAATAATACTTCTATCATATGTGTTCAACTTAAAGTCTAAAATCAATAACTTTATTCTCCTCCAGAATATTGTAATGACCTAAGAACAGTTTATGCCATTCCATTGCCTCCCTCTTCCTTTCAATTCTTGTTTAGATTTTAGTAACTTATTTTAACCCCTTGTGTGGGTTGATTATGTCATCCAAAAGCAGCTGTTCAAATTCTTTTTTTTATTTTGTTCAATTAGCCAACATATAGTACATCATTAGTTTCTGATGTAGTGTTCAGCAATTCATTTGTTGCATGTAACACCCAGTGCTCATCACCATACGAGCGCCCTCCTTAATACTCATCACCCAGTTACCCCATCCTCTCACCCTCTCCCTCTGTAATCCTCAAATTGTTTCCTGGAGTCCAGAGTCTCTCATGGTTTGTCTCCCTCTCTGATTTCTTCCCATTCAGTTTTCCCTCTCTACGCTGTTCAAATTCTAACCCCCACTACCTGGAAATGTTCCCTTACTTAGAAATCGCGTGTTTGCTGATGTAATTAAGTGACAGTGAGGTCCCACCGGAGTACGAGTGGGACTTGCATCCAAAATGAGCGCTATCTTTGTAAGAAGGGACGAGATGAACAGACACACAGTGAGAAAGCTACGCAAGCAGAGATTAGATGATGTGTCTACCAGCCAAGGAATGCCAAGGATTACCAGCAGCTTATAACGAGCTAAGAGAAAGGCATGGAGCAGATATTCCTCAGAGCCTTCAGAAAAAAGCATGCCCCTGCCGACAACTTGATATGAAACTGGCAAGCCCTAGAAGTGTGAAAGAATAAACTCCTGTTGTCTAAAGCCACCCAGTTTGTGGTACTTTGTTACAGAAGCCCAAGGAAACTAATATACTCCTCAAATGTGAAAATATTGTTACCTTATTTAGGAAGTATTTATTTATGTATCCTCATATAGTTACCAGTATCCTGGATCATGATCTCTTCTTTCATGTCAAACAATTTTCTGTCAGGGATTCTTATCCTCTATCCATAGCATAATCTAGAAAATATTTTTAATGAGGGTTTGGGGCAAAAAACAAACAAACAAACAACCAAACAAACTAAATTAAAACAATAGCAATAACAACAAAACGCTTAGTTTATATCCATCCAAGCGTGTCTTTATTTTGCCTTCGCTCTTGGAAGACGGTCACTGGGCACATACTGTTAGGCTCACCATTACGTTCTCAGCACGGCACAGAAAATGATGTTTTCCTCTGACTCTCATTTTAGCTTTAGGGAAGTCAGTTCCCAGTTTTGTCATGGTTCCCTTGTAGGCAATTTTTCTATCTCACTGTATAATTTTAAGATATTCTCTTGGCTGTTTGTTTTGTGCAGATTCACTAGGACATGTCTAAGCTCAGATTTCTTTTATACTGTTAAGAATTGATTAGATTTCCAGAATTTGAGGATTACTCTAAGTCTGGAACCTGCTCAGCCATTATCTCTGAAGACTGTCAATTCTCTCTTATGATTTTTTAGAAACCAACTTAGATGTATATTGTATCCACTCGATCATTCACATTGCTTATCCTCTCGTTAATATATCAAACCTTTTCTTTCTCCCTTCTGTGATTTTTTTTGTAAAATGTCTCCATCTATATAATCCACTTTATATTTCAATTGGTCTTTTTTCATATATTATTAGATATTTGTACCAACTCTTGTTAAGTATATTTTAATTATTTTATTTATCTAAGACAACATATACTTAAAATTTTATTTTATCTTATAACTCCAATATCGTACATCTTGGGAATTGAACTTTTCTGTCTCTTGGTTTTGTAAGCTCTGCTCTTGATGATTCTTTTATTGTTGTTCGTGTGATTTTTTTTTTATCTGTGATTTTATTTCTCTTGAAAAATTATCTATAGGATTTTTATAAGGTCTGGCTGAAAGCAGCATTCCCCTAGAGAGTACTTGCATTTGCTTCTGCCTGGTGCCTGAAGGTACTTACATGGGATCACTTAAAAATAAATTTTCAACTTGAAAGTTTTAGCTCACTAGCTGCAAATCCAGATGAGGGCCAGTTTGTAAGTATGAATCCTCAAGAGAGATTTCTTTTTCTTTCCATCCATTGTCAAGATCCCAACAGACATGTTTCTTTGTTATTTTTTTTTTTTCCTATAATGGATTTATTTCTCTCTTAGTTTGTACCACTAGTGAAAGTGAGCCTGAGCATAACAGGCTTTGGAAACTGTTTTATTATTATTACTAGATTTGAATATACTTATGCCCTTTGGTCTAGCAATTTCTCTTCTCTGTATATATTCAGTGGAAATGTGTGCACAGGTGCAACAACAAAAAAAAGTACAAAAATGATGGATGCATTAGCTTTACAGCAAAACCCAAATGCAACCTAAATGCCCATCAATAATAGAATAAATGAATAAATTGAGGTATAGTCAGCATATAGACTATTGCACAGAAAATGAATGGAATAAACACTACCGCTGCAGGCAGAAACATAACATAGAACAAAATAAGCCAGACACAAGAATATTTGCTATGTGATTCTATTCATATAAAGTTTTACAGAGGCAAAACTCATCTAAAGTGTTGAATCTCAAGAGAGTATGAGCCACTCTAGAAGAAAGACAGGAAGTGTGTATGAGGGTAGTCTTTGGCAATAGGTGCAGGCTACAAAGTGTGTTCATTTGGTTTTTATTCTTTGAATACTACCCCCAGTTTGCAGATGTCAGATCTTGGAACTTCTCAGCCTCCATAATCATGTGAGCAATTGTCCTATCTATCTATCACCTATCATCTATTCTCCTCCTACTATCTCTCTATCATCTATCAATCATCTATCATCATTCTCCTCCTACTATCTCTCTATCATCTATCAATCATCTATCATCATTCTCCTCCTACTATCTCTCTATCATCTATCTTTCTATCATCTATCTATCAATCTTCTATCTGTCTGTCTATCTATCCATATATCTGTTCTCCTACTAGTTTTCCTTCCCTGGAGAATCCTGACAGATACAAAATACACCTTCACATTTCTGCACTTTCTACCTGTAAAGTGCTTAACTAAAACAAAACAAAAAAGAAGAATGCATTGAATTATATCACCAACTTTCTTCAACCTCCTCATTGACTCATTGTGTGTTTAGGACATAATGTACAATCCTTGTCACAGTGTATTTGACCACACGAAGTCTGTTTCTCACCTTCCTCTTCAATCTAATGTAGAATTATTATCTCTCATTTAAATCAACTACACTGATCTTTTGTTTTCTCCAAACACGAAAGTATTTCTCAACTTATGGCATTTGCATGTGCTATTCCTTCTTTCTGGCATACTTATATTTGATTTCTACTTAACCTTTAACTCTTTGAAAAATGTCACTATAGGATACTCTAATGGACCTCCAATCTAGATTATAGTCCACTTCATCCTCAATTCTTCTTTTATAGATTCTAATGTTTATCTTTATAGCTTTTACTATACTGTATAATTTGTATAGTTACTTAAAAGTTGTCTGTCTTCCTCTGCTCTACTATAAGCTTCATAATGGGAGAGTCCACTTTTATTTTATTCTTCACTGTATACCCTGCTATGATTCTAGCCCACACCTGGTTCAGAGTGGATACAAAGTTTGGGAATGAATGAAATCCTTGATCCATCTTTACTGTAACAGAAACAGGAGTAAAGAGGAAACAGAAATTAATCTTCCACCACCCACCACTTTATCAATATTGTTTTAAGGAACTATGAAGGCCATTGCTAGTGATCACTAGTTCTTACATCCGGTATCTATATGTAATATTCTTCAAGGCCAGAACTACAATAGCCTCAGAAATTAATCCTGTACAATGCTGTATCAATTATCTATTGCTTAGTAACTAGCCATTCCAAAATATAGTCTGTTAAATAATAACCATTTATTTTGTTCATGATATTGTTGATCAATAATTTAGTCTGAGCTCACTTAGATGGTCCTTTTGGTGTCAATGGGTTCTGTGATGTATTTGTTGAAAACTGTGAGTTTGCAGTCTGCTTCTAGGAGTAAGTTGCCTGTGAGCTGGAGTATTCTTACACATTGTCTCTCAAACTCCAGCAGGCTAGTCTAGACTTCTTGTGATGGAGATACAGGGGAGAGAGAGAGAGAGATTGGAGAAAAGAGGAAGGAAATGGAAAAGTTGTTTCCAAGGCTCCTAAGGACAAGGCTCAGAACCACACAACATTCGCTGAATTCCATTGTGAGAAAAAAAAAATCACAACACAAGTCTTGCACAGATTTAAAAAATAGAAAAATAAATTTCACCTATTGAAAGAAGAAGCTACAAAATCATGTGGTATGGGTATAGGAAACCATTAATTAGAGCTGTCACTATAATCAATCTGCCACATATATCAATCAACTGACAAGTATTTACTTAATATATATATTATAAGCTTTGTGTACTGTTGAGGAAGAAAAATTGTTCCTCTGCTCTTCAAGTTTCTAATATCTGATCTCAGAGTTAAATTGACATGAGACAGGTTAACATGAAAAAAATACAAAGTTTTATTGTGGGCACGTGGGAGTTCAATAATTAAATTGAGGCCTAAAGAAATGAATAAGGCAGGTGTTTTTTATACTTTTTAGACCTTTTAGAAAGAATAAATCTATGAGAAGTTGACAGGACAAAGAAAACTTATATTTTGGACCTTCAATTAGTAAGGAATTCTACACAGACTTTGGACTGGGGTAGTAAATTAATAAAAAGTGATAAGGTTTGTTTAGGTAGTCTTCTCAGCTCTAACTTCCCTCTCTCTGGTGATAAGAATGTTTCTTTACCTCCTGGTACAGGAATGGTACCTCTCACATGGGAATTTTATTTTACTTTCTGGAGAGAAAAGGGGTGTGAGTGTTCTTACACTGGCTGTTACTTAAGTAACTCTTATTTCAAAATAATCAGTATGCCAAAGGCACATTTGGAGCAAGGCACATTTGGGGTAGTCTGCGCTTTGCCCCACAGTACCATACACTATAAAGGACACGTAAGTATGAAAGATCACTTCCTATATATTATCTCTATTTAACCAATTTAGTCGATAATGATATACTCCAATGAGTGTTAATCTCTTTTTGCCCCATCCAATTTGAGGAGGAATATGATACCATTTCATTTGTATGAAAAAAATGGTATAATTTTCTAGAGATTCTCCATAACAGATGGGAGATATTAAAATAAGGACATGTCTTACTAAATAATACAGACATTTCATGTAATATAAATTACATGTATATGTTAAATTCATGTATATGTTACATTATATACATTGTAATGCATATTTAATACCATATGCAGCATACATATCATAGGTTATGCAGATACTTAAAAATAGACCTGTAAATGTATATTGTAACATTTACTACCAGCCCCATATTAATTCTTAAATTGGTGTAATTAAGGCAATAGTGATTTATATTTAAAAAAAATATTAAAGTCCTTCTAACAGCTCATATTTTTCACTGAAATTTTTAAAAAGCTTATTTTCAAACTGACAATGAGATGATATATAGCATGAGAAACTGTTTTACAAATTCACTAGGGTAAATAATAGAAAAGCTTAAGACTGAATGATTTGCAAACTTCAAAACACCATAATTTTTATTACTCTAGGGACATTTTATAGCAACATAGATCTAACTCTCTAAATGTGAAATATACTGAAGACAGCAAAATGCTTTTTTTGTTAAATTTAGATTAGCAATATTGACACTGTTTAAGTCGTAGAATATATGGATTACTTCACCAACCTCTCTTGGGGATGTCAGGACAATAAATTAATATATTTGCAAAGCACTTGCAAATGAGCCATTTGTAATGGCGTGCTATGCTTTTGCTGGGTATAACATAATATTTAAGACTTCTGGAAAACATTCTTCTATTTGCCAGTTTCACCTTACGTGCGAAACTCTTTTCCCTTTTGGGAAATAATATATAATTTCACATGTAAACAAAATCCATTTTTTTGTGGTAATATATGAGCCACAGTGGAGGTGATACTAAAAGTAAAAGTTGAAATATGTCTTGCAGTGCAATGTGAATGGATACACACATTATTCGAGCTAATTGTCACAACTGGGATTTAAGTTGAGACAGAGATTATTTAGTCAATGAGAGGAAACTAAAGTGTTCCTGCACAATTTGCTAACTTAGGACAATCGCACAGTATCTCTGAGTGTTAAACATTTTAATTGACATTTTATTTTTCCAAACTGCACTTTAACTCCACAGGCAATTTTCTATTTTGGGAAAGGTATCAAATGGCAGACACACACACACACACACATGCATGCACAAAAGGAAAAATGAAAAAAAATTATGTGAAAATAAGAAGAAAGCATGATAACCAGGAATAAATAAAGACAGATTAGAAAGCTATAGATAGGTAGATGTAGATAAATAGAGAAAACAGCATGGTGTCAGGAAAAAAGTGTTACAGGTCTGGGGATCAGATTATGACAGAACTTCTGCTTCTAAATTTGTGACCTTTGCCAACATGGTTAGCACTTGTGTAAAAGCATAAGTTTAACACATCAAATCATTAACAATAATAATAATATCAATAACCACCACCACCACAATAATAAATAAATATCCCTGCCCAATGGAATTTGTTTTGTAAATAACGTAAATGATTGAGGGAATAGCAAATAATACAAAATTAAAACTGAACTTAATTTCCAAAAATCAAGTAATTAAACAAGTGATTATAAAATAATTAATATGGGGGCGCCTGGGTGGCTCAGTGGGTTAAAGCCTCTGCCTTCGGCTCAGGTCATGGTCTCAGGGTCCTGGGATCGAGCCCCGCATCGGGTTCTCTGCTCAGCAGGGAGCCTGCTTCCCCCTCTCTCTCTGCCTGCCTCTCTGCCTACTTGTGATCTCTCTCCTTTCTGTCAAATAAATAAATAAAATCTTTAACAAAAAAAAAAAGTTTAAAATAATTAATATGTTATTTGAAAAATACAAAAGAAAGATATTAAAATAACAGGGTTTGGACTGTTGGAAGGGTTGAACTATTAAATAGGGTGGTCAGAATATTTCCATGAATAATAACTCTGTCTCCCATGGTAAATCTTGAGAATGACAATAATATTTAGATCTTAAATTTTGATGAGCTTTATTAGAGAAAAAAAAAAATCCAAAAAAAGTCACTATCTTAAGCAACAGCAAATAAATCTAAGTCCTCTGCCAAATATCAGTGCATCCAAAAAATTAAACAGAGCTGTAATGTCTCTCAAGCCATCTCTTTTCTGTTCTAAGCAGCTTGCAATTTGAAAGACTGCACTTTACTTTCAGTGTTCAAAGTACTTTACATGTATAAGAGAATAATTACAGAGATGCTCCATTGATCTAGGTGTTAAGTATTATTATTCCTATTTCATGGAAATGGAATTAGAGTTGACAAGGCTCAGGGGGTCAGTCCAACTGGGAAAATAAAAACTATTAATTTAAATCAATAGCATAATGCTGGTTGGCCTAGTGCCCTTGAATAAGTCATTTAGCTTCTATCTCCTTGTCTGAAGACAATGATGGAAGGAGGGAAAAAATTATCAAAGAGTTCAAGTCAAATATAGAGTGGATATGAGCTTTTATGATAATATAATGTTCTGACCCCAATGTCATATGGCAAAGGAGATGGCACTGATTGAGAAATAGGACACTAAGTGTTTAAATGACTTTACTTATAGCACAAGGCAAGCAAGTGATAGAGCTTTATAAAGCACCTTAAACTCTGACTGAGTCAGGTATTTTAACCCGAATCTCTAAAGCAGTATTAACATATGTATCCTTAAAATTTATTTTTTAATTAAATTCCTGGGTATCTTTAGAATATTTTTCTTTTACTTAGCAAAAATGTATTTATTTGGGATGCCTGAGTGGTTCAGTTGGTTAAGCGGCTGCCTTTGGCTCAGGTCATGATCCCGGGTCCTGGGATCGAGTCCCACATTGGGCTCCTCGCTCGGCAGGGAGCCTGCTTCTCCCTCTGCCTCTGCCTGCCACTCTGCCTGCTTGTGCTCTCTCTCTCTCACCGTGTCTCTGACAAATAAATAAATAAAATAAAATAAAAAGAAAATTCCTTTAAAAAAATGTATTTGACTTAGTGTCAGGAAACTTAAATATATTTATATGGGCATTTATTGCATTTAAGTGTCCAAGCTATAATTTTCCTGAATATGGAATTCCAGATTTGAAATACAAAAATTTCAGAGCTACAATCTGCTTGTGCATACCCTGCTCCTTTTTTTTAAAACTAAGATTTGCATATCCAACCAAATATTCTGTCATCTGAAGACATCTCATTAAGATCTCATTCTAAAATGTGAATACAAGACAATGGGATCATTTTATCTTCATTTTTATAGTATTTTTAAACTTCCTTCATTTTTCTTTCAAACTAGTGTACCAAATTTCCATTCTTGTTTCAAAAAACAAAGAAACAAACAAACAAATAAAAGAGGAACAAGAGGAAAAAAAGCAGCAGAAGTATCTTTATACATGTATTTTAAATCGCATTGTTTTCAAAATGGGAGATAAGGCATCTTAATAGAAATAAATTCAGTTCTTCATCTTTCAATGTTTGATTTATTTACCAGAAATACCTTACTACAGTCACCAATAAATATTATTTTAAATAAAATAGGTATTATCACATAGAGTTGTTTTTTCCAGGAATTCACTGAATCTAATCAATTGTGTGTGAAATTTTGACTGTACTTTGTTATTTAGAAATCTTGATATTTGCTAAATACCTTGGCATGTATTTGTTATTTTAAAGTAAAACCATTTGCTTACAAAAGTATATTTTGACTGCATAAAAGAAGGTAGTTCTATAATACTGATTTATCCTTGTTTAGTTTCACACATAGGCATGGGTTGTAATCTCTCTCTCTCATCATCATGTTCGTACCTTGGGAAGTTATGTTCATTTGACCAGGGCTTGCTCTTTTGTAGGTAGAAAGGTTCCTTTTCTGAGAATATAGACCATGAATGTCATGATAGTTTGCTACGGTTACCATAAAACAGTACCATAGACTGGCTAGGTTAAATTGTCTTCACAATCGGGGGGCTAGAAGTCCAAGATAAGGTATGGACAGAGTGGATTTCTTCTGAAATCTCTCTTGGTTTGTGGATGGCTGTCTCCTCCCTTTGTCTTCACGTGGTCTTCCCTCCAGAAATCTGTCCTAATCTCTTCTTATAAGGATATGAGTGATATTAGACTAAGGCTCACCCTAATGGCCTCATTATAACTTAATTATCTTTAAAAGACCTACTTGCCATTACAATGATATCCCAAAGTTCTAGGTGTTAAGACATCAATATATGAATTTTGGGGACTCAATTCAGCCCTATTATATTATATTATATTATATTATATTATATTATATTGTATTATATTATCTTTAAGTTATGTAGCTTAAAGGTATATTATATTGTCCTTAAGTTATGTAGCTTTCTCATATTTGTTTTACTTTATACATAGTTATGCCACTGTATCTCCAATTCCTGCTTGTTGACTTATTAACAAAAAAAAGAACTGTATGTGATAATTTCTTTCTATAGTACTTTGTTGCCTAAAGACCAAGATATGCTTTTTCTGTTGTTGAAGCATGCATTGTTGACTTTTTACTCATAAATCGTTAATAGTAAATTGAAAAGTCTGAAAAACAGATTTTTCTTTCATAGGTAATTCATCACACACAAATATCTTGATTTTCATGAAGATCTGTTTGTCCATGCTACATTTCCTTCAAATTCAATATGCTGCTTTTCTAAGTCGGGCAGATTATTTTTTCCATTTCTCTAGATCCAGTGGTATTTATTTTTCCAGCTTTTTCTAACCAATATTAAAAGTACCGTAATTCTTTTTAAAAGTTTGGAATCTAACCTATTTTATGGAAAAATGCAATTCTTGCACTTTTATTCTGTTCTTTGGGGCATTACTTCCAGATGCATTTATTCTACTCCTTTTATATTGACTCCTGGTAACTTTGTATTTTAAATTCCTGAATCTTATTTCAAATTGATCATTCCATGTAGGTTTAGTAAGATGGCTGCTTTATCCCCCTTGTATGAATGTATATTGAATAAGCAGTGGAATATATTATTTTTATGTAATTTCAGAAGAGTATTTTCTTAGATAAGTGTAATCAATTCTAATGCAACTGTAGAGGCTGACAATATGCAGATACTTGATACATGTGTATCGATTGAATAATAATTTCTCCTTTCAGTAACTGTTGAGAAAATTAGATTTGATAACCTTCATATTTATTTTCTCTGTTACTATAAGAAATAAACATTTGTTAAGCATCACGTGTAAAATGCAGCTCTTTCTGTCTCTAGATGCATTGAATTATCTTTGAAACCATTCTTTACATTTTGCTATTTGAAGTGCTTTTCCAGACTTCTCTTTCTTTTCCTCTGGTCATAATGCATATGTGTAGTTTTCTTAGCACATACCATCATTTGATGCAGTATCCACTACAGCCTGATTAATGAGTTTGGCTGTACTCCACGGGATAACATCTTACATCTCTTGGCTCAACATTTTCACCACAAAACCCATTAAAACAAATTTCAACTCAATCTTTTTGTCCTATATGAAAGAGCTAATTGGAATCTATAATTTATCCAGTAGATTAAACTAAATTGACCTTTACAAATAGAGTATTCTTAAACCTTTGATGTACACATACTAGTGGAAGAGGTCATTGAGAGGCTATGACCACTGCTAGATGGGAACAACCCAAGTTTCCTCACCCCTGTCCTTGGAATGTATGATCTCCCACCATTCTCACAGTGGGATCCATTTTCAAGTGCACAGCCTTGAAAAAGTAATGTATTATTGAGATCATCAGATGATATACATGACACAACCCAGGTAAGGCCTCTAAATAAACTTAAGATTCTGTCAGGCAGGTTAAGAGAGCTATTTGCTTATGCCTGCCCAGGACAAGTCTCATATAGGGGTGCCTGGGTGGCTCAGTCAATTAAGTGTGCCTTTGGCTCAGGACATAATCCTAGGGTCCTGGGTTTAAGCCCCACATCAGGCTCCCTGCTCAGTGGAAAGTTTGCTTCTCCCTCTCCCCTGCTCCTCCCCCTGCTCCTCTCTCTCTCTCTCAAAAACATAAAAGCTTTTTTTTTTTTAAAGATAAGTCTCATTTATAAGTTCCTTCTGTGTACAGGGTCAGTTGGTGAACCAACAATTGACAAGTGATATAGGATATCAAAGATGGGTCTTGAGGAAGAGGCATCCAGAGGGAAAATCCCAAGTAGGCCATTGACCTCTGGAGGGAAGGGTGGTTTGTATATCAAGTGTTTGTGGACCACAGCATGAGTACAGACCTTCCCCCTAAATGCAGCTGGTTCCACTCACTTGTTGAGGAATTGTGCAGAGTGTACTGCAGTGGGGTGAGCTGGCTTCCACTGTGGGCAGTTCTGTGGAGCACCAATGCCCAGCTAGAGGCTGAAGCATGAGCTAGAAAGTTGGAAGCAATGTCCATAATAGCCGAACTGTGGAAGGACCCGAGATGCCCTTCAACAGATAAATGGACAAAGATATGGTTCACATATACAATGGAATATTACTCAGCCATCAGAAAGGATGAACACCTACCATTTGCATCAACATGGATGGGACTAGAGGGAATTATGCTAAGTAAAATAAGTCAGGCAGAGAAAGACAATTATCATATGGTTTCACTCATATGTGGAACATAAGGAATAGCTTGGATGACCACAGAGAAATCAGAAAGGGAGATGAACTATGCATGAGAGACTCTGGACTCTGGGAAACAAACTGAGGGTTTCAGAGGGGAGGGGATGGGGAAAGGGGGTAGCCAGGTGATGGGTATTAAGGAGGGCACCTGTTGTGATGAGCACTGGGTATTATACACAACTAATGAATCACTGAACACTGCATCAAAAACTAATGACGTGCTATATGTTGGCTAACTGAACATAATAAAAAAAAAAAAAAGAAAGAAAGAAAGAAAAAGAAAAAAGAAAAAGAAAGTTGGAAGAAGAGCTGAGATCAGAAAAGTTAATGCATTTGTCCACTAACCTGCTGGCTTCAAGGCTGGGAAACAAGGTGGAAGAGTTTGATAATCAGTCGGAAACTTAGCCTGTGGTTGTGTAAAGCTAGGGAGTTACAAGCTCCCAAAGATTAAGTTTTGAGAACTTGTGACACAGCCTGATTGAAACACTAAGAAGTAGAGTCCCTAGATTGAGACAATGGGGGGAGGGAAGTGAGAAGAGCAAAGGGAAAGATGTGCTGATTGACAGGGGAATGGACTAAGGACCCCTCCCCCCCCAGTACAAAGGAGAATTTTACATAGTAATTACCTGAAAAACTCCTTGGCGAATGAAAACTTGCATTGTTCCTTGAAAGTGAAAATCTCATGTCTTTGAAATGTAATCACTCCTGAAGATAACCAAAACTTTTCCCACATTTGCCTGAGAATAAAGGAAAAAACAATAAGAACAACAGGGGAAAGAGGCTTTTTGTTTTAGATTTTATTTATTTATTTGAGAGAGAGTGAGCACCATGTGCTTGAGGGTGAGCACCGGTGGAGGGAAGGATGAGCAGAGGGAGAGAGAGAAGCAGGCTCCCCGCTGAGCATGGAGCCCCAGGTGGGGCTCGATCATGACCTGAGCTGAAGACAGATGCTTAAATGACTGAGTCACTCAGGAGCCGCCTGCCCTCCCCCTGCCTAGGAAAGAGGTTTTTTAAAAACATAGACTGCTATAGAGTCTCCCTTGCTCAAAATCTAGTTCACAGCTTCCATAAGATTATTCACCAAGGGGAAATACAAATCTTAAAAGTCTACCTCCAAAGTTGGAAGGGCTGCAGGCTGAGCTTCATGATTAAGTAGGCTGATGATTGTGCTGCAGTGTAGATGGGATTACTAGCTGGGCTCTTTGGTTGGGAGGGGCCTCCAGCTGTATCCTGCACTTGGGCTCAGTGATTAGAGGGGGGTCACTGTCACTTATCAGGGGGACTTCCTTATCAGGTGGGGCTGTGGGTTATGCTCTATGACTGGATTGCATCCCTGGCCTGGCCTCCCTGCCTAAGTGGGGCTGTAAGCAAGCTGTGTTGGCAATTGGGCAAAGCCAGGCAGAGGCTGTGGTCGTATTGTGAGCTGGGAGGAAAGGCTGTCTAGGGTTACTGTTAGGTCCCTTTTTGTTATGTGGGGCCCCAAGGTTATACTCATAGTTGGACAGGATTACTGGCTTGGTTTCCTCTTTTTCCTCCACAATGACAAAAGATTCTGATTAATCTTCCTGGTTGGGCAGAATTGGAGGCTATACCCTGCATAGGTAGTAGGACTTCAGATTTGCCTCTCTCTTGTCATAGTACTGGCCTGCAGGGCCCACTGGCTGGTGACTGGGATCTTCAGCCTCACCCCCAGATTCTGGGGTTTTCACAACAGTCTCTTGTTTATGGCTAGTTAATAGCTGGTCTTCTTGTGAGGGAGACTGAAGTTGGGGACATCCTATGTCACTATCTTGATGATATCACTCCTACATTTTTGGTTGTTGTTCTTTTGCTTTTATTTTCCACACAGCATCCTCAGTCTCTATTGGTAGAAATGATTTTAACTCTTCGATATACATTTCATCTGCTCCCTGTATTGTCTTCTCTCTCTACTCTATTCACATTACACTCCTTCCAGTTCCACGTAGTACAGGAGTGCATCTGTTTTTCTGTGGCATTACATTCTCAGTGCCAAATACAGCAGATAGTACATATCAGATTTCAATAAATATAACTGAATCAATGCTTTCAAAGATTAAAAGTGAAGTGTTCTATAAAGATAGCCTTACTAACCTCTTCAAGAAATAAAATCTTATGCTTTACAATGTGGTAAAGTAAAACATAGTAAGGAATAATTTAGCAAATAGTTTTTTCATTTGAATGAAATACAGTTAGTATTTAAAACTGATAATTGGATGTGAGGAATAATGAATCAACAAACTTATAGCAGAAGCAAAGTTATCTCTGAAATATCTTATGGACAAAAAAACTAGATAGATGGACAGATAGATAGATAGGTAATCATTACAAATAGTATTTTCATTTACTACATTTTAAAATTCCTTTTGAACAGATATTGCTATAAAGGAAATATACATTTAAGTATTTTTTTTCTTGCACATTAGCAGCCTTCTATTGTGGATTTATTTTATAGAGACACATCCCTAGTAGTTAATTCAGGTGATAACAATACTTGAAAGAAAGAAGGAAAGAAAGAAAGAAAGAAAGAAAGAAAGAAAGAAAGAAAGAAAGAAAGAAAGAAGAAAGAAAGAAAGAAAGAAAGAAAGAAAGAAAGAAAGAAAGAAAGAAGAAAGAAGAAAGAAAGAAAGAAAGAAAGAAAGAAAGAAAGAAAGAAAGAAAGAGAGAGAAAGAAAAAAAAGAAAGAGAAAGAAAGAAAAGGAAAGAAAGAAGGAGGAAGGAGGAAGGAAGGAGGGAAGGAAGGAAGAAAGAAGGGGAGGAAGAAATAAAAAAACAGAAATAAATGAAAGTAAAAAATAAGGGAGGAAAAAAATTGAAGAGAAAGATCAGAACCTCATGCACTATATGCTATTTACTTTTTTCAAAAGTTTATCTTTTTTTAATTTTATTTTTTTAAAGATTTTATTTTATTTATTTGACAGAGAAAGAGAGAGATCACAAGTAGGCGGAGAGGCAGGCAGAGAGAGAGCGGAAAGCAGGCTTCCTGCTAAGCAGAGAGCCCAATGTGGGGCTCTGTCCCAGGACCCTGAGATCATGACCTGAGCCAAAGGCAGAGGCTTTAGCCCTCTGAGCCACCCAGGAACCCCTTTAATTTTATTTTTAAGTAATCTCTACACTCAATGTGGGGCTTGAATTTACAACCCCGAGATCAGGATTTGTATGCTTTACTGACGGAGCCAGCCGAGTGCCCCTCAAAAGTTTATCTTAATAAGTTATATTTTAAGTCATCTTCTTTAGCAATTTGAAACAGACTATCTTTCCAGAGAACAGATGCCAATAATGTAAAATGAACAGTAACCAATGTGTTAAATTACTTTAAAAAATATGTTGAGCCTCTAGTATTAAATGCTGTTATATTTTTGTATGACTTTTTGATATCATTATGAATCTATTAATTGATAAGGGACATTTAATTCTTAAATTCAAGAAAAATGATTTAAATTTCTACCAGACATAGTAGACCACACTAACATGGAAGAACAAGGAACAAATGCTACTAATAGCAGTCAAAGTTTATGTTACAAAAGGATTACAAGGTGATTAATGCATAAATGTCTAGGCGGATTCTCAAATGCTCTTTTTCAAGAGATTTTCACATACAACTACATAATCAATACTCTAATTATTTACCCTAGGAAAGTGAAATAGGAAGGCCTATTTTTTTCACTTACAGTTCTTAAAACTATGTATTTCAAATCTGATTTTTAAGATAATAAGTGACCATAGCCAAAAGTATTATCTTTATTGGAGCCAAAAAATTGTTGTGCTCATTTATTTTAAAATCCTACTTAATAACTAAATTTTTAAAATGTCATTTCTTCAAATTTCCTAATAAATGAGTGTATGTAAAAACTTTATAATAAAAAGATAGGAAAATTCTTGTATATGTAGTAATAATGTTCAAGTCTGATCTCTATGAACTAAATCAGAAGTTTTAAGAGTACTCAAATATATTTATAATATTTATAATATCTTAACCAAGATCACTTTAATCATTGTCTGCTCCTTGAATGAACAAAAGCCTGGATCATTTCATCTCTTTACTTTTTACAAAGTTTCAAGAAGTAGAACTTCAAGGGTCTAATGATAGAAATAAAAATGTGTGACAAGCTCAAGCAAAAGAATTATATGAAGATCCCTAGAAGTGGGGATTGTTTCTTAGCTCCATGCAGCAGTGGGATGTTTATATTTTAGTTTCCTTTTTAGCCAATATTACCTTCATGTCATCCATTCTGGAGAAAATGATCAATCTTGCTAGAGCAAAAATAGGTTACACCCCTAAGATCTCTGAATTTTTATTTTACTGCCTTGGTAGACTCTGAAGATGTCCTCCACTTCTACAACCTAAAAGATTATTGCTTTTTCCATGACAAAGTCAACCATATAATAAGTAACAATAGGAAAAAATACTTTATCAGTTACCAATTCGATGGTGATAAAATTCACAGTATACACTTTTGGTCAAAGTTTATTCTCCTCCAAATGTTCTACTGTGATTTTATGAACATTTGTATAATTTTCTATGAATGAGGGATAGTATGTAATTTGAGATATACCTAAACCTTAGTATCATAGGCATCATCTTTTTACCTTTTTTCCAAGAACTTCTTTCTTAGTATCTTGAACATAATGCAATATGCTTGTTAACATATAACATAAAGACACTATAACTTGAAATAGTAGTCTGAGTGGCACTTTTCTTTCATAGGACCTACACACTTTGTTGACAGTCAAATACTTAGGCTGTCAATTAATTCTGCTTGATCTGTAAATTGACAAGCATTCAATTTCTGTGCCTCATCAGATGTCACAGGTTGTATTTTTTAAAGTTGATTCATTAGTTTTTATGAACAATTTTACTTTATGACACACTGTCATGTTAACAGATGGCAAATGCAGTTGGCAAGTAAGTCTTCTTGATTCCACTTCTCTCTTCCTCTTCCGAGTACCTCTTTGCTATATCTTGTACCATTAGTGTTAAATCTGGTATTCCCTCTTTGCCAAGTACTCATTCAAGTTCATATATTCTCTGTTCTAGTACCATTGCTTCATTGCCCTGGCCTTCTGTTTTTAGAATCTCCTTCCACCTGCTTTATTATGAATACTCTGCTAAATATATTTTTCTGTGAGTGCACAACTTTCTCTTTATTCCTTCTCCCTCTTCCTTTTTCAAATATAAAATCCATTAGCTTTTTTCCTAGGTTATTCATATGTCTATATCTTAATATCCAAGTAAGATTGTTTACTATATATCCCTGCCAACTTTAAATGACATTTTACCTTTTTCTGTAGTGTTTTTTTTCTCTTTCTTATTTTGTTATATACTGCTCTCTCAACAATTCATTTGTTTTTAACTCAGATTGCCATTTTTTAACCCAGTTGGTTAAAATACCTATTTCTTTCCACTAAGATCTTTCTTTTATCTCAGTTTCCCTCATGATGAGTCACCTTGGGGTGGCCATGAGCATTTTTTAAATCTGCTAAGGAGATTCTGCTCAGAAGGGATACATTATATTTAGATTGAGACTGATATATCCATAGTTGCAATCATTCCCAGGACTAGTATTTCTAACTATACCCATGTAAAAAGGTTTCAGGAGTTTTTAATAGGGATTTGCAAAACTAGAAATCACATGAAAATGTTCTACAGAACTATGTAAGTAGTGGAATGGGGAAAAAGTTAAAATTATTTGGAACAGAACTAACCTGTGGGACATTAATATAATTACCAGATGTGTAAATGTTAAGAACATGATCTGTTTCTCTTCAACAAATCAAAACACAGTTTTCTTCTGTTAGCAATATATTTGATTATTCAACTTTTTTCCTAAGGAACTTGAACTTGAACATTTTATCAGATTTAAGCCCTAAAAGAGTTGAATTCAGTCCTTCCTACACATATTTTTTTGAATGAATGAATTGCCCATATTTAAAAATAAGGCATGTTTTTATATACACAGCATATTTGAACCATTTTTAAGTAAATGGTCTACTGGCATTAAGTATTTGTAAAACTGGAAAACCGAAACTTTATACCCATTAAATAACTCCACTTTCTCCTCTTCCCCCAGCCCCTGGTAAACACAATTCTATTTACCATTTCAGAGAATTTGACTGCTTTAAGTACCTCATGTAATTGAAATCATTCAGTATTTATTCTTTTGTGACTGATTTATTTCACTTAGCATAATGTCATCAAGATTCATTTATGTTGTAGCATGTGTCAGAACTTCCTTCCTTTTTAAAAGTGAATGATATTCCATTGTATGTGCATACCACATTTGGTTTATCCATTCATCTGTCAATGGACACTTGAATTGCTTCCACCTTTTTGGCTACTGTGAACACTGCTGCTATGAACATTGATGTATAACTATCTGTTTGAGTCCCTGTTCTCAATTTTTTGAGTATATACCTAGAACTAGAATTGCTGGACTAGATAGCAATTTTGTTTTTTATTTGCTTGAGGAACAGCCGTACAAAGGTAATTTTTATAAAGGAAAATTTTATACTTTGGGGGAAAAAAATCTAAAATTTAGGAGGATTGAGTTATCTTTCTGGCATGCCAGAGATTCTTCTGAGTCAAGAAGATGCTCAGTCTATTATAAGAAGTATGACTCTTTCAGTTAGCCACATGCCCCTTTCCTATAGCACTCAATTCTATTATTTACATGTCCCTTTGAGGTACATATTTTTGCAATCCCAGCCTAGAGCTTAAGAGGATCTATATAAAAAGGATGATGAGAGAGAGTAGGAAGGAGGAAGCAGTAAATACAAATGTGTTAAAGATGTATGAGACCTTGCCTCAGTCCTTAGGTCAATATCAAAAAGGGGAGGAGGCTGCAAGAACAGGTTAAAATTTTAAATAAGTTATATATAAGAAAAAGAAAGAATGCCTATAAAAATTGGAGTTAAGGGGTGCCTGGGTGGCTCAGTTGGTTAAGCAACTGCCTTCGGCTCAGGTCATGATCCCGGAGTTTCTGGATCGAGTGCCGCATCTGGCTCCCAGTTCTGCGGGGAGTGTGCTTCTCCCTCTGACCTTCTCTCCTCTCATGTATTCTTTCACTTTCTCTCTCTCTCTCAAATAAATAAATAAAATCTTTAAAAAAATTTGAAATTGACTATTAAAGAATAATTTGTGGATATGTATGAATTTGACTTGCCATGCTTTAGTTAAGTAAAAATTTCAGTTTAGTTAAATTTCAGTTGCCATATTAACTGTAAACAAATTGCATAAAGTACCAACTTCACTCCTGGATCTTGAGTTTACAAACTATTACATAATTAGCAGATGTACAGCAAGATAAGTGACCAGTTATGTTCCTTCTTTCAAACTCTGTCAGTAATTGGTCGCTGAACATTTGTTAGGTCATGCACAGACAGGGAAGGATGCAGTTGTGTTGCCTTGCCAGTAGTAAACCCATATGTCATTTTGGAAAACCAGATAATTGAAAGAGGGAATTGGCCAACAAAGATAAAAATGCAACAGGTAAATAAAAAAATGATGATACTGGATGTAAAATTTGAATCAAACATAAGTGGAGTTATAAAAGGAAGGACTGCTTGCAAGAGTGTTAACATTGCTACCATTCTAGAGACTCTAGAGGAGAAACTTAATGAAGACAAGCTTTATTTATATAAGCGAGGACATTTACTGTGAAGAATCAAAATTTCTCAAAGGAAGTGATGCTGCCAAAAAACAAAACAAACACACTTCACATTTAAGAAATTCTTGGAAAATTTTTATGATATTCAAAGTATAACAGATAACATGTTGGAAACTTGTCCATGTTTGGAAAGGGTTATTCCAATTTGCCAAGGCTAGAAAAAATGCTCACTTCATATAAGTTGTGAAGAAGTTACTTCAAATAAGTTACTTCAAATAAATATGAAAAAGAAGGCAAGCAAGCAGTATTCAAACTACGCTTGGTGATTATTTACAAAAAAAGAAAACACTAATTCTCAGTGTTTCTGATATTTAAATTGTGTACTAAATAACTATTAGCTTTTCTTATTTAATTTTACTATCTATTTATAACCATCAGTATGAAAACTTTTAATATTTGAGAAAAATTTTTACTGTTTGTGAAATAATCATATTTTTCTTATTGATTATTAAAATAGCTTTGAATGATTTCAGTCTTCATGGTTGTTTATATGTCTTTGCTTATCCTTGTTTTTGAGGTAAATAAACACAATGCAAGGCAAAATTACTAGCAGAATGTAGACAAACTTTAAAATAAAATGGTCTGAGTTGTAAACTTCAACACTGGCGCTTTTTACCAATTTGGGGCAGGAGACTCAATCCTTGTAAAGCTAATTACCATCCCCATTGAAGTGCAAAGAGCAAGCTACTTGTTAGGGAGATTACTGTAAAGTGACTAACATGAGGTTTAATCTAGTGGGTGTTCAATTAGTAAGTATTAGAGTTGGTCATTTGGGCTTTTTAGGCAGTTTGGAGAAGATAACAAAAGTTTAAGTGAGAGGTTAAAAGGTTTGGACTTTGTGCTATGGTAAAAAGGAAGGCACTGGGGGTTGTGCACAGAAGGAGTTGATTAATTAGTGTCTTATGAAGATTAACCAGGAAACACTGGGCAGAATAGATTAGAGAATGGAAGGTGTAGTGACAAAGTCGTAAATTTGGAGTGCAAAACAGTTGAACAGGTGTATGATGATAAGACTTAAATTAGTAAGACCTTGATAAACATTGTTCAATGAATAAAATCTAAAGAAAAATTGCAATTAATGTATACTTTTAATGTAGCTAATCATGATTTAAACGATCAGTCCAGTACGCCTGGAGAAAATCTTGAAAGACCTTTTATGCTCTGACAAGTATGTAATTATTTTACCAGTGTATTCCATGACTTTCAGACAGGGTTTCTTTGTTTTGTTTTTGTTATTGTTTGGGGGGACTTTTACGAGTTTCTTTGCAATGGCACAAGATATTAGGCAGGGAAGATTAATTGTTATAGCAAATTACATGAATTACTCTGGCTTACAATGATATAAGCTTATTTCTCAGATCAGAGAGAGTCTGCAAGTCAGGGCCAACAAGTATTGAATCATATCCTTCTGCTTCCTTCTATGGCCTCAGAATGCTCTACTTGAGTCTCTGATTCCACCTGGGGGAGGTAGAAAAAAGATGGTCTCTTGGGAGATGTCAGAGTTTAGACTTGCAAGTGACATATATTCCACTAGCCAGGATCCAGTCATTGCTCCACTTAATTATAATATGAGCAGATGGAATGGTCTCTACCAAAGGAAATACATTGGGGTGACTTGGGGTATGTGTGTTGAGATTGTCCCAAAATTTGTCTTCCTAAAAGAAGTTTCCAGATGGAATTGAGAAAATGTGACATCTTAATAAGACTCTTAGGGATAATATGCAACCAAACAACTATTATTTTACATCAGAGTTCTAACATCTGCTGTGATATTTTGAAATCAGAAAGATGTGAGAAAAAAAAAGAGAATAACTAACAGTGTGCATTGAGTCTAAAGAAACCATATAGATGGGAAAGCAGCAGTCATTCAGAGGTCAGGGATAACAAAAATGCAATCCCAGAACTTTGAAGTAAAAAGAGAAAACAACTAAATTCCCCAGATGACATTAGTGATCTGAAAAAATATAATTACCTACAAGTAAGGTAATGTTAATACACCAGTTACAGCAACATAAGTATCAAAACATGCTCCAGTTTGGATAATAAAATTTATGATCATCCTGCTCAGAAAAGTGTATCTATGAGAATTTAACCAAGTAAATATGAAGTAATATTTAAGAGTATCCCCTAGTTAATATAACTTTGAAACCAAAATTGCTTAATAAGATTAACCAAATTAACTGAATAGGACTCTGTTCTCAGAAAAACTTTTGGGTAAAGAGGAAGAATTATCATACTATGTTAGAAATAAGGGTTCTATACAGCAAGGGTATGTCAGTGTACCTACAACAATATCTAGGGGAAATAACTCATAATAAATGAAAACAGTAATGCAGTCTACTGAGTAAAACTATTCCTATAGAAAAGATAGATGAATTACAAATGACTTGATGACACTGGTCATTAATATTTGCAAGGGATTCTCCTTGCTATGATTGTGTGCTTAACACACAATGCACTGATTAGAGTTTTTTTTCCAATAGAGCTTTTTCATTGGAAGAACTTGCACTGATCTCCAACATACACATTTTGTTAAGTTTGCCAGTTGCATTATTTTAATGATAAAATAAATTGAAATTCTGGATTTTACATTGGACATTTATTTTTGCTTGGTTAATGTGAGTCAGATTCCCTTAAAAACAACTGTGTCTTTGAATACCGGAAAATCTTTCTGGTGCCTAAAAATTTGAGACCAAAAATTCTAGTCCTATTCCACCCAAGAAATTGTCCTCTTAATGCTCTTATTAAAGAGCCAGTTGGTCTCTCTGGATAAAAAATATATTAAATTCTTCCTTTAGTTTCATTTGGTCAATGGCAATATTCAGAGGAATGAAAGGAACTTATGAAGCTTATTTATTAAAAATTATTTTCATGAAACATTTGTGAATTTAAGGATTTTCAGGTTGGCTCTGGGGTCAGATTTCTAAATCTAAACGGAAATAGAAACATGATTGAACCTACACAAATAAGGTTATATCTGACCTAAGTCTAATCACAGGGAAAGCACGCATCCTAGTCAGAAATTGGAAAGTTCCTGGGAACTCTGCAGTGAGAATTTTCAGTGGAATGGCAATGGCTTTACTCTAATGACAGTCAGAGTGAGATTTCAAAAGCCATAGTTAGTTTGAAGGCGAAAACATTAGTGCTTATATGACAAAGCTGATAAAGTCATCACAGTCCTGTAATGTTAGAGAAAATTTAATGATTCCCAATCATTTCCTTCTGATTGGATTACTCTGTAGATTTCAGAGCATATTCAAAAACAGCTTTCTTCCTGATGAAGACTTTATGTGCTCTAAGCAAGACAACAGATATTTCAGTGACAAAGGAGATAACAACCAGAGGTGGCAATGCCCAGCCAAGCAGACACAAAACACAAACGTGTCCAGTTTTTGTAACAAATTTGTTTCTTCCCTGGCATCCTCAACATTGGAAATATGACAAGAACTGACACAAACAAGGCTAGTGAATCAGAATTGATGTTTGTCAAATAAGAACAGAAAAGAGACACACTCGATAGGCTTTTGGCATTTGCACTTAGAATTTGATGAGGAAGCATCATGCTGGGAGGTAGAGTAAAAGAAATGAATATATTGAGTGAGAAAGAAAGTGAATTTGAATGGTTGTGCCATATGTGCAGTAATGTAATTGCTAGTTTGGAGATAAATAACTTCTCTGTATATATTAGGGATGATTTGATTGATAGCGATAGCATAAAAGAAGGCATTCAATATTGAACCCGTATACAGGTCATTTCACTTTCTCTCTCTCTCTCACTCTCTCTGTCTCACACACACACATACACAACCCCCCCATACACATACTCATATGCATATGCAAAAATATGCCTATGAAAACATATGCATAAAACTATACTTAAATGAAGACCAAAAAACTCTGTCTATAATATTTGCATTTATGTATCATTTATACTATATCAACTGTGGATAGTATTATTTGAAAGGATCACACATACTTCATATTAGCAAGAGATGAATTTTTCATTATCCAAGCCTAAAGATGAACGTAAGCAATTTTAAAAAGTGCTGGCAGGATTGATGAAATATTGTATGGGATAAATGAGATATTATTAAGGCAATATCATTAGTTTTGTTCTCAAATATTAATCTTGAAATCAAGAAAATAAAGAATGCCTTTCTAAATCCAATTGATCTTGTTGGCCTAACACTTCACTATGTAAATGAACTTTGCCTGGAGCAAATTAAAATATAATATTAACATTAAGGTATTACAGTAGCCCCCCTTATCCACAATTCCGCTTTCCATGATTTAAGTTATCTGACATCTTCCTTCTAACTAACAAATTGTCAGAAGTTCATTAGTAGCCTCACGCTTCATCATGCCTATATCACTGACCTCATTTCATCTCATCACAAAGACATTTTGTCATCTCACATCATCACAAGAAAGGTGAACGTAGGGGTGCCTGAGTGGCTCAGTGAGTTAAAGCCTCTGCCTTTGGCTCAGGTCATGATCTCAGGGTCCTGGGATCAAGCCCGGCATGGGGCTCTCTGCTCAGCAGGGAGCCTGCTTCCCCCCTCTCTCTGTCTGCCTCTCTGCCTACTTGTGATCTCTCTCTCTGTCAAATAAATAAATAAAATCTTTAAAAAAAAAAAAGAAAGGTGAGTATAGTACAACAAGACATTTTGAGAGAGACAGAGACCGCATTCACATAACTTATTACAATATATTGTTATAATTGCTCTATTTTATTATTAGTTATTGTTGTTAATCTATTACTGTGCCTAATTTACAAATTAAACTTTTCTATAGGTATGTATGTATAGGATAAACATGGTATATATAGGTTTTGTTTCTATCTGAGTTTACAGGCATCCACGGGGAGTTTTGGAACATTTTCCCTACAGATAATAGGGAACTAGTGTATGTCACTGTTCTATATTGTCCACATATTACTTTTACATTTTTGATGTATTTGAGAAACAGTTAATTCAAGGAAGTAACGTTTTATTCATTGTTTGGCTTTGTATCATAACATCGATTTAGGATTGATTTAGATGAAATTTGAGATAATTATCATGAGTTATGTATAAATTGTCTGGCATCTTAACTTACCAATATTTTTCCTTTTATAATACCTGCTTATATTATCCCAAAGACTTTGCGATCTTTTTTAACCCAGAGCTCTCCCCTCAAAATGGCAACCCTTATTATTGAAGTTCATATGTCAGGGGTTTCCTGGATTCTCTGGATTAAAACCATTACATATATCCTGATATCAGAAAATTTCCAGGCTAAAAGAACACTGACTAGCTACTAAAAGTACAGTTGACCCTTGAACAACATGGGTTTGAACTGCACGGGTCCACTTATATGCATTTTTTTCAATAAATACATGTACAGTGTTGCAAATGTGTTTCCTTTTTTATGATTTTCTTAATAACATTTTTCTAACATACTGTATTGTAAGACTATAGTATATAATATGTATACAAAATACGTGTTAATTTACTGTTTATGTTTAAACTATTATTCATTAAGTTTGGGGGGAGTCAAAAGTTATATATGAATTTTCAGCTCTGCTGGGCATTGGTGCCTCAACCGCCATGTTGTCCAAGGGTCGACTGTGATTTTGAAATGAGTTCTTTTCTTATATTCCTTAAAACCTATGACAATTCTAAAAAATGTTTCTTAAGATTTCCATGGGTCTACCCCATCCACATTCTTTGTAGGTCAGAGCAGCCTATATCCTCATCTATCCCCACCCAAACTGTACCAGAGCAGTGCTAATAGATTATTTTATGTCACTGCAATCATATATCATGTTCGCTGCCTTCATGAAAGGGTTAGCTACAGTCCCAGTACCCTCAGAATCTAGTCCAGAATTCTCTTTATTCTATCACAATCCATGTCTTATTTCCATATGACCCTCCTTTTTATTTTAAAGTGTTTAGTAGCTCAAATGAAATTGATTCAAAAATGAGTGTTGATTGCATGCCAAATGAAACACTGCCCAGGTAAGACAATGCCTTATTCAATAAAAATGAGTCATAGGTGAAATTTTTGTAGCATATGATTTCAAACTATTTTGTAACAAGTTTATGACAGAGGTAAACATATATTCTATCTATGCAAAGCACTGCCCTTGGTTCTTTTGGAATAATTTAAATATATATTATAATTATAATTACATAATTATATAATATTTAAGTATATAATTTATATAATTTTCTAGTTATTGATTTAATTTAAATATTAAATATAGAATATATAATTATATTAACAACATAAGAATATTATTCTCTTGCAATAATATAATACAATATAACATGTAAGATGGCAATAGAGTCCCAGGAGACATTTTCTTAGAAACAGAATGTTCTGAGCTGCCTAAGTGAATCAGGCTAGAGGGAAGAGGACTTGCTATTATAGAAACTGGACCATTATAGGATGAAAGAGGAAAGGTGATGGGAGCAAGTAAGCAAGTCAATGTATTGTGGTGATTGTATTCAATTGAAATAATCATCTCCATTTTATGAGGAGACAGAATTCAGTACATTTAAGAGGCTGAACCAAAGATATAAAATTAGTGAGACAGACAGTATTCACAGAGGTTGCTATCCCTTTTATATAACTGTAAGAGTAAATCCTCAATGCTCTATTTAGTTATCTTTGGGGTTTAATCTAAAGACTTTCTGAATATGGAGTAGCCTCATTCTTCTGAGGCCCTTTTTTTTACTACTTAAAAATCCTAAATATTTACAATAAGCCACTATAGGAAGCCTCTGAAAGTTTGAAAGAAGAAAGCAGACTGCTTAAGGACTCCAGAATGTGAGGGATGAAATGGTGATGAATCCAAGTCTTTGCCTCATATTTTCCTTCTGGAAAGGGAGTGCCAGAAGCCTCCAAACTGGAACTACCAGGAGGCATAGACAAAAAGATTCAGGAAAGCCTTCTCCCTAAACAAGGAACTGAGGGCAAGGGTAGCCTTACAACAGAGTTTTGGCAATACTCATTTGATCATGGCCAAACATTGATAGAAAAGTTTCACCTACATGCCTGAGGTTTTAGCAGGGCTCATCATGGACCTGGAGCTTCAGCCCAATTTCCCACCTTGCAGAAGCAGATGATGATGATGCAGTCCTTCACTTGGTGGTGTCAGCCAGCAAGCAGGAAGCTAGCTTTCCATCCCTCACTTAGTGGAAGTAGGCAGTATCTGATTCTGCTGCCAAGATATGTCAGCAGGGTCCAGAGACTGAATAAAGCAGTGTGTGTTGGGGTTTGTCAGCCCTCCAAATTCACCTGGCCCTTGGTTTCAGTTAGACTTAGTGGGAAACTGAAACTCCACACCCACTCAGCAGCATTAAATTAAATGAGGCAGTGTGAAGAAGCGTAAGTCATCACTCTGGTTCCCTCCTCACCTCACGCCAGTGGGGCTGAGCTGGGAGCTGCTCGCATTCCTTTGTGACTGCAATAAGGTAGTGTGAGTCAAAATTCCATTTTAGGTGGGGTAGGACCCAACATAAACATGAACATGTACCTTCCCCTGTATCTGTGCACTACAATTAAACAGAATGACTGTATGCCAGAAAAAGGCCCAGAATCTAACAATATGATCCCCAAAATATCCAGGATATAATCATAAATGATTCATCACGACAAGCACCAGTTTAATCACAACCTGAATGAGAAAAGAAATTCAGAGGTAACACTGAAATGATTTTAGATGTAAGTAAAATGCTTCCATGGCAATTACAGCTACTTTGGGGGGGAGGGAACCAAGTCTTGAAAAAGAAGCAGAAAATTTTAAAGAGACCAGATGGAAATAATAGAAATGAATAAAATATATATAATGACAAAAAAAAATTACTAGATGGGCTACATAGTAGAGTGGAGTTGACAAAGCATAGAATCAGTGAAGTTGAAGATGGGTCAGTAGAATTTACTTCATCTGAAAAACAGAGAAATAGATTACACAGTGAAGAACAACAGTGCATCTGGTACTTGTGGGACAATAATAAAAATGGCAAATTTTGTATTATTAGAGTCCCAGAAGTAAAGAACAGAGAGAGGAGCTAAAAATATATTCAAGGAAATAATGGCCAAAAACTTTCTGAATTTGGTACAAGACATAAACCTACAGATCCAAGAAGTCGAGTGAATCTTAAGTAGGATAAAATGAACAATATCCATGCCAAAGCACATCATAATTAAACTTTGGAAAACTGAAGGCAAAGATAAACTTTGAAAGTGACCACAGTGAAAGAACTACATGTAGAGGAACACCAATTCAAATAACAGTGAATGTCTCATATGAAATCATAGAAGCCAGAAGGTAGTAGCATATATTTTTCAAGTACTAAAAGAAAAGAAGTATCAACACAGATACCTGAATCCAGTAAAAATATTCTTCAGTAATAAAATAAAAGTATTTTCAGATAAAGAAAAATACTTTTTTAATTAAGAAAATGTTTCATTAAAAAATACTTTTTTAAAAGTATTGACTGGAAAGCCACTTTTAAGAATGACTAAAAGAATTTTTCAAAACAAAGTAAATGATGAAAGGCTTGAAACTTCAAGAAAAAAGATTAGAATGGTAAAAACAGGAGTAATGTAATAGGTTACGTTTTTTGATGGGTTTTTAAAAACATTTTTGATAGCTGAAACAAATTATAATACTAAGTGATGTATTCAATGCATATAGTAGCAACATTAAAGAGAATCATATTTAAAAAATGAGAATGCATTGGAAGTACATTTTCTGTACTTTCTTTGAAATAGTAAATGGTCAATGCTACTAGACTGTGCTAAGTTATGAATAAACACAAAAATTTTTAAGAGTAAACACAAAAATTTTTATAATAAACAATATACTCAAACACATTTTAAATAAATAAAGGTAGAATCCTAAAAAAAAGTTTGAGAAAAATGATAAGAAGGTAAGAAATGATAAAGAAAGTGATTAGAATCAGAGGAAGCAAACAAATAAAATAAACATAAAATATCACACTTAAATGGTATAGTTATCTGAAATGTTTATCAATAATTATCTAGTATAACACTAATGATCTAAAATACAAATGATCTAAATACACCAACTAAAAGACAATTAATTGGCAGTGTGTCAGGGGAAAGGCCCAACAATATGCTCTGAAACTCACTTAAAATACAGTGAAATGGAGCAGGGAGTGTGGTACATGAACAATGAATCTCGTAACACTGAAAAAATAAAATAAAAGTATTTGGGGAAAAAAATACAATGAAATAGGTAGGTTGAAAGTTAAAAAAATAAAAAATAAAAAAATGTTATGTAAACATTACTTTAAAAAAAGCAAGTCTGACTATCATTAGATAAAATAGGTTCAGAGTAAAGAAACTTACTACAGATAAAAAAGACATTAGTCAGTAATCAATCTAATAAGAAAACATGATAATTTTAAATGTTCACACATCAAACAACAGAACCACCAGTATGAAGCAAATGGACAAATGGACATATCCCACAATTATAGTCTGGTATTTCAACATGCCACTTTCAGTAATTTGTAGAACTAATAGATGGAAAATTAGCAAGAATATAGAACTGAGTTATCTACCCATCCAAAAAGATCTAATTGACATATACAGAACTTTCCATTCCACAATAGTTGAATGCATGTTTCCTAGGATAACTCATATCCTGGACATAAAACAAAACTCGAGTTTAAAGAATTGAAATCATACACATTACACTCATGATCATAAAATAATTAAATATAAATCCGTAATATAAATACAACAGGCAATTCTATCAACACTGGAAATTTGAACAACGCAGCTCTACTAAATCAATAGATCAAAAAGGGAGTCTCTAAGGAAATAAAAAATAAAGAGAACTGAATAAAAATAAAAATAAATTAACTTATGTAGGATGAAGTTAAAGTAGTATTGAGAGGGGCATTTATTTGTAGCACTGAATACTCACCTTATAAGAGAGAAAGATCTTAATTAAGTTCCTATCCCAAGAAACTAGGGAAAAAAGAGCAAAATAAATACAAAGTAAATATAGGAAAGAAAATAAGAAAGATAATAGAAATCAATAAAATTGAAATATAAAACAATAGAGAATATCAATGAAACTAAAAGCTGGTGTTTTGAAAAAAATCAATTAAAAAACACAAATAGAAGCATGACTGACAAGGATAAAAAGAGAATTAAAGGAGAGAAGACACAAGTCACCAACATGGGGAATGAACAGCGTTATCATTACAGATCTAGCATTCATGAAAATAATAGCAAGAAAGTACTACAAATAATTTTACAATCACAATTGATAAATTACACAAACAGACCAATTCTTATAATCTGAGAGCTCCATCCCATAGTGCCTCACATTAAATTGAGTTCAGCATTCAATATATATCAACCTTGATTTTTTTTTCTCAGAAATAGTAGTTCTAGCTCCTAAAACTGTTGTGATCATTACATGAAAATATACACGTAGAACACGGGACCAGAGCATGAGATGGCAAAGGCTCAATAATGGTTAACTTTGTTATTAATACCAATTGCACAAATGTTTTTTGAGTGCTTACTATCAGGCACTAGTGTAGGTGCTGGGAAAACTCAAGTGTATTTATTAGTCAGAATACACTCAGGAGTTAGAAATCACACATTATTGAATAGAGAGAATTTAACATAAAGAATCATTACCTTGGGGTGCCTGGGTGGCTCAATGGGTTAAGCATCTGCCTTCAGCTCAGGTCATGATCTTGGGGTCCTGGGATCGAGCCCGTGTCTGGCTCCCTTTTCAGTGGGAAGCCCTTTTCCTTCTCCCTCTGCAGCTTCCCCTGCTTGTGCTCTCTCTCTTTCTTTCTCAAATAAGTAAATAAAGGGGCGCCTGGGTGGCTCAGTGGGTTAAAGCCTCTGCCTTCAGCTCAGGTCATGATCTCCGGGTCCTGGGATCGAGCCCCACATTGGGCTCTCTGCTCAGTGGGGAGCCTGCTTCCCCCTCTCTCTCTGCCTGCCTCTCTGCCTACTTGTGATCTCTCTCCTCTCTGTCAAATAAATAAATAAAATCTTTAAAAAAAAATAAGTAAATAAAATCTTAAAAAAAAAAAAAAGAGTCATTACCCAGATAGAAGGTTATTAGCAGAAAAGGCAAGAAAAGAACATGAAAAGATCTTGGAGCTAACAACTGAGGAAGGAGCTACCACTCATAGGGCTGAGAAAACTAAGGATGGAGATTGAAATTATTAAAACTCAGAAGCTTTAGACCCCTGCAGGGCTGAAACTCCAATAACTAAGGAGGAGGTTGTTGGCAGTTTTTACACAATAAGGCTGGTCATATAAGTGTTGGAAAAATGGTAAATCAGATTCAGCTACAGAGGGATACAAATTCAGGAATCTCACAAGAAGAAATAATTCCCTTCTTCCTCTAATCTCACAGTCACTCTGTAACATCTACTGAAAGAGCTTAACAAAGAATCTGCTTTTGGCAAAGCAGAAGTGTGGTTTGCAGAGTTCCTATACCCTAGCATTAAAATTTAGATTATGGTTTGGAGTTAGGAGAAAGATTATAATAATGAGCACGGTCTCTTTGTCTACTCAGTATTCATACACATCCTCTTCACATGGTTGCATACCATAACCATAGCCATAATCATAGTATCATAACCCAATAAAAACAATTCTATATTTCTGGGGAAAAAAAAAGCTACTAGGATTTGAAATCACAGCCCATTCTCAAAGCACTCACTTTTCCCCTGTACTTTTATATACCTTGATATATCAATTCCATAAAACTTATCATGTCAATGAAAACTTACCAGTTAATTGTCTATCACTTTGAGCAGATGGAGAGCTGTTTCAGAATAGACAGAACAATCATTGTGTTTCTCCAGAAATGGGAATGCTGACTCACAGAAAGGACACAGTAAATGTTTGTGGTAAGAGTATAGAAATCTCACAGCCTGAGTTAGGCATCATTATGACAACTGAAATTCACTGTATGTTTACTCATTTTCAGATAACCTTCAAAGAGCTGTACATGTCTTGATCCATTTAATCATGACCCTAACTCTTAAAGATCTTATGCACAGAGTTGGCTCGTACCAAGCTTGGACCGTGATCCCAAACCTCAACCGTAAAGCAAACCTGGGCGAGCCATGGCAGGAAAGCAGGTGACACAGTATTTTCATGGTAGGAAAGAGAAGGAGAAGAAATTAATACAGAGAGACAGCCCAGGCAGGGATATGGTTAATCAAATCAATATAAATACCTAGAATATGGTTCAGGTTGCTTGATTTTAAAACTACTTTTTTTTCCCCCCAGCTGGAAAATGAACAGGTGGGGACACAGTGCCTCTCATTCATTTTATCTCTGATATTTTGTGAATATGGAATTTAGGGACAAGCAATTCCACTGCTGAAAATCATTCTTTAATTAGATATTGCATAATATCGCTAGGCCTACTTCATTTCAATTATAAAGACTGAAAAGTGAGTAGTTATGTTTTATGCAGAGGGCATGAGTTTGTGTTTGTGTGTGCATTTATTTAGTCAGTTTTCTCTTAGCTTCTCTCAGTAGGTGACTAACCTCTTCATGTGGAACTGAGGCTCTGAGAACCCTCATAGAAGGAAAATAGTTGAGTCTTTGGAGAGATAACTTGGAAATTTCACAAAACAACACAGTTTCAGAATACAGAGTGTAGCCTTAAAATCTGACAGCTGATACCTAGAAAAAGGAGGAAGAATTTTCAATCTGGAGTTTATATATGAAACACTGAGCAACTCTAAGAGTATGAGATAGAACACATTAAAAGGCAGTTCCATGAAGACATCATGGCAATTGTTCGACTTCATTTCCCACAGCGTAGACAGTAATTTTGTTCTTGGAGATGGAGAAGGAATGTCTGTGAGAAAATTAGACGTGGATATGAGCCACAATACGAGGTTGTGTTTTGGGCTCTCAACTTTCAGAAAGAGACACACTATTTTCACTCATTCTTCCTTCAATATTTATTGGTTGCTGTTAGATTGTCTCTTCTAAACACTCAGAGGCACCAGCTATTATTCAGGCTGCTTAAGGTATTGGGTGTTTACAGTGAGGAGACACAGAGAAGGAAGAAAGCCCTATTATCTTATTTATCACTCTGGATAAGACATAATTGCTTCCTTTCATTGCTCTTGTGCTTTGCAGTTATTGGGATTCTGTAATATATTTGTTCCGTCTTGCATGTGCGTGACTTCGCTGCTACTAATTCCCTTTTTTATTTTTATTAAATTGTTATTTTTTTTCTTGTTTATAGTTTCTACAATTCTATAGCTGCATTTTGTGACATGTTTTCATTGTCTGGGTTTGGTTATGTAGGACCCTAGACTCAGGACCTATTACAAGTCTTGATGATCATTTTGTTTTAGCATTTTTCTGTGTTACCCTCCATCCATGAATCCTGTCAAGAATCTTGAATGTCATTCTGCAGTCATTGACACATTGGGTAACTTGAAAATTGAACCTGCAATAAAAAGATCAAAGGAGACCAAATTGTGTCCGACTACACATTATATTTGCTGGACACCTTCCTGAACAATGTTGGCAATGATAAGGATCTGAATATCATGAATTAATGCCCTGCAATCTAACTTCATCTGCCCTAACACACGCACACACATACACACACACAAGCCCCTAACAGCTGTCTCTTCTGGCATTAAAATCTAGGCCATGGTTTTCTCTAATTAAGCATAAATAATTTCACTACCAAGCTCAGATGGGGTCCCTCTGTAACACTGTGACCAGATGAGATGAAAGAAAAGATCATATCGTGCTCATATTTGATCATAGACAGCACCAGGAACTCACTACGAACCACAAGTATGACCAAGCATCCTCTTTCTAGACTCACATGAGTGCTTGGTAATTCTTTACCAGCACAGCTTTAACTTTCACATTCCTCCTGCCAACTGGACATAAATGACTAAGACAATGAATGATAAAATTGTCCCATGTTTATCAGTACTCAGTCCAGAGCAAAGCCATGCTTCCTCGAATCTTCCCTAAATTCTGAGCCCCTTCCAATAACCACTTAAAAACAGATTCCAGGTACTCCTCCCACAGTGTTTGATCTCTCTTGCTAAAAGTACCAATCCACCCAACTTTGTTTGACTAGAGTACTCTAATGGGAAATTCTGTCATTTTAAACAATGGAGAGAAGGATCTGATATGATTTAAGTTTCAAAAAGCTCCTCTCCCTGCTAGGTGAAGAAAGAACCACGGGGTAAAAGAATGGAAGCATGAGACAGATTTGAAGATGTGAAGGGGGCTTGGAATATGGTCATAGCTATAATGGAGACCAATGGGTGAATTTAGGCTTTATTTTAGAACAACCAAATATTTTGGATAGAGTAAATTTTTTTTTCTTTTGTTGGATCTCAGGTTTATAGTATTGAATTAATCATATGTGTTCAGTGCATGAAATAGTATCCTTTATTCACTCGAGGTTTGTTTCTGGTTTCCTTAATCCTTATCCTCCACCCTCCTCAATCCACCCTCCACTGCCACCTATTCTAATGTGCTTAATGCATTTATTTGTTAGTTGGTGTTCTTGAAAAAGTACATTACTCTTTTCTTTGTATGTACTTCTTTATTTTGGTACTTATATACTTACTCAGTTTTTCCCCTTAGCAGTATATATTTACTTTTTTTCATAGGTTGTTTGGTTTGGTTAAATTGCTTGACTGTTATAAAGACCTTCATGGTTTATATTCACCACAATTTGCCTACCCACTGCCTCAAAGATGGAGAAGCAAACGGCCTCCACTGACCTACTATCACAAATAACATTGAACTTAGTAACCTTTATGTGACTCTTCATATTAATTTACTTTTCCTTTCATTGACACTGGAATTACTAAAATGTACTTAAACATACTTAATTTTACTACTAAACATATAATTTGATGGAATACTATAAAACAGTGGAAAAGAAAAAAAAAAAACTATTGCTATGTTCAAAAGCATAAATGGATCTCATGAAAATAATCTGAGCAAAAGAAGCCAGGCACTAAAAAATGCATACTGTGTGAATTCATTTATATGAAGCATACCAACAGGCCATACTAACTGACAGAGCTATAAATCAAAATGAATCAAGGTAGGTGTGAGTAAGAGAGAATATAATTCTTATACCCATCAGGAACAAGTACATACAAATGAAACAGCAAGAGAATATCAGTAGGCAATTGCCAAGCAGACAGAAAATAGATAGAGAGCTAATGGAGGAATAAGGATGGAACTCAAGAGTACAAGCCAGCCACATACCAACCCAGAGCAATGAGGTCAAGTTCCATTGCAATCAGGAAGCTTCTAACATGAATGCCACCAGGGCAAAACCCAATTTTGTTGTGTGGCCGTTATAGAGATCATAGGCAAGAAAGAGAGCCTGAGTACACCTGGCGGGAAGTATAAATGTCTAGGGTTGATAAGAAGAGTTGATCCCTACTTATATATATATATCTACTTATAAGGAAAAGCCAGTGTCATTCATCATGTAGTGAAGATAACTAAATAAGTTAGAGTTTTAATGAACTTCCTAAAGTTTACTTAGTTTCCATTGAGTTTTTGTGACTTGAAATCTGTTCAAATGGATCTAGGAAATTCTCCTAATAAACACTTATTAATACAAATTAATATTAATATCCTACTAAAAAATATTAATATCCTACTTAAAATGGAAAAAAAGTCTCTAAGATTTTTTTTTTACTATCATGTTATCTGCTAGCAGGAGCAATACAATATCAAATGAAAGTGACTAATCAGAAGATACCTTTTGTAAATTACATAAATCAAAGAGAGAAGTGGAATTAAAGAAATTTCTAATTATTAAAATATTTGAGTTTTCATATTTGGAAGGAAACTAACAAATATTTATATACATTGTATATAATTTTGAAAACTCATCCTGCGATCTTAATCTCTTTTTAAAAGCAATAATTATTTTTATTTAGACTTAAGTGTTGTTTCATTTGATTTGGCTTTGCTTTTACTCATAAGAGTTGTACAGATTTACTGTTTTTATGTGCAAACCCCTTGACTCTTTAATTGGTAATTTATTTTGCATTGGATAGAGTCCCTTTTTCCATGAATGAAGGGAAATAAGAACATCGAGACAATGAGGATATATAGCGGGGGCAAGACAAAATGTACCTATGGCTTTATTTATTAATCTAATCTTTTAGCAATTGTTTCATATTGACCTGCCTCTGAATGCTGCCACCTGCATTTCTCCAAATAGAACGTGCATCATGCCTACACACTACTCACTCCTCCCAGCCGTCTACCTCACTTATCTTTCAAGCCTTAGGTTATGAATCACTTTTATGTAAAGCCTTCCTCATAATTGTAGTTTTATAATTCCTTCTGACCCCACACCCCTCCCCACCCCTGATCAAGCAGGATTAGCTGTTTCCTCTGCCTCCAAACTTTTGCTATGTCACTTACTACACTGATTTTGACTTCTCTGTCATCCTTACTAGCCTACGGGTTTTTTTTTAATTGAACTATAGTTGACACATAATGTTACATTAGTTTCATGTTTACAGGATATTGATTCAGTAGACTAGAAGCTTTTCCAAGGTCGAGTGTTCAAAATCCATGGCACTTAGTTTATTGGTTGGCACAAACGAGCTTTATGTATATTCATAAACCATGTACAACTGACTAGCCCTGGGCTATGTGTATATACAATTTTTCATTGAATGATTTGACTAATCGATGTACGGAGTTAGCAAACTCATCATGAACAAGATATACCAGTCATTAAGATAATCAAAATACATTTCTCAGTACCTGACAGCCTAAAGATGAAAACAAGAAATTGTAAATGGTGGATGTGATTGCGTTATTGTAAGACTAGTTCCTATAGTTCACTTTATTAATTTTTTATAACACACTTTAATTTGGCAGAGGACTATCTGGAGTATATTCAAACTAAAGAAAATTGTAAATGTTGGTGTATTATACTCCTACTTCTTACTCTTCCCCAAACAATATGAAAGTATTATTTTAATTTCCCAGATAACTACTTAAGAATTTGGGCTATTAAAATTAACATTAAATGTTCAAATAAGGGCGCCTGGGTGGCTCAGTTGTTAAGTGTCTGCCTTCAGCTTAGGTCATGATCCCAGGGTTCTGGGGTTGAGTCCCACATCGGGCTCCCTGCTCAGCGGGAAGCCTGCTTCTCCCTCTCCCACTCCCCCTGCTTGTGTTCTGTATCTCGCTGTGTCTCTGTCAAATAAATAAATAAAATCTTAAAAAAAAATTTTTCAAACAAATGTATACAGAATGTTTATTTGTAAGGTCTTGATTGCCAAGTAGTGACTTTTAACATAAAAATTCCAGAGTAGGTATTTGAGAAAAAAAATTTTCGGAATATATTTTCTAATTACTTGTTGGTATATAGTGGTAGCATAAGCTACGTCCATATAATCACATATTTTTTCAACCTTTAGGATATTTATATAAAATATTTGTGCTCAGACATGTAAAATTTGTTTACTACCTACCTGTTAAGTGTATTCTTATTTAAATGTAAATATTTGCAGAGTGCAGTGTGTTGAAATTACTAATTTTCATACTAGATATTTCAAAATTTGCATGCATAATTGCACATTCCTTCATGCAAATAAAAATTTAGTTTTTGCCCTCCTGGAAAAAGTATTTATGTATTTATCTATGCACACTTAATGTGTATGCAAACATTTGGATTTACATCTATACATATTTATTGTGTTTATGCACATACTGGTTTTGTATAGTGCACTCTACACATTTTGCATTTATTATGATAAATATTGTTGTGCTTGATCCTTATCAAGTCTAAAGAAAGTATGTTTGTCATTTGTTCACAGTATCTAAATTTTTGAATATTCTGTCTCTTGAGAATATGGGGAATGTTACTAAAGTGGATTCTAAAATATCAGATATGTAAAAATTCAAAAGCCTTGTTTTGGGAATGGCGCTCAAATATCAAATATGTGTTTAATACTTTTTATAAAAAGAACTTATTTTGGGTAGAATGAGTTAAGGGAATTCTGAGGCCTGGACACTGTTCGTTGTCAGCTCTGCAAACAATATGAAGGAATGATACCAAAAAAAAAAAAACCTGTATATATTATGTATGACTATGCATCCACGCAGAATTTCCCACACACATATGCTGCCTGGGACATGGAATATGTCACAGCCATTTTGTACTCGATTCTTCCTTCTAACTATAAAGGTTTGGTGTTGTCATAGTACATATTTAGCTTCTGAGACTGATGGATTGTTTCAGAGAACAAGATTATATGGCATTTTTTTTCTTATCTGAGTCAATGTTTTCCTCAATACCATGAAGTAAATTAAAATAAAGTGTTTAAATCTACTGCTTATGATAAAGAAGACCAAATCTCATTCTAATAAATGTGAAATACAGCTTGTCATGTTCCTTTCACTCTGTAGAAATGCTACCACAAGGCTTTGCCAGTTAAGTCTAATATGTTGACATTTATTTTTGCTGCAATAAATGTTAGGATTATATTTTTGCATTAAATTCTGGCATTTTTAAAGATCACGATGACAAGTAATTTATTCCTCAAATCACTCTGGTTTGTTTTTACTTTTTGAATATGGATTTGGCCATGTGTCTCCAAGGCACAGTACAAAGCATATTTCATATGTTTTGCAACCTATTAGTTTGATTTAAATCCACTTTTTCCATCTGGATTTACGCAAGCCTTCCTTGATGTTATTTGCTCTGAATTATTGCCCAGAAATAATCACGCTGAATCCAATTTTACACTGGCTGTGTGGCCCACCAAGTCTGTCACTGTAAAGCTTTAAGGCTTTTATAGTTTGTTTCAATGAAGGCAATTCCTCAAATTTTCTATATATGAATATATAATATGCTGTTTTGACATACATTTAAAATTTTTTCTCTACCCTTTCTTAAATATGGAATGAATATGATGACATCTAAGAAACTACAGTCGTTACAGAGACAGTGGAACAAAGCAACACGTGAAACAATGTTTTTTGCATATTCAATACAAAACCCACATACGGTAGGTTGGGTCAATCTATATATCATTCGAATCAAAACCTTGAAGATAATAATTTAGTGCTGAAAGCATTGATGCAGTTCTTCTGCAATTTGAAGATTTATTTCTTTTAGTAATACAATAGCTAAAGGAGAATGTAAATTTGAAATTCATCTTTTTTTAAACCATATTTTTAAAGGACTCTCTTTCTCTAAACTGAGTGAAGAATGAAATAGAACATTTTTCAAAGTAGGCAATAAATCTAGATAATCTAGACATAAAACCTTGTCCTTTGTTTTTTCTGTCTCCCTGGTAGAGAGTATAGAGTATAGAGAGTATAGAGACTATACCCTTCAGAAAAAAAGAAAGAAATATCAATTGTTTCTGCTTATATTTAGTCATTAGCTTTCAATGACCTTATGAGAAAACCTGAAATTTTGAGTAAGTACCAAATTATAGTAGAAAGCTCAGTTCTTTTCAGCCTCATACATATTGAGTCTGAAAATGACAATAAGAATTCTTAATGGTTAGTTTACATAAATAAATGTGTGTATGATGCTCACACTTATACATCTGTAATTTGCAATCTGACCACGTCTAAAAAGTTCAGACTCCTTAATATTTGTGAACTAGAACTATACAGTCGATAATCTTTCCTCTTTTGAATATAGGTATGTGGGGTTTTTCTCTTTTATTTACGATAAGCTTAATTTCAGCCTCTTTTCCTGAATGATTAGAATCCAAATCTATATTGAAGAATTTTTTGAAGATTAACTCAAGTATTTTTTTTTAAATATCTATCAAGGAAGAGAAATATGAGGCTTAAAATGTTCTAAGTTACAAATCCAAATTCTTTATTTATATGTATAAAATGGCTTGATAAGGTAAAATGTATAGCAATCATCTGAATGTTTCTGATAGGGATAAAACTTCATGCTATTGAGGTCAAATATACACAGGCAAAGTGAAAGAGAAATGAGGTAATCATTCATGTGATTCTAGACTTAAAAAGAAAGTTTTCAGCCAAACTAGAGAATTTAGAAAAATTTTCCTTTACCTTAAACAATTACCTTAATCCTCTATGTCTTTTTACTATACATAACAGTGTATAGTGCCTTTTTCTTTTAGAATAATAATAGTTACATTGTTAGAAAACACCAGACAGGGCGCCTGGGTGGTTCAGTGGTTGAGCGTCTGCCTTCGGCTCAGGTCATGATCCCAGGGTCCTGGGATCGAGTCCCACGTAGGGCTCCCTGCTCGGCGGGGAGTCTGTTTCTCACTCTCCCTCTGCCTGCCACTCCCCCTGTTTGTGCTCTCACTTCCTCTCTGTCAGATGAATAAATAAAATCTTAAAAAAAAAAAAGAAAACACCAGACAAATAGCTATTCTATTTAATTATCGCATATCATCTAGAGATTATTATTTAAATTACCTTGCCTCAAAATACCCTCCTGCAAGATGGAGATAAATCGCTATATTCTTCACTTGAACTTTTAAAGAAGTAACAAGGTAATTGTAAATGAACCGGACATCATGGGAAGCACTATATGAGCTATAAATAATGTGTTATACTTTACTTCGAAATACAGACTTTTCTACAAATCCAAATTGTTATAATCATATAAAAATTGTTACACAAAACAAATTTAAATGTACCATTTAATGGCAAGGACTTGAAGTCATTTTCAAACTAAATATTTAAAACCTTGGACCATTTTTATTTGACATATATATGACATATATATGAATATAGATTTCCAATGTTTATATATGTTGTCTTATGCATTAGTACTCCATTTTTATTTGTGAATTATATTCCACTATCATAATATACCATGTTTTATTTATGTTATTTATCTATTGATTAGTTAATGAATATTTGAGTTGTTTTCAATTTTGGCTATTATGAATCATGCTGCTATGAACATTAATGTACAAGTTTTGAGTGGACTGTTTTCATTTATCTTGGATATGTATGAGAGAATGAAATTGCTGTTATATAACAACTCTGTTAACACTTGTAGGAACCGTCAAACTGTTTTCCAATACAACCTCACTATTTAACATTCTCACCAGCAGTGTGTGAGGATTCTAATTTCTCTGTATCTTTCACTCCACTTATTATCTAGTCTTTTTAATTATATACATTCTAGTGTGTGTAAAGTGGTATTTATTGTGATTTATAGTTTTATATCCCTAATAGGTAAAACTGTTAAACTCTATTTTTCACATGCTTATTGGCCATTTATATACCTTCTTTGGAGAAATTCATAAACAGATCCTTTATCTATTTTTAAGATTCTATATCTTTTTAGGAACACCTGGGTGGCTCAGTCAGTTGGGCATCTGCCTTCAGCTCAGGTCATGATCTCAGGATCCTGGAATCAAGACCAACATCAGGCTCTCTGCTCAGCAGGGAGCCTATTTCTCCCTCTGCCTGTCACTCTCCCTGCTTGTGCTACCTCTCTCTCTCTGACAGATAAATAAATAAAATCTTAAAAAAATATATTATCTATCTTTTTATCATTGAGTTTTAAGAGTTCTTTATATATTTTGAATCTAATCTTTCATCGGATATATAACTTAAAGTATGTTCTCTCATTAGGGGTGTGTGTGTGTGTTTATGTTTGTAATGGTATTGTTTGTAGTACAAAGGTTTTTTTGCTTTTTTTTTAATGGAGTTCAATTTCTCTTTTTTTGTCTTGTGCGTTTGGTGTCATATCTAAGTAGATTCTGGCTAACCTTTCAAGATTATGCTTATGTTTTCATCTAAGAGGTCTATAGTTTTTAATTTTAAATTTATTCTTCTTAAAAAAAATTTATTCTTCTTGTCCATCTTGAGTTAATTTTTTTTAATTTTACATGTAAGGGAGGCATACAACTTTACTCCTTTGCATGTGGATCATCAACACCCTTATTTTCCCCACTGAATTGTCTTGGCATCCTATATTTGTTAAAATCAGTTGATCATAAATGTAAAGGTTTATTTCTGGTTTCTCAAATCTGTCTGTTTATCCATGAGCATCTTTCTGCCAGTACCACACTTTCTTGATTACTGTAGCTTTGTAGTAAGTTATGAAATCAAGAAATATTAGTTATCAAACTTACTTCTTTTTCAAGATTTCTTTAGCTATTCTTGGTTCCTTACATTTCTATTTTAACATAACTTGTTAATTTCTGAAAAGTGACAACAAAAAACCTCCAGTTGAGATTTTGATAGGCATTGAGTTGAAAGTGTCAATTAATTTTGAGAGATTTGTCATTTTTGCCAATGCGTAGATAGTCAGAGCAGGGAAAAAGGAGACGATTAATAATGGCAACCCCTACCCAGGGAGACTCTGAAATCTGTAAACAGTGAGAGCCCTAATTTGTTGGCTGAAGCTTCCCAGAGTACAGTTTCCATGTCTTTGACCTGAGGGAATAGGAGGGAGTGGGTTATGGTCAAATGCCATAGACGTTTGCTGTTCCTGAGATTAAGTATGTTTTCTTGAATAATTGTTTCTCCATTTGCTATATGATCTTAGGAAATTTAAAAATATCTTAAATGGTTGTTTTTGTTTTATTTTGAATTTTTTTTGTGTGTCTGTTATAGTTTTAATCAGTTATGATTGTTTGGCTTAGAAGATGGTCTACAATGACTTTAAGTCACCATTCCAAAGCAAAATAACGATTTTAGTTGCATAAACATCAGAGTTTAAGCCAGTGGTTTAAAGAGTAAATCAAAAGTAGAGATAGCTAATATAGATAGTTATAGCAGTTTGATTATGAAAGAAAGAGAACAAGGAAGTACCAATTTAGGAACATGAGAAATTCAATATGGTTTCTGTTTAATTTTTTTTAATATGGTAGTAACATGAATATATTTCAATGATAAGAAAGATCTAAATACAAAAGAAGTGTAAATAAATTCTTAATTTTGGTGTGGTGGCCAAAAGTTCAAGAAGTACTAAGTTGATGACCAATTTTCTATGTGAATCGAGAGCCGGTGGAAAAGTCTGGATCTGCAGGTAGAATGTGAAGAAGGTCCGACTGTCAACGTGGAAGTGAGTCAGAACCTATCAGGAAAATGCAGTCAAGCTAGTATGTATCTTTGAATGTTGATAGACTGAGGTTGATAGACATGGATTTGGAGTAGCATGGATGTAAATATTTTATCTGCAAGCACACAACTCACTTGTTCTGTATTTCTTGGAAATAGGATCTTTCCTCAGTTTAGTAAGATGAAAGGATTTATTTCTTCTCTAATATTAAAAAAGAAACAAGTTTGCATCAGAATTTATTTCCCCTAGATGCACAATTATATTAGATTGTTTCCATGTAAGTTTCCACATAGATGTATAAAATGCACATTTAGTGTGGGTGATCATAAATAGGTCATACTTAGGCAATGTCCCTACAGTGGCAAACTCTCATTTCTCTAACACCTCTGGTAACACTATTCAAGGTCACAATCAAAATCTTTGTCAACGCTGACCCAGATATGAATTTTCAGTATTGTACTATGTGAGTGAATTCATGGTAATTGTTCCTGATGTCTGTAAGATTATAACAGCCTCTAGAGAAAATATTTTTACTTACTGCCTCTCTTCTATTGTAATAAAGAATCAAATTAGTAACCACAGCTATCCTTGTTGCAATGACTGACAAGTAAAGGATTCAGTCTGGCAGTTGACAATTAACAAATTGCATTTCTTCTTCTCCCTGAAGTCTTTAGGGACATGATATTTTCCTACTTTCCAACTAATTAGGGATGAGTAAATCTCTTAAGGCTCTGTGATTGGATTCAGTTTGGATAGCGTTTGTTTGACTGTCAAATTGATACATGGTATGACATGAATCAGAGCCATCTAAATCTTTACACTTAACTGAATTAGCACTTCTCTTACATCTAACGATCCCAGCCTGTCTTCTTCATTCTGTCACAGATTGAGTCATTATAACACACTTTGGATTGTTCTACTCTAATCTATGAACTTCTTTCTTTCAAATTTCACTTTAAGCCTAAATATTATTTTACTATTTTATGGAGGAAAATGTTGTGTAAGTTGGGATAGCATAAATCAAGAATAACTGGAGGTTCAAGAACTTAAAAATGAGATGACCCTAAGAAAGATACTAATACCTCAATAATATAGAAGATCAGTGATGTGGAAATTCTTCTTGATGTGACAAGCTGCTGGAGGGAAATAAGTGTTCGACATATTATAACATCTAAATAAAAGTGCCATAATTCAAAGAGATTTGATGGGGAGGAAGGGGATTAGGTAAATGACTTGGCCAACTGTAGAAGTATAAACCATTGAAATTGGAGGATAAATGCTAGAAGTTCTGCTAATATCAATAATGTCTACTAACACTTAGGTATTATTTACTTTGTTCCAGGTCCCACTGGAAGAGCTTTAAAAGAATGACTTTGTATCGTACTCACAACAACCCCTAAGTAAATGAATTTTCTTTTTAAATATACTTGACAGGCAAGAAAACACCAACTTGGGGATTTTAAACAAGGGCCCAGTATTCCAGAATGAGAAGATGGTAGAAGATTGGATGAGACTGAATTCTAGAGCCTATCCCTAATCATATCTTGCACTTGTTAAGGTGAATAATAGATAGTAGAGAAGATACTCTGTCTCACCATTCTTATCTGTGAAAATAGAATGGAGACTTTTTTTTTTTTTTTTCCCGTCTTGGATCAAATGAGAAATTGTACAAGGAAACACTTTACTCAAAGATTCTGTGGCTTTAAATTTCTGTGGAGCCTTTGGAACCATCAATTAGGCAAGTGTTACTTTTTAATACAGTAGAAATGGCACTGGTAGAACAATTGCTCTGATGACAATAGTGAAATATTAGATAGTGTAATATGATTTGAAGACATATGTCAGGGAGGTGGTCAGCCCACAAACAGTATTAAGAGTGTGAAAAATATGATTATGGGTAATGAGTATGGTGTGTGAAAGGCAGTGGCCAAATATCCCAAGCCCAGAAGTATGTTCATGAAACCTGATAATTAATGAGGCCTGGAACTACCATTATTATTCCTATCTACAGTTTCTCCCGAGGACACCTCTCTTCAATTCTGGGTATGCTTAATTTATAAATGACTCAGCTATCAGATGAGCATACTGGTACTTCCCTCTAAGGCTGTCAAATATCCACACAATTAGCTATAAATGAATTAATTACTCATGTTTCCAGTCAATGTTCTTTGCATGTGTGAGAGTTAAGTTCATTGCATTTTCTGCTATAATTCTTCAGCCTTTATGTGTTAAGCTTCATGTAGGTTTAATTAATATTTTAGTCTGTATTACTGTATTTTATTTCATTCCATCTAATTATTTGAGGGTACTAGGAATTATTTGTCAAATTATTTGAAGATACTAGGCATTGAGTTGTCAAATTATTGTCAAATTATTTGAGGTACTAGGAATTGAGATTGTGGGCTGGTATAAATCCAAAGAAAATACTTAGACCGACACTTTTTAATTTCTTTTTACTCGTGGTGCACATGACAGATCTTTACATGGTACCTGGAAGAAGCTGCTCAAGGCTTCACAGCCTTTGGGACTAATGGAAATAAAGCTGGGTAGACCACGATATTTTGGCTCAGTGTTTTGGCAAGCAAGCCCTGTGAACAGTGGCAATATTCATTAAAAAGAATATTTAGAGAGTTAGAATGAGCTAGAAATATACAGAGCCATCAGCATGAAAGGGCCAAAATATGTTTTCATTTCTATAAAATTGAATGTAACTTTACACTGAGTGTCCCTTTCTACTGATGAAAAAAACAATCTTTTTTCAAATTAAATCATTTATTTCTTAAAAGATAATTTATTTTGATTGATTTCAGTATGCCTAAGGAATTAACTTTTGTCTTAGCTTTGGTGAAAAGTCTACTCAGGGTAAAAAACAAAACAAAACAAAAAAAAACAATTCTTATGTACCAAGGACGTTCGCTTAATTCTGATGTTAAAACTAAACAAGGATACTACAAAAGAAAATTTTGTAGTAATTAAAACTACAAGATATTAAAACTAAACAAGGATACTACAAAAGAAAATTTATATGCCAACCAGTTTTATATAGATAGAAACAACATCTAAATACATTGTGATTTATAGAGTGAGTGAGATCCATTGTGTGAGGATTTGGGTAAGTTCATAAAGGAGTTTAATTAGCTGTAGGCAATCATTTGCACTTGGCCATTTTTTCCATTAAAATAAAATCTCTTTTGTGATGGTTGGACCCCTGGTTCTTACTCTGACACCATGAGACACCAGAAGAGCCACATAAAAGAAAGAGAAACTCATTTTTTCATTTATTCAATAAATATGTTTGCTACTCCTATTGAGTACAAGGGTTTGTTATTAAGTACTATATTATTCCAGGTTTTGAGAACATTCTCAGTGAAGAAAACAATGATCCTTATCTATATGGAATACATTATACTGATGAAAAATAAAGAGGAAAATTAGAAATAAGAAATTATGTAGTATTTTAGAGAGTGATGAGTACTAAGTAGAACATACAAAATAATCATGAAAAAAGTAAAGTTTATTAAGGAAAAGGGGAATGGATTTTAGATAAGGTTGCCATAAACGTCTTACAGAAGAGTCATTTTGAAAGTAGACCTGAGGGGCACTGGGTGGTTCAGTCATTTAAGCGCCCAACTCTTGGTTTCAGCTCAGGTCATGATCTCATGGATCATGGTATCGAGGCCCATGTCAGGCTCTGAGCTTAGTGGGGAGTCTGCTTGAAGATTCTCTCCCTCGGCCCCTCCCCTACTTGCTCTGTAGGTCTCTCCTCAAATAAATAAATAAATCTAAAAAAAAAAAAAAGAAGGAAGAAAAGAAGGAAAGAAGGAAGGAAGGAAGAAAAAAGACAGACCTGAAACCATGTGAGAAGAAGCTATGGTACTATTCCAGGCAAGATCCTTTCATGAATACGAAAGAGCAGAGACAAAGGACCTGTGACAAAGGAGGGCTGGGCATGTTTCAGGAGCCTTAAGGAGGCCCCTGTAGCTGGACAGAGAAAATTGGGAGGAGAATGAAAGAATTAAAGTGAGAATTCCTAGAATCCAGATTTTGTTGGCCTTGTAGGTTATAGTAAGATGTTTGATATGGTCTAATGTTTGTATCCCCCCGAATTCATATGTTGAAATCCTAATCCCCAATGTGATTGTACTTTGAAGTGGGGCCTTTGGGAGATGATTAGGTCATGAAGGTGGAACCCTCATGAATGGGATTAGCGCTCTTATAAGAGTCCCCAGAGAGATTCTTGCCCCTTCCACAGTGTGAGAACACAGCAGGAAGATGACTATGAGAAAGTGGCTTTCACCAGGTTCCAAATTGTCAAGTGCCTTGATCTTGAACTTCCCAGCCTCCAGAATGTGAAAAATGAATTTATTTTGTTTATAAGCTACCCAGTTTGTGATATATTTGTTACAATAGCCTGAATGGACTAAAACAATATTGGCTTTTAATCTGACTGGGAAGAAAAGCCATTGGAGGGATTTGAACAAAAAAAGTGATTTGATTTGATTCAGGTATTAATGTAATTTCTTTGGCTGCTATGGTAAGAATATGTACAAAGGCACAAATTGGGAAACTAGTTAGGAATATATGGAAATAATCCAAATGAGATTTGATAGAGAATTGGATCTGGGTAGTATAGTAGGGCTAGTGAGAGGTGGTAAAATTCTGGATATGTCCTGAAGGATCATCCTGAAGACTTGCTGAAAGACCAGATAGAGTGAATGGAGAGAAGCTGGAGTCAAGTTTGACCCCAAGTTTCTGATTTGGCACAATTAAAAAGGTGGAATTGCAGTTATTTGAGATAAATAAGACAGTTGGAAGATGATGAGGTTGTTCATATCAAGAGACAATTATAGAAATGATAAGTTCAAGATACCAATTACATGCCCAAGTATAAATGTCAAGTTGGCATTTGTATGTGTGTGGGTTTTCTCTGAATTTCCAGACAGAGATCTGCCGTAGACAACATATTTGAGAGTCAGCATGTATAGATAGTAATTAAAGCCATTAGTCTGGATAAGATGACCAAAAGAACAGGTATGGATAGAATTCTTAAAAAAAAAAAAAAAAAAAAATTCCAAAGACTGAGACCTGGGACATTTGGATATTTAGACCTCAAAGAGATGAAGAAACCACAAAACCAAGAAAGAGGAGTCAGTAATATGAAAGGAAAACCAGGTAACATAGTGTGCTGGAAGCCAAGCTGGAAAGAGTGTTCAGGTCTGTCACTTTCTAAAGTAAGACGATATTTGAGAAATGGTCACAAGTTTTAGCAACATGCAGTCCATTGCTGGCCTTTTGATGAGAGTAATTTCAGAGGAGTAAAGGAGTGAAAACACGATGGAGTGAATTAAGAAGAGTGTGAAGAAATAAGTTGAAAACAGCAAATATAGAAAACAGTTGTAACCAGAGAACAAGGCTACAAGAGCATCTGGCTCTGGAGTCCCAGATAGACCAGGTTTGGTCACTAGCTGCTGACAATATTCAAAGGCAAAAAGGCAAGTGGTGGGGAAACAAGAAAAGAACTTATTTTAGTGAGGCCAACACCTCAAGACAGAGGACTAGTGTCCCAAAGAGAGTTTCCAAAGTGATGAAAGTATTTCTAAGGTTTATATAGGGAAAATATAAGGCAAAGGTCAGCGGATACATGCAGCTGGCCAGCCAAGATCATGTTGATCATTGTCCTGGGGTCAATCATGTGGGGTCTTGCTGGCATCAGAGCCACTGATGTTCCTTGGCAGGAACAGTTTCAGTCCCCATCAGGAGACCTCACTGGGTCTTTGCCTGAGTTAGAAGATGAACTGGAAAGAAGAACTTAATCAGTTAGAAAGTATAAACTGAGGTTAAAATGAGGTAGTTAAGGCAACAACTGGGTCCTCTTTCACTGTTACAAAGTGTTGTTCAACAAAGAGGAGAGAAATGGTACAGTAGCTGGACTGGAAGGTGGGATCAAAGGAGAATATTTTGTTTATGAGATAAACATGTTATATTAGAATATTGGTAGCATTGACCCAGGAGAGAGCAGGGAGAAATAAATTTCTATAGACTTTATTTCAAATTTTAATGCATGTATGAATCATACTAGGATTTTGTTAAAATGTTGATTCTGATTCAGTAGATCTGGGGATGCACTTGAGAACTTTTTTTTCTGGCTGTTGTTGCCATTCAATTTTTTTTTTTTTTTTTTTTTTATTACCTCTTGACCCCTTTTACCACTCCACACCCACTACCTCTGGCAACCACCAATCTGTTCTTTGTATCTATAAGCTTGTTTGTTTGTTTTCTTTTCTTTTTTCTTTTTTTTTTAAGATTCCAAAGATAAGAGAGATCATATAATATTTGTCTTTTTCTGTCTGAATTATTTCACTTAGCATAATACCATCAATGTCCTTCTATGTTGTTGCAAATGGCAAGATTTCATTCATTTTCATTGCCGAATAATATTCCAGTGTGTGCGTGTGTGTGTGTGTGTGTGTGTGTGTGTGTGTGTGTGTGTGTGACAATTTCTTTGTTCACCCATCCATCGATATACACTTAGATCATTTCCATATGTTGGTTATCTAAATAATGCTATGGTAAACACTGGGATGCACATGTGTTTTCAAGTTAGTGTTTCTGTTTTCTTTGGATAAATACCCAGAGTGGAATTGCTGGATCATATGGTGGTTCTATTTTCAATTTTTTCAGGAAACTCCATACTGTTATCCATAATGACTACACCAATTTACATTCCCACCAATGTTGCACAAGGGTTGCTATTTTACTACATCCTAGCCAATGCTTGTTATTTCTTGTCTTTTTAGATTAATCATTCTAACAGATGTAGTGTGATATCTCATTGTGGATTTGATTTTAATTTCCCTAATGATTAATAATATTGAGCATCATTTCATGTATCTGTTGGTCATCTGCTCATTTTCTATTTAGATATACTACCCATTTTCTATTCAAATTGTTATTGAGTTACCTGAGTTCTTTATGTATTTTGAATATTAGCGCTCTGATTTGCAAATATTTTCTCCTCATTGTGTATTCTTGACAACTTTGTCAAAAATTAATTGACCATATATGCATGGGTTTATTTCTGGATTCTCTATTCTGTTCCATTGATAATGGATCTGTTTTTATGCCAGTATCATACTGTTTTGATTACTATAGCTTTGTAATATAGCTCGAAATCTCTAGCTTTATTCTTCTTTCTCAAGATTATTTTAGCTATTTGGGTCCTGGTTGGCTATCTGGTTCCATTCAAATTTTTGGATTATTTGTTTTATTTCTGTGGGAAATTCCACTGGAATTGCACTGAATCTGTAGATTGCTTTGTATAGTATGGCCATTATGACAATTTTAATTTTTCTAATCCATGAAAATGGAATATCTTTCCATTTATTTGTGTCTTCTTCAATTTCTTTCATTAATGTTTTGTAGTTTTCAATACACAAACCTTTTACTTCCTTGGTTAAATTTATTCTAGATATTTTCTCCTTTTTGATGCAATTATAAATGGAATTGTTTCATTAATTTCCCTTTCTGGTACATCACTATTAGCTATAAAAACTCAACAAATTTTTTTGCTGATTTTATATTCTGTCATTTTACTAAATTTGTTTATTAATTCTGTTTTTTGATGGAGTCCTTAGGGTTTTCTATACATAGTATTATGTCATCTGCAAATAATGACAGTTTTGATTCTTCATTTTAATTTAGATGTGATCTATTTTTTTTTTTTTTTTTGTAATCTGTCTATTTATCTATCTAATTGATGTGGCTAGGACTTCCAATACTACTTAAATAAAAGTGGCAAGAGTGGGCATCTTTGTCTTGCTCTTGATCATCTCTTATACCCTCATACCGAAACCAGGCAAGGATAACACAAGAAAAGGAAATTACAGGTCAATATGCCTGATGAATGTAGATGCAAAAATTCTCAACAAAGTATTTTCAAACCAAATTCAACACCACATTAAAAGGATCATATGCTATGATCAAAATGGAACTTATTCCAGGATTGCAAGAATGGTTCAACATCCACAAGTCAGTCAATGTGATACACCACATTAACAAAATGAAGGACAAAAATCATTATCATTATAGTAGATGCAGAGAAAGCATTTGACAAACTTCCAACAACCATTTATGATAGGGGAAATGAACCTTAACATAATGAAGGCCATAAATGAGAAGTCCACAGCTTAAATCATGCTCCATGGTGAAAAGCTGTAGCAAATTGGTTGATTGGAAGAGAAGAGCTAGATTCTAATGAGCAAGTCTCAAGGTTAACCTTAGTAGGACCATGTACCACTATTCAAAAGAACAGAATATATGAGAGTGCACATGAGAACAGATAGCAAGTAGGGTAAGGAGATAGGAACTTGTAGCAAGTTTTGTTTGTTTTAACTTTTATAAATATGTAGGAAGCAATGTTTAAGTTTAGAAAGAGAATAAGGAAGAAAGATTTTGGAAGTTTGGGGACAAAAGAGAATATACAGAATTATAACCTGAACAGGAAAAGACAGAGTGAAATTGGACATAGCATAATTGCCAGGCAGCATAAAGGACCTTCTAGAGATTAGTGATTATGAATTTATAGTGATATCAATTAGTATGTTTGTTTTTCTTTGAACAAATTCTCACTTTTACTGTTGGAAGTATAAAATGCAAAGAGTTGGATTTAGGATTTATGAGATAAGACTGCTACTAGACCAGCCTCTAATTAGTCTATCTCTTGACTTAATTTTTTTTTCAAGATAATAATAAACTCTCAACTTGCTTAAGCTGTTCTTTTCTTCAGATCTCTTCTGGTAATGTTCAAATACATTCCTAACTTCCAAAACATGAGATGTAGTCAGTTAAAATGAGACCAGTTATGAAACAGTAGTGTGAATATTGGAAAGTGAAACTTAAAACTGTTATTTATACACATGACTACCTACCTAGCAAATTCTCAAAGAATCAGCTGTAAGCTATTAGAGAAAATGTAATATAATTAGGTGACCTGAAGAAAAATACACTCAAATATACAGAAATCAAAAGTTCACTGGCATACTTTTAATAAAAGATTCTAAAAAGATAAAAAAGGAACTATTTAAATGAGAAAAAATACAATACTTTTGTTGCAGTAATTTTGATTAGCATCCAGAAAAAAAGCTAAATTATCAATTAGTGTCAATTTATATTTACATTCAATACAAAAGGCATAGGAAGACTTTTTTTAAAAAGATTTTATTTTATATTTGTTAGAGAGAGAGCAAGCAGGAGGAGGCACAGGCAGAGGGAGAAGCAGGCTCCCTGCTGAGCAAGGAGCCGGAAGCAAGATGCTGGGATCATGACCTGAGCCGAAGGCAGATACTTAAAAGACTGAGCCACACAGGTGTCCCAGCATAGGAACCCTTTTGATGGGTAATTGCCACATAGTCAAATGACTCAATTTATTATATTTTCTTTCTTGTAATGCAAACATTATAAGTTAATTTCTGCTGCATGAGCTTAATCATCTGGTTTCTTTTCTGCTTATTTTGAAAAGATCTTTTTTCTTGGTATTTTTCTATAACGCAATATTTTATATCTTATATACAATGCTTTGCATATTACCAGATTTCATTTGACCCTTAGAATATCGCAGTGGATACTGCATCCTTATTTTACACAAGAGAAAGAAGTCACAAATACAAAAGTCATTTTATTAATGTAAGTTAGCATGCAGTGGTAATGGAATTGAAAGGCAAGACTTCTAATTCCACATTTTATTCTCTGATGGACAAATAGTTCTGTTCACTAGTATCTGGCTTTCCTCACTTCTGAGTAAATGAAAGGCAGGACTTTTTAGCCCCATTGTGGCTGAATGGGACTGTTTGACTAGTTCCGGCCAGTGAATAGTGATATATGCCATGTCTTTATAATAACTGCTGTAGGCATTCTTCTTTCTGTCTGGTGCTGTGCATGGCAACTTTTAAGACAGTACATGTCTTGTCAGTAACTATTGCAGACATTAGCTGCTTTGAACAACAATCAAGTCAACCCATGAAAAACACATAGCATTTAGAAGAGATAAAACTTTGGTATTCAGGCCAGTAGGATTTTAGAGTGGTTTATGTCTTTAGGATAATACTGACATGTATCTTAACAACTCTTATGTTTTCTAGAATTCAAACTTATAGTTTCTCTCTATTTTTTTTAAAGTCATTGAAACTCTTTAACTCCCATTTAAACTATGGCTATATATTTTATAAGATGATGACCACAAATATAATTTTACTCAGAAAAATGTAAAATTACTTTTTTATGTCTTAAAAAGATAATGATATTTTCATCAGGCAGGGAAGGTATATATTTGAAAATCATAATCACAAATCCTGACGGTATGTAAGATATCTTAGGGGTTTTTAAGTGGAAAATATTCTTAAAATGCTGTTTGGGAAGATATTTATTTTAAATGTTTATATCCACATGAAATATATATACATCTATACACATAGAGTATGTACATAGTATATGTACAAAATAGATAAAAAATATATCCTGTAACATGAATGGTCTCATGGTGTTCATGGTATCCTGGAGGCCAACTTTAAAGTCGTACCACCGAACCACCAGAAGGACTATGGAACTCACAAGTCAATTAGGTTATGAAACACACTCTGTATTCTCAAGGAGACAGAAAACATGAGGAACTTTATTATCAGCCATAACCATGATAGTGCTTATATTTTTTTCTTTTTCAGTTTTGAAGTACTAGAGATGTCTGAAGTTTAACTACTATACTTCATCCAGTGGAGAAGTAGCTGAGATTATGCTAGTCAGTTTCTTAGAAAAGAAGAATATGTCTTGAAGAGCCAACAAAAGATCTATGCAGTGTAAACAGAGGTTTGCAGCAAAGATTAGACTGACCAAATTCTGAGTTGTGCACAATGTATGGAAATACTGAACTGAAAAACTTCATTCCTCCCATATGACATCTTTGAAACAAAAAATTCAAAATTGCATTCCAGGTGTTACAGTGACAAATGGAGCAATCAGGGAGGCTCACCATGGCCTCTGACCAAAAAACAAAGCACCGAACTCATTTTACAGATGTTGAAATTATGAAGAAGTAAAGCATCTTCTGTATTCTATTCACTAAAAATTGTGACAAGTCAAGTTGCAAAGATATCCTATATTTCCCCTTTGTGTCTTAATGTGTTATATGTTCGGTGGACTTATCACTCATTAGAACTAGATGAAATAGAACAAATACACAGAGTTTATATCACTCCTAAACAAGGATATACTTTGAATTTTCAGAAAAAAAAATCAAAATGACAGATTTTTACAATATTTGCTAAACTTGGTAGGCATAATTTCTACGTTAGCTAAGAAAGAGCTGTTGGTGTACCTTCCTGGTCTGGGACATAAACTTACTACCTATAGGCACATCATCTAATTTTAATAATCAAATATTGTGGTGCTTACAGAATGATTTCTCATCTTCCCAGTCTTATGGAGGGAAGTTCACTTCTTCATAATTTCCTTCAATTCAATCAATCCTAATATAATATATAATATAATATAATATAATATATATATAATATAATATAATATTTAGTATCTGTCCATGGTAACACTCTATTCTAGGTGGTTTCTGTATTGAATAGTTTCCATTTAGTTGTGTTCAATCAAAACTAACTCTGATGGCCACAGAACAATCAATAGCAGCAGTAGAAATAAGACAATAACAGATAGTGTAATATTAGGAGGACACCATGATACCTCTGGGAAACTGAGGACAGAAATCCTTGTCAAGGGGTGCTGGGTGGCACAGTTGGTTAAGCGTCTGCCTTCAGCTCAGGTCATGATCCCAGGGTGCTGGGATCGAGTCCCCCATCAGGCTCCCTGCTCAGCGGGGAATTCTGCCGCTCTCTCTCCATCTGCCCTCCCCTGCTCATGCTCTCTCTTGCACTCTCTCTCTCTCTCAAATAAATAAATAAAATCCTTAAAAAAACACACTTGTCAGGAATTGACTCTAAATAAGAGCTGGAGAGTTGCTAGAAACCCAGGATCAGATCTTATGGCCTTCAATATTTTCTACTTTTCTCTTACCTCTTATTTATATCAACTGCCTGTTTCTTTTCCTTACTTGTCACTAAACAAGGTAATCATCTGCAGTCATTTCCATATTCACCTGAAGGTACCAAGAGGAAAATTAGCATCTGTTCCTCCATAACATTTCTGAACTTTTCAGGGAAGATCACGAATTTGCTCACCTTGGGCCAGATCGTCCCACAGTGGCCACATTGTCCTAACTTAGTGGTCTCTATGACAACTACGTAAGGAGAAAGTTGAAGTATCTAGAAAGTTGAAGTATCTAGAAGTATCTAGAATACTAATGATTTGGGGAAATATGATAACGTACATCTAGAAAAACTGGAATGTATTTAGAATTCAACACATCTGCAACAACTAGGAAATTTTTTACCCTGTAATAGAACTTCTTTATCCATTACGTTCTCTAATTAGAGAACATATGATAGAACGTGCCCTTGTTAAGAGCTTAGCATATTTCTGAGTTTCCCCCTACCCGTGAAATGTTGGAAGACAAAGAATGTTAAGAGTTGAATTGTGTCTCCCCCAAAATTCATATGTTGAAATTCTAAAACCCAGTACCTCAGAATGTAACTTGATTTAGAAATTCACTGTTGAGTATGTAATTAAATGAGATGAGGTTGTGATAATTAGTTCTATGTGTCAACTTGCCCGGATTATGAGATCTGGTTAAATATTATTTATGGCTGTGTCTATGAGGATGTTTCTGGAAGAGAGTAACATTTGAATAAATAGACTAAATAAAGGGCATTGCTGTCCCCCATGTGGTTGGACATCACCTCATCTATTGAGGGTCAGAACTGGACAAAAGGTGAAGGAGGGGAGAATTTCAGTGCCCCTGATTCTCAGGCCTTTAGATTTGGACCAGGATATACATCATCGTTTTTTTGCTTTCAGACCTTTGAAGTATACCTTTCATCTATACCATCATCAGCTTTCCTGTGTCTACAACCTCCAGAGAGCAGATAATCACAGTCCATAATTGCAAGAGTCAATACCTTACAATAAATCTCTCTGTCTCTCTCTGTCTCTCTCTCTCTCTGTGTATATATATACACACACACACACACACACACACATATATATATATGAATGTATGTGTCTTCTATTGGTTCTGTCTCTTGGAAGAATCCTGACTAATCCACAGGGCATACTTGAATAGAGTCAGCCCTTAATCCAGTATGAGTGGTGTTGTTATAAAAGAGGAACTTTGGAGACAGACATGTTTAGAGAAAAGATGATGGGAAAAACACAGAGAGAAGACAGTCATCTACAAGTCAAGGAGATAGGTCTGGAGTAGATCCTTGCTTCACAAATCTCAGAAGGAATCAATATTTCCAATAGCTTTTTCTTGGACTTCTAGCCTCCAGAACTGTGAGACAGTACATTTCTGTGGTCCAAGCACCTACTTTGTTATACTTTGTTACAGCAGCCCTATGAAACTAAAACAAATTTCACATCATTGCCATCTCTTTTGGTTGGTTATAGTCTTACAAAAATATACTTGGCTCACTATCAACTTTGTTCTAATCAACTTCATGAACTAATATGACAGTTCTTTTCTGCTTTCTTTCATCCACGCCACTTTCTCTGGAATTAATTACAAGGTGCTGTGAGTCTATCCGTCTTACATAAAAAGTCATATATTCAATGTTTTCCTCTGAGCCATTTTTCCACTTGAAAGTATTTACTACGCATCATCTGAACCCATTTATTGCCAGGAGGTTTAATTTTAAACAATCCTTGTGACTTAGAGTATTTCTCAAGTTTTTCTTTTATGGCTTCAAGTACGAAAAAAGTGACTTCTTCCTATTCAATAAGAACCAAGTTTCCAGACTCCTTTTATTCTCCTTTAAGCGTATTTGTAAATTGGGCTTTTTTTTTTTTTTTCCTTGAGAGCATCTCTTTCATGGGTTACCTTGCAAAAAGCAAATAATAGTAAACAACAGACGTTATTAATGTTTTATTTTTCTAAATAATAAGTTTATTAGATGCTCTGTCTCTCTCTGTGTATGTCAAGTTATTATGGCTTAATGTTTTACCAAATGTTTGTATTGATGACAATAATTATCCTTTCAGCCTTCAATAACAAAATTGATTCATCTGCCACCTGATTCTCAAGATAATACTACATGTTTTAGGTAAAGTATTACTTTAATGCCCCACTTCCAGTACAAATTTGTACATGAGGATAAGCTAGGTTATGTTGCAATAACTTGAGAAGTAAATGAATTATAACAAGAAAAAGTTGTTTGTTTCTTTTCCTATTGTTCAACTTGGAAAGTGAGTGAGCTAAGGTATTCATACTAGCTGTCCTTCCACTGAGACTCAGAATAATGGGACAGGAACATATGGAATGATTCCGTCATAGCTTGCAGAGGAGAAAGAAAACACTGGTTGGTCTTTCATAATAATTATATGCTTGGCTTGAAAGTGAGACATCACTTGTGTTCAGAATTCTTTGACCAGAAGAGGTCACATGGTCCCAGTCACCTAGAAGAGTCTCAATACATGTACTCCTACTATGAGTGTTAATGGAATGATGAATTGGAATATCTGACAAACAGAATAGTGTGGGTAATGATGATATTAGCCTCACTTCTTAAAGTAACTGAAGCTTAGTGGACCAAGAAACTTCATAACTAAATAGAATCGCCATTTGCACCATTGTCTTCTATTTCCAAATTCTTTGTTTTTTATTTTCATCACTTTTATTTTTTTCTTAGATTACATCATCCTGAGATATTCTTGGAGATGAAACAAAGAAATAGGGACCAACAGATAATACAAGGGAGCATAATGAACTCTGACAGTACAGTATTTTTTTTTAATTTAAAAAAAAATTATTTACTTGACACAGAGAGCACAAGAGAGCACAAGCAGGGGGAGCGGCAGAGGCAGAGGGAGGAGCAGACCCCACTGAGCAGGGATCCTAAAGCAGGGCTCCATCCCAGGACTCTGGGTTCATGATCTGAGACAAAGGCAGATGCTTAACCAACTGAACCACCCAGATGCCCTGACAGTATAGTATCTCTATCAGGACAGTAGATAAAGATGTGGATCCCAAAAAAGGATTGATTGAATTCCTGCATTGTGCCTGATACTTGAACTAATCACTGTCATTTCAATAATAATAGTTAATCCTTATAAAGTAACATAAAGAGAAATACCTGTGTATAAGCGGCTATGCAATTTAACTTCTTCAAAATAAATTATCTTTTCCAGATACAATGATGATTGAAGAGAGAGAGTCAAATGTAATTCATTTATATAGATGGATGAACTAATAACACACAACATGCAAGTCTCTGGCTCACAAGGCACATAGGCTTGAGGCAAATACAGGGACACCATTTCCTCCCACATCTCCTAGCATGTAAGGTGACCCTGGCTCCGTCTATGAGAAGTGTCTCAGCAGAATGTTCTTGGCCTAAGGGTCCTAACCATGATAAATGCATTCTCTCCAGATACAGATTCCTTCTCCTTCTCTAGCTTGCCTAGTGAGCTGAAGACTGTCCTTGATGGGGGTGTTAATAGGCCTCTCTAGCCTGCAGGCAATTTTGCCTTTTCATAGTCAATAGATTCTAAAAATTTTGAAAAGAAAACATAGCCTGAAACTCATTTTAAAAGTGTACTGACTTTTCTCTTTCTGTGAGCAGCCTTCGTCTAGAGAATAAATTCTTTTTTTCATTATATATTTCTACACCACTCTCTTCAGCTGGTAACTTATTAGTTTTGTTTTTTTTTTTTCTTTTTCTTTTTTTCTTATTGGCAGTTTTCCTTCTACTTTTATACCTCTCCTATCTTAAAATAACCTCTTACCTTCTTAGATCTTATCTACCTTCCGGTAATGCTTTCCTCTTTCTTCTTTGACTGCTGACCTCCTTGAACAGATGGTTCACACTGACTGTCTTAATTCCCTAAATACTACATTACCTACCTTTTAACTCTTAAAGTCCTGTCTTTTGACCTTGCAACTGTCCTGAAAATATTATTAGTAATCTCATTTATTCTTTCACCAAATACTTATTGAACACCTTGATGTTCCTTCTCTGTTACCATCAAGGGCTGTATAGTCATTAATCAGACAGGACAGCACTGGCTCTTATAGATGGTTACATAAATATTTCAATTAAAATTGCAGTTAGTAGTTGAACTGTTTTTACTCACAGCCTTATCAGACCCCAAACGAGAAAGTTTTTTTTTTACTCCTCACACAAAATATTTGAGGTCCTTTGCAATACCACTTCTCCAACTCTGACACCAACTAGATATCTAATTCAGTTCATTTCTGACACTATTTACTTGGAGTCAACATCAGATCCTGGATATTGAAAGGCTCAATCTAATAAGACTGTCCCCACTTTAGATGCCAATCTCAAGTCCCAGGTCATCTCTACTTCTGATCAGATTGGCCATAAAATCAGGGGTTCCTATAAGTCCTTCCTCAGTTTTGATAATTTACTAGGACAGCTGACAGAACTAAAGAAAACATTTTATTTTTGCTCACTGGTTTATTATAAAGCATACCAATTAGAAGTAGCCAAATGGAAAATTTACATAGGGCAAGGTATAGGGTATGTGTGTGTATGTGTGTGTGTGTGTGTGTGTGTGTGTGTGTGTGTGAGCATGCAGAGCTTTCACGCTTTCTCTGGACAACCTACCCTCCTAGCACCTCAATGTGCTCACCAACTCAGAAGCTCTCTGAATTCTATTATTCAAGAATTTTCATAGAGCTCGGTCTCTAGCCCTTCCTCGACCTAAAGGTCAGAGGTAGGGATGAAAGTTCAAATCCTTTAATTACTCAGTCTTTCTGGTGACCAGCCTAATCTTGGGGTTATGTAGGGGCTCATAAAGAGTTACCTCCCTGGAACAAAATATGCTTCTATCACCCCATCACTTGGAAGAGATTTAAGAGGCCTATGTCAGGGGTACCTGGGTGGCTCAGTGGCTTAAGCTTCTGCCTTTGGCTCAGGTCATGATCTCAGGGTCCTGGGATCGAGCCTCGCATCGGGCCCTCTGCTCAGCAGGGACCTGCTTCTTCCCCCCCACCCCCGCCTGCCTCTCTGCCTACTTGTGATCTCTCTCCTCTCTGTCAAATAAAAAAATAAAATCTTTAAAAAAAAAAAAAAGAGGCCTATGTCAGGATTAAGGGACGAAGACCCCCAATGTCTTTCTATGACCACAGTACTATAAACCAGGTGTTATCTCCAGCCTCCAGACCAAATCTAGATTGCTTTTGTAAATAAAGTTTTATTTTATTAGTTCTCAACTGTGGGTAATTTTGCCCATCCAGAGACATTTGGCAGTACATTTTTTTTTATTATCACAACTTGAGGATATTGCTGGCACCTAGTGAGTATAATAGAAAAGCTGTTAAATATCCTACAATACACGGGATAGTCCCTATAACAAAGAACTCTTCAGGCTAGAATGTCAAAACTTGAGAGTTCGACTATGTCTATTATACACAATGATGTCCATCCATTTGCCTATTCTTCTGGCTGAGTTTGTCCTACCTTGGCAGAGTTGAGTGCCTGTGAAGGACACACTATAGCTTTCAAAGCCCAAAACATCTATCCCCCAGCCCTTTACAGGAAAAATGTATTGACCCCTGATATAAACTAAATTGAAGGGGACAATAAGATGTAACAAAAAGTCAGGACTAAGTTGAAAGGTATGATAACTGAGGAATGCTTCTGTGATTAAATATAAATTAAAGACTGAGGAAATAAATACACATTGATTAGAGGAAGAGAGGAACGAAGAACATTCCAGCATTAGGAAAGCTGTGTGACAGACTTGAAGCAAAAAAAAGCACAACCTATTCCATAAGCTGAATATGGCTGCAGGGTGAGAGAGAGGCATATAGATGAGAAGAAACTAGAAAAGCAAGTAGGAAGCAGTGACAGAAGTCATGGTAAGGCATTCGTAATTTTTAAGTGTAATGAGAATCCATTGGGTTTTAAGTAGGGCAGAGATATAATGGATTTGTACTTTAAAAAGATCAGACTGGTAGCTGTGTAAATTTCATCACTTAGCAAAGAAAGATTAATAAAATTATACATTTGGGGTAGGAAAATATTCATCTGCAAATAACAAGGGATGTTGGAATAACAAAGGGTTGTCAAGAAAGGTTCAACGAAAAAAAAAAAAGGTTCAATGAAGGAAGGCTCTGGTGGAACTATGAAGCATCTTTAATTCTTGGTTAAGGGGTTGGGATTTTATCTTACATCACTAAGCAGCCATCTTTGAAGAGAGATGGTGTGTGGACTATAAGAATGCGGAGGATGCCTAGAGGTACTGCTGGCGAGCAGAAAAGACTAGGGAGACTGGAGCTGTTCACATTTTAAAAAAAGCCAATCTTGGGGCGCCTGGGTGGCTCAGTGGGTTAAGCCTCTGCCTTCGGCTCAGGTCATGATCTCAGGGTCCTGGGATTGAGCCCTGCATCGGGCTCTCTGCTCAGCAGGGAGCCTGCTTCCCTGCCTCTCTCTGCCTGCCTCTCTGCCTACGTGTGATCTCTCTCTCTGTCAAATAAATATATAAAATCTTTAAAAAAAAAAAGCCAATCTTAGGATTCTGATAATCTCAGCAGGCATGAAGAAGAAAGAGAAATTTTTACAGATATGACAGTATAACTAGAGAGTGGGCAATTGGTGGATTCATTTGTGACTGAAGACGAAAACAGAAGGAACAGGGACAAGACTGGGAGGTAAGTGACCCAAGCTTAGATGTTAATTCTGTTCCAGAAAATCCTGACACTTTCCAATAATCACCTAAAAGCAATCTTTAGCATTCTCCTATCTCTGTATTCCCTTGATATTTGCAGTGCCTCCTCTTGATGTTAATACTTGAATACCTCTGTATTTGAAAGTCAAAGAAGAGAAACATTACATTTTAAAAAGAAAAAAATAAGAGCATTGAATACCATGAAGATAAATTGCATGTGTTAGTTTTTAGGTAAGAGTATTAAAATCTTCCAGGGACTCCTAAGAAAACGCTGCCTGCCAACCACAAAATAACCCTTAGGTATGCAATTTGTAAATGAAGTTTCCAGAATCGGAAGTTTACAAACAATCTATTTGCCATTACTGACTAGTTCTTACTCTCCTCTAAAGATAAATGTGCTGGTCTCAGTGCGAGGGAAACTCTAACTTCCTTGGCTTAATAAATACTTTGGTTGTCAGAAAATCTCTACCCTCATTAGCAGAATGAAATTTCCCCATGCCACGAATTCCCCAAGTCACACTGCCTGAGTAGAAAACTCTATTTTAAATTTTTTTCCTCAATTTTAAAAGTTTTCTATGACTGTCCAAAGGTTTGCAAGCTTTTAAGCTTCTCCTGATTCCCAGACTTGGTTGTAAAAGTTCTTCTAGAAATAACCAGGACAAAAATAATAGCAAGTCAAAGTCTATGAGGCTAGGAGACAAAAGTGGGGGTGCTCTAGGAACAAAGCCTCTGTTCGATTCCCTTGCTCTGTGTAGGCTGCTTGAAAGGTCTAGGAGCCCCTTAAACATGCATTAAAATTACTTTGACCTAGATCTATCTTACCAGAGAATTTTCATAAGGTAGAAAATGCAAATGTTTGTCCTTTTTTCTCTGTTTTTTTTTTCCTCTTTCAATCTCTCTCTCTTATACACACACACACACACACACACACACACACACACACACTATTTGATCTTTCATGCACTTTTCTCTTTAAGTACACATACACAGAACTTGATTTTACTTCTTCCTTGTAAAATTATTACAAATGCTTGTTTTTCTTTTCTTACAAAATTAATTCATGATCATTTTAGGTCCTTTAAGAAATAGAAGTAAGGCTTAAAGTAACTGAAAAATTGTTTATAACCTTATTCATTCAGGCAATACTCTCCTAATATATAGATACTATTAGATTTTGTCTCTATCTGTCAAATTAAGTTTGTTCAGTTTTTAGTTTTACTACTAACACACGTGGCATCATACCATAGAGATTAATTTGTAAGATTATTTAGTTATTTATTTGACAGAGAGAGAGAGAGATCACAAGTAGGCAGAGAGTCAGGCAGAGAGAGAGGTGGAAGCAGGCTCCCCACTGAGCAGAAAGCCTGATGTGGGGCTCAATCCCAGTACCCTGAGCCAAAGGCAGCGGCTTTAACTCACTGAGCCACCCAGGCGCCCCCATAGTGATTAATTTGTAACTATGTTTTCGAAAACTTGAGATTATGTTGAAATACTCTTTTGGTGATATCATATAACATTATTCATGGCTGCATAATAATTTATTTATTTCTTGAGATATAGTTCACATAAAGTTCACAAGTGTACAATTCAATGATTTTTATTATGTTGGTTATTTTGTGCAACTAACATTGTTAATTCCACATCACTTCCATCATCCCCAAAAGAGACCCCAAACCTCTTAGCAGTTAGTCCCAATTCACATCCTCCATCTCCTGGCCACTTACTCCTCTTTCTGTCTCTAATGAGTAAATGATGCAAATAATTGTATAAACAAACAGAGGTAATTTCAAATAGCAGAGATATCTGGCAAGGCTCTTGGAAAATACAAAGTTGAATTGCAATAAACAGCAAATAGTAACAGAACTGGCAAACAAAATCATTCCTATATTGTATGTTAGACATTATAAACACTATGGTTATCTGGAAAAACATTGCATGTTAGAGATTATAAACACTATGATTATCCAGAAAAAGGATTCATCACTGTTGTCTGGAGCAGTTGAGGTGGGATTTTTTTGAAATAGATGGATGGAACTTTAGCAGGACCTAGAAAGATACAGTGAGTTTGGACTAAAGAAATGCTCTAAGAGGGTAGTCTATATCAGAAAGTGCAGAGTGTCTTGCAACTGGGGGCTCCAGACTGGCTGCATTCAAATCTTTATTCTACTTTCTACTGGGGCAAGTTTTCTTACCTTTCTAAGCTTCAGTTCCCCAGTTTGTACCTACTTCATACAGTGGTTGTGTAGAGTAAATAAAATGAACTTTGGAGCAATTCTGACCTTTAAGAAGTGTTAAATGAACTATTATGAGATGTACAGTTAATAAAAAATGGTGGAAAGGAACGTGCCTGTTGGGTATAATTAAGACAAGGCTGGGAGGGTCCAGGATAACATGGAGAAGGCTGTGTGAACTGGTGCAGAGCTGTCCAGAGAGGAATCACTGTCTCAGTGAACAATGACTTATTGACATCCTGATGTCATTTTGAGGGCTTGCCCTTAATCTCCCTTAACTTGAACATAGACACAGAATATGGAATTCTGGGTTTTAGGTGTGGAGGCAATTATAAATATGTAATTATGCTGTCTTGGTGATTGGGTCCTTGTTCTGTCAAGAACACCAAGTGAACTAAGAGTTTTGACTTACTTAATAGCCATATGATCAGTTTACCTGATCTCTAAGGTACATTATGTTTCCATATTACTATCATCACTACTGATACATATTTATTAAACATCTGTGACATGTAGACACTCCATAAGCCCTTTACATGGATCATCACATTGAGTCATCACAACATCTCTTTAAAATGGGAATTATTCTTAATCTCCACAGTACAGATACAGATGAGATTTGTAGGACCAAAGAGGTTAAACAATGTGTCCTAAGATAAATAGTTTGTAGACAGATGAAATAGGCATTTGCCAATAATCTTGTGAAGGTGTTATGAATAGAACCTGAGCTCTTAACCCCACAATATAATAAGAGTTTTTATCATCAATCATTTATTGGTATTAAGAATATTTTTAGTTTGTTCTCTCAAAGGAGGGGGGAGATTTATTCTAGTGTGGGGAGATTTATTCTAGCATGCTAGAGAACCTATCTTTAATAACAAATGCAAAGATTATCCTAAATGTTTTTGTGTGAATGAGTATACTGTGTATAAGATATATGGATTAAGGACAAGAGAATGAATGGGTTACTCCTTTTTACATAACCTTTTATTTTTCACAAATATAAATATGATGGTGGTGTGCTTTTTTAACCAAGGGGGTGCTAGTCAATTGCACATCACATATTTCATCAACCACACTTATTCTCCCACCCCTCCTTCCAATCCCCTGTCCTTGATCACAATAATTCCCCCTCCTTGCGATAACACGTTCATTGATCCATATTACTCATTTAACTCTAACTTGTTTTCTGCCTACTATACTGGTGTAATTTTTTAAAACTTTAACTTTTCAAAGATCAGGAATTCGTGTTATAACTATGTGTGACTCTCCCTTAAGATCTAAAACACAGGGGCTCACAAAATCCAAATACCTAAATTAGAGAGATCATGGGCTTCAGATGCAGGAAACCTAAATTTGGATTCCTATTCAGCCATGCATGCACTGGTAACATGGGGATTTGGGTTTCAGTGTCTACAAAATGGAGTAAATGATATTATTGATGTTAATGGGGTTAATATTATACCCTGAGAAAAGGTATGTGGAAGCACATTGCAAGTAATTATTGTAAATATGCTAAAATCTATTATGAATGAATATTTACCAAATATCTTCATGATTGAATGAATGACTTATCAAGTAGGAAAAAAAAGAAAAAGAAAAGAAAAGAAGAGGAAGAAGAAGAAGGAGCAAGACCCCTAAGGAAGTGTTAGGAGTAAATCGGTTTCCTGAAAGAATATTGACTGCCACTAGATGATATGTCATAGTAAGGCGGTGAATCTACCCATTTTGTCTACTACTGTATCCACAAAACCAGACACACAGCAACTACTCACTAAATGTTTGCTAAAGTAACATATATACAGTTTGTGGGACTATTAGAGAACATGTTAATGAAGACAAAATAGTCTAGTGTTCGAAGGATGAGTACAATCTGGAAAAAAGAATATATAGATGAAGGTAAGAATAATGTTATTGAAGTAAAAACACACCTCTTTTTCATATTGGCTAGGCCATAAGATTTGTGTGATACAAGAAGAGAGGAAGATAAGGCCTCAAAGAATAAAACAGATGGATTCCAAAGGGCCTTGCATGGGAGCTTAATGCCTAAGAAATTTCATGCAAAAACTAAAGACTGCTAATATAAACATTTACTATGTGCAAGACAATATTCTAAGTACTATATCTGCACAAACCTCATTTAACAGATTTAATGCTGACAATCACTCTGAAATATAGCTGTTTTATTACAGATCCCATGTTTTAAATGGAAAAAAGTGAGGCACTTGGAAGCTAAGTAGCTTGGCCAGCTTCATCCAGCTAGTCAGTGATGGAACTGGTAATTGAATCCAGGGAATCTGAGTTCAGATCCACCTTCTTTACAAACTGAATTTATTGCCCTGTGGAATAGGCAGGTATTAACTCTTAGTTCTTCAGAGAGTGCTGTTTCAGTTACGTTTTGCAGCATAGCAAGCCATCTCAAAGCTGAGCGGTTTGAAACAAAAACACTAATTTCTCACAACTGAGTTGTTGAGCAACCAGTTATTTCTCTTTCAGGTTATGTTGGCTATGGCACTGGAATTAATGAGCTGGCTGTTGGCTGGGAGCTCTGCTAGAACTATGCTCTTGGGTCCCAGTATTTCTTTGTGTACGCCTGTCCATGTGGCTGTTTGGGCTTCCTCACAGCATGGCATGTACATGCCAAGAAGGAACAGTCAAAGAAGAAGAAAGAGAATGGTTCCACTTCTCTTATGGCCTGTGTTCAGAGGTTCCGGAACAACACTTTTGCTGTCTTTTGTTGGTCATAACAGTCATGAGGTGAGAACAGACTCAAGAGGAGGAGAAATAAACTTCATCTACATTGGGACAATAATATGCACTTACAGAGAGGGAAAAAAGAAACTGTGGTACAACTAGACAATGGAATAATATTCAATGCTAAAAAGAAATGATGCATTCGAGCTGTGAAAAACATGGAGGAAACTTAAATGCATATTACTAAGTGAAAGAAGCCAATCTGAAAAGGCTATAGACTGCATGATTCCAACTGTATGATATACTGAAAAAGATAAAACTATGGAGACAATAAAAAGATTAGTGGTTGGTGGGGGTGGGTGGTGAACAGGTAAAGGAAAGATTTTTTAGGACGGTGAAAATACTCTGATACTATAATGATGGCTACATGTCAGTATACATTTAAGTAAAGTCATGGAATGAACAACACCAAGAGTGAATCCTAGTGAAACTAAGGACTCTGAATGATTACAATGTGTCCCTATAGGTTCATCAATTAACAAATGTACCACTGCAGTAAGGGATGTTGATAATGGGGGAAGTTGTGCATGTGTGGGGACAAGAGAGTATGTGGGAAACCTCTGTACCTTCCTCTCAATTTTGCTGTGAACCTACAACTGTTCTAAAGAAAATTCCCTTTTAAAAAAATTGATGGTGGCTCTCTTTGGAAGTCATCTACTTCATATCTCAAGTTATAGGAAGAACATAGCTATCTGCAGAACCCTAAATCATTTGAACAGCTTATCATCATATATTGAGGAGGAATTTCTATTGTGAAGACTAAGCATCTTTGTCTAGCCTTTCTTTCATGTAAGGCTGTAACTAGCATTGTGTATTATAGCGAAAGCTGTTATTTGAGCAACTGACTTTGAGTTCACATAAAATAGAATGTACATATGACAGCCCAACAATAATGACATGATTATTAGAGTCGCTCAGAAAAAAATTTCTAAATGCTTACTATTCCTTGCCAGTTTGTCTTTGCCATTGAAGTGTATGAGATGCAGTTGTTTAATATATTTGATAGTGGATTATAGTAGAATTAAATGCTAGTAGAAAACAAAGTTCTATTAATGGCTTTGAGTAATCTAAATGTAGAAATTATTCTAATTCAATGGAGGGTAAAATTATAGGATGTTGAGTTCTTTCCAACAAGATGAATTGGGAAGATCAGATAGGGAGATTAAATGTAGACTTCTCCATAGATTTGTACTCTAACACCAAGGAGAAAATTATGCAGGGAGGGTGGGAAAGAAACACAGAATTCTAGAACACAGAAAAGCAGATTCCAGTTCATTAACTATAGGGCTGTCATGGAGCCACAGATTTTGTGACAGTACAGTAAAGATAAATAGTTATAAAGACTCCACCTGTTCAGTGATAAAATTCCTAACTATTGAAAAGATTTTTGCATTTCTGGATGAATGGTCCTTGCCAGATAAAGCAGAAATGATGGCATGTCAGCTCATTTCATCTGCTGTAAAGGTTTTTAAAGGAGAGATGTTGACTTATTCTTTGTTTTCTTAAAAGCAGGATAGGCGATTTAAAATCATACGATGTTCTCTGTAATAAATAGTCATGCCTACTAACGTATATATTTGAGCATTGCTTACTAATAAGAATCAGCAGTTAACCTCAAAATCCATTATTTACTGATCATTTACATGTTCAATAAGGTTTTATTGAATAGTTACTCAATACTCCACACCATGCTAGACAGTATAGTTATATAAAGGTGAATTAAGTAAATAAGCTCTGTCCTCAAAGAGTTATTCTTAATCTAGTTAAGGGTCTAAATTTGCCAAACACAGTACAGCACCATCCCTTTAATAAAGTGTTTGGGGCATAGGCTATTTTGAGACCAAAGGATTGGTGATGGTCTGGATGACATGCTTTCAGGAAAACTTCAGAGAGAAAAAATACTGTGGAATATTAATATTACAAGGATGTGTTAAAACATGAATAAGACATGGAATTGTAAGAAAACATTATAGATTTGAGATGTTATTGAGAGTGGAAGGATATGGGGAAAGAATGCTAAACATGAAATTGGCAATATTGGTAGGAATCATATGTAAAGATCTGGCATGCCAAACTATAGTATGTATTAATGATCTTATATAAATGACAGGTACTATAGCAGATGAAGTAAGTTAGTTCATGTAGTCACAGAAAATGACACCCTATTTTCCATGCCTGTGATCACAAATGTCATTTTTTCCTTCACAAGTCACATCCAATTCAGACTATTTACCACACTGGTCCATATTTCTTCACTCTGGCCCCCAGGTTTATAAAACAACATGCATCTGGCTCAGTGCTAGTCATCACAGAGGCACTATTTCTTAACACTTTTACCAGAATTACATGCCCCTTCTGTTTATAATTAATTGGTTAAAGTAAGTCATGTGGCCATTACTAATTTCTTCAAGAAAAGTGAACCATGACAAAGAAAATGAAAATATTTGATGAATAATAAAATCTACCACAGACATGAGAATTCTTTATACTTTAAGCAGGAAAGTTGATTTAATAAATCACATATGTACTATCTCAAAATCATCTTGGAGTCCAGAAAGCAAGGATCAGAAATTAAGATTTTGTTGCTATACCCATGGTAAGAGGGTCTGACAATGTCATTGCAGTGAAGAACAGAGAAAGAAACAGAGATCTTATCTGAGGTGTGAAATCCTCAAAACTTACTAAACAACTGAAAATAAAGAGACAAAGTTAAATTTAGAACTCCTCCAATGTATCTGGTGTGGGTACCAGGGTTGATGGAGAAACCATTGCTTGTATGAGAGAATTAAAGAAAAGAAGTAGCTTGATTGATGAATAAGATAATATATCAAGTGATAGAAGACATTCACTAGAAGACTAATAATTTGTCCAGTGCACAGAGCTTAGCCTTAGACAATGAAGTTATGTGTTTAATGTTTCTGTATGTCAATTATTACTTGAAAAGGTGTTGGAGTCAGGCACACAAGGTTCAAGTTCTGACCTCATGCTTTATGAGGGAGGGAGTATTAGGCTAGGGACTTATCCTCTCTAAAGTAAGTTTTCTCATACATGGAATGAGGATTTAAAAAGATGCTTATTTTATAAGTTTGTTGAAAGTTATAAAATGATGCATATAAAATTCTAAGTAAAATGGCATCAATTTACATTTCTCCATTTTAAAATATTCTAAAGCAGCAGGAGGGGACACAGACTCGAGCTTAGCAGGGTCGCCCCCGTGGTGGGTTGGCCTATGGGACCAGGAGCCTGGGGCTCCAGCTGAATGGGCAGCAGCACAAGGGCCCTAACCCATCATCATCTGTGAGTGGCCAATCAAGCTCCAGTGAGGGTCAAACCTTGATGTCCACACCACAGAGGTGCTAGATTCCAGGTTGGGTGAGTGGCGGGGGCCACCAAGGGTAAAAGACTGACTTTTCCAGAAAAGAAACCAAATTGTGAAAAGCTTTCCAGTGGTTAAATTGTTCTGCAAAAACACAGGAGCAACTCCCATGGCCAGACTCCAACAGAAGGGCTAGACCAGAGTGCAGTCTCTGGGAGTTTGTTCTGGAAACCACTGTCATGTGCTCTATGCAGACTCTTGCAGGAGGGAGAGGTGCCAGGCCCTGACTGCTGATGCTCAAGCCCAAGGGAGAACAGCCCCAGACGCCAGCAGAGGAAAACAAGATGGTGTTTTCAGTAAGATCTTCTTATACTAAAGGACTTTGTTTTGTCTTCCCCTCCAAAAATTTTTTTTTTTCCAAATTTCTAAGAGATAGTAACTTGGGGGACTCAAGAATAATAAACTGGGATTCCTGTGAATTCTCAGGAATCTTAAGTCATTGGTTTTCTGGACTTTCCTTAACATTATTAACAAGTTTTAAATAATAATAAGTGACCATAATAATAGACAGTAAAGTCAGACTGTGACAGAGGGTTTTAGGGCCATATTAAAATCTGAAGAGTCATATATATATATATATATACATATATATATATATACACACAAATCTTATATACATATATATGTATACATGTATATTTATATACATGTATTTATATGAATACATATAAATATGTGTAAAAGATATATGTATGTGTGTATATATGTATATATATATTTTATATTTATATGCATGTAGAAAGGAGCTTCAAAGCGCTATACACAATGGAAAACTTTTACAGGCGGAAGGGATTAGGATCAAGGAAGTTAGACTAGACAAAAAAGTGGTTTTGTTATCCTCTAGTAACTTCCCTTTAGGGGATGGCAGGTTTCTATCAGGCAAGTTACTTAACTAGTGCTGATCAGGTGATACTTGATTGACTGGCTTAAGATTCCATTTCTGGAAACTGTAATTAAGTCTGGGTTTTGTGACATGGGGCTTAGCATAAGTAACTCCATTTTGGACCTGTTGTCTTATATGTGTATATGTGTATTTATATATATATAATATATATATATAAATATATATAAATATATAAATACATATAATATATATAATATATATAAATACATATATATTTCATAGCTTATTATTATGATTACAGACTGCATTTTGAGATGAGTGTATATTTCAATAACAAAAATTATCTGTATATGCTGTAGATATTTGGTAGTGGAAACAATAGAAGGGAATATTGATGGCATCCAAGTAGCAAAGTTTTTAAAATGTCAAAAATCTTTTAAAAATTAAAAGATAATACTGCAATATTGGATACTTAAAAAGTTATCATTTTTTATTCTTTGAATAAAATCTTAAACACACAAAGTATTAATTGTTCTGCCTAATAGTTTTGATCTTCGTTTGATGAGAAATATTTCAGAAGTACAAATATTTTAAATTTAAATTTAAATTTAAATTTTCCATTGACATTGGTAGAATTATTATGTGTATGTACCAAAGCATCTTGGTGTTTATCATTAGCAGAAATGTTGCTTCATCTAAGCTCATGTCCACTTTTATGATAAAAATAATTTTCTGCTTACACTAATTTTGGTTCTGCCTTTGAAATTGGTTCTGCTTTTGCTACTTCAGAACTTCCAGCATTGCTGATTTTATCTGCGAGAGAGTATTCCACAAAATATTCACACCTTCACTTTGCATTTCTTCTGTTAAAAACATTTACAAAGAATTGTAGCCTAGAGCAAAGTTTTAAACACTGAAGAATTCCAGTGAATGTAAATGGATAGTATTCAAATAACATACTTGATTGTACTAGTGAGGTTAAAAGCACTACACGGAGTTATGTGTCAAAATTGGCATTTAAGTACTTATTTTGCTTTGAAGACCTATTATTTCTTGGGACACTACTCACAGAATTTGTATAAAGTACATTATGTGATTAAAGTTATTTTCTTTGCAATAATGACTCACCATTAGCAGTAGAAGAGTCCATGAACACACATTTGGATTATGGCAACAGCTTCACCCAAGAACCTAATTGTTTTCCCCCATGTACCCTGTGTAGTTTCAACCTTAACTTTTAATAATGTTTTCTGTTCTTGCTTCAGACATGATATCTATATATTCTATGAAATAGAAACATATCTGTGTTGTTAGATTTTAATTCCTGTGAGAGAATTAAATTATTAAATCATATCATATGTTATTAAATATTATGTTTCTCCAATTGTGCATCTTATTTTTATCAGGAATCAGAATTAAAAAAATCAGGACAATCCCAAGAATTTCCAGGAAGAAATTTCCAAGTGGAAACTTCAGCTACCACATATTAAATACCCAAGAATATTATTTGCTTTTTCTTCTTATTCTTTATTTTCTCTTTTGTTTTCTTCCTTATCATCATCATCATTATTTTCATCATATTTATTATGCACCAAAAGTGATAAAAGGCAACATAGGAATCAGATAGGCCTGGTTTCCTAAAATTGTTCTGCTACCAAATAAATAATACAAGTAACAGTAACATTGAAATGCTGTGAGCATTAAGTGAAATTATAATTGTGGCTGATCTATCTGCTCAATAAATTCAATCATAGCAATCAGTAGGTATGTCTATGCTTTGTAAGTATAATAGACAAACAGAGTGTCAGTAAATTAAGGAGACTATGTGGGCATAAAGCATTTCTCCTTTTTAAAATGTGCTGGAAGTAAGGAATGGACATAGAAATTATGACAGAGCACAGTTCCACAGTAGAGATTCCCTTGATTCAAGTAGCCACACTGGCTTTGCAGCCATTTCTTTTGATAATATGAGCAAAATTTAAGAAACAAGCTCATATTAATTACAAGGGAAAGAAAGCCTTCAAATATATATTACATTCTGTATTCAAAGTGAAGACACCCCAATTTTGTACGATTTCTAGGGTTGCACTGTTCTAAGTGATAAGTGATGTTCAAAAAAACACACAAAAAAACAAAAAACCTTAAGAGGCGTAACCGAGATGCTAAAACATTTAGAAAAAAATTCGGTCTTTCTAATTACAATCTTAGGCAGAAAGCTGGAATTCTACTTCATTTTCAGCTACAAGGTTCAATATACAAAATAAATGTTGTTTTCCCACATGTGTCATAAGAATGCAATGAACTAACACTCTGCCTTCCCCTGTGGCTTGATCTTTCTAGGTAATAGAAGCTGCATGGGATTCCCATTGTTTTGTATAGAAACAGAGGCATCATTAGTTTCAAAACATTTAATGAGTGCCTTTCTGTGCAAGTTATTATGCTTACTCCTTACCCCATGTCCATCTCCCTCAAAAAAAAAGAAAAAGAAAAAGAAAGAAAGAAAGCCAAGAGCTTATTTGGCAAAAGTAGAATGATTGTTCAAACGAGTTTTTTAAATAAGAAAAAAAGAGAAAGAAACCTACTTTGAGTCATCTGTTTCCATCTCCACTATTTCTTTTTCCTGTAGCACAGCCATTCTTTGTTTCTGTCCTATTGCAGGGGAACAAGCTGATCCAGACATATTTAATGAAGCGAAATGTATTCTGCAGGCCACTCAAATTTGCCGCCGAATAGCTTACTCTGCAGCAGAGACAAGATCTGTCACCTCACGGGCCCTGAAATGTACAGAAGGCCACAGATAATTTCTACAGGATTAACCCCTCAGGGATTGAATAGGTAAGTTTCTATTTTAGCTGGTCTGAAATGAAAAAAATGGGGTGTTCTCAGCTCTTTTGCTACCCTTTTTTTTTATAACCCAACTCATGTATTGAGTTTTGGACATTTGCCTGTAATAAACAGTTGTTACACATTTCAGCAACATCTTATAGAATTAGGGAGATACAAGAAACTCAGTTGAAACTTATTTCACTGCATTCTTCTAAGAAAGTGGAATTATTCCATAGCAGTTCAATCCTGTTCTCCTGGGCTTAGGTTAAAGATGTGGCTTATGAGACAATTATTTTTAAGCACAATAAGGGTAATTTTAGATGTTGAAAATGAGATAACAATATACTTCAGATACAAATTTGATTTTGATTTTATTCTTTTTCAATGACTTTATAATAGGTCCAAATTTGCTTTAGTTTGAATCTCCTCTCATAGACTTTAATAAAAAAAAATAAGAAACTAATAAAACTCTAGTGTTTTCACATTTCAATAAAATTAGTATTTGGTTGAGTGCAGAATTTCGGTTGTTAGTTTATTTCTTTCTTCAATCAAGACTCTATTTATTCATTCAACAAATACTTTATACACATTTGGTCCACACAGACTTTTCTTTAAGGAATGTTTTCTCTTTATATTTCATATGGGATTAGACAAGCATCTTCCAGTTCTAGAAAAGAGAAATAAAAAAAAGATAGTATACAAAACAAAGACAAAACCAAAACTAAAAATCCCAAATGTATCCAGGCTGGCCCAAATCGGTCATTCTCTCTAGTACTCTCCAAGGAGCCAGGTTTTCTCCTCCTATGCATAAAACTATGCAGCCATTCATTGCTATAGAAATCATGAGTTTTCTAAAATATTCCTACCAAAAGATTTAGGGCAAATTTTCTCTAGAGGTCTCTGAAAGTATATAGGAATCTCAAAGATCTGGAACGATTTAGGATTAGGTAAACTCTTAATGACCTCTTTGACTTAACATTCTCATATTGTATAACAGAAAAGTCAACCACCTTTTCGTGATATCAGTTTTTGAAGACTGTTTTGAAGGATAAATTAATTATGTGTATTGAAGATTTAACCAATTTAGTGGAACAAGTTTTGTGATACATCAAACTAAGTCATCGCTTTCACTTCATTTTGTAGCTTGTATTCACTAACTTCCCTAATCCTATAACCTTTTGCTTCCCATTTGCCTACAATGTCTACACTGTGACTATAAAAACTTTGCTAAAGAAGCTCAGTGTTCCAAGGCATAAGCATTATATCCACAAAAGCTCACAAACAAAGAACAAACAAAAACCCATGAGCTGTGTTTAAGTCATAGGATACTCTTTCTACAACTATTGGACCTGGCAGTTTATAGATCTACAAGTCACAAATGCTATTTCTAAATTCATAATGAAGTCCCAATTAGCAATAAGTAGAGACAGCAGGATAGTGGTCACAGGAAAAGAAAAAAAAAAAAAATTACAAAAACATGTAGATCAGCCTGGCCCTCACTTTCCACTTGTACCCTGAGTAAATTGTTCAGTGTAACCACTGTGCTTCCAGGAAAATTCATAGCCCTCAAGGTGATTGTTCCATGAATTTGTCCCTAGCAATTCTATTTTACCAAAGGAAATCTCTCAATTTCTATTGACCTTGAGCCAGAGGCTTGGATTTAATTCTTATTTCCATCTCATTATTAACCGTGGGCCTAATCGACTTTATTAGTCAATCTATTCCTATTTGTTCATCTCTGAGGATAATAATGTATTTTTTTCCATCAATAGTGTTATTATGGAGATCAAATAGAGACTATGTAGAAAGATTGTAATTGAGACAAAGAGCATAAATGATGTTACAAAGTGAAGGGCAAAGAAAATACTGGCAAAACCAACTGAGAAAAAGAAGAGATTCTTTGCATATTTACCTGTTCTGTTATATATTTTTTGACAGAAGGGACTGGGTCTAGCTTTTTTCTACATAAACAATGACTTATAGATAGTAGGCATTCGATACACTTATGTTGGTTGAATGTTGCTGACTTCTTCTTTGAACTCATCTTCAATCATATTTCTTCTTTTCTTACTGCAATCACTACACTAGCTTTTCTGCTGTTGTTCAGATATACCAAACTCATCCCCATTTTAAGATCATTATATTTTTTTTTATTCTGTGAGCTGAAATTGTTATTTCCCCATATATCCAAAAGAATTGTCCTTCTCATCATTCAATTCTTTGCTCAAATATCATGCCTCAAGAGCACCTCACCTGAAATCCAATATTTAAAACAATGCACTGCTTTAACACTCTTTACCTTCTGCACAATGTTTATAGCCAACTAGTATTTTAATAATTTTATTTTTTTCTGTATCTCCCATGAAAAAATAAATTCTATGAGCATAAGGACCTAGTCTATATCATTGTCTTATATCTCTGACTGTATTTGCTGATTAATATTGTGGCCAACAAACATATGAAAAGGTATTTAATATTATTAATGATCTGGGAAATAAAAACCAAGATCATAATACAATACCATATTATACACAATCAATTGGAAAAAAGTTAAAATTATGGTAATATCAAGTACTAGAGAGGATGTTGACCACATGATCCCTATGGTTTCCATGTGACTGGAGTGGAAATGTTTGCAAACATTTTGAAAAACGGTTTGACATTATCCTATAACAGTAGACATCACATAAAATGTGACAAACATCATATTCAATTATACATTAAAGAGGAGACATAGACAAGAATGTTCCTGGAAAAACACAAAAAAATCCAATAATCCATCAGTGTGAGATAGGATTAGCAATGACTTATTCACACAAAAACATGACACAGAGTTCTAACTGAATGAATGGTAAATAGTTCAGTTTCATCAATATGCTTAAGCTGTGTGTTTTTTTCACTCCTTTACTACTTTTGAGTTCCCGCGTTCAATAAATAATCAAGATCTGTCCATAGACCCTTCTCCACATGTCATGAATCCTTTCACGGTTCTTCACTTTGAATGTCATTAGTGTAATTCATCCCATCACCTTGTTCATGAATTAGTGGAAAAAAATCCTCCTAGTTTTCCTCCTAAATCACACTTCATCCTCTTTACGATAAAGTTCAGATTTGATAGTTCACATTTTGTGCTCTGTTTAACTGTCTAGTTATTTGCCCCTTCCCAATTTGAATTCCAGATTTACCAAAAAATTCAATTACATAGGTTTGCCATTCCAGAATATTTTTTAAGTTCTGACCATTAGAATTGTTTTCTCTACTTTAGATACACCAACAATGAATCATCATCTCTGGCAAGTCTGGCTCCTATAAATTTTAGGTTTTAACCTAGCATCTCAATTTAGATATCATTGTAGCTCTGAGCTCTTTTCTATCCCTCTAAAGAACAGATTCTTGTCTTTCTTTTTTGTATCAAACTGTCCTTCCTCCATGAGACCACCTTGCACATATTACCTTGGTGTTTGGCTATAGTCGTCACTAATCCAAAACCTTAATAAATGCTTAAGGAAGCTTAATGTATTAGATTAATCACAGGAAAAGTCTCCTGTTTGTGATCTATTCCTAATTTTTTGCATGGTGACTAGTATGTAGTTATTCTTCTATATATTTGTATAATCAGTGAACAAAGCAAAAGAGAAGTTTGAATCACCAACAATGTAAAAACTACTGACTTTTCCTGTGGGTAAAGACAAAGATGTTTCCAATAAGCTGAGGTGCCTAAACATCTTTAATAATTATATTAAACCCTGCCTGTTTGGAATGTTTATACTAATTCCATTTCTAGTTGATGCATATTACACAGCGTTTTTGTTATTTTTGTTATTTAAAGGTATTGATGTAATTTTCAGGGATTACTGGAAAATTGGGGAAGTGGAATAGCCTCTTGACAGTGTTCCATGATACTAACTAAATGTGATAATTGATCAAATGTTTATATGAAGCTGTTTTATGAATATATGAAAATGTACTTTGTAAATAGTAAAATACTATGTAAAATAAAGATATATTTATTCCAAGTATATCCCATACTAAATATACTCTGTGCTATAGCTTATTTCTCATCTTTGTAAAACTTATGATCTACTTGTAGACACAAGCATTGTAACCATAGAGCAAATATGTGATATATAGGAAATGCTGACTAGAAAAATATTTAAGTGGGGGAAAGCCCAGGGTTGGCTAGAGAATAAAGGCTTTAAGAAGAATTGAATATCTTGTGAGCTTTAAACTATAACCTGAACAAGGTGTGGTTTGGATACACAGAAATAGAGATGGTTAATTGTAATTCAAGTGGCAGGGGAGTATTTCATTAAGCAAATGCAAAAAGAAGGACTTAGAATATCCTAGGTCACAATTATCCTGTTAAGTATTTCAGGGAAATGGCTGACAAAAATGCTATCAGTCTCCCTTTGGGTTGAGTACCAGATAAAAGGCAACGTGGAGAGCATTTGTAAATTACACATTTACCTGCGGTTCCCTGTATACCCAGGATCACAGATAGCTGCTGCTTTAGGGCACAACTTGATCAGTATTTTCCAGGGATCTGATTCAATAAATCATAGTCAATCTTTGTCACTGTGTATTTGGATTGTGTATTTTATACTGAATTTGAAGATATTTAGTAATATCTATTAAAATGTAAAGACGGACGTATGAATTATTTTCTCACAATAGCAGAAAGGCTACCATGGTCGGTGAGAATAAGGGGGAGTTTCTGACTTGCTTCACTGCTGAATCACTAGTGTTGACATGTAATAGGTGATCAATCAGTTTTTGTTAAATGAATGAATGGATGTAATAATATATTTAATTAACAATTGTATTCACTATTATGAGTCAGTGGGGAAATATATACTTGGGCCTCAGTAAAAAGAATTTTATATAGGAACCCAGTTCCATAATTTGATTACCATTTAATCTTGTGTGCTAACACTTCAGTGATATGGTGGAGAAAATGGAAAGAATTCAGAAATCCCTGGGGATGAAGAGGGGAGGGTGGGGGACAAAGTAAGTAACCCACTGGAGCTATTTCTTAAGAGGTATCTGACTGTCTAGAAAATAACCCAATGGTCACAGAAAGCATAGAATTGTGTGAAACAATAGGCCAAAGAAACTCAATTTGGATCCCATACACGGTGACTAAGGCATACATGGCAGGAAATGTAGCATTAAGTGAGAAAGACAGAGACATTCTAAAATGTATTTATAGCACTATCCTAACCAATGATTGTTAGATGCCCCACAAAGTCTATCCCTCAGGAAGGTGAGGAAGGAAACACGACTGATGTTTAAGTTGGGGGACAGACCTAGGAATTAACTAGAGACTTAAGTAGTAAAACAGAGGTGGGCTAGGCTGTTAGGAAGATGTATGCCAGGAACACTGGCTATCAGATCAGGATTAATAAAGGTAAATTAAGTGAATAGATCTTAGTTGGGAGATCTATTTTACATGGACTCATTAAGATTAGTTCAGATTCTGCATTGGGTTACAGATGCACTTGAAATTTGTGAGACAAAAGGGCTAGGGAAAACACTGTTTATTTTTCTCAGTTAAATTAAAAGTAAACTGATCTCTAACAGAATAGTGTCCCTGCTAAGTTGTAATATCACTGTTATTTACACTGGATATAATATATAAAGTTTTATGCCTGTAGATGAAGTGCTATGTTGGAGAGCTTTTCTGTAGCTTTTCCAACATTAAAGATATTGTATAGGAAATACTAGGCACAATCAAGAAAATCATAAAGCAATATTATGAGTATGATTAACTGCAGGTTTAGGAAAATAAAACAAAAACAAAACAAAACAAAATGAGAGCTTCAGTTAACTTGACTTGCATGTGTGTGCATGCACGTGTGTGTATGTGTGTGTGTTGGGGGTATATCTTTATTATAAATGTATTAGAAGCAATTGAAGAAAAAATTAATAACATGGGTGTAGGAAAGGGAAGACTTTAATAATTAGACAAAAGTTAGAATTAATAAAGGAAAATAACTGGAAGATGTGACAACATAAAAGTAAAAATCCTTTTTCTGTAAATTCTTCTAAAACAGAGTATTACAGATATATGGGAGAAATAGAAATAAAATGAAAGCAAAGATAGAAGGATAGGTGGAGATTCATTTCAGATGTGTAATGTAACTAGAATCTAGGATCTGAGAAGTCTGACCGGAATTGAGTCTCTGATCTCAAAGTGTGCTAGCCAGGTGGGTGGATGGAAATTGATTCTATAGGAGATCAAAAAGACCAATTCCATAGCAGAGCACAAACAGAAACAGTGCAAGTATCCAGTGAGATGACCATCCTAAGCACCAGAGAGCAGACACTTTTGATACTGAAATAAAATATTGAAGAATAACACTGGTGGGCAAATATACACCAATTATAGCTGAGGTCTGTCAATTGACCTCAGCATAGAGGTATTTGGTAGCCATTGTCTTGCCCTTATTATCATCCTTTATGTGGAAAAACAAAAGCAGTAGGGTTAGTCTCTATTGCCAATAAATTATACACAGGTGCTCATACCAGTGAATGTAGCATAAACAGATGAGCAGGTCTTCCAGAATATTGTGACATTACTAAGGAAAGATAATCCCTCAGATGGGATGCTTTCCTAGGCTTCGTCTAGGGTTTTAAGGCTGTATTTCCACATTATATTAGCTCCGAAAATTTGCTAAGTGATTTGTGATTGGATCTGGGCATACAATGACAGGTAGTGTTAATGAGAGTGGGCAAGTCAGAAATGTTTGAGAAACTCTCAGTCAGGAACAGGTAAGAAAGTTTCTTGTTTCTTCATTAATAGAGTTCACAAGGCTCCTCATATCTTCATATGCATCATCAATCTCTAAGAATAAAGTACCCACCTAGTGTACAATAAACTTAATTGACCATAAACTTATTTTTCCTCATAGACTATCTTGCACAACTGTCACTTTGTGCAGCACATTTTGGAAAATGCTGCATTAAGAAATTAAATTCTTCATAGTTTGTTAAAGTGTGATCTGAAGAAAGATAAATGTCAAAACATGTGCACACAGGAATGTAGAAATAAGCAAAAGTCTTAGCAAAGAAGTTTGGCTCAGTCAGTCAATTTACATCAATTCGATTGTTTGTTAAGTTCATTATTCCGTAGTACAGTTCTGTGCAATGCATTGTAATGACAGGAGTCAGATATTGCCTATCCTTTCAAAACTTTTAATTAATAGTAAAATTGAGAATAGATATTTTTGTTATTTTTTTGTTACCTAGGTAGCTTTACTTTTTACAATAATTCCACAACATAAAAATTATTATTCTTATTTTATATTCAAGGAACCTGTCATTAAATGATATATGTGAGGTTATATACCTACTACATGATATTGGAATTGGTAAAATGATAGTTAATAATAAAAGATAATATAGGTCTAAGTACCAAAGTGTATGTTTAAAGAAAGAACAATGGGATCAGGTCAGTAATGAGAAGAGACTAAAATATCATTGCTTAAGTTGTTTATGTGATCCAACCATACAGTAACTCATTTAAACTTTAACTTTTCAAAGATAGTCTAAGTGGACACTATCAGTCCTATTTAGTCCTGGAAAATTAAAGCTGGAAATCATTACTAATAAGAATTTGATGATGGTTATAAAACACATAGTTGTAGAGCCGTGTTCATATCCAGATCGAGTGATCCATTCCAGTCCAACTCTCTAGTACTTTCTATTGCACCATTGCCTCATGAGTATGGCAGAAGTAGAAATGGCAGCATGAGTTTGAGCAGGAAGAATGGAGAGGAAAGAACTGTAATCTTTGTTTAAAAGCAGGAAGTAAAATTGGCCTGAGATACAGGAATCAGAAGTTTGTAACAATGTCCATCTCTGAATTGGTTCATTAGTCTTGATTGGTACAGGAAAGGTTTCAGTGTCATCAAATCATTGCTTCTTCTCTACTCCTCCTTCTCTTCTTCTTCTTTTTTTTTTTAAGATTTTATTTATTTATTTGACAGAGAGAGCACAAGCAGGGGGAGAGGCAGGCTGAGAGAGAAGCAGGCTCCCCACTGAGCAAGGAGCCTGCTGCGGAACTCGATCCCAAGACTCCAGGATCATGACCTGGAGGTAGATGCTTAACAACCTGGGTACCCCTCTACTCCTCCTCTTCTGCTGCCAAACTTCCAATTCTATGTCAAGACTTTGTTAACAAATCATTGCACATTTACCCACTGAAATTTACACTTATAAGAGCATATGCAATATATAGTAATGCTAATGATTATGCATATTTTCTATTCCAACACTAACTTCAAATTCATATTAAATAACTGTGCTAATCAAGATAAGCTAGTTTTTATAATAACAATGATAAAATGATTAGACTAAAATAATAAAGGTTTAATTTTACTCATGAAGAGTATAACACAGAGGATCATGGTTGAGTGGCTGTTCTTCAAGCAGTGACCCAAGGATTCAGGCTTTTTCTACCCATTGGCTGTACTATTCCCCCTGGGATCTTCTAGTCCTCCAATGAATCTTTGACATTTGGCCAGTACATGACATTGGCCAGAAAGCAGTCACATGACTGGACTAATTGCAAAGATGGCTGGAAAATGTAGTAGATTAGCTCTGTGCCTAAAAGCAAAAGGAAAATGGTTTAGTGAGCAATTAGGCAGTGTCTGACAAATTCCACCTTTACTGACATAAAATATCTGTTTCCCACTGCTTGCACACATGTGGTAGACACCACTTTACCTAAGGGATGTATATCAACCAGGGATGATCAGGAAATGTAAACTTCTCCAGAATTTATAAAAGGAAAGGGTTTAATACAGGGAAAAAATATGCTTTATTTTTATTTATTTTTTTTATTTTCTTTAAGAATTGGAAGAACAAATGCCAAAAAGAACTGCTGCTCACTTTGGCAAAATCAGAACATGTCTGAGTTTAAAGGAGTTTCTTTCATTATTATAGTTGACCGTGGACCAGTAATTTGTAAGTGCTAACTCAAAAGCTGTTCAAAATTAATGTCTACTCTTTCTCCACGCATCTTCCTTTCTCATGAAAGTGTCTATCATTACTGGTGAAATGTAAACCAGTTCTCACTAGCAAGGAGGCTGAGAAGTATAATTTCCAAGTGTTTTCCCTGTATCACACAGGAACAAGGCAAGAAGGCCATAAAAGTTTGCAAGGTATCAACAGACAATAGTTGGCACAGGGAGAAAAAAAACCAAAAAATTCCATTGAGTTTTTGCAACCATTTCAAAGTCTAAGGGCTTATGGGGATCAGTCACATATTGATCTTTGTGGTTTGACATTTCATAGACTAAAAAGACACATTGCATTTATTCTTCCACTCACTTCCCAACCATGCACCCCATATAGAAAAACTTCAACTTCCAATTTGAAAAGAGGAAGAATGGAGAGCACATCATGTATACTGATCCATCATAATTCTGGAACCCTACTGGGCATGGAAAGTGAAAGTTTTCTAATCTTGATGAAAAACTGCTGCTACACGCTGCTAGGCACTATCCCTATGGCCTCTGGACCTCTCGCTCTACCTTTTTGTATTATTCTGTCTAGCTCCTTCACAAGCAAACTTGTGAAGTAAACTTTCCAAAGGTATTCCATTGCATTGACAGAGAAGTTCCTGCTGGAGCAAATTCATGGCCCCTATGATTGCTTTTCAGGTATATGAATGCTTTTTAGGCATGACTTTGTGGTTCTTTAGACAGTACAACTGATCTGAAAACTTATATGTGTTGGAATTAATTATTTCTAATCAGTTTAATTTGCTAGTCATCAGACCTGAAAATTTTTTTTTCTTCCCCCAGACTTGTTTTTCAAGACCGATTTATTGCTCTTCTTATTGGTACCCATCTCACCAATCTTTTGTAACATCACAAGGTATCTTAAAGTTATCTAATCTATCTGAAGGATATTTGGAGGTTATCTAAAGATAGGTATGAGTGAGAAGGCCACATCCTTAATTTGATATTTGATCTGAGGCTGAATCCTAACATTTCCTTGTCACTCAAAACCATTCTCAGTCCTATCTCTTACTGCTTCCAGTCTATAAGCAATCAGCTTTTCCAGTCCTTCAAGGCTCTGTATTTCTCTTATTCTTTCCTCTTTTCTATGTTTTCCAATTGGCTAATTCCTGTTTGAACTCATCTCTAATTATACTGTACTATACATACCTAGTAACAACCTATATACATTCTAAGCATCTGCTTTCTATCCTTTGCCCCTAGAGTCTTACTGGATATATGGTCTCACAGCCACATCATTGTACATAATTTTTACAAAATGGTTTAGTCTATAGGTCACATTAGTAGCCTACTTCTATATTAGTCAAATGTGTTAAATTAAATAATACAACAAATAATCCTACACTGTCAGTGGCTTAACTCAGCCCTCTGTCATACTTCTAGTCTAATATGTATGGGCAGTCCTATAAGAAACTCTTGCAGTCAATGATTCAGAGACTTAAGAGATTGGATATGATGGAACTACCCCTTTGGGCATAAAGTCCTCCTCTGGGTCTTCTGCAGAGTAGAGGACATATAAGAACACAACACTGTGCCAGATATCTGTACTTATCACATATGGCAGAATGTAGTTACTTGACCGCCCCTATTAAGATAAGATATGCAGTTTAGCCACGTTCACAGAAGAAAAAAAAATATTTCTGTGAAAAATTGGCTCATTTCTGTAACAAATTGTGTCCAAATGCTCAGAATGAAATAAAGTTGATTATACATGAAGAATAGCTATAAATGATGAAGTCACATTTTAAAAAGGAACATATAAGTGAATGTTATTCATAAAAATATACCACCATAAGAAGATATACATTAATTTTAATATTACTGAAATTATGCAATCAAATTTGGATTTTAATTTTTAACTTTTGGATAGCAAGCAAAACCACACAAAAATCATTTTTTACTTTATGACAATTCAAAACTGTCAAACTTTTACTGTAGTTCACATGGACAAGTTTAACATAAACAGATTTTAACAATGGATCAAACATTATCCAAATGAAAAATTATGTGCTTAAAAAGAAGTTACCATTAATAATTCTACATGTTTTATTTTTTAAATTTGAATTCTATTACCCAACATATAGTACATCATTAGTTTCACATGGAGTGTTCAATAATTTATCAGTTGCATATAACACCCAGTGCTCATTACATCACAAACTCTCCTTAGTGCCATCACCCAGTTACCCCATCCCCCCACCCACCTCCCCTTCAACAACCTTCAGTTTGTTTCCCAGAGCTAAGAGTCTCATAGTTTTTCTCCCTTTCTGATTTCTTCCCATTCAGTTTTCCCTCCCTTTATGTGTTTTCTAGGGTTTTATTTCCAGTAAAAGCCTTCATGAATTGAAAATAACTTTGTAAAATAAATAAAGTTTAGACTAAACTTTATAAAAAGTTGTCTGAGCTTCCACCATTAGGTCAATCTATTCTTTGAAGAAATGAAAGTGTTTTGAAATGACAGGTTTTTCTTCTACCATAGTAGGAGGACTGAATCAGACTGATTTAAATAAATAAATACATATATATATATATATATATATATATATATATATATATATAGTGAAATGACAAGACATAATTACCGAAAGAAATTCAAATTTGGTAGCTAAGACTAACATTTTGTATAAAATCTTAGCCCCAAATTTAAAAAAAAAAAGAAAAATGGTTGATATCTAAACTTTTCTGTATTATTAAAGTATATTAAAGTGAGTAACCTGCAATTCAAAGAAAAAATTCAAATTTTAGATAATCTTTTTACTCTAAAAATAAAATCAATTTAAAGGGCCACCATTTGTATAAATAATAATACAAAAACAAGAAGAGAAAAGAACTATTCCAAACATTTTCAGAAAAAAAGATGGTAATTATCATCAGGCTAAGATAGAATATAAAAATTTAAATATAACTGTTGGGTTGGCGGACCCAGGACTGCGGGAGACTCCACAAGCAGTCTGCCACGCTAGACAACATGGCGCCTCAGGACTCTCCACTTGAGCTGCGCTGAAACCCTGCCATATAAGGAAATGACCCTGGAATCCTAAAGCTGCGCGGAAACCCTGCCGCATAAGGAAATAACCCTGTCCTACCCACCCCGTTCTAAATAAAAACCCCACTTCCCTATCCCCGCGTGCGACACTCTCGGCCCTCCATGTGCTGGCGGACCGGGGAACCTCGCAGGAGAGCTCCTCCATTAAAGCCTACTCGAACCACTTGCCGCCTCTGAGTCTCTCCTTTATCTTTTTCCCCCCGCCGCTGAAACCTGACAATACTTCTACAATCTATTGTTTGGTCATATAAACACCATATAAGAATACTGAACACTAGTTGAATTAATCTCAACAATGGGAATATCTCTTTTGCTAACCGTATTGTTATGATTTTAGATCCACAAACATGACAAAGCCTTATTTTAAATGAAGGACTTTTTAAGATAAATGGCATTTAGAGATGAATAAAGATTTTACTTCTAGGAGCCCATAGTCTTGTGTGAGGAAGGAGAAGAAAATCAATAATTCTGAATCATGATGTGCATTATTTAAGCCGGAGAGCAAGGTTTTTGTCTCACGGAGTCGAAGAACGAACCTCTTAAACAAAGGAAAGTGAGTAAAGTGATAGAAGTTTATTAAGCAAGGATACAGAAAAAGCTCTTAAGAATGAGAGGAGTCCCACAGGGTTGCCACTGAAGGCCTTTAGGGCTGGTCTTTTATAGAAAGCTAACCAGGGAACTTAAATCCTTTTAACATCTCTATCGGTATCACCATTGACCAAGAACTGGTGATAACTTCCTTTTTCAGGGTCTGGTTATTCTTTGTTGGTCATGGGTGATTATCATAAAAAAGACACCCACCCCACATGCCGAGGGCAGAATGGTCTGCTTTGTTCCCTTATCTCTAGTTTCCCCACATCTCCACATTCTTGGGATTTCTGTGAGCCTGATCACAGAGCCCCTTATCTATATCTCCCTACCTAGCCCCACCTGTCCCTTACTTATTATGATGGTATTTTTAGGAGGACAGAGAAGGAAAAATAGGGATAACCTACGTTATTTGGTGGAAGTAAGCACATGCTCCAAAAAAGGAATGTTGTTGGAGCTGCTTCTCAGTAAAAAATGTAAGTGTTTTCAAAGAGGAGAAGAAAGAGAATATTCCAGCCAATGGAATAATGTGAACAAAGGCACAGAATATGAAGGGGCTGGGTACATTTAGAGGAATATACATATGTATGTGTATTGATTCACTGACATTGGAGGGAATTCAGAAATTTGATTGTATACAGTCTTAATTATAAATTTGGGAAGTTTTTACTCTATTCTGAAATTGGAGGCCAAGAAAATTTTAAGACAGAAAAGGGACAGAAATATATTTATGAGAAACCGCTCAGCATCAGTGAGCAGGTTGGAAAGGGATAAGAAATAGTTCAGAGAGACAGTTGTGAAGATATTATATCCAAGCAAGAAGGTTTGTAGGCCTGGAATGAAGACTGGATGAACATAGACAAGAGATCAGTATGAGATGTGTATAAAATTATGATCCAGTAGGTCTCAGACGTGATAAATAACGGTGGCTGGAAGTTAAGAATGTTTATATTGTCATCCTCTTCCTTGGGCAACTGCAAGAAGGGGCTATTTACCCAGATGGAGAAATCGAGATGAAATTGCAAGATTTAGGAGAATTAGTAATTAATTTGACAGAACTAGACTTGAATATATAATCATGAACATTAGAATATAGTCCTGATAGCAGATAAGGATGTAGAGTCACTGCCATATGTGATTGGAAGCTAGTTAAATTTATAGACTGTAATTAGATTGCCTGGGCTGCAACTCTGGAAAAGGAACAGAAGCACACCAAATATTGTATCCTGCAGGAAATGCCACCATCATTTAAAGGTGGTAGCAGAAAAAGAGGATAGGAAACAAGTAGCATGAGAAAGAATGGCAAGTTAGGTGAAAGGAAAGGACTAAGTGATCACCTAAAAGTCAAGAGAAAAATGTACTCTAGAAAGATTTTCAGGATTAAATTCTGCTGAGAAATTATAGAACATAAAAGTTGAAAATTGTCCACTCCTGCTGAAAATAGTTTATTTGAAGTCTTGTATTTATAAGACTATTCATAAAGCTGGCCATCAAAAGGTGCTTACTCGATGAGAGGAGGAAACAAAACTTGTCATTGCTTTTTTACACTTACAAAGAAAAGCAAATTTATTCAAATATGATCATTTAATGTTAATATACAAAATTACATCAAAACTTGTCATTGCTTTTTTACACTTACAAAGAAAAGCAAATTTATTCAAATATGATCATTTAATGTTAATATACAAAATTACATCAATACATATATTGTCAATAGGCCTATTACATGCTTAATTCTTCCATGTGGATGATTTATAGAACCTGTTGATCCTGCATTCGAAAGAGAGAGAGAGAGAGAGAGAGGGGGAATGAATATCAGGTACATTAATTTTCCATAAATCCCCCAGACATATATGGAGCACAAATTTATTTTCATCACTCTCCTGTTAAAACATTCACATCAATGTGAGTTTTATTCAATCATCATTTAAGTTTAAAATAATCCTTCTGCTAAAGGACTTGTTTATTTTTGCCTTGGGATAATCGTAGAAGCTTCAATTCATCAATGGTTTAATTTATGTGGTAAAATATATTCATTTCTAGTCACTGCAATTCTAGAAATTTTCAAGTTGTAAATAGACTAAGTCCCCCAAATTAATTTTTTGAGTTCCAACCAATTTTTCCACACATATACACACTAAACATGATAAATATTTTTTAGCTGCCTAAATTAGCTCACAAAATGCCTATGAATGACACTTAGTACATGCAAATAGTAGTCTACATTTATTGATTCTTAACATGCTAAGTGCTCTACAAACAAGAGCTACTTTAATCTTAGTAACAATTATATAGCAGGAGTACTATTACTCCTACTTCACTGTTGTCTAATAAAAAATGAAGGGATAATTAACTTGTCCAAGGGCACACAGCTTCAAAGATACTGACCTAAGACTAGAAATCATTTATTAGAACTAGAATCATTATTATTCCATATGTTATTCCAAAGCATATACTCTATGTCATTTTAAAACTTTTAATATGGACAAATTTTTAAAAGCCCAAAAGTAGAAATAAAAGTATAAGCAATCCCCTGTCTAGTCATCATTCAGCTGTAATAGTTCTCATTTCTTGACCAATGTTGTCTCATCTATATCTCCACTAAACCTCCCCCTCTGCCTTATCTGTATTATTTTGAAGCATTACACAGAGCATTCGCTTTCATCTAAATATTTTACTGTATCTCGAAAACATACTGCCTTTTTAAAAACATAGGTACAATACTCTATGATACCTAACTGAAAAGAGTGATTACTTAATATCTTCATACGTCTAGTCATTATTTAAATTTCCTATTATACAAAATAATAATTTCCTATTATACAAAATTCAGAGATGATTTGCTGAAATAGAGACTCAAACAAAATCCACTTACTGCATGTGGTTGATAGATGTCTTTCAATTGTTATAGCTACAATGCCTTCCCACACACACATACTTTTTTTATTCTTACTATTTTTTTTTCACTAAACTGGGTGATTTATCTTGTGAAGTTTGAAAATCATGGATTTTCCTGAATATATAGAATTGTTTTAACAAGTTCTTCTGTCCCCAGTGTTTCTTTTAAATTGATCATTGGTTCCAGAAGCTTCGAAAGCCTGTATTTATTCTTCTATGGTACTTGACTATAAATTAGCTTAACATGTGTTTTAATACTTAATAGAGGATTAGTAAAAGATAAGGTATCATTTATTATTTGGGATATAAGTTCAGCTGCATGTATAACTGCAAGCCAAAATAATTTATTTTTTAAATTATATATCTCATTGATATCAGTCTGGAGATAGAAAGAAGAGAGGGAATAATGATTCAGCTCTGCAAGGTCCTCCAAAGATCCAAGGTATGGCAATATTTGTTCTCTGCGATCTTTCCATTTTTGTTCTTCTCTGTATGAATCATTATGATTCAGCATTAGGTTCTCATTCCTACCAGAGGAAAAGCTGAAGAGAGAAAGTAAGGTTTCCTCTAAGAAATCAATCAGGATGTTGTCCATGGCACTCCAACACAGGTAGAATTAGTCACATGAAAATATATAGCTGGAATTGGAAACAGGATAAGCAATGTTGGTCTTTGCCCAGTAAACATTTTCATACCAGAAAGAAGAGGAAAGAACATCGATTAGGGAAATAACAGTGTATATGATATAAGCTCTAAACACTTGAAGTCAATAACAATAGAAGTGAACTATCATGATTTTATTAATCATAATAATATTAATCATATTAATCATAAAAGCCAATCTCTCATGGTGCCACAAGTGTAATAGAATATTGAGTCAGGCAATCCATTATTTGAACCTAAATGCAGAGGCTAGATAGTGGTGTAGATCAGGTGGGAATTAAACTTATAGACTTTGAAAAATTACACAAGAATGAGAACACAAGGTATTACGGAATACAGTATTTAAGAATTATGTATCAGATACCATTTTTACATATTGTATAAGTACATTATAAATTTTTTCTATCTAGTCTTTTATGAGCTGTGTGTGTGCATATCTATGTGTGTACATTATTTATCTATCATCTATCTATTCATCTATGTATTTATTATCTATCTACCATCTATCTCTCAATCCTTATCTCTAATTTTGCTATTTTTGTATTATCTTCCTCTCAAAACACAGGGTTTTCTTGTCTCTAAAAGGCTTCAGATGCATCGGTGATGTGTTTCAGATATTATAGAGATGATTTAAAATTTATGTTCCATTTTTCTTTTTACTTACTAGAAAATATTACAATGTTGAGATGAAACATTCTTTCAAAGATAAGATTGCTCAAGGCTTGCCTCTCCCCACCTTTGATCTTCATATCTTCCTATTTTATTTACAGGGTGGATGGTATGGTGGGGGAGTCACGGGGCAGGTCATTCTTGTAAAGAGGCAGGTGGATATATTGTTAAAACATAGAAATTAAGAAATTAACAAGTTACTTGTGGGATAAATTCAACCAACTTTTGTTGACTACTGCTACTTGCTGCATTTGAGGTGTTGAGAGAGTAGATTACAAACATATAATCAGAATTTTTTGAGGTATGTATCATTAACTTCTCTTTACATTATGAAAGCTGTTAGAAAGATCATATTCTTTGTTTCTATATTATGCAAGGAAGAAATAGTCCAGAATATTACTTCAGGTTGTTAATATGCCAAATTGTTTTGGATTTTAAATCTACCTTTAAATATACACAGTCCTTGTTGTACCATAGAGCACAACTTGTTACCTGAAGATAAATCCCATGACTCTACTGAAGACTTTTACAAAGTATATGTACTTTGCATGAAGTCATTATACAAATATATGTCATGTGCAGTACCTTAGTCACTAAAATTTAGAAAATTCTAGGTCAATCTAATTTAAAATTATTTGTTTATTAAGATATGTCATCATCTTTCATCAGTATTGTTAATATGTATCTTTAATAGGCCTTCTAAACCACTAAGTAGGATAATGTATATTTCCAGAAATTATCCATTGAATTTTTCTCTAACAAAAGAAATTTCTTTCTGTGACTGTGAAAGAAAACACATCCATAACACCATGTATGTGTTTGTGTGTGTTTATATACCTATATATACATATACATGTGTGTATATAAACACATGTATATTTAAGTATATGTTTTATAATCACATACTGGAAAGTTATATTTTATCATAATTTATTAGTTAATTCAGTGTATTTGGGTAAAACTTAAGACTATTATCAAGAAGTTAAAGAGAAGCTTGCAAGATAAAAAATATATTTGGAAAAAGAATGGAAAGCAACCTGCATCACACAATGACTGTTAGCATGTCATGGGAAAGAAACTCTGGTTATTTCTGATATGCAATGTGTATGTCATGTGAATTTAGCCTATAGCCCATTGGGCTGGCCCAACATGACATTACAACTTTTAAGGCATTTGAGGACAACATTCTTGTGTGATTCAACTTTGTATCATCAACTGTGATTAACACTGTCTTGAAAATAGAGTGCTGTCAAATGGTCAATTTACAAATGTATTTACTATTACATTGAAACATAGATTTCCAAGTGCTTTGGAAGAAAACGTAGTGCAAATTTTGTCATTAATGAACTTGATTTCATGAAGAGATTGGGTGTATAAAATATTCTATTGCTTAGCCAACTGTTCTAGAAAAGATTCCCTGAGAAATTACCTTTTCTTAGATATATTAGTTCTTCCTTGTGCCTTAGGAGAGGCAATTTACCTTTCAAGTTGAAGAACTTGCTTTGAGGAAGTATTTTACTCATTCTGACTCTCCGGAAGATTGGGCCAGATTTAAGGAAATTATATTTTATTTTTAGCAGATGAAGGTCAAATGGGACCAACACCACATGGCTCTTGCAAGGATTACCTGTTTTATTGAATTCATCCTACATCATGTGCAATTCCTGTATCCTTGTCATGATATAAAACCCTAAAACACTCCCAAGATTTTACCCTATTGAATACTTACTGAAAATTAGTTGGCAATTCATTTTCATTTCATCTAGTTGCTCACCACATAAATTAAAAAATATATCCCATTTTTATATGTTCTGCTGTTATAAAGTAGTTTCACAGACATTATCTAATTTAAAATTTAGATAGTTCTTTGAAATGAGACTAAAGAGACAATTAGTGATATTTTTCAAGGTCATCTGATAGTCAGAGTCATGTTTTGAAATCAGGATTTCTAATGCCAGATTACTGTTGTTTCTACAGCACTACAAATATTTTGATTGCATATTCTGGAGTTAGGAGAAACAATAGATAGAAGGAACAACTGCAATTAATTGCATTGCTTCCAGTTTATGAATTGGGCAATCAAAAACGGTTTGAAATTGGAAGCTGTATTTCCAGAATAAATATTAAAATGAAGTAAATAAATATTTTCAGTTGTGATATATTCTGTGTTTATCCATTCAAAGAGAATCTGTTTTTCTTATTAATGTACTATAGTTTTTCTTTGTTTTAAACTTTTATACATTACTTTGGATATTTGGTCACTCAAGTTAAATCAATGGTATAAGAAAATACACTGCTGGGAAAACAACATATCATTCTACTTTTGTTTCATTTTGTTTTTTTCGTTTTGTTTTGTTTTCATTTTGTTTTTAATAAACTGTTTTTTAGAGCAGCTTTAGGTTCACAGTCATTGTACTTTTAAAATAGCAATAAAGATTGCATCAATAAGGGACTTAAAATTATTTGGTTTGTCTTGAGATTGGATTATTGATTCAGAACCCAAAAAGAGGAACCAATTGTTATAATATGTGCATGTGCTATATCACAAAGCCATTCATTCTCACCCAAGTTTTAGATTTGATGCAGGCCTTTAAATGTGGTCACAAAAATATTTGGTAACAAATTATCAGCCTAACCATGTGATCATAGATTACAGTTCACCCTTGAACAACATGTCTTTAGGGACATTAATCCCCATGCAGTTGAAAATAACTTTTGACCTCCCAAACCTTACCTACTAATGACCTACTATTGGTTAGAAACCTTACCAATACCATAATCAATTAACACATATTTTGTATGTTATATATACTATACATTGTATAGTATAAAGTAAGGTCAACAAAAGAAAATGTTAAGAAAATCATAAGGAAGAGAAAATATATTGAAAGGTCTGTACTGTACTTATTGAAGAAAAATATCCATGCATAAGTGGACTCACCCAGTTCAAATTGGTATTGTTCAAGGGTCCACTGTACTTGCAACTCAATCTTTTTGTATAATGTGATCTCTTTCTAAATACTATGCCTGGAAGTGAGGCCAACAGTAAGTTAGAGGAAGGAGATGATTTTCTTATATACATATATATATATAAGTGGTACTTGAAAAAGAATATGCAGAATTTAGATTTCTTCTATTCAGTTCATTGGTAAACACTATAGATATTTTGACAAGAGAATGGAAATAATTATTCTTTATTTAAAAAATTTATTTATTTATTTGAGAGAGAGAGAGCATGTGGGAGGAGTAGAGGGAGAGAGACTAGCTGATGCAATGCTGAGCACAGATCCTGGTGCAGGGCCGTGGCGAGGGGTGGGAGGGGTGGGGAGGGGCACTCCATCCCACAATCCTGAAATCATGACCTGAGCTGAAATCAGGAGTTGGATACTTAACTGACTGAACCACCCAGGAGCCACAGGAAATAATTTTTCTGAGGATTCTAAAGAAAAGAGTTCATATTCATGTGTGGTTTAATTTTTTTTTTTATTTCATTAGCAACATAAGTTTTGTTTTCTTATCTAAAAATGATCAAGCCATGCTTTTACTGAAAAATAAAATCTGACCTAGAGCTGCTGAAAATTATTGATCCATATCTTATGGCTTCTAATAGCTAGATTATGCTAAATGCAGTGATCTTTTAAAATTATAGTTAACTAATGTAGACAAACACTAACAAAGAAAAGAATCCAGAAAGAATTTATGAGTCAAGAAATAAGAGTTCTCATGGAAACAGCTAGAGAGGGATAGCCCCCATCCTTACCAGAGGGAGAAAAATTGTGTAATATAAAAATATGATAGAACCCCTGAAAGTGCAAACTTTCAGTTTTCAGTCTTATGACTCTTGAACTATGTCATAATTATATTTATTCTGTGATATAAACAGTATAAATTTTTGTCAAGATTAATTAAAAGAGAAACATTAACTCTCTGTTATGACTGAATTAAGCACATTTAGTTATCATATCTCTAATCATCAAAATATCTATGTTAATACTATCAATTATTCTCTCTATTTCATGTTTTAAAAGCCTTAAAACTGTATCTCCCAGTCTTGCTTGCCAGAGGGTTCTTACCATAGCAGGACACTGACAGCCATTATTGTGAGATCTGAAATCTGAAATTTAAAGACAAGCCATTATTCTCAGGTGATAGCTACAGACAGGTATGTAGGCTACAAAGATATCCAATGTTGGGTTTTGCTGAAGTACCTTTTTCTGTGGATTATCCACTGTAATACTGCAGATAAATATGACAATTTCTAGGAAACTTCCAGGGACTTTCTAACCTTCATCACCCAGCCTTTTCAGTGGTGCTATATGTTTCTAATTTTCCTCCTAGTTGAGATCCTGGAGTTGGCTTATATTTTCATGTTTCTCCTGAGTGATTAATATCACTGGTAGCTATTTTTATTGTGTTCATTTTGAGCTCTGCTTAGGACTCACTTTTGAGAATTGAAGCCATTTTTGGTAATTAATACATACATACATACATACATACACACATACATACCAGCACATTTCTTTCTATTATTAATAAGAGTAATATAAACAAAGTTTAAAATATGGCCTTAAAAAAATAAAATTTCCATTATGTTCCAAAATAAAGGAAAATTTATTTTGTATAAATTCAATTTTAAAGATCATTCAATTGAGTTTATAATAACTAAAGGATCCGATTACCTCCCATTACGGTACTATCAATGAGAATTGGATTCCTCAGTTTGAGAGGTTCAAAGCTAAGACTAGGCAAGATAAAAATCTCAAATAAAAAGAAATTGAAAATGGATTAATTCAAGTAAATTTCAACTTTTTTTACCTTTTTCTTTTTTTCAATTTAAATTCAATTACCCAACATAGTGTACATCATTAATTTTTGATATAATGTTCAATGATTCGTCAATTTTCTTTTAAAATCAAACTTCAAAATATCAGAGCAGAGAGAGCACTTTGAAAAGCATGCAAGAGTTAAATTTAGGACAAACACAGCCATGTTCAAATGCATACGGACTTATCCACTGTTTAAGCAATTTCTACAAAGTGGAGGCACACAGGAAATAAAATGATATGTGCAAAGTAATTGTACCTTTTGAAAAATGACAGAGCTACAGAATTAGAAATGAAAGCTGGAATAATCCTGATTTTTAAAGATAGCCTTAACTAAGTCATGGTTACATAGGCTTTTCATAACAAACTACAATTGAAATAGTATATAGTCCTTCAATAATAATTTAAGAGATTGTGTCATTTTCCTATTTAATTATATCAACATGCTGACATATTATACATTCACTTCTTCAGCAGTTAAAAGACAATTGAGTTTAGCAGATATTTAGTAAGCTTGCTTAGTATGAGGAGGGATTCCCCCCGATGCTGTTAATTGTAATACTTTTCATTTGTGAACTACTTAATAAATTTAAAAATTGATTTTAACATTTTCCCTAGCACTAAAATTTAGCTCCATGGATGACAGTCACAACTTTCCAATAACCAGTGTGTGCAAAACTCAATTCTAGGTTAGACTGACCTTAGAATTGACCTAATTAAGTTTAAGTCTTTTTGTAGTTTCAACATTCAATTTTAAGATTACCGCCACCATTTTTTCTTTTCTTTTTTCTTTCTTTCTTTTTTTTTTTTCATTTTCCTCCCATATCCTCTCTACTTCCTTGGATTCCTTTTTACAACTTTTTTATTCTGTCCTTTTCTTATGTTTCTCTAGGCATTCTTAGTGTCTGTCATTTGTTCCTTTTTTGTTTACCCATGTATTTTGAGGACTACCAGGGTTCTGATTTTACCCTTTTTCTTTTCCTACTTTATAAACTTTCTCTTTGTAATTTTTCCCGCTAGTATAGTTTCAATATCCCTGCCACATACATTATGCCTGTAATAGATTGAAATATGGCCATCAAAGACAAAAAGTTCTAATCCCTGGAATATATGTTACCTTATTTGGGGGAAAAAAAAAAAAGTGTCTTCGTAGATGTAATTAATCTTAAATGAAATTATTTGTATTATCTGCATGGTCCCTAAATGCCATCAAAACTGTTCTTAGAGAGACAAATGGCGATAACGTACCTTTTATTTTAGAGATCTAGAAATATTAAGGTTTCTAATAAAATACATTTTTTTCTCTTACGTCCCTTTCCTTTGATTAGGCTTTTCTCCTATAACTGGAATAATTTTACCTGCCTTGTCTACTTGATAAACTTCTGCTTATTCATCAAGGTCCAACTGCAAAATCATCTCCTTTATATGATTTACCCCACCCTCTAGAAGAGTCTGTTGCCCGCAAGCCTGCCGTAAGCTCCTATGTTCTTTTTATTCTGTCATTTTCTTTAGGGCAGGAAATGTGCTTTACTTATTCATCTTTACATTTTTAATACTTGTGTTTAGAACATCGTAGGTAGCTAAAAGCTAAGTTTCAAGTAGTTGTGTGCTATTACAAATTTAACAACTGTTTAAAAAAAAAGGTGGATTTTCCGTTTTCTGCAATGTAAATATTTTCACCATAGTCAATTTCCTGCTATGAACAGAACACTGCTGAGCATGCAAGTGGAGGGGCATGGTTGCACAATGGTTGCACAACTAACTAGTGTATGTTAGTTCCCTGTGCATGTAGAGTAGATGTAAACAGCCAGAAATATAAATAATACAAATAGAGCACAGAAAACATTTAGGAAGTTGGGTTTTGAGAATGTATTTCACTTTTAAATGTTATCTGGTTAATAGCAAATTTATGTAATTAATCTTAAATAATGTCTGTATTTAACAACCAGCAAGAAATTAGTGAAAAATGAATGATCGGCTCTTGTGAGCCAGGATGAGCTAGCTGCAGCATGCCATTGATTTTATGATATAATACTTCGGTCGAGTAAATGTAAAGTCATATTTAGAAAAAAATCCTAAGGATCATATTCAATCTATTTAATCAATAAGTACATGTCTCACATTTGCAATATTTCAAACGATATTATATTCTTGGCAGAAAAATAAATAGAAGCAATAAAATACATGCTTTTTTTTTGGAAAGAATGAGAATGCATAAAACATGCAATAATATGGCAAGCATTTTTCAATGAAAATACCTTTAAAATCTAAAAAAAGCATCTATATTGGAAATAAGATATAAATAAAACTTTGACAGTATACTTATTATCACTCTACAAAACCAATGATGGTCCAGAATATTTTTAAATATTTTTAAATATTATTAATATTATATAATCCTCTATTACCAATGACATTATTTATAATATTAATACCAATTCTTTCTAATGCATTTATATTTTTAAAGTGAATTAAAAATTAAAATTTATTAAAATATTTAAATTAATCAGCTAATTTGTAAATTTTTATTTTATTTTTAATTTAATTTTGTATTTTATTTATTTTTAACTTTAAGTCCAGTATAGTTAATATACAGTCTTATCTTAGTTTCAGGTGTACAATATAGTGATTCAACAATTCTACACCTTACTCAGTGCTCATCATGATAAATGTACTCTTAATTCCTTTCACCAATTGCATCTATCCCCCCAATCTCCCCTTTTGTAACCATCAATTTGTTCTCTATAGTTAAGAGACTGTTTTTTGGTTTGTCTCTTTTTTTCTTTGTTTATTTATTTTGTTTCTCATATTTCATACATGAGTAAAATAATAGTATAGTATAGATAAATAGTATTTGTCTTTTTCTGACTTATTTCACTTATTTCACTTAGCATTATGCTCTGTAGATCCATCCATATTGTTGTAAATGGCAAGATCTGATTCTTTTTTGTGGCTGAGTAAAAATATAATAATATAATTATTACATTATATATATATCATATCTCTTTATCTGTTCATCTATGGATGGACTCTGGGTTGCTTCCATAATTGGCTATTGTAAATAAACATAGGGGAACATATGCAATAAACATAGAGGTACATATATCTTTTCTAATTAGTGTTTTCATATTCTTTGGGTAAATACCTACTAGTGGAATTACTAAATTTTTTGCAAATTTTTATAACTGCCAAATTATTGTTATAAACTGGTATAGTTATACAGAAGAATTATTTAAAAAAGAACATTTAAGAATTGTCGGAAGTGTTGAATCCTACTGGGCAGTTCTTAGCAAAGACAAAGGTTAAATTCAATGATTTTCTTTTTTTTAAATTTTTCATTATTTACTTATTTACTTATTTTTACTGTACCATTATTTACTTTTTTATTATGATTTTCGATTAGCCAGCATATAATACATCATTAGTTTTTGATGTAGTGTTTAATGATTCATCAATGATTTTCTTAAAATATGTCTGTTAAAATTTCTTTACATGATTAAATATAAGCCATTTCTTCTAAAACTGAGAGGATAAATAGTTTTTGGATTTTTTTAAGACAGATGGTTTATTTTTTATTTGTCGATGTGCCATCCCTTTACTCATTTCATATGACATATCAAATTTCCAGACACATAAGAATACCTTACAGGACTTTATTTCTGACTTCTGTCTCTATGGTTTTGTCTTTTCTAGAATTTCAGAGAAACTGACCACACAACATATAGGAATTTGTAGCTGCCTTTTTCGTTTAGTAGAATACTTTTGAGACTTGTCCGTGTTGGTGTATTTATTAGAAATTTGGTCCTTTTACCTGCTTAACAGTATTGCATTTTATAAATGTTCTAGTTTCCTGATAGTTCATTTGTGATAGGTATTTAGATTGATTTGGTTCTTTTGGTGAGGATGAATAAAGATGTAAAGATCTGTATAAAGGTCTTTGGGAGACCATCAATTTTCATTTCTCCTAGGCAATATCTAGGAATGAATTTACTGGATGGTATGATAACTATATATATGTTTATTTATTTAAGGCATAACCATTTTTTTCAAAAGTGGTTATTTTGTATGTTCATATGAAATGTCAAAAAGTTCAAATTGCTCCATATTGTTGCTAGCACATGGTATGTTAATACCAATGCCAATTTTTGGTTTTGTTTTGTTTCTTTTTTGCCATTCTAGTCCAAATGTAATAGTACTCCATTATGAATTGAAGAATTAATCTGTACATTAATTGTGTATTATATGCAGCACATTATTGCATATTATATTTCTTCCATATGGATTTGCCTTAATTAATGCAAAAATTAATTCGTATTTCTTTAATTACTAATCATGTCAAGCATCTGTTAATGAAACCATTTGCCCGCATGCATATATGAAATTTGATACCTTTAATAAGGTATTTGCTCAATCTCTTGTCCTTTTTTAAACTATTTTTTTTCCTTATTATTGAATCTTGAATGTTCAATTTATATTCTGGACACGATTGTTTTATCAGATACGTATTTTGGAAATTTTTCTTTGTCTTGCCTTTTCAATCTCTTAACAATATCTTTTGAATAACAAATTTTAATTTTGACAAAAGTCCATTTATGGATTTTTAATAAATTATATTATTAGGGCTTCTTTATATCCTAAGAAATATTTGCCTGACTCAAGATCATAATGATTTCCTCCTAGAATTTTATGGTCTTAAGTTTATAATAATACAACATTCTTTTTTCGTATGTGGTGTGATATAAGAGGTGCTTTAGCTTTTATTCTCTTTGTGTGTGTATTGATAACTGAATGTATCAACTCCATGTATTGAAAAGATTATCCTTTCTCCATTAATCTTTAACTGACCACAAATATGTGGTTTTATTTCTTAACTCCATATGCCATTTATTGATCTTGGTATTCACCTGCATCGTGTTATGTGGAATAATCTATTTTTATAGGAAGTCTTGAAATCAAGCAGTATGAGTTCTTTAACTTTACTTCTTATTTTCAAAATTAATTTGTTGTTTTTCTAAGTCCTTTGTTTTGTAACGTAAATCATAGTATCATTTTGCCAATTTCTACAAAAATCTTGCTGGGATTTTGCTTGAACCTGCATTGAATTTATAGAACAACTTGGAGAGAATTAAAAAAAATGATATTTATTGTACATGAGCAAAGTATACTTCACCATCTATTTAGATTTTCTTGATTTCTCACAATTTTATTTTTTTTACATCACAATTTTATAATTTTATAGCTTGCAACATATAAAGTTTGCAAATATTTTGTTAGATGTTTTCCCAAAGTATTTCATGTGTTTTGATGCTCTTGTAAGTGTTTTAAATTTCAGTTACACACCACATAACACAGCTGCAGGTCTCCCCTCTCCCAAAGACTCATAGCTTTTTTAATTTAGTTCTATTTCATTCTACTGATGATTTAAAAAATGAACAAAAACAAACAAAACAAAAGCAATGAAAGTATAGCTTATCGGTTTGTTTTAATTTTTAGAATCAAGATAGTCTCTTGTTCCTTTCTAGATCATAACTTGAAGAAAATATATCACTTGCATATAATGTCAATATTTTAAAACTGAGGATTATAGGTTTATGTTTTGCTACTTAACTCATTTCTCATTTCTTATTTATCTAACATTTGGTCTCCATCTGTTAATAAATTCTAGTAATAAGCACTCACTAATAAATTTTATTAATGTTTTTATTGGTAAAAAGAGAAGGTTACTAAAAAGACAAAAATAAAGAAATAATTGCAAATTCACACAGTTCATCTTGAGTATTTTACATTGTATTTTGCTTGATTCATGTTATATTTTTATTCTTTTTATGTTAGTCTTTGTATTAAATATTATCAATATATACACCATCCACTATGCTAGTTTACTAATTGTAAATTCATTGAAGATGATTTTCCCATTGAGAGTTTAAAAATATGTTCAGGATCACTGCTAAAATTCAGAGCATGATGTTGAGGAAAAGAATTCAGATAAGCAATTCAGACTGTAAGTTTGATGATAATAGGGTTGCACTTCTTGGGTTGGATGGATAAAAATTTGGAAGTAGCTGTCTTAAAACAAATACTTCCTGTTAGTAAATGACTCATGAAAGGAAACAGTGAAGGAAATTCTATATTGAATGAAACTTCTTTGTTTGAAGTTGTTGATCATTCATTTATTTTATAACTTGCTGAAATGAATTATTTTTTGCATTTTTTAAAAAAAGTATGATATTCATAAATTTACATTATTCTGTGTATATATCAGTGAGACTATTAATAATAGTTGCAAAATTCCATAATAGATCATTTTAGAATCAGTCTCAAACTTAAAAAATTATTAATGGCATTGCTGACTTAGGAACAAAAATGATGAAATACTAGTAATATTGACTTCAGAGTCTTGCAGGATTGCAGCTGTATTCTGAGATTCAAATTTAAATGATCCAAGAAATCACTAGGACATCTAGCTCCTGTAGGGGACAATGCTTGCAGTATAAAACCTTACTTTCTTGTCTAGCACTCAGACCTAATAATCATGTAGGGAGAATCTATACGAGAGGAGAATTGGGGCCAGACATTTGTTTCCCATTACTTATTTCAGTTGGTTTTGACTGTAAAACTGAAGACTGTTACACAGAAGATACTTGCTGGGGTAAAAGGAATTTATAGTCAAAGTCCCTGTTAGTTTAGTTGATTTCTTGCAGTCTTTAATAAACCACTTCTATCTAGTTTCTCAGGGATTTCTGGCTATTTCATCTTCATAATATACCTAAGTTATGGTTACTCATCAGGACCTCAATGGCTAGTCAAAGCCACAGTGGGTTTTACTTGGATTTCAAGAAACATTTATAAACCTCTTTTTTTTCTTCTATTCTTTTATTATGTTCACTTAGTCAAATATAGTACATCATAAGTTTTTGTTGTAGTGTTCAACAATTCTTTAGTTGCGTAGAACACCCAGTGCTCATCCCAACACACGCCCTCCTTAATACCCATTACCCTGTCACCCCATCCTCCCAATCCCTCCCTTCTGTAATCCTCAGTTTCTTTCCTGGCTTCTATCCCTGACCTCTTACATCATATTCTATCCTTTTGTTTATCTCCACTCCTCATTCCTACCCTATCCTTGAAGACAGGCAGAGATTTATTTTATTTTATTTTATTTTATTTTATTTTATTTTATTTATTATTTATTTATTTATTTGAGAAGAGGGGGTGCAGAGGGAGAGAGAGAATCCTGAGCCATGCAGGCACTCCTCATTTCTTAAATCTTCAATGCTTAGAACAGTGCATCTCAAACCTTGTATGTTCAATAAATTTTGTTGAAAAGAATAAATGAATTGATTCTGGCAGATGCTGACAAAAACAAATGTGGAATGGAAAACACTCAGCAAACTCCACTTCCTGCTTATACTTTGACAACTGAGAGCCAATCATCAATTAAACCAATTAACCAAACTAGTTCAGCTTTAGCAACTGCAGTCTTTGGATAAGAGATTGAATAGATACCACATTGAGAGATAAATGATACATATTTCAAATATTGTAGGATGGTAATAGATTATTCCCTCTCATTGTCTCAGCTGTACTACTGCATATGTACAATATTGCCTTTGCCAATCATAGTTTTATGTCAAATGGGACAGGGGCATTGATGGTATGCCTTTTTAAGAAGAGAGCTGTTAGTCTTTCTCAGCTGGTGTTTCTTGAGAGAATTAAGCCTTATAATCCTAAAGCATCCACTGTATGTAACAAATTAGCTTTTCTCCTATATACATAGTGTGGTATTAGTTATGAATCAAACTTGGGAGAATTGAGAGAATAGTCATTTAATCTTTACTGTGATTCAAATGAGAAAACCTAGTTGAGGAAGAGTGGATGGAAATTATAGTCATGTCACACCATTTATTGAAGTCTACCAACCAGATCTAGAATACTGGGAGAGCTATTTTAAAAGGTTCAACATAGGGTATCAGTTTCAAAGTTTAATTGGCATTTTATTGCAGAAAACCATTAAAGATTTTACATTCTCTTTTTATAGACTTTTTTTTTAGTCCGACACATTGTTGAACTAAAAGATCCTAAGTATTTAAATCCCCTGTAGGCTTACAAAAGTCTTACAATTTATACTGAGCGTGAATTGCTCTCGTGCATGAGAATTACACTGATATATATTTTCTGAAACTATACAACATTTTTAACACTGTGAATGATATTCCTTAATTCACCTTTACAAATTTTCTCTTTTCTATGTGCCACTTTTTAACAAGTCTCTGGAGAGGGCAAATGCTAAGTTTGAATAGCTACCAAGTTGCTCCGTGAAACTTGGTGTCATAAGGAATAAAAACTCCACAGAAAGTTTTCAGTGCTTATTTTAAAATAGGTAAACCAGTAAAATCCATGCTCTCTTGTTACTTGTTACTTAAGCATTCTAGAATAAAGAGTTTAAAAGTGCACTTATGGATCTTTTTGAAAAAATAATATAATTTATTTGGAAACTAGCAGAGGTAGAAATATATAATATATTTACTCAATGAAATGTACCCCCCACACACAAAAACACATTCAAATTTTCCTTTTCTCAGATTTTTTCAGCTTTCAATAAATACATTATAATAGTAATAATAAATACACTATAATTAATAAAAAATCACAAAACAAAAATTTTGTTTTTCTTGTAATGAATGTGCATGGCCAAATAATAAATCAAAAGACTATTGTTTTAAATTTTAATAGACATGAAGCATTTTAATGAACACAAAGATCATTAACCCAGCATGCAAGCTGAAAGTAATTAGGCATAAACATATACTTATTGAGTGAATTGTACTACTGGTACAATTTCTAAATGTACCAGTAGTCATCTATAAATTAAACAATTCTAGAAGTTATGTGGTTTCTTTTTGTTTTGGTTTATTTATCTGAACTCCAAAATATCTTACCCAGTATATGACATAAAATTTTTGACCTGGAAGCTACATATTCTGTTTGCTTTCCTGACTGGACCTGCTTTGATAAAAAGAAAAAAAACAAACAAAACAAAACTGCTATTTCTCTTATCAAACACTTATTTCCAAGCTTCTCTTACTTTGAGTTACCTCTCTACTTTAAACAACACCCATAAATTTCAAAACTCAAGTTCATAGGTCAGAGCAATTAGGTAACAACATAAGAAGAGAGGGGCCCAGAGAAAAGCCAAAATTCTATTATCTTTCCTTGTCTTTTGACACCGAGGAGATGGCCCTCATTACAACCTCAAAAATGAGATACTCAGAGATCTCAACAACATAAAAACTGGCTAGACCTATGCACTGTCCCTCTACAGAGGCTATACCTATACACTGTCCCTCTATATTCATCTGCAGCTGTAGATGGTTTCCCAAGGATAATTATTAAGTGACTTATGGCTTTGGAGATAACTATAACTTGGAATTTTGGTGGAGAAAAGTGAGACTATTTATTTTGTGGTGTTGTAAAAAAAATGTAAAGTTTTTTTTTTTTTTTTTTTTGGTCTATTTTTGTAAATATAATCCTATGGAGTTCATCATGCTAATTCTGAATAGAGAGAAATGAAAGGAGAAAAAAGTGTACAGTGAAATGTAATGAGCGTTTTATCCAGTATGCTATAAAGATATAGATGTATTAGAGAGATATAATAAAATCAAAATTGATGCAGGTTGCTTTTGTGAATAGCAGTGAGTGTGTTAATTCTGTTTTCTATCACTCTAAAGTTTAAGAATGAAATTAAAGATTTTAGCAGATTTTGGAAAATCTCTTATTATGCATGTTTGTTATAATTCTCTTTGAAATGTAAAATAGAAGGCCAGAGAACTTAGCATATATAATTAATGAAAATATGTGAAAAAGTAAAACTAAAATATTCTGCAAATTAGAATTTTATTTACTTTCTCACTTTGATTTGTATACTAAACAACACACAGAACACATATTTTGAAATACATCATTCACCTACGAAATAATTTTTCTGCCTCCTTTATTCCTACTTCAATATTTAGGCTAGCCATAAAACATTTATGCTTTGGCTTAAAAATAGAGACTACCTATTTTTTACAGAAGTTAGTTTTTTAGGTGTTGTTATGATTGTCTTTTCTGTTTCATAAACTACCTGTTCCAAAGAGGCATCATTAAGAGAATATCTTTTCATTTGTACCTTAAAAATATCTAGTTGTTTTGTTATAGTAAAGATACATCAGATATTTCTTTTAGTGATAGATATATAGATACTAAAGGTAGTATTTCCATACTTTCTTTTATTCAAATCAATTTAATGAGATTAAACAATATAGAATTTTGTGTGTTTACTACTCAAATAATTGAAATGTTTTTCATCTAAAAGTTCTTTTCCTTACAACTTTGGAAACCAGGAAATGGAAAGAAAAATCAAACAACAAAAATAATCCCATTCTTAGGTCAGTCATTTCCCTTGATATGATGGTTATACTTCAATCACAGAACAAAGTGAATGTTCTGTTCCGCATGATTTTCATATTCATATAAAATTGACTATTCTTTCCTGGAGGCAAAAGTGTTATATATATATATACTATTTGCTACATATCCAATTGAATCTTTGAACTAAAATATTGGCAAGCTCCTGAGTGCTTTTATAACATTTAAAGTATTAAATGTAACAACGTTGTGACAAATGAACAATTCCTTTCCTACGGTTCACAATTTCTGTTTTCTACTATAGAAAATTCTTCATCAAGCTTTAGTTCCCCAAAGGGCAGTAATCTTTGGGTCTTATTGACTACAAGGAGGAAGCTGTTCTGCTGTAGTTCTCATCTTGTTGAGACAACAGGTATACCACTCTTCCCTGCTGCCATTTCTAATGCCAGAATGGTGTGATGGCAGGTGGTTATTTCTAAAAATTGTTAGCAACATAGTCAGCAGAATCTTTCTCATGCGGGGCTAAATAAATTAATAGCAGCAGTACCCAGAGTTTCTGAAAGAAACTGAAAAACAGTAAGCTTACTCTAGAGAGCAGTTTATCACTCCATACCTGCAACTCTGTTAAGCAAAGTGGACTCATCTGTGAAATCTCTCAGTTACTTCCAAAGAGATCCTAGAAAAATATTCCAGTCTTGGGCTCTTAAACAAGTTTAAAATTGGAAAATAGGGAATATAAGCCCTGTGGAGATGCAAAATATGTATTTAGAACAGCTGTGATCAATTTACAAATTGTTGTTTCTTTCAATAAATAATTGTTTTAAAGATCTTATTTACTTGAGATTGAGAGATAGAGAGCCAAGGAGCAAGGGGAAGGGCAGAGGGAGAGTGGGAAGCAGACTTCCTCTTGAGCAGGGAGCCAATATGGGACTCAATCCCAGGACCCTTGGACTAGGACCCAAGCCAAAGGCAGATGCTTTCTTAACTGACTGAGCCACCGAGGCACTCCTCAATAAATAGTTTTTAAAACAAAGGCCAAGAATGAGCATTATAAACCTTCCTTAAAACTGTATATTTCTTGGGGCACCTGGGTGGCTTAGTGGGTTAAGCCTCTGCCTTCGGCTCAGGCCCTGATCTCAGGGTCCTGGGATCAAGCCCCACATTGGGCTCTCTGCTCAGTGGGGAGCCTGCTTCCCCCTCTCCCTCTGCCTGCCTCTCTGCCTACTTGTGATTGTTATGCCCAGAGTTTTAACTCAAAGGCAGGGTCTGCGGGTGCAGCACAAAATGGAGTTAGCCTTCCTCTGCTCTTTCAGTGATCTCTCTTTCTGTCAAATAAATAAAATCTTTAAAAAAAAAAAAGTATATTTCTTAAATTTTTTTTAAAAGATTTTATTTATTTATTTGACAGAGAGAGAGAGAGATCACAAGTAGGCAGAGAGGCAGGCAGAGAGAGAGGGGAAGCAGGCTCCCCGTTGAGCAGAGACCCCGATGTGGTGCTCAATCCCAGGACCCTGAGACCATGACCTGAGCCGAAGGCAGAGGCTTTAACCCACTGAGCCACCCAACCACCCCTATTTCTTAAAATTTTTGAGTTGCATATTAAATAATTTCCTTATTTTTAAATTTTCAAAACTTATTTAATAATACCATTTTATTATTCCTAAGAGTTTGTAAAGTCAATCTGGATTCCCAAGATAATAACCATTTTATTTGAAAATAATGATTTTTCAAATTATAGTAATGATTATGGCCCCAGATTTTTCTTTAAGAGAATAAGTAGAGTGGTACTTTATTATTTCAGGAGTTGGTGCTTTTGAAGCAGAATTGAATAATACTAGCTAATGGTGATATACTTACCTTGTTTCTGCTTCTCATGAGAATGCCCCAAAACTTTTAGAATGATGCATGGCTTTCAGACTTAGTGCTTTAGTATTCTTTCTTTCTAAGTAATATTTTTAATTATCTATAGTCATATTTCTATTATCCACTGATGTGATAATGTCGAATTGTATGTGAATATAGTAATAAGATGAATCACACTATGTAATAAAATATTATTAAAAAAAATTCCCTGCATTCAAGGAATGATTTCTTTGATCATCTATTTTAATAACTGCTAGATTTGAGTTACTTCTTTCATTAAACATTTCGTTGATGTCTATTAATAAGTGATAGTGACCTGGGGATAATAACAATATCAGCGAGCAGGCATATGGCATTGACCATGTGTTAGCTTTTCCTTTGACTCCCTTATGCCTATTATCTCACTAGCTCTTTACAACAGCCCTCTAAAGAGAACGTTGTATTAATATCTCTTTTATATATGAGAAAGGTGAGTGCAATGGGACGAAATATGTCCCTGCAAAATTCGTATGTTGAAGTCTTAACCCCTAGAGTGATGATATTTGGAGATGGGACCTCTGGGAGATAATTAGTTTAGATCAGGTCAGAAAGATGGGATACTCTGATAGAATTAATGTCATTATAGGAAGAAGAGGAGACACCATAGTTCTCTGTCATGTGAAGATACAGTGAGAAGGAAGCTGTATGCAAGTGAGGAAGAGGGTTCTTATCGGTACCTTATCTATTGTCTGAAATTCTGACCTTATACTTCTAGCCTTCACAAGTATAAGAAAATAAATCTGTTGTTTAAGCCAGCCAATCAATGGCATTTTTTTTTATGGAAGTCTGAGATGGCTAACGCAGTGAGTCAACCAAGGGTCCAAGGGTCTTCTTTCTGATATCTTAATTCTTCAAGCTCCCCACCAGAAATTCTCAACTGTGAACTTAGGTTGTTCTCTTCATCACTGGTTTGAGTTTTTACATAATTAATTGTGTTACTAACAACTTATAAAACATTTAAAATTATGTTTATAGTATTTTACTTTAATAAAATCATTTCCTTATTTCATGTATTTTTAGCTCTCTTTCCCAATATTATAATTTTCATAAAATCTTTGGTTTTTTCATCTTGTTTACAATCTCTTTTTAAAATAGATTTCATGGTTTTTTTTTAATTTTACTAAGAATGCAAGTTAGAAACCCTCTACATTTCATTTCTGTTTCCTATAATATGCATTTTTTCCAAAAGTATCTTTAGGTGCTTGATTTTCTATCTTTGGCTTCAAGGAATCATTTTTATAACCTAAACATTTCTTTTTATTTTCTTATTATTTTTCCTTGAATAGCAAAATTCTTATTCCAACTTGGGTTTTTTTTCAAGTGAAAAACAAATATCTTCTTGATTCCCTGCCCTCTTCAACTGGATTCTATTATTGTTCTTTAATACTGTAAGTCATAGGCTGATTGTCAGATAACAAAAGATTCTGTTGCTTAGAAAGTGCTTTATAAAAAACTTGAGTTAGGATGATTCAATGGGTAAACTAGAAAATGGTCTTTTATTTTTACAGTAATTCTCTTTCCACTCTTAATTCTGACCATACTGAACAACTTGCCATTTCCATGAAAAATCAGGCTTTTTAGCAATTCACTCTCTTTGTACTTACTTTTTCTCTCACTGAAAGTGCTCTTTCCATCTTACAGCAACCAGATAACTCCCACTCATCATTTAAAGGTAATTTCAAGCATTACCTTTTGCTAGAATTGTTCTGTGATGTCTATGTCTGAACCAGATGACTCTAATTTCAAATTCCATGGCAACCTGTTTGTGCTTCTATCATACACTGTATGTGAAGGCATTTATCACTCTATGTCTCCCAGTGGACCATATTTGGTTTAATAAATCCTTTGAGCTGCTGATTAAGATGAATATTTTTTCTTTAAAAATTCTCAAAGGAAAATGCATGACCAATTTTACATTGAATTTCAACAATTTCATGAATTCTCTAAAACACATCTGTTTACCGCCTGATTTTTCATGCACTGAGGTGAACATTTTAGGTGGGCTGTTTATTGTTACAGGAACCACACACACCTGCCCTGTGTGTGATTTATTTAGCCATGAAAATAAAACAAAACAAAATCTTCAGCAAGAAGAGAGGAGGCTTTCAGACATGCAACTCTGCGTGACACCCAGCCAAAGTAATATCCTATTGGATCTCAGAAATAGACAACTTTTTTTTGTGATTTTTTTCTTTTTCTTTTTATAGACATCCAGCTTGCTTGATACTTAAATAGAACTTGACATCAGTGTGTATATCTTCTCAGGGAGAGGAAGTAGACAGAGCCAGATGGTCAGCTCTCTTGGCTTTCTAAGCCTCTTACCGTCTAGTATCCTAGAATACAGATTTCCCATGATAGTGTAGGGATATCTGTAATAGACTGTCTTTCTTCCTATTTTCATCATGCTTATTGTCTAGTTCATAGTTGTCTATTCAAAGTATGTTTCTTTAGAGAATATCCTTAAAGTTTACTTTGCCTATTTCCCTCAATTTCAAGATGAAAAAATTGATTCCTTATGATTATGAACTCTTTTGCATGTTCTTAAATTCTCTGACATTCAATTTATTTTTATGCAAAATTGAGATAGTATCTAATTACCAAAGATAATATAAGGTTTAGAAATGAAACACTGGGGCTCCTGCTTGGCTCAGTTATTAAGTGTCTGCCTTCGGCTCAGGTCATGATTCCAGGGTCCTGGTATCAAGCTTACATCTGGGTCCCTGCTCAGTGGGGAGTCTGCTTCTCCCTCTCCCACTTCCCCTGCTTGTGTTCCCTCTCTTGCTGTCTCTCTCTCTGTCAAATAAATAAATAAAATCTTTTTAAAAAAAGAAATGAAATGTGAAGCAAAATTACTGAACATAAAATTGTAAAGGTTGTTGCTTTGGTATTATTAAAAATATTCATTAATTTATCCATTCCATCAATGTTTATTTGAACCTCTGTTATTCTCTGGGTCCTTTGCTAGATGGCAATCTCATATCTATTGATTCAGTACATTTGCAGTCATACCTGTCCCTGATGTGATCATACCTATGATATTTTTTCTACCACCATAACTAAACTCATGTTATAAACAAGCTTTTGGAACAAGTTAACCAGCCCAGGGGATTCTATGGTTTAAATTTCAAGTGCTATAAAGAGAATGGTTTGGATTTTGAAGAAGGAAATTTCAAACAAATTAGTGTTGTGTCAACACCGACTACTTGCTTAGTAGGAGAGTATGATATGTAAGTGGTGTTCACTAAGTATTTTTGATTTAATTAAAAAAACAAGCAAATGGAAAATTAATATTTAAATTCATTACTAAAATTGTGAATGACTTTAGTTATAGGTAAATTTTGTAGTTATATTGGCTCAATACCTAAAAAACTAGAACTATGTTTATGGGGAACCAGACAGAAATTATAGGAAAATTCAATTTAATCTAAAATTGAGTACTACCACAGGATTAGCACTCTTACTTTTACCAAGACAGATTCTATAGAACACTGGAATATCTATTTAATTCAGATTATGCCTGCATGATTTTCATTCAAAAGATTAAGTGTCACTCACACATCAAGAATTTTAAAAAAGATGCATTTTCCCTACATGATTTGAAAAAGCAATATTTTTCTGAATTGCTTCATTTAACATAAAAGTTGAACTAAATGGTAACTTTTCGTTTGAGTAAAAAAATTAGGCTATTTCACTTAAAATTAGAGTAACTTTTACTTATCAAGATTTCACCATGATTTTACAATTCAAAGGTTTTACAGTTCAATTCCTGAACTATTCTATGCATTCCAACCTCACTTAATTGTTATGGCAATCTTATGAGATGGACTGTTATCTCCTTCATTTTACTGATGTTGAATATTAAAGAGAGAGAAAGAGAGAAATTAATTTGCTTATAGTTAAACTTTTTAAGATGTAGAAACTGGATTTAGATCCTGATTCTTTAACTCCATGTTCTTGGACACTACACAAACTCTCTACACTTGTATAGACTAGCTTACTTTGTGTTTAGAAATATGTTGGGGATTTAAAAGGATATCTTACACCAAACATACTACGAGCCTCAAATATAGGCTATATTCTAGTTTTATTTTACAGAAAACTGATATCCTTAGATATGACCATTAGTGCTTGCAGACTTTTTTACATTATGTTGTCATGACAGTCATCTAATGAACAGACTTGTTAATTTCTTCTGGTGAGGGGCGCTCTTAGGCATGGTCTTCATGTTACAAATTTTAAAATCGAGATTAAAAACTTGTAGGTATTAGGGAGGTACTTTCCAAACTGATAAATGTTCTTTCTAGCCATTCAGTTATTTTACATTTTCCATGTGAGCCCATTAATTTACACTTAATGCCTTTTAAGCAAAGGATGTGATAAAATGAAAGGTACTTCAATTTTAAATTTTACACAAGGATTTTCAAAAAGGATTCTTTGTTTAGTCACATGCATTACTAAGAATCACAATCTACGTGCATTATATGTAATTTTAGCCACAGACTCCACTGGAACATTTCAAGAGTGTGATACCACAGCAGGGTCACTTATTCTGGGACTAGAACAATTTTAAACACCTGCCTCAGAGGTTGCCTGGAAACGACACTTGTTGCACATTAAGCACCAGTGTTAAGGCACTTTAAGTGGGATTCTTCTTTTTTTTCCGCTTAAAACAAAGAACTTTACACCACACTTAAAACAAACAAACAAACAAACAAAAAAACAAGCTGACAATTGTTTACTTAGAATTTTGCTCAGAGTATTGTTTTCGGAATTTCATTTTGAATTCATCTGACTGCTGTATTTGACAGAGATTTTTGGACAGAGGTAAGCTGCATTCTTGAAATTAATGTTTTAGATTGATATGCATCTTATAGAAGAAAATAATCTGAATACCAAAATAAATGAGGAAATTATTTGTAAACTTACAACACAAATTTATTTAGCTTAAATTGTTATGCTGAAGTAAAGGAGGACACTACAAAATGTCCAGAAAGAGGTCTGTAAGTTGTTCATTGCAAGCACGTATTTAATATTGATCTTCGCATATCTCTGAGTGTTAGGATTTTCATCTGCAAAATGGGAATAATAATTCTTCATTATATGTTTCCTGAGATGTATGTATTAGGCTCAAAATGTACGACATGCTTAGAAAGCATTTATAGGTCTTAGAAATGTAAAGTACTTTTGTTTATACAGCAAAGACATACATTCATTCATGAAAGTAGTTGGTTAGCTTTCCTGTAACTGTGATTAACTGCTTGGAAAAAGGTTGCTCCTTAACAAATAAGACAAGATGATTGAACTCAGATGAATCAGTGTAAACCTTCCCCTACAACTGGAGAGAAATTAAGGTGCTTATTCTACCATAAAGATTTTAGCAGCAGAATTGTTCTGCATGAAGAGTAATCATCTACCGAGTCTCCACACAGTGCCTAGCAGCTCAAAACAAAAACAAAAACAAACAAAAAAGTCATTTTTGCTATGTGCCAGTTACAGTAACAATCAATAGATGACAATCTCAGCTTTCTCTTTTCCCTAATTCAGTTAATCCTTGTAACATATCTACAGGATCCTTAGTCAAACAAATTGCACCTAAGGATCCCAAATGAATTGGCAGAAAGCTATCATTTTAATATGTTTCATAGTTTTGTAGGTCACGAATATCAGTTGGGATCAGATGATGTTTCTTGTCTTCCAGGTGGCTTACCCTGCATCAGACTGTAGCATTTAGCTGGTGAGCTGGTCTGGCCTGGAGGGTTCAAGATGGTTTCACCGAATAAGACTGGTACCAGGTGAGAACAACTGTAAGATAAAACACAAATGAGCTCTCTCTTCCTCCATGAAGTTTCATATCCTTTCTTCATAGTCTTTGCAACGGGGAATTCAGACTCCATATGTGGTAGCTCAGAGTTCCACGAAAGCAAGGTAGAAACTGCCAAGGGCCTGGCTCTGCAATGACATCATTTCCACTGTGTTCTCTTGGTCCGAGAAGTCACTCTTTCAAAGGGTGAAATTCCATGCAGCAAAGCTTAATCTACCACAATGTTCAAATCATTTTGGTCAGAATACTATTTTGCCCCACATTACTCTTTTACATATATAGTGAAAATCCTCTCATTACTTTATCTGAGAAATTTTATTGGGTGATCCATAAGAGTGATATCTTCTTTCAACATTTGTGCCATTTCAAACTCATGCCAATGCATCGATCAAATAATATGCCCTGGTTTTGTCACACAAATCTTCCATGAAAACATGAAGCAATCACTCAAGTCCATTGACCACAATTTAAGTCTTTAGAGTTGATTGATTGACAAGAAATAAAATATCTAGGTCAGATATTCTATACATTTATTCATAAGTATTTCACTAAAGGTCACAAATTGATAAGATGTTCCTTCCATGGTGTCTTAAAGTCATATATTAAAAATAAAAAATCTAGCCGCTTCTTTTCGATTTTAAGCATTAAATCTACTAAAAAAAATCTGCACCATTTTCAAAATGTTCTCAAAGTTTTCGTTGTTGTTTTTATCCTAGTTTTTTTTTTCTGGCTCTGAGAACAAAACTATAAGAAATTGCTAGATACATTTCCATCAAATCAAGTTAAACAAATAAAATGAATGATATATTTTTAACTAATTTTTATCTCACAAATAGTTTCTCAACCAAACCCAGAACCTCACCGTGAATGGTTAATTCTAGAACCTCACCGTGAATGGTTAATTCTATGTTATGTGCTTTTCTTTCTTTTTTTTTTTAAGATTTTATTTATTTATTTGGCAGAGAGAGAGAGAGAAAAATCACATGTAGGCAGAGAGGCAGGCAGAAAGAGAGGGGGAAGCAGGCTCCCTGCTGAGCAGAGAGCCTGATGCGGGGCTCGATCCCAGGACCCTGAGATCATGACCTGAGCCAAAGGCAGAGGCTTTAACCCACTGAGCCACTCAGGCGCCCCGCTATGTGCTTTTCTGAAAGTTAGGATCCTAATACATATTTGCTAGTTTATTAAATTTTTAATCTTGACACTGTCTTGAATTCTCAGAGGATGAACCTTACAGATTTCCTTGTTTCTTGATTGTTCTCTAATACATGTCATTTCAGAAAAAGAATATGTTAAATGCCAAATTATATAGGCTTTGTATATGTCCCCTTGCTGAGTATGGGTTCACAATCAAATATGAGTTTTAAGTATGAGTTAGCAAGGATGTAATATCGTGAAACCTGAGGAAACCTTTAGGTATGTCACTCTGTAGACCCTCACTATACAACTCCTCGAGACAGAAGTGATGTATACTGTCTTCAGAATTGCTTGGTAGTCCTTTGGGACTCTGTTTCTGGAGACTGATATTTTCCCCAAAATCATATATTCCTAACTACTTGTATTAGCAAGTATACAAACCCATTTATTATACAAACCCATATCCTTAGAGTATTTGAGTATTCCATTTCTTCCCTGAAGTAAACAAGACGATGTTTATGTACATAGCAGCACTATTGTTTCAGTCATGATTTGTTCATTCCTATCAGCAATGATCTATTAACAGCTCCAATACTCTATGACTTGTGGCAAGTTACTCTGCCTAGCTCATTCACAATTTTCTTTTTTTTTTTTTTTAAAGATTTTATTTATTTATTTATTTGACACAGAGAGAGAGATCACAAGTAGGCAGAGAGGCAGGCAGAGAGAGAGTTCGGCAAGCAGGCTCCCCGCTGAGCAGAGAGCCCGATGCGGGGCTTGACCCAGGACCCTGGGATCATGACCTGAGCTGAAGGCAGAGGCTTTAACCCACTGAGCCACCCAGGCGCCCCCATTCACAATTTTCTTTCATAAGGTGGGGATGGTGACAATAACTCCAACTCACAGAGCTGACATAAGAATCAAGTAAGGCAATGAATGTAGTTATTAGCACAATGCTTACTATATTGTAAATGTTCATTATATTTGACATATCACATTTAATATCTTAGAGCTCTCTCTCTTGTTATCATGCTATATCTCTTATGTTAACAAATTCTGTCACTATAATGTCTTTCACTATTGTCCTTTCCTTTATTTTCTTATTGATAGAGAATTTAAACTAATTATTGCAAAGGCCACATATCTTTCCTAACTGTAAACGTCCCTCTAATTAAGCCTGTATACTTCACTCAACTCTGTTTAATAAAATGAGGATCTGGAATATTTTTCACTTGAATTATAAATGTTAATGATGTTCCTTTTCCTTTTAGGGTATGTACATTAATTTCCCATTGCTATCGCAACAAATATTCACAAATTTAGCATCTTAAAACAACATAGATTTATTCTTTTATAGTTTTGGAAGTCAGAAATTCTGAAGTTGAAGAGGGTGACAGTGCTGTGTTCCTTTCAGAGACTTAAAGGAAAAATCCATTTCCTTGTCTGTTTCAGATTCTAAAGACTTCTCACATTCCTTGGTTTGTGGCCCCTTCCTAGCATCACTCTAACCTCTTGCTTCTGTCCTCACGTTTCCTACTATTGTCTGATTCTCCTGCTCTTCTCTTAAAAGGCTCCTTGTGATTACAGTTAATATATTAATAACATAGGTTAATATGTTAATATTGTATATCCTAGTTAATAAAGGATAATCTCCCCATCCCATCACATGTGCAAAGTTCTTTTTACCATATAAGGTAACATACTTATAGGTTCGAGGAATTCAAGTGTAGACATCTTTGAAGCACCATTATTCCACTTACCACTGTATATATTTAAAATGCTTAACATATTTTTATGGCCCTTTATCATCTGGTCTCAAACTACCTTTCACTATTCTCCTTTCTGTTCCTGATACTTAATTATATCCTATGACTTCTACATTATATGACTATACATTGAACTATCAATACATCATTCACTTTCAATCTATGTGAGTACCCTAATGCTCTTCCTTCATGAATTGCCTTTTTGGGGCACCTGGGTGGCTCAGTCATTAAGTGTCTGCTTTCGGCTTAGGTCATGATCTCAGGGTCCTGGGATAGAGTCCCTCACCAGGCTCCTTGCTGGGCGGGAAGGCTGCTTCTCCTTCTCCTGCTCCCCCTGCTTGTGTTCCCTTTCTCACTGTGTCTCTCTCTGTCAAATAAATAAATAAAATCTTTAAAAATAAATAAATTAATTAATTAAATAAAATGACTTTTCTATGTGTTCTGTGCCTGGATAAATACCATTCATTTTTCCAAAATCCATTCAGAAATTTTGGGGTTTTCTTTTCTTTTTAAGATTTCATTTATGTCTGTATTTTTAGAGAGATAGAAAGAGAGGGAAAGAGTGGGGGGAGGGGCAGGGGGGAGAGCAGGAAAGGGAAAGAATCCCAAGCAGACTCTGCACTAAGCCCAATGTGGAGCTTGATCTCATAACCCCAACACCTTGACCTGAACTGAAACCAAGAGTCTGATGCTGAACTAACTGAGCCACCCAGGCATCCCTTGCTTCCAGAATACACTAATATTCACATTATCATAGGGCATATTATGCTGTATGGTAATTAAATATATATTTGTCTACTTTTCTAGACTGTTAGCAACTTGAAAACTAAGACCTTTTAAAATTTTCATTGTTGTTCTCACATTAAACACAGAACCTGGCCAAAAAATGCTGTTTATAAGATTACTGAAACTATTTGCACAGCTCACTTGAAGCTCTAGATACACAATGACAGGTTTGAGGGCCACAGCTTATTGATTTGTTAGTCTTTATATCAGTTGGGGTGCTTAGTTGCAAAAAAGTAGAAATCCCCTACAGCTGGTTTGTTGAGAAAGCGAATATAATAAAGAATCTTAGATAGCTCTCGGAATCTCCCAAAGACAGAGAAATAGGCTTGGGGCTCATGCGGCCAAGAATAATGGCCAAATCATACCATGAGATGGCTCTTGTGGGGCCCAGGGAGATGCTATTGCTACATATAGACACCTAAAACCATATACCACAGATGTTACCACCAGGACCTTGGCAGCTGCTCTAACAAAAAATAGACTCTTCCTGTCCCCTTGCCAGGAAGGGGTTGGAGAGACTGATTCTTCCCATGTGAATATCTGACAGGCAGAACCAAGGGCACATGCCTGTACATCAGCTGGATAGAAGGTTAGAATAGTTATTTCTGGCTGTACTTTCAGATGTTTGAATTCTTTAGATGAGAAATACCTCCAATTTGAAAGTATTCAAAAGTGTTAAGTAGTTAAAGAGTCTGGTAATTTTAACTATGCCTTTTAGAGAAATGGTGTAGGACCAGTTAAATCTTTTTTTATTTTTAATAAATTTGCCTTAAAGAGAGAAATTAAAAATCAAAACTATAGCTTATGGAATAATGGTATTTTTCATTGGAGGGGCAGCAAATATCCAAAGAAATGTTTGTATCTTTTTTGGATTGTCAAAATGAAATATTCATTTTTATGTAATGGTCCAGTCAACTGGGTAATGCTATGAGACATGCACTTAGCAGAAGTATTGAACAGTAATTTGCATTAAAAGATGATAAAAGTTGTCTGGTGTAGTAATGGATAGTTCATTAGATTAGTAATAGAATCGTCGTCATTCTGCCTTAGGTTACCAATCAAAATCCATCACCATGCTTTAGACATCAAAGCAACTCTCTGTCTGACAGGGTTAATCATTTAGTCTTATCTGAGCAGAAAGAACTTCCTTTTTAAAGAACAAAATGCAAGGGGGGGATGGGATAAAAACACTGAGCTCAGAGTCTGGAATCCTAACTTCTAATGCTAGTAGGCTATTGGCGAGCTTAATAAACATAGTGAAAATAAAAATTCTCCTGCCCCTACGCTGTCATGTGTAGAATTCAAGGGGTAGACTAGCTCTTTTATGTTCCTGTTAAATTTAATATTCTGTGAGTAATTAGAAAGATAAATTTCTTTTTTTTTTTTTTTTTTTTTTTTAGAAAGATAAATTTCTAAGCATATATTTTATAGACTGAAAAATACAACACCTAATCCATTGTGAATAAAATGTAAATTTTACATGAGATATTTTCTATTTTCTGCACCTAATAAATCTCTTCCCTTTGTGTTTCTAGAATTTATAACTGTAGGGTACCGAAATAGGTTTAGTTCCTTGTCCCAATTCCTCTGACATACACAAGAAACTTACTTCTCCATTGCTCAGTGTCCTCTGCTGTAAAGTGGACACAATTGTGTTGCTTTTCTTATGGTCACAGGTTTCTGGTTAAAAGAATCAAATAAATAATGAAGGAAGAAGTTATTTGTAGCCCAAATTTCTCTGTTATTATAAAACTTCTTTCTGAGCATGTTACTTTCATAGCTCAGATAATGCAAAGCTTCAAAGTCAAACAAATGCTCAATAATTTATTTAAGAACTTGCCCTGCAAAAAACAAAGTATGAGGATAGATTGTTATAAACAGCCTATAAACTTTTGGCTGACAGAGATATGGAAAATTGTTAGAAGAATTATGTGACTTTTTTACAATTATATCTTTTAAGATATAGAAATATAATGATAGAGCAAGCCATAAAAGTTTTAAAATATGGTACCCATGATTACAACATACACATGTATGTATATGTGTGAGTCTCCATATGGATAAATACAGATAAAGATATGCAGGTAAAAAGAGAGGGAAAGAGAGAGAGATTCATACATTATACACATACACACACATAAACCATTGACTTTTTATGATTAGTAAAAAAATTAGAAACAAAGCAAATGCTTATTAATATGGGAATAGTTGACCATATTATGGCACATATATGTATTATGAATATTATATAACAATAAAAATAATTTAGGATTATATCAGTTGATTGTACGTATGGGGGGCAAAGAAGGGTCATTCAATAAGAATTAAATTTTTTAATTGAAAAAAGGAAAGCAGAAAAAGAAATGTGTCAAGGAAATATTGATTAAAAGGGAATGTGTACACATCTGTGTTTGTGCAGGAGGCATTCTTGGAAATTCCAGAGAGATGAAACAAAGTGGTAGAGTGATCTGGGGCCCCATTTTAATAGATACATGACTAGAAAAAAAAAAAATCAATCAAATGAGGATATATACAGCTACCAGTGGGGAAGGGGTTATGACAGATAATTGTCCAAATATGCTTTCAAGGATCATGAGACTTAATTGTTTCCAGTCCAGGTTGGAGAGAACGAGGAATCTGACTGATAGATGAATGGAACAGATCATTTTCATGATAGTTCTAGAAAAGAATGAAAGGATTGGCTATAGGAAGCAGGTTTCAATTTGTGGAGTGATAAGTGGCTCAGGTTCCCTATTTGTGCCCTGCAAGTTTAGGGCTAAGTTCCATATGCTGTATCAAAATGTTTAGCCTCCGCCATCAGCTTGTTTTGAGTTCCCCTCCCACAAACATATCTCAGAGATATATCTATCTATCTATCTATCTGAGAATATATATATATATATATATATACATATATATATATATATATTCTTTCTAGATTAATAGTTAAATGAGTACAAGCAAGACTACTTTTTCCAGAATACAGAGTTGAGTTTCAGAGAGTAAGTTCATTTATATTTAAAATTAGGTTAGCTCTCTATTTAGGTTGCTGGTACTTTTTATAAATGTTTTAAGATATGTATTAGGTAGAAAACTCTTCCTATTCTGTAACGTCTCCTAAAGAAAAAAAATAATGAATAATTATCAAATGTGAGATAGGCGGTCATGTTCCATTTGGAGGTAGAATCTGATTTGTAAATAATATTTTATTCAAGAAATTTATAATTTTTATTTTTATGAACTTAAATGATATGACCCGTTTATTGCAGTGGTTGATAGATCTGACTTTAGACATATAAAGAACTCTGTTCGAATTTAGTCTCTACAATTTGCTATCTATGTGAATTTTGGTAATCTTAATTTCTCCAAAACTGTTTACTCACTAAAAATGGTGACCTCAAAGGAATGTTGCACACATTAAATGAGATAATGTAAAAAAAAGTACATAAGGTGTTTTCCAAAAACTTAATAGTAAAAGTTACTATTAAATTGATTTTTAATAAGGGTCTCATTTCACATTTTAAGGAAGCATAAAAATAGTTTAATTTTGGGCATAAGAGCAAGAAGTGTTAGACTTAAGACAATGTGGCAATATGAAGGAAAGAGGGATTTTGGGAGAAAATAAACTCAAACAAATTATGTGTACATATTATATAGACTAGGGCTTAAAAAGTCACTAAGAGTTGCCTCAAATTTTCATCTTTAAAATTGAGAAGATTGGGAGATTCTATATTCATTTCTTAGCCTTAACTTGAGAATCAAATCACATAAAATATGTTAGAGAACTTTTTGAATTGCTAATTCTATACAAATGTGGGCTATTACTATTATTTTATAGTTCAAAATGTCTCTATACTGACTTTTTTAAATGCCAGATTTTGTTGGTCTTTAGGGCATTCATTTACTTGATTGTCATATTTTTTTTTTTAATTAAAGGGTTATAGCACAAGAGAAAAATGAGTGTAAAATAAGGGCAGTGAATCAAACATTTCATCAGAGCTAGCATTTTCAAGATCGCAAGAAGCTATCTGATTAAAATTAAACCCCATTGGGGCCTTAGGGGCGGGAATCAAATATGATGGTCTGTAAGAACTTCTTATCACATCCAATTATCTATTTTATAAAAGCATTTGCCTTCAACCATTAATGTTATTTTAATAGGGCTTTAATGTTTAATTATATATTATTTTCAGATAGCTCCACATATTCTGTAATACTGTCTTGCTTTGAGATGGATGTTTGGAATAACTGACTCAATTTTTAAATGCCAAATATCTATGTTTAGCCATAGCCAGAAAAAAGAAAGAAAGAAGGGTTAGCTGCATTGGCAGGGAGTTGCCTATTGATAGGCTACTTGTGATAGCAGTTGCGCTAATTTGATCCTTCGAAAAAATTTTCACAATCTTACATGGATCTTCTGATCTTGGGTTGATGGATTAGGTTGATTTTAACAGTGTTTTAAAACTGACTTCAGAGCAGTTGCATCTTCCAATAGAGTATGGATATTTAATCCGGGAGTATTAAGAGAACTTCATATTAATTTACAGTATCATTTTGAAGTTCTGAGTTTATAATGTATAATTTAGTTACAAAATTCTGGACAAAGGTTCTTTGCTTAGTTTTCTGACTAGGACTTACGTTATCAACATGCAAACAAGCAAAACAAAGAACCCTTCATTTAGTTTTCAAAGAACCCTTCATTTCTGTGTTTTTTAAAGAATTGATCTCAATTGTATGTGTTTATTCGGAATGCTGGGCGTTGTAATAAAAAAGAAATGTTCTGTAGTCTTCTGTATGACAAATATTGTTATCTACTAGAGAATTTCTCCAGCTACCCCCTCATCCACCTTGGTCAAACCATCTACCCATGAACCCAGAACATCAAAGGGTTGGTGTAATGGTAGCTGTCAAATAGAAAACTGACCTAATCACTTCCATTCCTTGGCAAAAGCCAAGGTGAACCAACTGCATGCAAAGCATCAAATGTCTGGCCATATTGTTTGATCTAAGAATTGATCAATGATAGGTAGATCAGTCAGTATTATTGGAGTATTTTCAAACTAAAGGTAGATCAGTCAGTATTATTGGAGTATTTTCAAACTAAAGGTAGATCAGTCAGTATTATTGGAGTATTTTCAAACTAAGGTTAAGTAAGGTATTATTTTCTACCTACTAGCCATACTGTAAGGCATTAAGCCTAATGCATTACTGACTGTTATAAAGACAAGATGCTTTGAGGAAAAACCTTAATGGGTATTTGTTCCTGGTTACAATCTTCACAATCCAACCACCAGCTTTCCAATAGATATGAGTCAATTTCTACCTTATTGTGTATATTTTTGTGTATATTTTCTGAGATGCCTTTTTATCACTTGAAACAGAGATAAATGATTATAATTGTAAGTATTTTAGCCATGCAATATTTTGGCTCATGCAAAATATAATATATTAGAAATTGAAATATTCAGCCAAAGGTCTATGTGCTATGATGAAGAGTGAAAATTGTGTTTGATTAGACAGTTTGTTAATTGACTATAATTTAGGTTAGATATGTTTTTAGTTCACTAAAATATTCAATTTTGTGTATGCAAGTAATAGAATGAAAGTATAGACATTGACCTAGAGTGCCTGAAGGTAATGGTTTTGTATGATATATAAAAAATATTAAGGATAGCCATTGTAGAGACTATAAGCTCCCCTCCCAGAATCAATCACATCAAGAACAGTGATTGTCATATAACGAGCACTCAGGAATATTTTTTAATAAATTGATAGGTGAATTTAATGTAATTCATTTAATGTAATTTGTTACAGTGATTTCAGCCTTAATGTGGAGTCCTGCCCCTTCTTTTTGTTAGTTGTGTGACTTTGGGAAATAATGCAATCACTATGTGCTCTACTGTTGTTGACTAATATTTGGCTATAAGTAAAACCTAAAAATTTTAAGAGCACTGTTTGTCACCTAGCATAACCATTCTGGAAAGAAATGACAATAAACAAAAGATTAGTAATTTTGGTTTTAGAAAGTTGTACTCCTCACTAATAAATCTTAGCAACAGTGTTACATAAACACTGTCCAAAGGGACAGGTGGAATGTAATGGGAGATGGACATGCATGGGAGATGCTTGGACATCTCCCATGTAATGGGAGAAGTTTGGACATCTAATGAATTTACAAACTAGAGCTTTGTACTTACCTCCAGTTCTGACTCACACTAGACTCAAACATAGAAGAAAATTAGTTTAATGTTATAAGGAACTAAGATTTTGTGGTGATTTCTTACATTTAGTCTGACTAACACATTCATTATCTCCTGATATATCTATAAATCTTTATAATTTTATTAAAAAAAATTGCCCAGTAAGGTAAACATTTGGTCTATGTATAATTGCTCTCTATTTTTTATAAATTATAAAAGTGGGAATAATTACAGTACTTTCCAATATCGTAAGTCATGGAGCACAATTTAATTGAATATCATGACAATTAGCTAATAAGAAATGATATTTAAGTAGAACTATATAGTTTTTTTCTTTTACTGAATGGAGGAAAATTTATTATAAAGCAAGAAAAAAATTTTTTTTTTTTTTTGCTTAACATTGTGCCAGCTTAATTTTTTCAAAAAGAAATCTATTGAAATGAAATGTTGGAGGAAAGGCTAAATTTTGTTTGGGTTCAGTGAAATATTCAGACAATTTAATATAAGGTTGGGTAAAACATTCAAAATAATGTAGTAAAAACAGTATTTAATATTGACATGACTTTTGTCAAATATTCTAAAAACTGCTAAGGGAAAATAACCTAAAAATATTTATAGTGCAGTCTTCCTTTTTTTATTGTTACATAAATTAAAGTTTATCTTTTCTAGGAACAAATACTTAATTTACTACGCATTTTAATTCTTATTTTTTGTGCCCTCTATATATCTAAACATATTCAGATATATTTAGATTTTCTTTAGCCAAAACTGATGCTTAGCAGAGAGGTTAAAATTAGAGATATGTGTCATTGTGTGACTGTATTTCCGTGTATTTTCCCCTTAATTTTCATATTTATTTCATCAGTATTCCAATCAAGAATTCCAGTGTTGAGAAACTGTGACTGGTGTCTGTGGATAGGAATGAGTAAGCAGCTTCTTTCAAAGTTTTATAATGGTAAGTAAATACACCTCAATAAAAGTTAGTCTTTGAGAGATTTTTTTTTCTCCATTAAAATAGAACACTAGTCCCTTATCTGCTATCGGTATACCTGTATTTCAAAAGAAATCTAACAAAATCACTGATAACATTTTCATGAACAAAAGGGAAATGTGTGGACAAGTTGACATAGTTAAATTTCCTCACTGTTAAAGAATATTGATAAATAAACCAATGTTCTCCAGTCCAGAGTTTCCGAAATTGTTTTGCATGAAATAAGCATTTTAATTCGCATGTTCTATTCATGTACTATTCAAATACCCATTGGTTAAAAATAAGGGTGCCTGGGTGGCTCAGTCAGTTAAACATCTGCCTTCAGCTCAGGTCATGACCCCAGAGTCCTGGGATCAGCCCTGCATCAGGGTCCCCGCTCAATGGAGAATCTACTTCTCCCTGTCCTTCTGTCCCTCCTTTACTGTTCATTCTCTCTCTAATAAATAAATGAAATCTTTAAAAAATAAATAAATGAATAGCCATCGGTTAAAAATACACAGAAAATGTTAAAAATAGGAAATGTAGCATGGAGAAGTGAAAACATTTTGATTCCGTAATCATTGATAGTTTAACCAGTTTACTCGGGTAGAAATCAAACAGATTTGTAGAAAATACAGATAGCACCACGTGAGAACACATAGCTGCTTTAGGGTAGAGTTGATCTAGAACTTTGTGATACCTCCACAGAGGATGCTAATGGCTTACAACAGCTCAATTATGTATAAGCTTTTTAAAGGCAGAGGCTAAATCGTCTCCAGTCTGTTTATTCTTAGATGCTCACTGCTTCTGTGGCAGTTTAGCCTGATCGATTTTTTGCCTAGAGGATAGCATCTCATTATATCTCTCTGCTTCTAAATTTGCTTTACACCCAGTCATCAGCAAGCTGCCATTAGAAAACCCTTTTTAAAACGAAAATTTGGTTGCATCTTTCTTCTTAAAACTTTTAAATCTGTTAAAATTTCAAACTTTTAATCTGTAAAACAATGAATGTTTGCATAAAATAGTCTCTGAAGTCTAAGTATCCTCCTACTTTAGGTTCTGTGTCTGGGTTATTTATCTTGCCTGGAACTCTTTCCTATGGCACTCATACCAATTCCCAATCACCTCCTTTACCTCTTTGCTCCAATGTCACCTGTTCAAAAGGCCTATTCTGTCCACCTTGTTTAATAAATAAATTGTTTCCACTCTTATTAGTTTCCATCTTACTTATCTCCTTGAGCCAAATTAAATCCACTTATTAACTCCATTATTTAAAACTAGTAGCCTCATTCAGGACTGAAGATTTTCATCACTATGAGGTTCTTCATCTATTTTATTCACTGTTGTGACCTAGTACCTAATAACTTCAATAAATATTATATCTTTTTTTAAAGATTTTATTTATTTATTTGAGAGAATGAGTGAGAGAGAGAAAGAGAGAACGAGCAGGAGACGGGAAGGAGCTCAATGCGAGGCTGGATCCCAGGACTCTGAAATCATGACCTGAGATGAAGGCAGAAGCTTAACCCACTGAGCCACCCCGGTGCCCCATTAACTAATGTTGAATGTATATAGTTAGTTTCTACTTGATCATTTAGTGATCCTAAAGATGCTTCCTTTCTATGAAAAAGATGTATTGAAAAGTATATATAATTTCAATTGCCAAAAATAGTAGGAGTCCATTTCTCAGCAGAAAAAAATATTCACATTAAATTTTACTTTCGAACTAAATGAAAACATAGCACAATAATGCATTATTTTTGGTTTCCATAAACATTACATTTTTTTGTTCCCAGTCTTCAAATAGAGGTTTAGCTATAACATGGGAATGGTTGTATTCCAGACAAAATGGAAACATCAGCAATATTACGGAATAATGCTTAAAATAATTTTAGGGTTTTTTTCTGCAATATAAAACTCAGCAGAAAAACTCAATTTTTTGAGAGTTTTTAGTGTTGTTCCAATAAAAAGAACCATTTCCTCTTTGAACTATCATTGTTATTTGATTAGATTATTTCAACGAATGTCTCATGTACTCTACACTCTAGCCTTTGTTCCTTCAGGCAGGCACCTGACATATTTCCTGAGACACTAGAAATTCCCTTAGCTTGGAGATTCCAGTAAAGGAAACTTTTTTTACCAAAAAATAAAAATAAAAACAAAAAAAAACGCTTATAACAAATGATCCGTGTCATGTCCTTTATTTGTATTTTCTTAATTTCCAGAAAAAAACTTTTTAAGTGAACACAGTAAAATACGCCGTTACTTTGGAATATAGAGGGAAGTGATGATAGGGAAGTTCTTTAATATTTCTAATCTTGATATTTCTGATTCATAAAACAGAGATAAAAGTAATGTATATCCCATACCACAGGGAGATTAAATTAGTTATTAGTTAACAAAAAAGGTACTTAAAAGATAGTTTAGAATGTATTGATCATCAATATTTTTTGTTAATGTTATTCTTTCCACCAATGTACTTTAGAGGTTTTAAAGAGTGTATCTTACTGAAGAAAGGAATTTCTGAACACTGGGATTATCACTGAATGAAAAGGGAAAAATAAAACCCTGAAGAAGGTGGAAACATCAATAAATCATTGCATCCCAGTCTCTCTGAGAAGGTAGATTTGCCAACAGAGTGTACAAAGGATGGTGTGAGAAGGATCCCATTAGTTTTTACTTAATCCCTAAACATGTAATTTGAAAAAAGCATGAGCAAAAGAAACCTGTGGGCTTGGATTAAAAATCACAATTCTAAAATGGGTCATTTGTAGATTTCTAATCACTCTCAGCCTTACTGTTTTTATTTGTAAAACAAAATAGGGTTAATAAGGAAATTAAATGACTACATGTAAAAGTTGGTTCTTAATAAATTAGTTTATTTTGCCCCTTCCTTCTCCCTTTTTGCCCTATAAGCAGAACTACTGATCCCCACCCTTCCTGTATATTTCTCTCACTTGTCTCTAGGATTGAATCAGATTTTAACAGGGAAGATTTAAGGAGGGCTGTCCCAGTATACTTTAACTTCTTATTTTCCCCTTTCCAGTGTTCTGGTCTAGAATTTACCGCAGAATAGTTACAAAACAAGAAAACTTTAATTTATCATATTCATCATATTCATTTTTCTCTTTACATTTATCAATTTACTTTTTTTTTAAGATTTTTATTTATTTATTTAAGAGAGAGATTGTGCGCAAGAGAGCACGACCTAGGGGGAAGGGCATAGGGAGAGGGAGTAGCAAACTCCCCACTGAGCAGGGAGCCTGACATGGGGCTGGACCCCAGGACCCCAGCATCATGATCTGAGCGGAATGCAGATATTTAACCAACTGAGCCACGCAGGTGACCCTTTAAACATTCTTTAAATTAGAACTTTAAAGTTCTTTCAACTGAAAAAGTGGAAACAGATAACATAATAATAAGGGAAAACCACTTTAAATGAACTATAAAGAGTTTGCAATTCCATACAAACAAACCATAGCTTTCATGCAAAAGAAACCTACAGCTGTCATTTTTTAGGACAAGCCCGAGAAATGATTAAGAATATATGGTAACTATAAGACAATTGGCCTAGAATTTTAAAAAATGCCAGTGTCTTGAAAGAGGAAAAAAAAAAGGCTTTTTGATGAAATGTCCTGGATTAAAGGAACTCAGTAGACTTTGCAATTAAGATGAGCATGTGCTCCTTTAATTCCAAAGATAGGAAGCAACTATGAAGATCATCTTTGGGAGAAATTGGAGATATTTGAATATACACTTTACATGAGAAACCAGTATTATATTATCTCAGGGTCATAATTATGCTCATGTATATGTAGAAGAATGTTATGTAGAAGAATGACCTGGCTTTTGGGCAAAACATGGTGAAATGTCAGTGTCTGCAACTGAATAAAATATTTTAGCGAAAAATGTATGTGTATTTATATTTCTTTATATACATATATATGTGGAGATAGCAGACAAAGGAAAAGGTAAGTGTGGCATAATGTTTTTAAAAATGTGAAATTAGGGGTGCTTGGGTAGCTCAATCAGTTAAGAACTCAGCTCTTGGTTTCAACTTAGATCATGATATCAGTATCCTGAGATTAAGCCTTAAGTCAGGCTCTGTGCCCAGCGGAGGGTGTCCCCTCTGTTCCTTCTCCCTCTATCCCCTCCCCCTTTCTCTAATAAATAAATTTTAAACATCTTTTAAAAAATGTGAAATTATTTTGATAGTCTATAAAAGCATAGTATTATAATTTATTGAGTATTTTAAGTTTGAGAAAATATTATTATAGTTTTTCTTCTAAGTTTTTATTTAAATTCTATTTAATTAACATATAGTGTACTACTGATTTCAGAAATAGAATTTAGTGATTCATCACTGACATGTGACACCCAGTGCTCAGGATAACAAGTGCCTTCCTTAATCCCCATCGCCCATTCAGCCCATCCCCTGTCCATCTCCCCTCCAGCAAACTTCAGTTTGTTCTCTATCATTAGGAGTCTCTTATGGTTTGCTTCCCTCTCTCAAGAAAATATTGTAATCAAGGATCTATCAAGAGGTAAATCAGAATTTAATTGTTGAGAAATTTTTGAATGATTGTCAAAAATCATTGTTTCTTATAATCAAATAATGACTGTAGTTATTCATTAAATAATCATGGTTTATCTTAATCATTAAAAATATGTTACACTATTTTTACTTTATTTTCTTTCAGTAAAGAAATGCCAAGGCCACATGTTAACTTAAATTCACCAAAAACATTTGTGGTAGACTTGTGATTAAGTTGGCAAAACGTGGGCCGTGTAATAAGTGAATTTTTGGAAGTTGGTACAGACCCACAAAAGCCTACTGTATATTTTTCTCTTAACTTTATCAGTAAATGTAACCCTTAAATTTAATATCTTTACCTGTTTTCTGTACAATGAAGATAAATAGAGTTAGTGGTCTATTTGAGACTCCTTATTTCTAGAAATCTATTATTTATATTACATGTGCCATTTAACCAAGAGTAAAAGTAGAAATAGAAAGTAGTTAGTAATGACTTTGCCAGTCAGCATTCTCTGCATATTTGAAAATTCCAATTACCATGGCTACATGTGGACAAACTGTAAGAAAGTCACATTTAACACATGCTTATATTGATCAAAAGACAATTAAAAGCCATTAAAATGACAAACATTGGATATGGCATTATTAACCTGAGCATAAACTGGAAAAATCCATATTTGAGCAATTTAAAAATAATTTAAATGTGAAAAAATCTCATACATTTAAAACCATACTGCTTTGAAGCCAATAAATCTACTCAGATGATAAAAAATAAAGAGAATTGGTTATTTATTTTGCAATTGAATAAATCCTCCTAGATTCCTAAGCAAATAATGAACTCTGAATTTCTGACTTTTTTATTTAGGAAGGTAGTAAAAAACAAAGATTTGTTCTGTAATGTCTGCTTATTTGAGGCTTAGGGAGATAAAATATTTTGACTAAGGACACGTCTTGAGGGGAAAAAACAAGATTTGAACTCATATTTACATGACATCAGTTTCTGTGTTCCTCGTCATAGTATTACACACTAGATAGCAAGCCTTCAATGTTTATTTTCTGAAGTTTGAAACCTGGTACAAACATCCACTATTATAAACTTGAAGATCTGTTTCTTCATCTTTAAAATGAGGATAATAAATTTTACATTTTGAGATAGTATGTAGGATTAAATGTCATATTATTATTACTAAGAGTTGAAAAGAATACAAAGCAAGCATAGCTAAAATAAATTTTTTTAAAGATTTTATTTATTTATTTGACAGAGAGAGAGATCACAAGTAGGCAGAAAGGCAGGCAGAGAGAGAGGGGGAAGCGGGTTCCTTGCTGAGCACAGAGCCCGATGCAGGCCTTGATCCCAGGACCCTGACATCATGACCTGAGCCGAAGGCAGAGGCTTAACCCACTGAGCCACCCAGGTGTCCCTAGCTAAAATAATTTTAAAACTGAAAATGTTCTCAAGGATGATTATACCAACATTTTCATTTTGCACATAAAATTTTCAAATAGCCTTATATAGTTGTTTTAATTCTCTTTATTATTTTTTAAGTTTCAAGTTTTTATTTAAATTCCAGTTAGTTAACATACAGTGTAATATTACGTTCAGGTGTGCAATACAGTGATTCAGCATTTTCATACAACACTCAGGGCCTATCACAAGTGCCCTCCTTAATCCTTATCACTTATTTAACCCTTCCTCCCCTCTTTAACCACCCCTCTCCCCTCTGGTAACCATCAATTTGTTTTCTATAATTAAGAGTCTGTTTCTTGGTTTGCCTCTCTCTCATTCTCTCTCTCTCTCTCTTTTTTTCCTCTTTGCATGTTTTTTTTTTTTTTAAGATTTTATTTATTTATTTGACAGAGAGAGAGAGAGCACAAGTAAGCAGAGTGGCAGGCAGAGAGGGAGAGAGAGAAGCAGGCTCCCTGCTGAGCAGGGAGCCCGATGCAGGGATCGATTCCAGGACCCTGGAATCGTGACCTGAGCCGAAGGCAGCTGCTTAACAAACTGAGCCACCCAGGCACCCCTGTGTGTTTATTTTGATTCTTAAATTCCACATGAGTGAAATCATATGGTATTTGTCTTTCTCTGACTTATTTCACTTAGTGTAATACTTTCTAGCTCCCTCCATGTCATTGCAAATGGCAAGATTTCATTCTTTTTGATGACTGAGTAATATTCTATTGTATATGTGTATATACACACATACATGAACATACACACATATACGTACATATGTATATACATCTTCTTTATCCATTATTAGTTAATGGACACTTGGGCTGTTTCCATAATTTGGCTATTATTGATGATGATGCTATAAACATCAGGGTGCATGTTTCCCTTCGAACCAGTATTTTTGTATCCTTTGGGTAAATACCTGGTAGTGCAATTGCTGGATCATAATGTAGTTCTATTTTTAACTTTTTGAGGAATCTCCATACCATTTTCCAGAGTGGTGGCATCAGTTTACATTTCCTCCAACAGTGCAAGAGGGTTCCTTTTTCTCCACATCCTCACCAACAACCGCTGTTTTTTATTGTTGATTTCAGCCATTCTGACAGGTGTGAGGTATTATCTCATTGTAGTTTTGATTTGTATTTCCCTGATGATCAGTGATGTTGACATCTCTTCATGTGTGTGTTGGCCATGTTTATGTCTTCTTTGGAAAAAATGTATATTCATGTCTTTTGCCCATTGTTTTTCCTGCCCATTTTAATTGGATTATTCATTTTTTGGTTGTTTAGCTTTATAAGTTCTTTATGTATTTTGGATACTAACCCTATATCAGCTATATCATTTGCAAATATCTTCTCCCATTCTGAAGGTTGCCTTTTAGTTTTATTGATTGTTTACTTCACTGTGTAGACATTTTTATCTTGATGAAGTCCCAATTATTCATTTTTGCTTTTATTTCCCTTGCCTGCAGAGATGTGTCTAGTAAGAATTTGCTAGGGCTGATGTCAAAGAAGTTGCTGTCTGTGTTCTCGAGGATTTTGATGATTCCCTGCCTCAGACTTAGGTCTTTCATCCATTGTGTATTTATTTATTTATTTATCTAATTTTTATATGGTGTAAGAAAGTGGTCCGATTTTATTATTTTGCATGTTGCCGTCCAGTTTTCCCAACATCATTTGTTGAAGAGACTGTCTTTTACCCATTAGTTATTCTTTGTTGAAGATTAGTTGACTATATAGTTGTGGGCTCATTTCTGGGTTTTCTATTCTGTTCAATTGATCTATGTGCCATACTGTTTTGATCACTATAGCTTCGTAATACAGTTTGAAGTGCAGAATTGTGATGCCTCCAGCTTTGCTTTTCTTTTTCAAGTTTGCTTTGGCTGTTTTAATTTTCAAATATAATGAAACAAAGTGTTTGTGCTAGAAAGTTTCCAAAAAAAGCAGGTTGAACACTTTAAATGGTATTTCATGGCAATCAGAATTGCATTATTTTAATGATTTTTTAATTTAAAAATATTTTTTCTAAAAGAGTCTGTGGGTTATTGAATATAGAAGATATAAAAAATATGAAACATATACAATATAAAATATAAATAAAATAATGATCAATAATATGTAACATAAGTTATATAAACTATATAAACATAATAGAAATAAAATAATATGAATAAATAATAAATTATTTAATGAGTATGTATAAGTATTTATAGAATATGTAAAACAATAATATAAAACAATATACGTAAAAACAAAAATGACAGCAACCTAATGGGCAATTGCTGATTAAATTGGGCCAACATAAAAGATATCTGTGGAAATCTTTCTCTTTCTCCCCCTCTTCTTACTTCCTCATATATCCTAGAATATCATGTTGTATTTTGTCTTTTCTGCATATTTTACCCCTTTTATAATTTCATTCTTGGGGCTAATCTGGAATCTATTTTATTTTTACCACTATCCTCTCATCAGGCTGTCTCTATCAAAGTGTATAATACTTTGTTTTCAATTTCTTTTGAGTCTTTGTTACTAGCATTCAAATTCCTTCCATTTAAATAGTACTGAATAGTCTTACAATTTCACAGAACTTTTACTTGGGGCAGTGATATTAGTTGGTTCCAAGAGAATAGAAAATGTGATGTCATATGTCATATGCCATATGTTCAAACTGAAAAAAGAAGCAGAATTATAACAACTGACCTTTCTTGTTCAATATCCTCCTATTGCCCTAACAACGTGCATACAATCATTTACAGTAGAGATTCTATGCAGGAGAAAACAGAGGATGAACTCTTGATGTGTTTCTTTTATCTCATGGAATGGCATTCTTCTTGTCCACTTATACTGTATTTTGATATATTATTCACCAAGTCGTTTTAAAGTCATTTTAAAAGTCATCAAGTCATTTTAAAAGACCCATCTGGATCTAGGCATGGGGATACTGCTCATTTTATTCTTCTTTCACCCTTAAGGTAGTAAAAACTACATTCACCATGTTTCAAGTGTGAGAATTGATGAAGGGCACCTTTAATCAAGTAATTTTATAACACAAAAAAGAAAGTATAATATTTGCTGGAAAAAAGATGCCATAACATTTATGGAATAACATGATAGAAAATATAGTTATTTAGGTACTATGAACTGAATATGTCTCCCTAAAATTCATATTTTGAAATCCCAACCTCTAGCTTGATGCTATTAGGAGGTAGGATATTTGGGTGGTGAGGTCATGAAAGTGGAGCCCACATGAATGAGATTTATTAAAGAAACTCTGACAATCTCCCGTCCCCCTCTCCCATGTGAGGACTCAGTAAGAAGCCAGCACTCTGCAACTCAAAAGTGGATTTTCACCAGAACCCAGCAGTGCTGGCCTATGATCTTCACACTGTCAGCCTTAGAACTGTGAGAAATAAATTTTCTGTTGTTGATAAGCCACCCAGTTTATGGTATTTTCTTACAGTAACATGAACTGACTGAGTGACTAAAGGAACAAAAAAAGAGTGGGTTATCGAGTAACCAGGATTTGGGCTTAAAATAAGTTTATATCAACTTAATTCTATTTGAGCATTATTTTCCAACACTCTAAGTCATTTACTCAACTAATATTTCATTATCTATTCTCAGTGTCAATAACACTCTGTTCTTACAAAGTAAGACTCAATATATGTTTGATAAAGATATTTATTTTATGTATTTTCTTTTTTAAAAAATTTTTGTTTTTCATGGCATTTCCCAAGACAATGTTGTCACCTACAGGAATAAAAACTAACAGTGAATATATATGTCTTTTGAGTAGATGGGACACTATGAACATTTTTAAAAATGTAGTCAAAAGAGGCTATAATTTTATTACCATCAAAATTATTTCAATATATACAGTTCTGCTAATTAATACCTTTAATGAATCCTCCTATACTTTGTTATGAATGTGGCATAGTCCAAACAAACCAATTAAAGTTTCCATACTTCTAGTCTTGAAATTTTTAGTTGATTCTGAAACTACCTCTGATATTTCATAATTTGAGATATACACAATTTCACATTTACCTTCTATGTCATCAAATCATGAAGATTTTAACATTGAAAGGCATTTGTCTTCTATAAGAATAAATCTGGAGTAAGAAGAGAAAAAGAAAGAAAGAGAAAGAAAGAAAGAGGAAGAAAATGAAAGAAAAATGAAAAGAGAAGAAAAGAAAGGAAAGGAAAAAAGAAAAGGAAAGAGAAGAAATGAAAGGAAAAGAGAAAAGAAAAAGAAAAATTTTTGCTTAGGATGTTTTCCTCCACCAGCTGTATGACTAAAAGAAAAACACCTAAGTCATCAACACATCTCCTTCATTATTCTCAAAGAAAAAATGGATTTTTTTCATTCATTAAATCACTTCAGTTATAATCTCTAGTCACCAACTTGTCATTTTATATTCTGTTTCTCAATTTAATGAACAATATGAGTTTCAGGATTAAGCTCTTACTTGGGGATTATACTATGAGGATATGTACATGAGTGCCATTAAAAAAATCAAATTTATTTGTTGGAAAAATTTTAGGTTCACAGCAATATTTAGTGGAGAATACAGAGAGTTCTCATATAACACCTGCCCCCATATAACAGTCTTCCCATTATCAACACTGGAGTGGTGCATATGTTATAAATTATAATGATACATCATTAGCACCCCAAATCCATAGTTTACTTTAGGGTTCATTTTTGATGTTGTACACTGTGTGGGTTTTAACAAACATTTAATGATATGCTTCAACCTTAATGCTATCATACAGAATAGTTTCACTGCCCTGAAGTTCCTCTCTGCTTCATCCATTCATCCCTCCTTCCCCTCAAGTCATTGACAACTACTAATCTTTTTACTGTCTCTGTAGTCTTGCCTTTTTCAAAATCTCATATGGTTGGAATCAAAATCTCATATGATTGGAATCAAACACTATGAAGTTTTTTTTCAGATTGAGTTCTTTCACTTAGTATGTATTTAGGATTTCCCATGTCTACTTAAGGCTTGATATCTCATTTCTTCTTAGCACTTAATAATCATCCATGTTCTGGATATACCACAGTTTATTTAATCCATTCACCTACTGACAGACATCTTAGTAACTTCCAAGTTTTGGAAATTATGAATAAAGCTTCCATGAATATCTGTATGCAGGTTTTTGTATGGACTTAAGTTTCCAACTCATTTAGGCAAATACCAAGAAGCACAACTGCAGAATCATGTGGTAAGAATAGTTATAGTATTGTAAGAAACTGCCAAATTGAATTCCAAAGTGACGAAATCATTCCCTCATGCAATGGATGAGAATTGCTATTGCTTCACACCCTCACCAGCATGTGGTGTTGACTGTGGTTCAGATTTGGGCCATTCTAATAGGTGTGAGTGGTATCTTATTTTTTTAATTTGCATTTCTCTAATGATACATGTTGTGGAACATCTGTCCATATTTCTTTTGCCATCTCTCTCTCTCTCTCTCTCTCTCTCTCTCTCTCTCTCTATATATATATATATATATATATATATATATATATATTTGGTGAGGTTCCTGTTCAGGTATTTAGCCCTTTTTTAAAATCAGTTTGTGTGTTTTCCTATTGCTCAGTTGTTGTCTTTTTTAAAAAAGATTTATTTTATTTATCAGAGAGAGAGAGAACCCAGGGGGGAGGGGCAGAGTCAGAGGGAGAGAGAAACACAAGCAGACTCCATGCTGAGCATGGAGCTCAACATGGGACTCAATTTCATGACCCTGAGATCAGACCTGAGTTGAAGCAAAGAGTTGGAAGACCAACCAACTGTGCCACTCAGGTGCCCCTCATTGCTGAGTTTTAAGAGTTCTCAGCATATTTTGAAGTATAGTTTTTTATTAAATATGTCTTTTGCATATATTTTCTCCCAGTCTGTGACTTGTTTTCTCATGTTCTTGAAAATGTCTTTTACAGAGAAGTTTTTAAATTTAAGTTTTTAATTTTAATTATTTTTAATTATTTCATTAATGGATTGTGCCTTTGTTTTTGTATTCAAGAAGTCATTATCAAACCCAATGTCATTCTAGGTTTTTTTCAAGTTATCTTCCAGCAGTTTCATAATTTTTATTTTACATTTGGCCATATGATCAATTTTGAGTTAATTTTTGCGAAGAGTATGAGGTCTGTGTCTATTTCCATTTTTAAGTTTTTTTTCTTGTTATTTTTTTTTTTTTTTAATGCGGATGTCCATGATACCAGTACCATTTCTTTTAAAGACTACAGTTTCTCTACTGCATTGTCTTTGCCCTTTTGTCAAAGATCAGTTGACTATATTATGTGGAATTCCTTCTGGACTCTTTATTCCATTTGATAATTTGTTTGTCTATTCTATTGCCAGTATCATCCTGTCATGATTACTGTGGCTTTTTAGTAAATCTGTATTGGGTAGTGTCACTTCTAAAACTTTGTATTTCCATTTCAAATTGTGTTGGGTATACTACTTTTGTTATCTCTTCATATAGACGCTAGAATCAATCTGTCAATATCTTCAAAATAATATGCTGGATTTTTTATTGGGATTGTGTTAAATCTATAGATTAGGTAGAAAAAACTGGCATCTTGACAATATTGAGTCTTCCTATCCAGGACCACGGAATGTCTCTCCATTTATTTAATTCTTCTTTGATTTTGTTGCTCAGAGTTTTGTAGTTTTCCTCATGTAGATCATGTACATATTTTGTTAGATATATACCTAAGTATTTCATTTTCAGGTTATTTATGTTATTGATATTGTGTTTTTAGTTTTAAATTTCATTTGTTCACTGCTGGTTTATACAGAAGTGACTAGCTCTTATATATTAACTATGCATCCTGCAACATTGCTGTAATATCATTATCAGTTCCAAGCATTTTTTTGTCTATTCTTTCAGATTTTTTACATAGACTGTCATTCCATCTACAAGTCAAAAAAGTTTTATTTCTTCCTTCTTACTATGTATAATTTTTATTTCCCTTTTTAATTCTTTGCCATTACATTAGCTAGGGCTTCCATTACAGTATTGAAAAGGAACAGAGAAGGGACATGTTTGGCTTGTTCCTGATCATGTAGTAGAAGCTTCTAGATTTTTTTACCAGTGTTTATAACATTAGCTTTATGTATGTATGTATGTATGTAGATGTTCTTTACAAGTTGAGGAAGTTCCCCTCTGTTCCTAGTTTACTTAGAGTTTTTTCATGAACGGGTGTTGGATTCTATCAAATGCTTTTTTCTTCATCTATTGATATGAGCATGTAATTTTTTTTCTTTAGCTTATTGATGCCATGAGTTACATTATTTGATTTTCAAGTAATGAATGAGACTTGCATACCTGGGATAAATTCCACTTGGTTGTAGTGTAGAATTCCTTTTATACATTGTAGGATTTAACTTACTAATATTTTGTTTACAAGCTTAGGATTTCATCAACTGTGTCCATGAGAGATATAAAGATTGATTTCTGGTTTTCTTGTATATGTCTTTGTGTGGTTTTGATATGAGGGCAATGCTGGCCTCATAGAATGAGTTAAAAAGTGTTCCTTCTGTTTCTATCTTTTGAAAGAGATTGTAGAAAATGACTATAATTTCTTCTGTAAATGCCTGGTAGAATTTACCAGTGAACCAAACTGGGCCTGGTGTTGTTTTTTAGGAAATTTTTTTTAGTTATTGATTCAATTCCTTTAATAGATTTTGGCTCATTCAGATTATCTATTTCCTCTTGTGAGAGGGTTAGCAGATTGTGTCTTCCAAGGAATTGGTCCATTTCATCTAGGTTATCATATTTATGGGCATATAGTTGTTAATACTGTTTCTTGATTATCCTTTTTTTAAAAACACTTATTTATTTGAGAGAGAGAAAGAGAGTGGTGGGGGGAGGGACAGAAGAGAGAGTCTGAAGCAGAACCCAATGTGGAGCTTGATCTGATCTCATGACCCTGAGATCATGAACTGAGAAGAAACCAAGAACCAGATGCTTAACAGACTGTACCATCCAGGCACCCCTCCTTGATTATCCTTTTAATGACCATGGGATCTATAATGATGTCTCCTTTTAAATATTTAATTTTTAATAATTTGTGTTTTCTTTCTCTCTCTCTTTCTCTTTCTCCTCCTTCTCTCCTTTCTTTTTGTTTTTGTTATCCTGGTGAAAGGCTTACTCATTTTATTAATATTTTCAAAGAAGTAGCTTTTTGCAAAAATGAACTGTTGGGCTTCATCAAGATAAAAAGCTTTTGCACAACAAAGAAAACAGTCAACAAAACTAAAAGTCAGTCTATGGAATGGGAGAAGATATTTGCAAATGACATATCAGCTAAAGGCTTAGCATCCAAGATCTATAAAGAACTTATCAAATTCAACACCCAAAAAAACAAATAATCCAGTCAAGAAATGGGCAGAAGACATGAACAGATATTTCTTCAAAGAAGACATACAAATGGCCAACGGACACATGAAAAAATGCTCAACATCACTTGGCATCAGGGAAATACAAATCAAAACCAAAATGAGATATCACCTCACACCAGTCAGAATGGCTAAAATTAATAAGTCAGGAAAAAACAGATGTTGGCGAGGATATGGAGAAAGGGGAACCCTCTTACATGGTTGGTGGGAATGCAAGCTGGTAAAGCCACTCTGGAAAACAGTATGGAGGTGCCTCAAGAAGTTAAAAATAGAGCTATCCTATGACCCAGTCAATGCACTACTAGGTATTTACCCCAAAGATACAAATGTAGTGATCCAAAGGGTCATGTGCACCCCAATGTTTATAGCAGCAATGTGCACAAGAGCCAAACTGTAGAGAGACAAGAGGTCCATTGAAAGATGAATGGATAAAGAAGATGTGCCATATATATATAATCATATATCTATATGTATATATGTTATGCATATATATTCTCATTGTATATCATATATATTCTTCAATTACGAAGAATATTTTCATAGCATACAGAATTCTAGGTTGGTGTTTTATTCTCAACACTGTACCTATTTTACTTTATTTTTTTCTTGCTTGCCTGGTTTCTGAGGAGAAGTCCGATGTAATTGTTCTCTTTATTCTTATACAGGTAAGGTTCTTTTTTTTTCTCCTGTGGCTTCTTACAAAATGTTTTTTGTTTATTTTTATTTTCTATAATTCAGATATTTCAAATAAATACACCTAAATCTAGGGGGTTTTTTGGGTATTTATCCTGCATGGTGTTTTCTGAGATTCCCGGATCTGTGGTTTGATGTGTAGCTTTAATTTGGGGAAATTCTCAGTGACAGTTGCTTCAAATTTTTCTTCTGTTCTTTTTTTCACTTTCTTTACCTTTAGATAGTCCCTTTATGCATTTGCTATATATTCTGTAGTTGTCTAGTCATTCTTGGATACATTATTCCATTTTCTTCCCCAGTCTTTTCTTCTCTTTCTTCCTTTTTTTTCTCCCTCTGTTTTAGAAGTTTCTATGCAGATATCCTCAAGCTCAGAGATTCTTTCCTCAGCTGTATCCAGTCTACTAAGGAGTACATCACTCTACGAAGAATATTCAAAAGCATTCTTCATTCAACTAAAGTGTTTTTAATTTTTAGAAGTTTTTTTTTTTGATTCCTCATTAGAATTTCAAACTCTCTACTTACATTTGTCCATTTGTTCTTACATGTTATCCACTCTTTTCATTACAATCTTAGTTGATTAGGTATAATTATTTTAAATTATCTAATTTATTAAATGGTCTAATAATTATACTATAACTATATAATTTAAGAATAAAAGTATATAATACTGTTAGTTTACTATCACTACTGTAACAAAACACAATGAACTGGGTAGCTAGGAACAATATAAGTTTATTGTCTCACATTTCTGGAGGCTATGAATTAGAAATCAAGGTATTGGTAAGTCTTGTTCCCTCTGAAATCTGTGGGGGAAAAAAAGTACTTCTTTGCCTCTTCTAGCTTCTGGTAACCCCAGATATTCCTTGGTTTCTGGTAACACATCTCCAATGTCTGCCTCTGTCTTCCTATGGTGTTCTCCCTTTGTTTCCTCACATCATTTTTCCTCATGTGTGTCTGTGCACCCAAATTTCTCATTTTTATAAGGATTTCAATTACATTGGATTAGGCCCACCCTAATGATGTCCTTTTAACTTGATTACCTCTGTAATGACTCTACTTGTAATTAAGGTCACTTTCTGGGGTACTGCCATTAGGACTAAAACATGTCTTTTTTTTGATAGAACTACAATCCAAGCCATAATACTTAGAATCTCTCTTTTTTTCTTTCTCAAACTCTGCTAACCTAAATCAGTGTGTTTTATTTTATTATCATTTCCAAAAACTACATAAAAATATACATAACTAAACTGGAAGAGATGGAAAGTTGGCAGCTAGGGTTGTTGTCTACAGAAAAAAAATGTGTTATGAATAATCAGCTTAGAAAGAGTTTTCCTCTTCTATAATGCTGAGTTACATGAAATTTCAGTTGGATTAAAAATCTTGGCCATTTCTCTAGGCAGCAAAATCTCAACTCTTTCTTCAAGCAAGTGCATAATGCAAGAGAGTCAGTGTATACTTGATAATGAGGAACTACAGAAAAAATGCAGTTCCAAAATATATCTTTTCTTTTCATTATCTGTGAAACTTCACTTATTTCACAGTTCAGTTCAAAATCCTATAGCTTAGATTTCACATTCATGATCATCGATCTGTTTGCAGCCTGGGATGCCGAAATCCCCTTTAGAATCATTAATTTCAGAATATCAATATTCTAGGGGAAAAAAATGTTTCTTATTTTTCTTTTATCTTTATAGCCTAAGTTTTAATAGACTGGAATGTGATAATGTGAAATTGCAAATAATTAAACATACTATAGTTTCAATTAAATAAAAAATGTAGTGATTATAATGGTAGCATATATATATGTATATGTATATGATACATGAATGTTACTATTCATAAAATATAAAAAGGGAGTGTATTCTATTTAAACTTAGGTAGAATATGGTGTACTTTTCATATATTCATTTTGTATTCTACTATATTTTATCATTAAACATGAAATTAATTTGTCAAGTGTCATTGAAAGTATAAATTTAATTATCAAGGTAAATTCTCAAAAAATGTATTCTTTTATATTTTATTCAGTGGTTAACATCTTACATACTATATACCATTGGTAAACTACAGCAGTTTGTTATCAGAATATTGTCTTTTATCTAAAAGTAAAACTACTGATATTTTCTACATGATTAGGCTAAAATTGGAAAAGTGCACAAAAACTTTCATATTTTATTAAAATAAACAATTTATGTCCATTGGATATAGAATCATTTAAAATTTATCACTTATATATTAGTTCTTAAAATATGTTTGGTTAACATAATATTCAATTTAATAAAGAAATTGCATGGTTAAGAGTCATGGCATGAAATATTAGAAATGCCTTGAAATACTTTTTCTTACTTTTTCTTTGTCTTCTGTGAAATAAAAGCCCATCAACAAATTTTACATATATATTGAAACTTGATTTTGTATGAGACTCATACACAGTATGTAACTTTCTCTCAATGGACAATGTCAAAACTTCTCTTGATGATCTAACTGATGCACTATATACCCCTCCCAAAATTAACATGTATTTTAAATATATCTTTCATATATGTAATAAGTATGCTTTGTGCCACAAATGACAATGTACAAAGAAAGTCAGATTTTTTTAATTTCCTATTTCAAATTAAATCTTTTTCTGGGGCACCTGGGTGGCTCAGTTGGTTAAGTGTCTGACTCTTGGCTCAGGTCATGATCTCAGGGCCCTGGGAGCAAGCCCTGGCCCAGTCAGCAGGGAGTCTGCTTGTTCCTCTGCCCCTTGCCCTGCTGGTGCTCTCTCTCTCACTCTCTCAAGGAAATAAATAAAATCTTAAAAAAAAAAAAACATTTTTCTTACCAAGGTGAATGAGAAGTCCCTGTCGTTTTATTTTACAATAGTTTTTTATTGTGTTCTACCTTCCCTTTCATCTTAACATTAAGACATTAACAGTTTAGGAAAGAGTATAGTGCCACTCCCTTACCCTTCTGAAAATTATTTTTAATCCTTTCCATCAGGTTAGGGCTTCAATAACCAAGGCTTATTAACTTTCTTTAAAAAGATCAATTATAAAAGAGTAATATCACATTGTTCTATTCCATGTCATAAGTCCCTTCAAACCTTGCCCTCATAGTTAATATAAAATTCAGACAACATGGATGTGACTCAGTAAAGTGCATTTTTTCCCTCAAAAAGTATATACATATATATTTATACACAAATATTTATTTGTTTGTTTGTTTGTTTACGAAGTGTGTAGACAAGCATTTCTCAACCTCAGCATTATTGACATTTTGGGATTGGTGATTTTTTATGGTGGAGGTGGTATTCTTTTTTTTTTTTTGGAGGTGGTATTCTTGACCACTACAGATTAGATGTGAGTAGCACCTCCCTCCCCAGTTGTGACAACCAAAAATATATGCAGACATTACTAGTTATGTACACTCTAAACTTTCTACAGAACATAAAATTAATCCACTGTATTAATATCATTGTGATCAAACTGATGAACAAAAAATGGCAAGTTGTCTGGATACTTTGCTGTAAAGGGTGCAGATAAACCCTACAATAGTTCAGGTGTGGGGCACACTTGTGAAGTTTGTGGGAGTCCAGTACAGTCCAAGATATTGAAGAAATAACTATAATATTGGTAGGCCTCTTTGGAAGTCATAGGCAGCATATACAACACTTAAGAATATATGCTGCTCTGAGACATTTATTAGGTAATATGGATGAGTGCTGACTTTGAATGGAACCCAGTGCAAGAAAGGGCTCTGAAAGAGGTCCAGGCCTTTTTTTGAACACAAAATTGGCAGATCCCATGGAACTAAAATTATCCAAGTTAAATAAAAGATGTCATGTGACCTCTTTGTCACAGGCCCATATGAAAGTTGCAGTGTAAACTCCAAAGTTTAAGGAGTAAAAGCATACCATTTGTAGTGGAGATTTATGTACATGGGAAAAACAAAGCTTGTATACCACTGGACACTGGTAGAAATTAACAAGGGACCATGAAATTAGAACTGCTTACTATAAGCTAGGTACTAAAAGTCTCACCAAGTCATATGATCAGTTAGACACAGCTGCAATCCATTATAAAGTGAAAGTGATATATTGAGGATCAAGCTCAGATAACTTTAATGGATAAAGATAAGCTACATGAGCTGGTGGCACAGAATCCTATCTCACCCACCACTGTTGCACCAATACCATTCCTTCAACTCACAACTGTGCCCTTAAGTTGAGTCTCCTATAACTGGCTGATACTGAAAGAAAAAACAAACAAACAAACAAACAAAGTGCTTTCAAAGAAAGGGTCTAGAATGATGATAAAGAGGGGAAATGATTAATACAATTTATGGCCTTAAGACAAATGTCAACAGCATGAGATGTAGTTAATTCCATTAACCCTTCTCTTACTGATTTTCTCAGAAGATAGCGATGTCAGCAAGATAGTGATATAGGAGTTTCCAGTGTTTATCCCCTTACAGAAACAGTTTGCACAATTATTCATACATGAAAGTAACTTCATAATAGCAAAAGACTTCAGTTGAGAGATTATGGTACCTTTTCTTATTATTATAAGAAAAGAGTCATTGAAGAGGGAAGAAAGGGCAGTTTCACATACCCTTGTCATCCTTCCTCCAAACCTGAGCAGCCAGGTGTGGAGAAACACCTTCCCTGTCGGGGAGGGAGAATGAAGTGAGCAACCAGCTTCACCATTGACCCTTCACCATTGAACCAGGCCTGCTTCAGTGAACTCTTATGCCAGGCCAGTCCCATGGCCCCCAGTAACCATGGATTTAGCCTACAGTTTCATCCCAACAGCAGGTCAGCCCTTGTGGTCCCAGGCTCCAGGCTCACCTCAGTGCCAGGCTGGCCTCAGGTTACATGCCAGCTCACATGGCCCCAGGATCATGTTCCAGTGCCAGACTTAACCCTATGGCCCCATGCTCTAGGATGACACCCATAGACACAGGCTCCAGACCCATACTGCAGTCCTAGACTTCATTCCTGCCCCAGCACCAGGCAAATCATTAAAGCTCCAGGCCAGCCACCATAGCTCCCTCCATGATCCCAAGATTCAGGTCCATCCCAATATCAGACCAGACTTTGTGGTTCCAGGTTTCAGTTAAACCAGAATCCAGGCCTGACCCAATATACCTCAATGACAAAATGGCCCCCTTGATGTAGGCATAAGAACTGCCCCCACAGACTTAGACTTTAGGACCACCCCATTGCCAGGCTGGATTTTGCAAACCCAGGTGCCCTACCCACTCCTGAGGACCCAATCTCCTGGCCTATGCCCACAGACCTAGGCATCAAATTTACTCCAATGGCCCTAGCACTATCATTCACCACAGACCCAGGATCCAAGTCTTCCCAGGCAGAACCAAGTCCCAGACTCACTACTCTGGACTTAGGCATCAGGTCCACACCACAGATTTAAGTACTAAACCTGCTCCAGGGGACACAGGCACGAGGCCAGCACCTATGGATCCAAGCAATAAGCCTGCGCGCCAGCCTATCTAAGGATTCCAGGAGCAGGCACACCCGTAAACACCACCAGATGGCCCACCCAGAATCTGTGGATGGGCTTACAAAGGGCTTTCTCTGATGAAGACAGTCTGCAAAGACTAGGAGAGGTCCTTACTTCTTCAAGTGAGCAGACACATGGAAGAAAATATGATTCACCAAAGGAAGAAAATAAAGCCTCAGCAATCAACACTAAAGAAATGGATATCTGTTAATTACCTGACAGAGTTCTAAATAATTACCTTAAGGAATGCTAGTGAGCTACAAGAGAATGCAGACAACCAAAAACAATACATTAACAGAAAAAGTTCAACAGACAGAAATCATAAAAAAGAACCAGAGATTCTGTTTGAATAACAGAATGACTAAACTCAAACATTCCGTAGAGAGTTTCAAAATCAGACTTGATCGAGCAGAATAAAGAACCTATTAGCTTGAAGACAGGTCATTTGAAATTATCCAGCTAGAGGACCAAAAAGAAAAAAAAAAAAAAATGAATGAAAACGATCATTCGTTTTGATCGATCACTTTCAAGTGAAGAAAGTCTATGGGACTTATGGAAAGCTATCTTGTAAGGCAATAAGCACATTACTGGAATCCCAGAGGAGCAGAGAAACAGAAAGGAGTAGAGAGATTATGTAAAGAAATAATGACATAAAATTTCCCGAATGCAGAGTTCAAAACAAATATCTAGATTCATGAAACCCAAGGAACCCCAAATAGATTAAATAAAGAAATATTCATTTAGAAGATCAAATTCTTAAAAGCTAAATACAAGGGGAGACTTTTGAAAGCAACAGTAAAAAAAAGTAACTCATTACATACAAAGAAACCTCTTATTACTCTCAGCAGATTTTTTGACAGAAACTTGCACAGGGGAGAGTCAGATATTATATTCAAAGTGCTGAAAGAGGAAAGAAAATTTCAACCAATAGTAAACCTGGCAATACTGTCTTTCAGAATGAAGGAGAGACAAAAACTTCACAAGACAAACAAAAGCTGTGGGGATTTCAACACTATTAGACTCATTTTATAAGAAATGCTAAAGGAAGTTCACCAAGTTGACCTAAAAGAACACCAGCAACATAAAAACATGAAACTATAATAAAACTAACTGTAAAAGTAAGAATATAGTCAAATTCAGAATACTCTAATATAGTAAGGGTGGTGTATAAATCAAACTCGTAGAAACAGAAAGGAGAATGGTGGTTACCAGGGGCAGGGAGGTGGAAGAGATGGGAGGTTTTAGTCAAAAATTACAAAGCTGTGGTTATGTTAAATTAATAATTCTAGAGATCTAATGTACAGGCATGATCCCTACAGTTAATAATACTGTGTTGAATACTGGGAATACACTAAAAGAATAGATTTCAGGCGCTCTTATCAAACACACAAAATGGTAACTATGTTAAGAGATACTATGCTTGACTATAATAATCAGTTTCTATGTGTATCAATTCATCATGTTGTACATGTGTACTTTTTTTTTTTTAGAAACTGTGACCAATCAGAATACTGGAGAAGTTCTACGCTAAAGGATGGAACTTAATATGAAATGCAAGTGTATCTGAGCAATGTTATTTGTCACCTATAGCAGTTGCTTCTGGTGCCCCACCCAGATTCTTCTCATGGCTTTGCATGTCACCTGTCCTCTCAGCTCCTATATTAACTGCTAATAGCTCATAGCTTCATTCTCCTCTCAAGAATTTCTTTGGCCTAGAACCACCTTTTTCAGAGACACACATGAGATTTTTGTACCTCCGCCTCAATCCTAAAGTGTTCTGAGTCAATGACTCACTGATAAAGTGGTTTAACAGCTTGACTCTCTTTCCTTAAAGAAGCACTACTTTTTGGGGGCATTTATGTTCCAAAGATTTCTATAGGATGACAATGTGACTACAGTTAATCTAAACCTACATTTTGCTTCTGCCCTGTCTTGATTTCTTCAATCCTTCTTAGATTTCTCCAGAGACCATTTCCTATGCTTCTAAAAACCCATTTTAAGACAACAGATTTCTTCTTGTCATTGCATGAGAGCTAAAATTTATTCTCTTTAAGTGCCTAGCCACCTGCTCTAAAATGCCCAACTTCTGTAGAGTCAGAATAGACTCATTTGTCCAAAGACTGTTCTCCTAATGGATCACTAGAAAAATAATTGTAAAAAGCTAAGAGGTGTTGAGCAAGAGAGGGTTAAGGCTATAAGTTATGCTTGAGCTGGTTATTTTCAAAATGCTATTGCCATTCTAGGCATTTTATCCTATTCCAGAGCTCAGAACCCTGAAGAAGTTCAATTTTCCAGGATCTACACTGAGAAAAAAGGCTTTGTCATGCTCAGCCAACTACCTCCAGTTCATCACTTCCACATAGCTGTCATCCAAAAGGCAGAAATTAGGTGGACTTTGAGCAACATAAACAAACATTATGAAACATATCATATGGATTCTAGTAAGTCTGACCCAGTAATAGAATTAAATGGATCAATGATATAACACATTGTTATTTAACAATGCTTAAGAGATATAAGTAATCAGGGGTGCCTGCTGGCTCAATCAGTAGAGCATGTGACTATCTCAGGATCATGAGTTCAAGCCCCACATAAGCGTGGAGCCTACTTAAGTAAAAAAGAGAGAGAGAGAGAGAGAGAGATAAATAATAATAGAATCTAAGTGTGTATCTACTTGGATACATATTAGAATCTCCCAGGAAACTTTCAAAAAAATATCTTGACAAATTAAACAAAATTTTCTAAAGTTGAGATTTAGGCTTCATTGTTTTTCTTAATCCCTTAATCCTTACTTAAGTAGTGATTCCACTTATTTAATCCATTAACTTCATTTAAATATATAGAAACCAAGGTACAATAGTAATAATGACCTACATAAGAAAACATAGCTATATATGCTATATAGGATATAGTACCAGGATTGCAACATTACTATAAAGTGCAATTCAGTGACTATAGGGATATACGATAGAGTGATGCGTAATCCATAATACCTTTATGTAATATACATGAATGCTTATATACATGATTTTAGTGTGTGTATATTTGATAATATATCCTGTATATCATAATACATCAACTCCTTTACAAAACGACTCCAAGCAAACATGCAATCTAAAGGCTTTCAAAATTTAAAGAAATATTTCCTAGAGTATGTCTCATGAAACAGAAGTTTGTCAAATTAATAGATGTTGACAATGATGCTACCCCACCTAACCCTATCTCCAATAGATGGGGATATTAACACTCAATGATTCAGGGAAATAATGAATTCTATATCTTTGTTTTAGTTATTCACAATGCCTAATTAGTATATTAAATCTGATAAATGTTACATTAAAGAAACTTTTGAAACTTTTTAAAACTTTAATTCACTGTTTCTCAATTTACAGTATAATAGAATCCTCTTTTAGACTAAGCATATGGTAACTTACCGAATTAGTGTTTTGCTTGAAATATTTCTTCTTGAGAGAAGTTGATTTATACCTTTGTTTCCTTTCCAGGATGCATAGTATTGAGTTAATTTTCCCCTATTTTTTTTTTTTTGTTCTAACTTTTATGCTTAAGTATCTCTTTTCATCAATTTATATATAGTGTTAGAGTTATTGAAACTATTAGGGGAAGGTCTGTGGATTGAGAGTACTCCATGGGAGTCGTATTTGTAGCAAAATTCCTTAACTCCCATATTTTCAGGAACAGTTGAACTACTGAAATTGTATTAAATCAAACTGGGACTCCTATTAGATTATTAAAAATAATTCTTGGGGCACCTGGGTGGCTCAGTCAGTCAAGCATGGGACTCTTGGCTTCAGCTTAGGTCATGATCTCAGGGTCGTGAGATCAAGCCCCACATCATGCTCCATGTATGAAATCTGCTTGAGATGATGTCCTTCTCCTTTCCCTTCTACTCCCCTCACTCATGTGCACACATGCTCTCCCTCTCTCTCAAATAAATAATAAAATCTCAAAATAAATTCTTCACATTTTTTTTAAAGATTTTATTTATTTATTTGACAGAGAGAGAGAGAAAGATCACAAGTAGGCAGAGTGGCAAGCAGAGAGAGAGGGGAAAGCAGGCTCCCTGCTGAGCAGAGAGCCCGATGCAGGGCTCCATCCCAGGACCCCGAGATCATGACCTGAGCCGAAGGCAGAGGCTTTAACACACTGAGCCAACCAGGCGCCCCATACATATTTTTGAATAAAATAAATGTTATGAGATTGATTTATAATAATTGAATTAGCTTTCTTATTGACAAATACTTAGAAATGCATGACTTTGTAATCATAAAATTAAATTTACCCACCTTTATCTAATATGATAATCTATTCTAAATATATCATGAAAAGAATTTGAAAGTACTTTCCAATATAAAGGTCTACAGTGATATTACTGTTATAAGATATGATACTTTTCAAGACTTACAACCTTTTAATCTATAGGTGTTTATTAAAAATCACAGCAAAACTGGAAGTACAGAAAATAAAAAGAGAGAAAAAACAAAATCAGGTCTATAAGGCCATATAAAAATCTTTATCTGGCCACTCTAATAAATATCGGTCCCAAATCCTTGCCTAGCTTAGCTGCTTTTTCTGATGGGTTTGTTTACACTTGTTAGAGAACAACCATCACCTACCTGTGGTGCTAAATTCAGCCTTCAGATACAGGCTAGCAGCTTCTCTTGACTGCCGTGTACTTGCAAAAGCAGAATTTGGCCTGCAGTGATTCACTTGGATGGTGGGCGGAAAAACAATCTTCAAAGAACTGAAGTGGTCATGAAGCTGAGGCTCCAGAGAGGAAATGGTGAAGGGGATTAAGTGGAATGAAAAAGGGATTTTTGTACAGCAGCATTGTGGGATCTCTTACTCATACTTGTTAAACAGTAAGAACATCACAACTCCCCTGGAGTTCCTAAATAGCATCCTTAACTATGAAGTCTGATATCTCAGTCATTCTTTGAGCAAAGCAGTATTGGCTTCAGAGTTGTCAGTCAATAGAAGATATTCTTTAAGTACTGTCAATGACTGACGCTGAGGTGGTTTTTTTCCCCCATTTCAAGAGAAAAATGCCATTCTTGTTCTCAGTTTTGACTAAAATCTCATCCAACGTAAAGTGCCATAAGAAAGGAAAGAGAGAAGTAAGGAGCATATTAATGCTGTCATTCTCTCCCTGTCTTTTATGTGTAGTTGGGAAAGGGTTTCAAATGTGTTCTTACCTATGAAATATCTTCCAGAGTAACTGTTATGGAAACCCATCTGACTAGGTATAATTCTATGTTAGCAGCATCATTTAGAAAAGTAGTTTTTTTGTATTTGGAGGGCCATTTTTTTTTTTTTAAACAGAATAACATTTTCATTTGGTGTAATTTGTTTTTAAAAATTCAAAGCAGGTATTTTATGGGATTTTTTTCTAAATCATTTCTATAACAAAGTCACAAATATATTTTGTAACTTGTAGTTTAAAAGTGCTTTGGGGGGATGGGTGAGCCTGGTGGTGGTTATTGAGGAGGGCACGTATTGCATGGAGCACTGGGTGTGGTACATAAACAATGAATCTTGTAACACTGAAAAAATAAAATAAAAGTATTTGGGGAAAAAATGAAAAAATAAATAAAAGTGCTTTGTAAACATTTCATCTTTATTATCCTAACAATTCTGTGACAGTATCTTGCTATACCCACTTTTAGATGAGGAAAGTGAAGGTTTTTGAGGTTAAGTAACTTTTGTAAGATCCACACCTAGCAAACAGCAAACCTCAGATTGAAATCAAGGTCTTTAATGTAAAATTTTGATGAAATCCACTATCATGCACTGTTATAAGAAAATAGTTTTAAAATACTCTGTAATTTTATAGTGGTGGAAAGATATGATCATATTCTTTAAAGAACAATCAAAATAATATACTAAAAAAAAAATGTACTCATTTGCAAAGGTTTTGGAGTCAGATCTGGAATTATATCCAAGCACGTCCCCATGAGAAAGACCCCAAAAGAAGTTATTGAATCACTCTGAACCTCATTTGTTTCATGTGATATTAGGTACAGCACATGACAACACGCACTTAGCCAATAAATCCCAATAATTTTAGACTGTTTAAAGTGTCCAAGAATTCTTTGAGTAGTATTGGCCTTAAGATGATGCCCATCTCCCAATCTCTCTCAAAATGAGTTTAATTTTTCTTTTTTATGTCACAACAGCCATCTCTTCAGAGAGAGTCAGAACTGATACATTATTCCTGTGTGATATAGATACAATGTGTGTGGGTGCACTTGTGTCCAGAAGATTTAGTATAAGCCAAACACAAAAGAGACAAATACGGTATCACTTCACTTACATCAGGAATGTGAAACACTCACCTTTATAGAAGCAGAGTAGAACAGTGGTTGCCAGGATTAGGAGTGAGAAGGGGGAAATGAGGAGATGTTAGTCAGAGGGAACAAAGTTTCAATTTCAAAGATGAGTGAATTCTGAAGATCTAAAGCACTGCCCTGTCATAATAGCTAATAATATGGCATTACATACTTGAAATATACTAACAGGATAGATCCCTAGTTGTTGCTTTCCTTCCTTGAAGCATTACCAAGACCTAGTAGAACTCTCTCAATTTCTTTTAACTGTATCATGTTTTCTACCACAAAGACCCACATTTCCTCATCATGATCTCAAAAATCACTGATACTTTCTGTGATTTTTTTTCCCCAATGTATGATTTTTATTTCAATTACTGCTGGAGAAGGACCTGACATGCAAGCAAATTTATTAAGGAAGCAATGAAAAATATTACATTTTAAATGCATCTTCACTTTTTCTTTTTGTTTATGTTGACTAACTTTTCCATAGTTAAGAGCATCTATCTTTAGTATATAGATGTTTCATTTGTTACTGAAGTATCTTCAATGAATTGATGTTTCAATTTTGAATAGCTCCAGACCAAGCCATGTTCCATTTAGAGATAATAAGCTGTTTCCTATGATACATCACACAAGGGTGGCATTTGGGCATGTGGATTGAAAAATAAATCGCCTTCTCTAAGTCTATAACAGTATTTGAGGTTACAAGTACCTCCCTTAAGATTATAGGACATGTATACTTATTAAATCAATGTGGAAAAATCCTGAAGGAATGGTACATAAATCCTTTGTGATCACTATTCCTGAGGTGGGGGTGGGCAGTACTTTTCATGTGGACTATGGCCTCCTTGGAAAGGATGAAGGTGAATCTTCTGCTAAAGAGTATGGGCAAAGAAGCAGCAGTATCATTTGTTTATTCATTCAAAGAACATCTATGGAGCTCCTACTGTGCTAAAGGCAGTTCTGATGAGCACAAAAATAACAAAACCAAATTCTTTCATTACTCTCAATGACCTCACAAATAGTAAGTGTGATAAATAAATGATCAATTCAATTAAAAAAGTAATTATGAGAAATTATTTGGTATGAGTAGGAAAGGACTGACTGCATTTCTATATCTATCTATATCTACATATACATCAATAGCTATATCTATATATGTATATCTATCTGCAGGTTAAATACCTCGGAGATGGCCAGTTAATTTGGCAACAGAAGAAAAACTTAAATTAACTTTAAAGAAACTGACTAAAGAAGGATGCAGCACAGTGAATGATGGAATTATTTTTTGAGTGAGGCATGACCTCCTGGAGAAAATAGAGACATTTTGGGGGTAGCTAAGTCAGGGCTTAAAGGGTAAGTTGAATTTCTTCAAGAGGAGAGTAAGTCTAGGTACCACTATGATATGCCACAAATTTGTCTGATAAAGATACCTATGGTATTACCATATAGATTGTTTTCCTGTTTCATTTTTCCTTCTTGCTTAATATTCATTTCTTCATTGTAAATCTAATATATATGGCTTCCATGCATGACATTTTAGCATATGACAAGAACATCAAATTATGATCATGACTCAGTATTTACCCTAGACTATGACCAACAATGTTTTATATGTTCCTTTTAGGAAGAGATCACGTCAGAAGGGGTAGAGAAAGAACATGGTGGATCCCCTTTTTTAGGTTCTGTGGAAGTGTCTTTTTTGTTTTATTTTTATGCTGTCATCATGAATTTAAAAGAAAATAAATGCTTTTGAAGTAGTGGTTCAAAATGGCATCATCATTTTATTTTAATTTGCCTTTGATTTTAGGGTGAATGTTTCTTTTTTTATTTTTTTTAAAGGTTTTATTTATTTGATAGAGACAGAGATAACAATAGAGATAGCAAAAGAGAGCATGAGTAGGGAGGAGAGGGAGAAGCAGGGTCCCCACTTAGCAAGGAGCCAGATGCAGGACTAGATCCCAGGACACTGGGATCATGACCTGAGCAGAAGGCAGAGGCTTAATCAAGTGTGCCACCATGAATGTTTCTTTTTTAGATGCTTATTTCTACTTTTATTTCCTCAATTTCATGTTTTCTTTCTTTGTAAGAGTTTTTACATTCTTCATGTAGCAAATATAACATAAGACTCATCTTGTAGGTGTGCAAGGCATGCTATTCTTGCTTCATATACAGGAATGCATGGAAGAACAAAATAGATACACCGTACTAATAGAGGTTACGTTCTTTCAGGGAAAGACAAATAAATAGTAGACCATAGACATAATACATCAGTAATTTGTATTATATTTTACAAAGTAGTACATACTGTGCAAGAGTAAAATAAAATAGAACAGAATTAGAGGACTAAGGATTTCTAGATTGGAGTTCATTAAATAAATTTGCATTAAAAAGGTGATATGCAAGCAAAGATTTGAAGAACATAAGGCACTTAGCCAATTGTAAGTCTGAAAGAAGAAAGTTTAGCTAAGGCAAAATGCCCCTCAAATGGAGTGTGCTTGCCATGTGCAAGGACAGCAAGGAGGCCAATGTTCTGAAGAAAGTAAGGAAAAGAAAAAACAATAATGAATTGGTGCTTAGGTGATGGGTCATAACAGTTAAGCAAATCATGTTGTGCTTGGGAGGCCATTATGAAAATTTTGCCTTTTAACTAGAATTAAATGGGACCTTGCAGAATTTTGAGCAAAGGAGTAACATAGGCTTATCTATGTAATTATGTACCTATCTATAAAAATTCACATTTAAATATCTGCGATTATATTCATGCTTTTAATGCAGATGAAAAACAGAAATCTTAAAATAAAAACTAAATTTTAGTTTCTGTTTTCTAAGGTTAAGAAAAATGACATTGATAAAACTATTATAATTAATTAATAAATTCAAGAACATGCCAAGATTTAGGGCATAATGCCAGGTAATAATGAAGCTTATTTATTCATAACCCACTTTTAGCCAAATTTCCATTTTGAAAACAATTTTTGGCTTTCTCTGTTCTGATGAGAGTCTTCGATGCACCTCTTTGAAATTTTGCTCATCTACGTGACATTCATCACATCTACGCAACACAAGTAGAGATCCAGGAACACTGTATTACAAATCCAGGGTTTATGAGGCTTCTGCTCCAAATATGGAATGCATGTAGTCATAGAAAGGAGGTATCCTGGCAATTTACCCAATGAAGACCACTGCCATGAATATTCATAGATGACTATAATTTTGGGAAACTTAGGATATACAAGAATTGGAAAGTTCTGCAGGCAGACAATCTCTAATGCATGTCAACACTCAATCTTTAAGTATAAAGGCATCACTCATCTGCTATTAAATGAAAAGCCTGAGGGGGTGCCTGGGTAGCTCAGTTGGTTGAGCGTCTGACTCTTGGTTTCAGTTCAAGTCATGATCTCAAGGTCCTGGGATGAAACCCCTCACTGGGCTCCACTATAATCAGGGAGTGTGCCTAAGACTCTCTCTCCTCCCTTTGCCTCCCACCCATGCACTCTCTCTTTCTTCTTCTAAAATATAAATCTTTTTTAAAATATGAAAAGCCAGAGGATTCTAGGCAAGGGCATTACTAAAGAGAGTATAGCAATAGCTGAGGCATGGGGAGGATGTGGGACAAAGCAGAAGCAGAAACATAATGACAGATTGTCAAAGTGTGGGTATATTTGTAAGTTAGAGGAACCAGATTGATGGATTAAAGGATGGTTGTATGAGAAAGTGAGGAATCAAGGACATCTCCAAGATAATTCTGGACTTGCAAGTGGAAAGAAGTTGCCATCAATTGGGAAGGGGAAGGCTTTGGATATACCAACTTTCAGGGAGAATTTCCCAGTTCAGTTTTGGGACTTTTTTAAATTTTTCTGGTATATACGTTGAAAATATTTTTTTGTCTTTAATATTCTTGTTTTAAATTCTGCTTATGTTCGCTTTTGATCTATAGGAGTTGTATAATCCCTCTAGATTATTTATTTAATAAAATAATTATTATGCCTTTATTATGTGTCATGTACCACAGTTAACATAAACAGTATTCTAGCTCTCATGGCACTCATAGTCTATTGATTGGGAAAAATTCTAAAAAATTAATATATCAATAACAACATTAGTTTATAAGTATAAATATACATATTTTATTTATATGTTGTCACATGCTAGTAACTGTAAGGTAATTTGTTTTCCAATAAAATAAAAAGATTTCATTTATGGAGGACTTCTATTTAACTGCGGGGGTCTCGGAAAAGGCCTTTTTGGTGACAAGAAATTGTAGCCGTCATCAGTATGAAAGAGGAAAGAGGAATCAGACAGCTCTTGATTCTAGATCTCCTTCTAGAAGGAGATAGGAATAAATAAGCATGATGGCCCCAAGCACAAGAGTTTTTGAAATGTTAAAAGTGGCAGGAACTCAATGAGGAAAAAAGAGGTGATGAAAGATGAATCAATGAGCACCTTGTATCAGAATTTATTAGTCCAGGAGAAAATTTGAGTTTTTTCTAAGTATGATAGGAAGCTGTTGGAGAACTTTGATTAGAGAAGTGTCGGGAACAGCTTCCAATTAATTTAACTAATCAATCAATTAACTAATTTTGTTTCAAGTTTTTATTTAACATCTAGTTAGTTAACATATAGTGTAGTTTGGGATTCAGAAGTAGAATTTAGTGATTCATCACTTACCTACAACATCCAGTGGTCATCACAACAAGTGACCTCCTTAATACCTATCACCCATTTAGCCCATCCTCCCTCCATCAACTTCCCACCATCAACCCTCAGTTTGTTCTCTATTGTTAAGAGTTTCTAATGGTTTGCTTCCCTCTTTTTTCCCCCCTTCCCCTACATTCATCTGTTTTGTTTCTTAACAGCTTCACATTTTAAAAGAATATATGCATGAAGGGTGGTAATATTGGAAAATGGAAGACCATTTGATAGGAGATTGCCACAGTCAGGTTTAGATATGTTGTTGGCTTGGATTTGGGTGGTATTGGTGAAAATTAGTCAGATTTCAGAAGTATTCTGAACATTGAACTTTAGAGTTTCCTGATGGATTTAATAAAGGATGGAAAGAAAGAGAGCTTTAAGTGTGTCTCCCAAGATTTTTGAATTGAATCAGTAGAAGAAAAGAGGTGCCACTATTGGGATGAGAAATATATGGAGGATATTGGATTTTAACAGAGTTTAAAAGTTTGATGGTATTACAATTATATATTTCAAGGGAATATTGAATAAATAGCTCTTTATCCTTGTCTGGAGTTCTGTGAAGATGCAATGGCTGGACTTGAACTTGAACCTATGAACTTGGGTTCCCCAGAATAAGAAAATTGGAAAGTTAGTATAGAAAATTAATTTAAGGGCCAAGGCCTTGGAGTCTGAAAAATAACCAATGAGGCTAAATTGCTTGTCATTTATAATATACCTTTTTTTTTTTTTTTTTTTTTGAGAGCCAGTGAGAAAACACTAGCTGTGGTATGAATGTAACTCCTGGCTGATCACATGTTGTGGAGCGGTGCAGAACAGGTGGGAGAGAGGACTCCAAGTACTCCTGAAGGTGTAGAAGACACAGGAGTATGTCATGGTCCCTAGATGCATACAGCAGGTGGCTCTGGAACATGTGGACTCTCAGAGCTGCCAGGTCTGGAGGCTTGCTTTCCATTCACACCAGTGTTAGGTCCTGGATGGTGGGCCTTTGCTGAGTGGTTTCTGCAGCCTGCAGGCAGTTGCCTATGAGCCTCTTACCTTTGCTAAGTGTGAAGGTGTGTGGCACGTCGTGGAGACTGCACCTCACTGACTTCACCCAAGGAAAGGAATGATCTCAAGAGAGGAGGCCTGATCATGAACTGGGGATATAGCTCTGCATTATCAGATGCCACCCCAAGATCTGGCCCTTGTAGACCCAAAGCAACGCAAGAGTGCATCTCTCTGTCTTTCGTGTTAAGTCCTGGGTTCAGGACCCTTTTCTTACCATCCACCGAGGGTTTCCAACTCTGGTCCTTTACCTTCTAGGTGCACCCAGGATATTAGACTGCATCTGTGGCTTTGTTTTGATGCCCATCTTCTGAGCTCTGGAGCCCTGCTCCCATTCCTCAAGCCCTATCCCCAGCACTACCCAAGGGCGTAGCATCCATCCGAAGTCAGATTGCTTGGACAGTTCAGCTGGACAGTTCAGCTTGGTTGGACCACCTTGGCAGCCACCTTAAGGTGGATGGTGAGGGATATTAACTAGGCTTATTGTGATGATTATTTAACAATATATACAAAAATTGAATCACTATGTTGTATACCTCAGGCTTACATAATGCTATATGCTGATTATATCACAATAAAAAATAAAATAAAAGATATCCCTTTGCATGTAGCTTTAGAAATTCGAGTACTCTTATAAATATGATCTTTGGCTTATATGCCTGTTGATAGGCAGTCAAAAAGTACACCTTTTTCAAGCATCACGGTTGGTTCAGGGGTTATTGGAGACACCATTCTTACCAAGTAACAAGTGTACTCTTGAAATTCTCTTGGAAAAGAAAATGTTTAGATAGGAATCCAAAGGCTATATATTGCTGAGAACACGGTATGAAAAAGTTCCCATTATAGGCAATTGTTAGATAAAACGGTATGAAACAGAGACCAGTCTTCAAGGATTTAAAATTCAGGTGAAAATTGGTTTATAAAGATAAAATTATAAACTCATGCTGTCCCAACTCACAGACTGACTGTGCCTGTGGAGCAGTTGTTTGGCACCGAAGGTTCAATGTCACATAGAAATTGGGTCACAGAATACTCTACCTACTTCTACTATCATCACTCTGCCTAGCAATGTTGCTATGAAAAAAGTACAGGTGCTGGCCGAGAGGAAAAAGCAGTGGGTGAGTGATGACTACTTCCTCAACAAGATCCCTACTCTTAAACTTTTATCTGACTGCCTGGAAACATAGCCCCTCTCATGACTAAAGCTCATTGTTTCTGGTGGGCTTCACTTCACCTCTACCTGGCACTAAGTGAAATGGATTAATCTCAGGTATAAATGCAATAAAATGGAAATGGGCTTTGGAAAAGCTTAAATCTGAAATCAAATCCTGGCTCTTCTGTTAAGAGAGGAAACGTTACCTTGAGAATGTTACTTGACTTCTCTAACATGTAGTTTCTAGTTCTGTTAAAAGTAGATAATAATTTCCTTCATGGAATTGCAATGATAATAAATGGGATATCAAACACATATACATCACTCAAAAATGCATAGTATATTTTATGTAGTCAATACATAGCAATTAATAATTTTTCTACAAGCATGTTATTATATTTTTGTATGCAAATGATCATAGAAGCTTCATTCATAATAGCCCAAACCCGGAAAAACCCAGATCTCCTTCTGTGGATAGTGGTTTACCAATAATTTGTACATCTGTACCATGGACAGCCTGCTATTCAGCAATAAAAAGAAATGAACTCTTGACACACAACAACTTGGATGACTATCCAGAGAATTATGCTAAATGAAATAAGCCAATCCCAAAAGTATAGTAAGTGCATGATTCTATTTATATAATATTCTTGAGCAGACAAAATAATAGAAATGGACAAGAGATGAGACAGTGGTAGGAAGGAGAGAAGGCCAGAGAGAAGTGCGTATGGCTATAGAAGGCCAAGAGGGATTTTCTTTTTTTTTTTTTTTTGCCAAGAGGGATCCTTGTGATGACATAAGAATATGAATTTAGACAACATCGATGTCAGTTTTAGAAAATAATTTAATGCTGGAAAGGATAAGATAGTGGCAAGAGATACATGACTTTTTTTTTCTACTTTATTTACTTTTTTCTTTTTTTCTTTAGATTTATTTATTTATTTTCGAGAGACAGTATGTGCATGCAAGCAGAAAGAGGGGCAGAGGGAGAGAGGGAGAGAGAAGCAGACTCCAGGCTGAGCACAGAGCCTGATGTAATACTCGGGGCTCAATTCTAGGACCCTGAGATCACTACCTGAGCAGAAATCAGAAGTTGGACACTTAACCAACTGAGCCACCCAGGCACCCCTATTTTACTTTTTCTATTATGTAATTTTAGGAAAACAAGTGTTTCATATACAGTAAGGACATTTTTTGTAGTGCCTCACAAGTCTATGCCAGGCAGTGTAGGCACTGGGAATACAACAGAGAACATGGTACAAGATCGAATACTTACTTTGATGGTTATTACATTAACTTGAAGTTTCAAGTTCCAGTATTTGGTCATAGAGAATCTCAGGGACTGAGGGGAGATGATATACTTCAAGAAACAAGAAGATTTATGAAATTAGGGAGATTTAACCATAGGATTCTCTCAGAAGCAATATGTGGCCAGGTGAGAGGTTAGTGAGAAGGTAAGAAAAGATTCAGTATGCCTGATGATTTTTGAGAAGGAAGAGAGTAGATATGGAGGAAGGAAGAAGCTCCCAGGGGATGGATCGTTCCCTCTTCTTCTTCCCTTTTCCTTTTCAACTTTATACCTTCAATATTCCCATCATAGATGCCCCCTCCCCAGATTAGCCCCTAAAAGAGCTAAGAAGTCTGTTTGGATTGGAAGTGAAAGAGTGTGTTCTTGTCAACAATTATCTAAGAACAAGTGGAAAGAACAGCACACTGGTTATCCAAAGTAGCAAAAACAGGGACAAAGGGCGTTTTTGTACGTAGTCAATACTCACCATGGAATGATTTATATTCTTTCTTCTAGGTTATGTTAGTGGTCTATCAAGGTATCCCAGTGTTTCAGTACAGGCATGTCAGTTACAAGATGGGCATACTAGACAAAATACAGAACTTTATACCCATCTTGTGAAAAAAAGGTAACTCTATTTCTTATTTTTTTAAAGATTTATTTTAAACTTATTTTAGAGAGAGAGAGAGAGTGGTGTGCACTTGAGCAGAGGAAGGGGCTGAGGAAGAGGGAGAGACAGAATCTTAAGCAGATGCCGTGCTGATTGCAGAGCATGATGTGGAGTTCAGTCTCATGACCCTGAGATCATGACCTGAGCCAAAATCAAGAGTTGGTCTCTTAACTGACTGAGCCACCCAGGTGCCCCTCTATTTCCTATTCTATTTATTTGTGTTTAGCATATAATTTTTCGTGTTAAAAATTATTTCTCAAGGGAAAAAAGAAAGAAAGTAAGGGTAGAAGGTAGATATAAAAAGAAGAAAAAAGGAAAGAAGGAATATCTCTAGTCTACATGTAGATAACACACGTTAAAAATCAACTGATTAGTAGAAGCAGCAATGCATCTAGTTTTAGGAGGGGAGAATTCATTATATAATGGAGTAAGTGATAAGGGAATTTTTATGGAGAAGGTGGAACTTGAGTTCAACTTTGAAATCTGTTTAATATTTAAATAAATAATGAGAAGAGAGAGCAATTTAAAGTTTGAGGGAATTAATTCAGACAGATGGGAATAACAATAATCCTCATGTGTTGATTATTAAAATTTTTTAATGATCCTCTGTTGGTTGCTAATATCTGTCCCTGTGCTTCCTCACCGCACAAAACCAAAATTTCAGTAAAGTTCTCTACTGGCCACCATTTTTTTTTTCCTTCTCTGATAAAAGTGCTATTTTCTACAATACTGCTGTAACCCACTTTGACAAATTGAAAACAATTCTGTTTTCATCAACATTGAATTACAGATATAAAATATTGTATGGGAAATATAATTTGATAAATGGGAACATTCTGGGTCCCATATTGAGTCCAGATGGTTACAGTGTCTTTAATACATGTATCCATTTGGCATTAGCACATTTGTGTATTACAGTCTTTTTCTCATTTATGTTTAATGATGGATAGATTCCAAATAATACAAGATGTTCCTCAACATGTTGAACTTCTGGTGAGTAAGTGAGCAAACAGTGAGTTCTCTTTTTTCCACTATACCTCAAACTGTCAGCATTACTGTTCAAAGATGATTTGAACTTCACACTGATTAACTGGTATTTTCCACTCCCTGGAAAAGAACAGATAAAATGAAAAAAGGCTTCCCTCCAAAAGGGAAATGTATTTAATATGAACTGTAAAGTTTGCAATACATCTAAAACACTAGAATATTTTCTTCTAGCTACAGTCAAATGTTGAACTTAGGGCAGTAACTAGTAAGATATAGATATTTTGGGCACTGGTTGTTTTTAGAGGTGTCTACAGTTAAATTAGGGATATAGACAAATGCTGTCTTCAACATAATTTCACTTTACTTATTAGTTCATCCATTACCTCTATTATAAATGTTTAACTCACCTATCAGTTTTTCCTATCTTCAGCATTCTTCTCTTCAAAGCCAGTATGACTGTTTCCAATATATCTTCCTTGAATGCTTCTCAGATTTTCAACCTACTCTAAAACTTGATGGTTTCCCTTTCCCATAAAAAATAAAATCAAATTATTTGACCTGGTATGAAAAATTACCTGCATTCTTTATTCTCATTTTGCAACATTATTTCCTTTTTTTTCTTTTCTTTTTCTTTTTTAAAAAATTAATGCCCTTGGTATTCTATCCAAATTAAACTATTTTCCTCCTTTATATTTTAACAGACCTGATGACAAATCCTACTATGGATGGTTACACCTTGGGATGCCTGGGACTGATCCTAATTCAACTCAATCCTCTGAATTTGTTTGGCAATATGACATGACTTCCACTCACTAGCTACTAAGTTGATATGAGGAATAAGCATCAGTACTTCAAAGGCAAGATATACTCATATCTTGGCACAATCCATGTAGACTTTGCATCTGATTACACTAGATCAACCTGCCAGTACAGAGTCAGAGTAAATGACTAAGTGCCTCTCAGAGTAGTAGGGAATAAACAGAACAATATAAAGTCCTTCCACCTGAGAATGACAAAAGGAGTTTCCAGGAACAAACTCTGTGATCGCTAGCTTCATTACTTCTAGCTAAACAGAATATAGAGTTTTCCACAGGGGACATATTCCAATATTTCCAAATTTTTCTGAGTAACAGAATATTGATCAACTCATACAGTTAAAAGGCTACATTTCTCAGATGCCTTTGTAGACCATGTGACTAAATTTTGGCCAAAGAGAAGAAAGCAGAAGTGTTGTGAATGCACTCTGGAAGCCTCTTAAAGGCAATGGGAGTTTCTTCTCTTGCTATTCCAATTAAGCATACGTCAAACCTTTGAAAATTTTTCCATAGTTCTTGGATTTTTTTCTTCTTCTCCTTCTTCCTCCTCTTCTTCTCTTTCTCCCTCTTCCTCTTCTTCTTCTCCTTCTTACTCTCCTCCTCCTCCTCCTCCTCCTCCTCCTCATCATCATCATCATCATCATCTTTGGATTTCAGTTTGGGAACTTTCTGTTGACAAGTCTTCCAGCTCACAGATTATTTTCTTATCTGTGTCAACTGATGAACCCATCAAAACCATTCTTCATTTCTGTTACAGTGATTTGGAGTTCTGGAATTTTCTTTTTTTTTTTTTTAAGATTTTATTTATTTATTTGACAGAGAGAGAGAGAGAGATCACAAGTAGGCAGAGAGGCAGGCAGAGAGAGGGGGGAAGCAGGCTCCCTGCCAAACAGAGAGTCCGATGCGGGGCTCGATCCAGGACCCTGGGATCATGACCTAAGTTGAAGGCAGAGGCTTTAACCCACTGAGCCACCCAGGTGCCCCGAGTTCTGGAATTTTCCCTTCACTCTTTCTTAGCATTTTATTTCCTTCTCTCTGTTTACATTACTCATATGTTCTTACCTGTTATCTATCATCTATCTATCTATATTAATTACAGTTATTTTAAATTTCCTCTCAGATAATTCTCAAATCTGTGCCATGTCTCTGTCTTCTCCCGATGTTTCCTTCATCCCCTCATATTATGCTTCCTTGCCCTTTAGCATTCTTTGAAATTTTTTGGAGTCTATACCTAACAAAATGTGTTCTACTTTGTGATTGAAGTCAATTTCTGTGTGCATCAATATCAAAGGATGATTAAGAGTTTCAATGGCTCAGAATTTAGGTGTGTTGAGGAGAGTGATGTTGTTCCAATTTTGTGTTCCCATCTCTATGCCCAAGTCTTGGTTCTGAAACATGAAAAACGCCTATGGAACTTATTTAAAATATAAATTGTTTGGCCCTTTATCCAGACCCATGAGACAGAATTTGTTAGTATAGAGGCCAGGAATACATATGTTAATAAGCCCAAGCTGATTTCTATCTATCTTCAAATTTTACTGCCTTTCTATGTATATTGTTGCAATAGGTACAGCATCACATCCCTTGACACATATACTGGTCTTCAAGATTTTATCTTTGGCTCTTAGAGTAGAGTCTAACTGTTTTAAGAGGGTAGCTGTATTGCAACATGTAAACTCAAAATGTAAGCATTAATGGTCATATTTCCATTCATTTGGGTGGGAAAAGCAGAGAACTGGGTTGCCAAAGAAGAAGAATAACAAAAGAAATACAGAGGGAAGAAATAAATTAAAAAGTGAAGTTCAGTGACATGTGAGTCTCCAAATCCAATTGAGGCATAAACCTCAGATATTTTTCTGACTTTGAAATCCTGTTAACATCTTTGTGTTTATACGATACATTGTTCTTTTTGCAGAAACTATCTCATAATAAATCTAGTTGTTCTTCACTAAGAATAATAATACAAGCTCCTGTAATTTGGTGTATAACGAAAAACAAAAAGAAATGTGTGTGTATATACACACACACATATATACATATATATGTATATATATAAATATATACATAAATTTATATATATTACCATGTACAAATAATACAATATAACATAATTATAATTACTATAATTTTTATATATAGTAGTACTATATATCCTTACACAGACTACTATATGCACTTACTGTATATAGTATATATATGATGTAATTGTATTTACTATAATTACTAAATATAGTAATACTATGTATATGTATCATTGTATATACTATACATATCATTATATAATACTATATATAATATTGTATATAATACTATATATCATTATATAATACTATATATACTATATAAAATATTGAAATTATAATTGTTAAATATAATTATACATACTATATATAGTTATAGGTAATACTATATATAGTACTATATGTAATTATATGTAATATGTCATTATATAGAATATATATTACATATAGTTAAAGCAAGGTTTACACAAATACACAAACAACAAACAAACAAAAAGATTTTCCTTTCTCCCCATGGAAATCTAAATATTTATTGGACTTTTTTTACATGCGAGGTACCATAGTTCTATTTCATTGTTAATAGTACTGGGAATTATTTATTTTTTGGTTGCTGTGGTAGGTGTTGTAGAAAGTCTGCTTACATGGTGGGACATAGAGTAGATAAACATAAGTATTAAGAGTTTTCACATACCTTAAAAAGCTATTGAAATCTGAAAAAGAAGTTTCTGTTATTATCAGGATAACTTTTGGTGAAACCACAGCATGACTTTCCTAAGACTATTCCTCATATAAGAGAATAATAATAAAATTTTGCTGCTATAACTGTATCATTTTTGTAGCCATTTGAAACATATTACTTTCAAATCCCTGTCCTCAAGAAGCATATAAATGCTGTCTCAATTTAACTCCAGAAGAAATCTAGTCTCTAGTTCACGAAGGCAGTTGTTTTTAAATATCAGCATATATTAGAATCTCCTGTAGGGCTTATTAAAACACAGATTGTCTGGTTCTGCCCCTCAGAATAACTGATTCAGTAGGTCTGAGGTGGGAACTGATCATTTGCATTTCTAACAAGTTCTTACATGATGTTGAGACCCTTTGAGAAGCAATTCCCTGAGTCGTCTCTTGTATGTAATCAGTTGACTTCACTCCTTTGCATCTAAAATAGTACTGTTGAGAAAATAGTCCCCCAAATCATTTTCTATGTGGCTTAATTCTCTCATGAACTCCAGTTGAGAAAGGTCAACAGAAAATTCCACAGTGTTTATACAAGATCTGTCTTACGTCTCCCTATGAACTGTGCAGAAATAATGTGAGAACTCATAATAATGAGAAACTTTTAGCATCTGTGAGATTGCTTTGAAAATCCCCATGTACTGACATAAATAAATACTTGAATTTAATTTTCCCTAATTAGACCTCTTGGAAATGACCTATGATTAGACTAGTGCACACCAGTTTGAAGGAAAGTGTCTGTTAATTAAATGTATTGCTGAATACGTTATTGAAAAACATTTATAGACTGATGGGGTCACTGATTTTCAGAATGTGCTACAATGCTCTCTCCTGACTTATTTCATATCTATTCAAAAGTACTTAATGGAAGCTTAACCCTAAAAATTTAACCTGGAATTCCTTCTTCTTTGAGTCTTTGAGTCTTTTATTTCCCAAGGCAGTAAAAAAATGACAGGGTAGCAATGAATGAGCATAGTTTTGAGAAGAGCAAACTATTTCTCTATATGTTCAATAAAGAATGAGTGTATCTTGGGGTGCCTGAGTGGCTCAGTGTGTTAAAGCCTCTGCCTTAGGCTCAGGTCATGATCTCGGGGTCCTGGGATCGAGCCCCGCATCGGGCTCTCTGCTGAGCGGGGAGCCTGCTTACCCCTCTCTCTCTCTACCTGCCTCTCTGCCTACTTGTGATCTCTCTCTGTCAAATAAATAAATAAAATCATGAAAAAAAAAAAGAATGAGTGTATCTCCAGTTTCTCAAATATCTCAAGATTTATGGGGTAGAACTTGCACATGCTGTAATATTCTTTCCCTCTTCCTAGAGCTTTATTCCCTCTGGTTTCTGTTGTTTTTTTTTTGTTTTTATGTCTCCTTTCTTGCTGGAGAAATTAAATCTGAATGTGAAGTTTTCTTCCTTCACTTTTTCTTCATCATTCAGCTTAGCTTGATTATTTTTTGCTTTTGCCCATTATTTTCATGACGGTTTATCTTTATTCATTTTAGATTTTATTTTGCTTTTCTCCGTATTGCTGCTTTTTTTTTTTTTCTTCACATTCAGAATTGTTTGTCAGCCTTTTGCGCTTTTTTCGTCCTTTTATTTTCCCTTTGTTGATTCTGTGGTGCTCTTATGCTGCTGCCAGAGTCAAAACGAATGTGAAACCAGTGTCTCATGTGGATTTACTCTGTTCTGCACGACATTTTTCTTTTATGTTTTTGTTTGTTACAAATTATCATGGTTTATAAACCCTTCCAGGCTTTTCAAAGGGATTTGTATTACCAAACAGGAAAAATAAAAGGATGTAGCAGTTTCAAAGGTACAAATTCTTTTTCAGAAGTCACAGAGGATGCTAAAGTAAAGCAATAGAATGGTGATTGGATATATTTTCCAACATCATGAGGTAATATGGTTGCACCTATAATGTCACAGAAGTTAATGAGACAATTTCCTGTGGAGAAACAGGACGACACAGAGCAAATCTCATGGCACTTCTGGACAGAAAACCAGACTCAACAGACTTCTTTGCTCAATGGAGATTATAGTTTCAAAATAATTCAGAAAAATCACATATACTTATGAAAATTTGAATCACTGACATGTTTATCCAGGGCCTCAGATACCTGGTAATCAGTTAGTCATATAGTTAGTTGAACATAAATAATTCATTGTCCCAGATTGAAAGAAATATCCTAAACTTTTTATGTTGTTGTCTCACAGGTTTCTTGTTTGTTTGTTTTTAAGATTTATTTATTTTAGAGAGTGGGGAGGGAGAGAGGATCTCAAGCAGACTCTGTGCTGAGTGCAGAGCCCAAAACAGGGCTTGATCTCACAACTGTGAGATCACGACCTGACCCAAAACTAACAATCAGGAACTTAATCAGGAAATTAACCGCTTAACCGATAGCACTACCCAGGTGCCCTCTCACAGGTTTTTTAATAGTGAGCCCTAGCAATTACTTCTTACTCATTAAGGAGAAAATTTTAAGGAAGCTGTAGTGATTCTCATAGTGGAAGATCCCCTAAATAGAAGAAAACCAAGATTCATGTCAGAGATATACGTATATACGTATGTATGTGTGTGTGTGTGTATATATATATATATATAGGCATATATGTATATATAGTATGTATACTATATATAGTATGCATTGCTGCACACTCTAGTTTTATCTGTTTTTGAATTTTATAAAATTAAATCAATATGTATGTTTTGTAGAATAACATTCTTCTCCTATTTGGCACTATGTTTGTAGGACACATATTGATATGTGTAGCCAAACAGGTTTATTTCCAGAGTGATATTGTATTCCATTTTTGTGACTATATTCCAATGCATATATTTATTTATTCTCTTTAGGATTTTTCCAGTTTTGACTTACAGATAATGTTTTGAACATTCTTTTAAAAGTATCTTCAATCCCTCCACAGTATTTAGCTGGGGGGATTTCTGGGTTTTCAGGGAAGATATACATATTTATATTTGATAAGCAATGAAGCATTATTTTCCAAAATGTCTGTACCAATTTTCACTTCTACCCCCAAACTGTGAGAGTTCCCATTGCATCTGGATTAGTTACTGCCACAGTGAGGCCGCTAAACAAGCCAACTCAAACTCAGTGGCTAAACATAGCAATCGCATATTTCATTATTGTAATCTGTGGATTGTTTCTGCTTCACACTGGTGTAGTGTGGGCCTAAATCTGCTCCAGATGCTTCTCTCCCACTTCATTCTGGAGACAGCAAGGACATGTTCTTCCTATTGTAATGACAGAGGCATGAGAGAGTCAGACTAGCGGCACACATCCTTTCAAAGCTTCTGCTACCATTACAGTTGCTAGCATCCCAGTACCCAAAGCAAGCCACCGGGACAGTCACAAAGTCGAAAGGGGGGAAAGATACTCCACCCTTAATGGGAGATACTACCGGGTTCTATGGTAAAAGGTAAGAGTGTAGCGAGGAATGGAAAATTGAGACCAGTAACTTATCACATCTCTGCATTGTTATCAACATTTGATATCTTCACACTTCTTAAAATGGTAGATAATGGTAGTTTTTTGTGTATTTGCCTGGTTATTCATGAGGCTGGGCATATTTTTATACTTTTATTGGCCATTTATATTTTTCTTTTTCATGAAGTCCTGGTCAAGTTTTCTGCCACCTTTTTTGGTAAGGGATTCTTTGTCTATTTCTCTTGTGAGTCATTCTGTATCTTATTTGGCTTTCTCTCCATCCCCACATATAACCTTACCAAGTATTTTTACTTCATTTATAATGATTTTTATCAAGAATTCTTGTAAAATAATCAAATACGTCCTTTGATATATGATTGATACCTTTTTGTCTTGCTGAAGAAGTCCTTTTTCAGAGTGAGGTTATGAAAATATTTGCCTATATTATATTATCTCTGAAAAGCTTTATAGCTCTGTCTCACAAATTTAGGTACTCAATGTATCTTGATATGACAGGTCTTTCCACTCATCTTTTAAAAGTATGCCTTGGGCTCTTCTTGTATTTTGTACTTGGTATAAGATTTTAAATCAGCGTTGCAAGTTCCATGAAATTCTGGTATATTTAACTTATAGAACATTGAAATTACACATGAATTGTGACAGAACTTTTTTCCAATATTATGTTTAATGAGTTTTTCAATTCACAAAAGTTTATTTTCATCTTTAATTTTTCCAGGTAGTTTTGTGATTTTCTTAATAAAGTTCTAACATTTTTAACTTGTTTATTCCCAGGTGCTTGATGTTTTTGCAGTTATTGTACTGGTGTTATAAAAATTTTACTTTCTAACCATTCATTTCCTAACCATTTAGTGCTGGAATGTAGCATTCATTTGTGGGATTCTTTATTTTTTTGCCCAGCAATACTGCTGAGCACATTCATTAATTTTAATTTTATCCATTAATTACTTTAGAATTTCTGTGTCTGAAGTTATATCATTTGTGAATATTGAAAGTTTTTTTCTTCCTTTCAAATTCTTATAACATCTATTTTGATTACTTGCCTTTAATGTGTCGGCTAGGTCCCAAAGTAAAATGTTGAAATAGTAATAGCAGAATTTTGGCTTTAAATTGAATATGAAAGGGAAAGATTTACATATCTTATCGTTACATATTGTTTGGTCTAAATTTTGAGGAGATTCTTAATCACTTTTTGAATAGGTCTTTCAGATTTCTGATTTTAAAAAAATGAATGGCTTTTTAATTTTAAAATGACTTCACTGCATTTATTCAAAAGACTTTCTTTTTTTCATCTCTTAGTCTTTAATGTGATTAAATTTATTTTTTAATGTTAATTAACTTTCTAGTCATCAGATAATCTAAAGTTAATTATGGTGTATTTTCCTCATATACATTACTAGATCAGTTTATTAATACATTATTTGATATTTTTCCATCATTATTTATGATGAAGACAGGCTTTGAATTTTCCTTTATTTGATGTCTTGTTTCTGGCTTTGATATCTAGGTAGCTTAAAATAAGTTTTAAAATGTCCTTTCATGTTTCATTCTTTTAAATGTTTTGATAACATTGGAAGTGAATATTCCTTGTAAGTCTTGAAAAACTAAGTGGTAAAAGCCTCACAGCCATAACTTACTTCATAGGGATATTTCTGTCTACAATGATTTAGTCTTGATAAATATATAAATTTTAAGATTATTATTTTTTCTTGGGTCAGTTTTTGTAATTTGTATATTTTATTTAAGTGTTCATAACATTTCATATTTTTTTAAAGATTTTATTTATTTATTTGTCAGAGAGAGTGCAAGCACAAGCAAGGGGAAAGGCAGGCAGAGGGAGAGAAGGAGGCTCCCTACTGAGCAAGAGCCTGACGTGGGACTTGATCCCAAGACCCTGGGATCATGACCTGAGCCGAAGGCAGATGCTTAACCAACTGAACCATTCAGGCATCCCAACATTTCATATTTTTAAAAAGATTCTGTTTTTCAAACTTTTTAAAATATTTATAGTGTTTGAAATATCTGAGTTATTGTTCTCTTTTCATTCATATAGTAGATACCAAAACGTTCTTTCTCCATTTTTATTTGCACTCTTACCTTTATATTTTTTGCTCTAGAATCTTGTCCATGATAATCTTTTCCAACTTTATGAATGAATGTTTACTTTGTAACTCTTGTAATTATGTAATATAAGCTTTGTGTCTATGTAGTTCTCTTAAACTCTCAAAACTGAAGTTTTGACATTATTTTTATTATTATCACTTAGTTAAAAATATTTGCTGATTTTCAATGTTTTTTCCTCAAACTAACATGTGGTTTAATTCTTAGTAATAGTTATTAGTAACTTATTAATGTTTATTTATTTTCATAAATATAGGAGGGTTTACGTTATCTTTTTGTTATTGATTTCTGCTTTATGGCATCATGGTTAGACTTCATGGTCCAGATATTTGAAAAAAAAAATTGAGACCCTCCATACATTCCAGTACATGTAAAGTGACAATGTTACTTATTATCTGATCTGTTACACTTTTGAGTGTGAAAAGTAATGGGAAATGGAGGATGGGAAACGGAGGACCGTCAGGAAAATGGCTTGGGCAAATCAGGCCGTATGGTCACCCAAACAATGTGATACCTCTTTATAACTTTCTTATGAATGCTAGAAAATAGTGTTTTTGCAAACTAATGAATTGCAGAAAAGAAGAGGATATGAGGAGCAAACATGTAATGAAATCACAGATCTATACCCTGCCTAGAAGTCCCCATGTGCCATTTGACAATTAAAGAAAACAAAGTAATTTTACAAAAACAATTATGAGACTAGTCCCATCACCATATATAAAATAACTCACACACACACACTTTTTTTACTAAAGTTTCACACCTATGTCTTTTACTGAAATTTTTAGGGAAAAAATACTCTTTCTGGCTAAGTTAATAAAGGTTTCTTTTCTTTATGTGTGTACCGAAACAACAATATCTCCTCAGATGACAAATCTGATGTGCTTCATATCCTCAATTTTCCTCTCTAGCTAATACTTTTAAATAATATTAATTTACTCTATTCTTTTCTATCCTTCTTTGCAACTATGGACCACACACGCCAAACCCTCTTCCCCTCTGGTTTTTGGGTAGTTTCAGGTTTCGGAGAGCAGAGATAGGAAGAAAGTAAGGTCTAGTTATTTGTTGCTTTGCTGGTTCTCAGGAAGTAGGTGGCCAGATTCCTATACCAAGGCCACAACTATCTTCTACAGCAAAAGATCTCTGTTCATGCTTCTTTCCACGATCCCTTCAGGCCTAGGCAGCAGCGGCTTCCCAACTCCTACTGAACCCTGAGTGCTCCATCATTCCTTAGCTTTGCGCAGTGGCAGTATCATAGCCAGTGAGGTTTATCCGAGGCGCGATTATTGCTAATTGAAAACTTTCCTATCATTCCTTATCATTAAATTCTGTCCACAACTTTTTATATTTCTTTTATTAAATACTCTTTATTAGTATGTTAATTGCCTACCACAACCCGGGCTACCGTAATATATTATTATAGTTTTCAAATGTATGTTAAATCAATTCATAATTATTATTCATAATTCAAAAATTGTCATTCATATAACTCCTAAATATACCTTGAGTATCACTAATTATAGCGATAGTCATATTTTGGGGAACACTTTCCTGTACACTATTTAAATTTACTCGGTCTTCCTAAATATAATTAAGACTTGGTTTCTAAGAAGCATGTGGAGGGGACATCCCCAACAGTAGTATTTATTCAAAGAAAGTGAGTTTTATGTCATGTAGAGAACAGATATAGTCTCATGAGAGTTATTATTGAGAACAATAATACATTTTTTCTACGTAATATGTCCAGTTGAACTGAGGTATATTAATAAAGTTACAAAAGTTCTCACTTAAGACTAGATATCAAATATTCGATATATTAAATTCCCAACAAATATCATCAAGTGCTTTCAAATTTATTATTTCCATCATGTTTGCTTTTCTGTTTGCTTTGAAAAAAATCATTTTCTATGCCTCTTGGATAATACCAATATCTTAAAAAACAAATTGCAGAAATTTCATATTTTTCTCCAATATACTCTAAATGTAGGTTGTTATAGATGGACAATTCTATGAGAAAAAACTGAATTACAGATCAGGTATCTCCACCATTCCTCATTTTTCAAAGGTGAGACTTTAATTGTTCCAAGTGAGAATGAGTTAATCACAGGAAAATGAGAAAAAGAAAGCAAGAAAATAAGTCTATGTTCCAAAGATGTCATCCTTAGCATCCTTGAATGAAACGAAGTTACATATGAAGAATCTGGAAATTTGAGCATTTGAAATTTCAGGTAGAGGATTTCAACTTTTTTTTATCACCTCCGTATATATCAGAAGCCAGGAGTTTGAATGATTCTGAACTTAAGAAAAAAAGAATTTGAGGCCAAAGTGATACAGTGGAGAGTTAGATTTTTTCATAATATACCTTGTGCAAACGCTCAATCCTGTCTCTCATGGTATAGGCTCTTTTGGAAAACCTTCTTATAAAAAGACTGGACTGCCAACTTCTTAGCAAGTTGAAGTACTAGGAATATAATCATTGATGAATCATTTCGAGGAGCCAATTTAGAACAGAAATGGACAGGCAAGCTGCTAACAGTAGGATAGAGGCTTCTGAGATGTAGAAGGATAGAAGAAGAGAAGAACAGCATGTTTTCACATTAATTTGGTCTGTAACCTTGGCACTAAAGTGATAATGGAAATCTCATAAGGTGTGAATGAAGGTCTCCAACCAAGCTAGAGAGGATGTTACATAATACATCAGTTATAAAACCTCTTTTGACTACATATATATTGAGAGTCTCATATCTAATAACACTTAACCCACTGATTCTGTGGAGTGTAGAAAAAAGCATGAATTTTGAAGTTACAGGAGTCGAAGTTAGCTAAGTGCCTTGGGTGAACCATTTAACCTTTCCTGACTTTCGTGTGCTCATCTGTAAAGTGATGACATTCAGTCAGATTATTTGAAAGGTCTCATTGAACTCCACAAAACCTATAGCTCTACATATGTTTAATGATCAAACTGCAAGTGAAGTGGATATGGCATAATGGGAAGAGACAGGGATTTATTTAAAGAGAAAACAGATCTGATTTTGAGGTTTAGAACTGCTTAAATATTTTGCTTTTGACCTTGTGATCTTGAACTGGAAACTTAGGTATTACAAGACTGCAATTTCTCTTCAAAATGCACGTAATAATTTTCGGTGAAGGTGTTTTTGTTAAAAAGCAAATGGGAAAAAGCATAGAGATACATATCCAAACACTATATAAATGGAAAGAATGGGTAGTTATATACTGGCCATGGATGATGAGTTTGAAATAAAACTTGAATTGTTGAAATTTATACCTTTTTTTTTTTTTTTTTAATATATATCCCTGGTTCCAGCCTGTTAAAAACAGTCATGACTTTTCCTTGCTTTTTCTTCACCTGCTGGGGATACCATAGAGTGTTAAGATGTTGGTAGAATAAGACGATGAATTCCCTGTCAATCTGAGTTCCTGATCAAAGCAAAACTCAGCAACCTGAATTAGACAGATAGAGTTAGTGGAAAATAATTCTTTGCTATTATGCCACATAGATTTAGGAGTAAATTTAGCTTTGTAGCATACTGAAGTTTTCTGAGCAAGAGAAACATCAAGCCCAGAGAAATTATTTGTTCATTAATATGGGTCAGAGAGAAATCATGATGCTGAAGTAACCTAGCCAAATAGGGATACTAAGTATGTTCAGACTTAAAGGAATACAAGGGTAGGTAGTCAGGTAACAGGATATTGTAGTGGAAGTGGCTAAGATGACACATTATAAAGTAGATTGGCCCCCAGAGGGGCATGTTTAATATTGAAGATCACTAAAAAAATCAACCAAGTCCATGTAAATAACCAAGTAAATTCAAACGAAAACATTTTTATATGGTGGCAGGTACGGTTCTAGGGTGTCCCTTTGTGGGTTTTTTGTTTGTTTTTACCCAGAAGCTCTTTATTTTGAAGGAAAAAAAAAGATTTGTTTTTTGTGAACAGAAAATATCAAGAGTACAGAAAATATTCCAGCTACATTCATATAGACAGGGACTTAAGGCAGTGCTATATCTGAAATGGGGCAATAGAATCTATATGTTTATATGTATATATTTATACTGATGTCATATACTCATATACATATAATGTGCGTGTGCCTGCTTATGTTAGTATTTATAACTAAAGAATTTCATGCAGGCAGGATTTTTTCTCTCTTTTTTCTCTTTTTCTTCTCTCTCTCTCATAATAGGAACTCAATAAGTATTTATTTACTCACAAGGTGACTAAATGATTGGATAGAGGAAGTAAGTGTGTGAATGAATGAATGACAATAATAAAGTTTGGATACAATGTGTTTGGGGCAGGAAGCCATAGTTTGGTAGCATATGGATGCTAATCACTTATATTAGAAACATCAGAAACTAGATTTAAAGCAGCAAAATGTATGGTAGGCCACATCCTCATTGGTAGATGCTGGGCTTTCTTAAAATTTCTTCTTCTTTTTTAAGTTTTTATTTAAATTCCAGTTAATTAACATACAATGTAATATTTGTTTCAGGAGTAAGATTTAGTGATTCATCAATTACACACAATACCCAGGGCTCATCATAAGTGCCTTCCTAAAGCCTCATCACCCATTTAACCCATCCGCCCACACACCTCCCTTTCAGGAACTTTCCAGGAACCTTCAATTTATTCTCTAAAGTTAAGAGTTTACTTTGTGGTTTGTGTATCCCTTCCCCTCCTCCCCCACCATGTACATTTGTTTGTTACTTAAATTACATATATGTGTGAAATCATATGGTATTTGTCTTTATCTTATTAACTTATTTCACTTAGCATAATACTCTCTAGCTCTAGTCACACCATTGCAAATGGCAAATTTCCTCTTTTGATGGCTAAGTAATATTCCATTGTATATATATATTCCTTCTTTATCCACTTATCAGCCAATGGACATTTGGGCCCTTTCCATAATTTTGCTATCGTTGCTAATGCTGCTATAAACACTGGGGTTCATATGCCCTTTGAAACCAGTATTTTTGTGTCTTTTGTATAAATACCTAGTATAGCAATTGCTGGATTGTAGAGTATTTCTATTTTTAATTTTTTTTCCCAAATACTTTTATTTTATTTTTTCAATGTTACAAGATTCATTGTTTATGTACCACACCCAGTGCTCCATGCAATACATGCCCTCCTCAGTACCCACCACCAGGCTCGCACATCCCCCCACCCCCTTCCCTTTCAAAACCCTCAGTCCATTGCTCTGAGTTCACAGTCTCTCATGGTTCTTCGCCCCTCCGATTTTCTCCAATTCATCCCTCCCTTCCCTCTCACAATGTCCTCCATGTTTTTCCTTACGCTCCGCAAGTGAGACCATAAGATAATTGACTTTCTCTGCTTGACTTATTTCACTCAACATAATCTCTTCCAGCCCAGTCCATGTTAAAATAAAAGTTGGGTATTCATCCTTTCTGATGGAGGCATAATGGTTCATTGCATATATGGGCCATATCTTCTTGATCCATTCGTCTGTTGAAGGACATCTTGGCTCTTTCCACAGTTTGGCTATTGTGGCCATTGCTGCTATGTACATTGGGGTATTTTTAACTTTTTGAAGAAACTCCATACTGTTTTCTGGAGTGGCTGCACCAATTTGCCTTCCCACCAAGAACTTACTCTGCACCCTTGCCAACATCTATCATTTCCTGTGTTGTTAATTTTAGCCATTCTGACAGGTGTGAGGTGATATCACATTGTTGTTTTGATTTATATTTCCCTGATGATGACCGATGTTGAGCAGGTAGATGCTAGGCTTTTAATATCTTTCCCACTTTAGTCAGAATTGTCTCAGGAACTGGTGGGGTAGATGAATTATTTTTACACTCTAGGACTTAATAAACTTCTAGTTCTTGGCCCTGACATTCTTTTTCTCAACTGTTTGCACTTGCCTCTCTCCTAAGCAGATTCTTCTATATTGTACTTGATTTTAACTCCTCACTCCACCTCTCCATAAGCCTCTGTCTGGTGAATTCCTCTGGTAAATTATCTTCTAGCTCTCAGGAAACTTTATTTTCATTCTCCCAAAATTCTTTATGTTTCGCAGCAGTAATACTTTTCTTTTCCTTTTTTTTTTAAAGATTTTATTTATTTGAGAGAGAGAAAGAGAGAAAGGGGTGGAATGGAGAGAGAGGGAGGGCAAAAAATCTCAAACAAATTTTGTGCTGAGTGTACAGCCCAATTCAGGGCTCAATCCTACAACCTCGAGATCATGACTTGAGCTGAAACCAATAGTCAGATGCTCAGCTGACTGAGCCAGCCAGGCACCCCAGTAGTCATACTTTTCTATTTAAGATTGGTTTCTCTTTAACCTCTGCTCATGTGGAAGCTCCTGTGTTTAGCTTGCTGGGTACACAGTAATCATTCAATTAGGATATAATGAGTCAATAAATGAATCAATAAAGCTAAAATTCCCTATCACTTGAAACTTGGAAATTCAGGTGCTGTCAACTTTGTTTTATTTAGTAGAGTCATTTTGTGTACATTACCCAATTGCATTTTCAGTGCAGAACATGGGAGTTCTATAATACCTTAAAAGTAAGGAACTATATTTCTACCTTGCCACACAGGTGAATATATACATAAAATACTTCTGCCAATTTAAATGGCTTCTTTAGAACTAATATAAATTGTAAGATTCTTAGGATCATACACATAGCCTTGGCGAAATTATATAGAATTAAAAGTGATTTTTTTTTTTCAGGTATCTATACTACCCTGCAGTTTGTGAGGCTAGCCAGCAGGAAGCCACAAGAAAGAGTGAGGTGAGAGAGATGAAAGAGAATACCAAATCAATGTTGATCTGGTAACAATAATGGTAGCATATCTGTGTGTGAAACCTACACAGGGAGGTCAAACTTCTCTGGATAATGCAATTAAAGATGACAGAATCACATCCCTGACTTTAGATAACCATTATGCAACGATTCCTAATAAACAGACATATTCTTACAAAATAATGTAGTCACAAGAGCATGTTCAATGCATCAACATTGCTCCAATTAATATTAAAAAATACAGCAAAAGGAAAAAAAAAGTAAGAAAAACCAAGAGCAGAAATTATTCAAATAGAATTTCTTAAGATCTATCTTTCTGTGGAAGTTTCTGAAGGAATGACTTTTAAAAGTTTTACTAAAAGTATTGTAGATAACAGGTAAGGGCAGAATGGATAAACATGCAATGTCTGTGAAAAAGTAGGTGCATCACATATGGACAGTCATAATCAATCTTAAATCACCATTCTGTCCAGAGATTCACTTTTCTTATCTGCCCATTCCAAGCCAAATAATCTTAAATGTCATTGAATATATAGTAGATATAATAGTTAAGTGTAGTATACGGATTTGAATTCTGGCTTAGATGAGTTAGATAACTTCATGGATCAATTTTGTCATTTGTAGAAAGGAGAAAAATAACAGCAGTTCTCTCCTAAATTTCTTGTGAACATTAGAACATTAGAAAAGTTAGTAACTACATAGCTTTTCATGCGTGTGTTTGCCAGTTATCAGCTATTATCGCAATTGTTAGTACAGAACTCTCATTATGGATACCTATGTTTAATAATACTTGAAGGAATTGTGTTTTATTCATTAGAGTGCACAGGTTCATTTAGGACACTGACCTTTAAGACCTTTGCTCTCTTCTCTTTTATAGTCTGCAAGATGTTATCTTGAAGATAATAATAGCTAATGTTTGTTGTGTGTTACCAGATGTCAGACATTTTATGTATTAATTTGTTTATTGTTAAAAAATAAACAAATATAGAAATAAATATATAATTAAAACAGGACAGAGATGCTCATACCAACCCCATTTTAAGTTTATGGAAACTGAAACATAGAAAGATCAATGACTTCCTCAAAGTCCAATGACTGGTAAGATCAGAAGAAGGATTTGAACTCATACACCCTAAATCCAAGACTTCACATTTCCTTTCTGCCTTCTACATAAAGGAGATCTTTCTCTCACTCCCTTAATCCTTCTGCCTCCATCCCCCTCCATCCTCCTTCCCCTTCAAGTTCCCCCTCCTCCTCCTCCTCTTCTTTCCTCTCGCCATCCCTTCTCCTTCTTCTCCTTCTTCTCCTCCTTCTCTTTCCCCTTCCCCTTTCCATTCCTTCCCTTCTCCTCCTCCTCCTCCTTCTTGTTCTTGTTCTTGTTCTTCTTGTTCTTGTTCTTCTCCTTCTTCTACTCTGCTCTCTTATTTCAAATCCTAGGTGCATGCTCTCTCTCTTAAAAAGTAGTTTAACTCGGAAGCGTGGGTGGCTCAGTTGGTTGAGCGACTGCCTTCAGCTCAGGTCACAATCCTGGAGTCCCGGAATCGAGTCCAGGCATCAGGCTCCCTGCTTAGCAGCATGGGGTCTGAGTCTCCCTCTGACCTTCCCCCTCTCATGCTTGCTCGCTCTCATTCTCTCTCTCTCAAATAAATAAATAAAATCTTAAGAAAAAATAGTTTAACTCAACTTTTTATTTGGGAAAAAAAACTTCTCAAATGATGGAACCTAAAAAATGATTCCACATTGTACATAAATACTTAACCATAAGTTATTCATTTATTCATAAAATATTAATTTTGTTCCTACTATGAGTCAGGCTATTTCTACATGCTAGAGATAAAAAGTGAAGGACAGATGGGAGTTTTTATTCTACTACTTTAAGCAGAAATACTAACTAAAACTTACTTTGAGTCAGATAGTAATAAGTGGTATGGAGAGAGGTCAAGGAGAAAATGTAATAGGTGCATGTGTGTGTGTGTGTGTGTGTGTGTTTGTGTGTGTGTGTGTGTGTGTGTGTGTGTACAAAGCCCCTGCAAAGGTGTAAATTTCTAATATATTGGAAAAAGTGTAAGAGAGCCATTTGGCTGGGGTGGAGTGGGAAGAGAATGGGCATGAGGGTACTGTTGTACAAAGGCAGGGTATTCAAGGCTGTTTTAGGGATGTTAGGTCTCACTCGGAATCAGATAAGTAGCCTTTGAATGGATACAAATAAAAGAGTGACAAAAATGGATTCAATTTGAGACTGTATTATTTCCTACTGCTGGGTGAAAAAGAGACTGTAGAATGTCAAGGGCAGAAGCAGGGGTACTGGTGCACCAGGGCAAAATTCCTGAGAAGACAGGATTGTGATTTAGATCAGAATAATCATGATGAATGTGGTGAGATATTAACCTCTGAATATATGTTCAAAGTGAGGCAGAGAGTTACTGTGATGTTATCAAATACCCCCTAATTATTGCAGTTGCTACATTGGTGCAGATTTGCTATGTGGGCAATAAAAGCACGTAGCAGAGTGTGTATCATGTGCTGAGCGGTTTCACAGTGATAGTTGATTTTAAATCTAGTTTTTGAGTAGTTATAGAGCCATGGATATCAATGAATGAGTTCTTTAATTGTGTGGGCATCATCTGTGGGGATAGTATATGACTAACGAAGTGAAGATGTAAGAAATAGCATGAGGCTGGATCGCACATTGCGGTATCAAGGGGGCATCACGTGGTAATAAAGTAGAAAGAAAGGAAATGGTTTTGGTGTTCAGACCTCAAAGTATATATATAACATCAAAATGCCCACAGGAGTTCCAGAGTTAACAGTGGCAAAGGAATCCTTACAGGTGGGTTAATTCTAATACTAATAACACAAATATGATTAATACTTCTACTATAATCAGTAGAAGAGGAAAAAAATTATAATTGGTAATTATTTACAATCCAGGGCAGATCAAGGTTTTGTGGACTGGATGTTAATGCAATTCTAAGTATCTTTCTTTCGAAAATAAATTTAAAAAATATAAACACAAAGTGAGGTTCAGAGCCTTAAAAATGGCCTATATAGGTGAGAGTTCCAGGTGTTTAGGCTTTATTATCTCCATGGTAAATCCACTATCAGGATATCCATGTGGAATACATTGTATTTGCATTTACATTTAATAAGCCTCACCAAACACAGACTTTTAAAAATAGAGAAAACTGGAATTCCTTAAAAAAAAACACAATTATAAACTGTAAAGATTATATCCTAGATTGTTCTCAAGCCACCCCCTTATGCCCTTCCTGATCCAAATACCTTAAAAAAATAATATTTTGAAAAATATTACACAGTTTGGGTTACTTATACTTTCTATCTTTATTTATTTGGTTATCTATTTATTTATTTTCAGTGAGTACCAACAAATCACCAAAATTAAATCTCAGGATTTTATTTTTAATAACAACTTATTGGTAATAGAGGATGAGTTCAATATACCTAAAGATCTAATTGTTTAAATGTGAATTTAGTTATAGTTGATCCAAATAACTATTAAAACTCACCACACATTCAGCTCGGGAAATCTGTTTAGAGAATGAAATACAGATCTAAGGCAGTGAAAAATTGCAAAAAATTTAGGATTTAGTCTGTAAGTATTGATGGGGAGACCAATATTATCTGATAGAATAAGGGAGATAAAGTAGAAGACAAGAACTAGCTGTTTGTTCTTTTCCATGCCCAAATTGCCATCCTTTTTCTTTTGTACATGAAACCATGTGATGAGGAAAGCTGTATTTCCTTGCAATTAAAACTCCCTCCTTCTCATAAACTCCTGCTACTAATAGTACCTGATCTGCACATTTTTTGGTTAAATTAAAGGAATAAAAAATATGTCTTTCTCAAAATCAATTTTTATTTGCCCCCAAGTGTTCAACTCTCCAATTTTTATAGCCTCATTATTTCTCTAAATTTTTTCCCAATTATCCAAGTCTTTTCCCCTTCTTCTGGACTCTAACAAGGAATTCATAGAAAGTTTTAATGATCATTAAGGAATGAGTTTGGTGTTTCTTTAAATAAGGGGTTGGTCTAAATTAGCATCCAAGGAACAATAAGGGACAATCAAGGCTCTTCTTTGTCCTCTTAAACCTCATCCTCCAAGGAGAATATTAATATGACTACAGTAATATTCTCTATAGGTATTCCACCCACTTTCCCTGAGTTTGCTTGTAATGGTTTGGTGCACCTACTGCTTCTTAAATGCTCAAGTAAATATACTGTATTGGGTTTAGGAGAAGTAAACAAAACATACCAAGTGTCCTATAGTAGTTCTTAACCGTTGGGATCAATTTAACTTGAGTAAAGAATTATTCCAACATATTCAACAAAAATCTCTGGGTCTTGGAGTGATGCTTGGGGCTAAATCTCTAGATAGTAATTATGTGTCACTTCACCGGTTACTGCCTCAAGAAAATGTAGGGAGGATGAATTACCATAATAAAATCAGTTCCTAATTGTACCTGAGCATTATATCCAACAGGTTAAAAGCTTCACTATCTTTCTAAACAGAGATTATTAATCTGAAACCTAATCATAAAAACTCAAGTTTTAATTTAATTGAGCAATAGTGAAAGACATTTGCCAAAAACCATCATCTAACACCTAGCTAGCAACAAGGGTAGGTGGGGAATTTACTCTCCCTGTGAATTCTAAAAAAAGAGCATGAAATGGGATTTGGTAAAGATATGCCATGGTATTTGCTATGTTGACTAAGCAGACATTTCAGTTAGTTTTGTTGTATAACAAATTTTCCCCAAATATAGTGATTTAAAACAGTAACAATGCTTTTGGCTCACAATTCTGTGGTTGTCTTGCCATTTTTGTGGTCTAGGCCAGTTCTGCTGGTCATGCTGGGCTCTCTCACTTATCTGTGGTCACCTAGAAGGTTAGCTGGCAGCTGTATGTTCTCAGGTGGCCTCAGTCACATGACTGGTGATTGGCAGGCATAGCAGATCCTCAGGTGGAATGGCTCATCACATGTACATGTAGTCTCTCATTTTCTAGCAGGCTAATTCAGCTTTGTTTGCATGGAATCTCCGATTTTCAAGCATGTACAGAATGAACTCTTTTTCAAGTCTCTACTTGTGTCACATATGTTAACATTCCATGGGCCAAAGCAAGCCACATGGTCAAGTTTGGATATAAAGAGTGGAGAAGAAAAACAAAACAAAACAAAACAAAACAAATCTCCATCTCTTTATCAGAAGAACTTCAACATTTCTTTGCAAAGGGGCATGCATATAGGGAAGGTAACAATTTGGGGTCATTTTTTGCAACCTACACTGGGAGCTAGCTGTTTCTGATGCTCAAGTTGTATTGGATTGAAAACCTTTGATGATCACTCTCATGACTTTCTGTCTTCCTCTCACAGCCCTCAGATACATTGATAATGTTTACAACTTCCATTTAAAGACAAAATGTTCTCCTCCTACACTTCCCTACTTTCCTGTGTACATTTTTTAAACTATTGATCGGGGGGAAAGTCTATTTGGCTTAATAATTCTATGTTATCTTGCTTTTCTCAATGCAACCTTAAAGACAATAAAAAAATTTAAAATGATATTTATTTTCAAAAATGGGAAAGCATCTTATGGTATTTGACGGTCAGTGACTACATGCAAGAATTCTCATTTCCTTGTTCTTAACACTGTGATTTATGGATTGTGAGTATGCTTAAACTTCTAAAGAATTGCCATGAATTTACTGAATGATGTTGACATGAATTTCCCTAATCAATTTTACATTTGAAAGAGATGGTCAATGCTTACTGAGAAGCTAGATGACAGAGTCTCTATAAAGTTTTTAAATGCTGGGGACTCTTCCAAAGAAACAAGACTTAAAGGTGTCCATCTTGGAATATCCTCTCAGGAGATGAGGTCAAATTCGATGAGTGGATTCCTTCTAGTTACCAGTGAGCTGATGTCCACTATATTATGATCTTGCTCATTATACTGATTCAAACTATCAAATTGCTGGCCATGATATCAGAGAATGAGACAGGAAGGAGAGAGAAAGGGAGAAAAAAAAAGAAAGAGAGAGATATGACTTAGTATAGAGCCAGATATTTATCTATGGCATGGTGTTCCAAAGTATGTTTCATGATCATGAATCTTAAAGATGATTGGAAGAACATTTTTAAAAATGAAAAATGGAGTGGGGTGCCTGGGTGGCTCAGTGGGTTAAAGCCTCTGCCTTCGGCTCAGGTCATGATCCTAGGGTCCTGGGATCTAGCCCCATATTGGGCTCTTTGCTCAGCAGGGAGCCTGCTTCCCCCTCTCTCTCTGCCTGCCTCTCTGCCTACTTGTGATCTCTCTCTCTGTCAAATAAATAAATAAAATCTTTAAAAAAAAATGAAAAATGGAGTAACAAAAGAAATATGTTTGGAAGATAATGTCTGTTATTTCTCTTTCTTAAGATATTCATAATATACATCAAAATAATTAAATATGAGAAATACTAAAACAAAAACAAAAACTCACCTGTTTTTACTGTCCCTTTTTAAAGAATGTAGTAGAATATGTCTCAAGTAAAATTGATCAAATCAGCTGGTTCCACTCTGAAAAATAGGAAGTAGACTGGGAGAAGGCAGGTGGTGGATATTGCTACCTAATCTCAGGTGGCTGTGATGGCCATTTTAGATTACCTTTCCTAACGATAAAACCCAACTCACTCAAGCTCTTTCCAATGAGGAAAGTTGAAAACTCGTGTAGAGTCCCTATTCAGAGGGAGACATTAACAAAGATTTTGGTGGTTCAAAGGGGGAGACTATTGAAGATAGGGGCATTTGGAAATTTTAGTCAATTTTTGGGTTCCACCATCCAATACATTGGATTTCCAGCCACTTCTTTAAGTGTTTTAAAGTATTCACAGTTCAACTGAAACCTTAGGATGATTCAGGAGGAATTTATATGAGTAAATATATAAGCCATTCTTTAATAGATGCTTACTCATACTAAATAATTAATGGCTGATTAGGAAAATAATGCTTACCGTAAGTTAACATTGTCCTAATTAAGACACAAAAGGTGCATGAGATTTTGGTACACATAACTCATGGTTTCTGCATCATGACTTACTTTAATTAACTTTATATTACACAACAATGACTTAAAACAGCTACTAAATATTATGTCTTAGACATTACTGGCCCTCCCCCATAGTCTTCATTTATCTCACACCTAAATCCCTGTCCAAACACTAAATATACTCATCACCAACACGACTCATCTAATTAAATCACCACTCCCATATGATGGCCATGGACACCTTCTCTTACCACATTGGCTAGTGTAAACACATATACAACCATTCATGAGACTCGAGGAGAACAGAAAGAAATAGTAATAATCTTTTTTTTTCCCCCCTCTTTAATTCATTACAAAATGACTTTCGCTTTAAGTAGATCTCCTTTAATTCTTTAGAATATGGCTTAGAATAAATTATGATGTAGTGAAAACAGGAAAAAAATATGTAGATGCACATTAACTACCTTCTTCACCCCTTATTATTGGTTGCAAGTCATGATGTATTCAAGTTCTGCAGCTAACAGTGGACATGATGTCAGTGACATTCTTGGCTTGTGGGTTGGCATCACTGTAAACCTGGAAAGGCTCCTGCTCACAGGAAGTTTGAGGTTTTTTAGGGTTTCAAAACACTTACCAAATCAATAGGTGAGCAAATACATATATTTCTCTCCTTCTAGAATTAGCTTTTTAGAGTATATCTTGACCTCTACCTACATACTTTGTTCTTGTATATGTAATAAAAATACATTCCTTCTGGTCCATTTCCCCAAAGCTGTTGAAATAGAATGGGAATTTATCTTTCACTGGTTTATTTACTCTTCTTTTTAAGATTTTATTTTTAAGTAATCTCTATTCCCAACATGGGGCTCAAATTTACAACCCTGAGATTAAAACTCGCATATTCTGCTGACTGAGCCAGTGGGCACCCCTCAAGGTTGCTCAAAAAAAAGTAAGAGAACTAACAATAATTATCTCATGTGTCTGAAATTTACATATGGATACATTTGGTAATATTTAGGAATTAAATATTTATGGAAGATAATTGACCAGTTGACCAGTTGTCAGTTGACCAGTACTAGCTTCATCCCACTCATTTTACATTTTCATCCAGTGCAGAGAAAATGTAGTAATTTATTTTAATACTTGTCTACTGTCACACAGGAAAATAATTACAAGTTCTGTAGGAAATTCTTCATTCACAGGATGATCTTTGTTTATTTTTTCATATCAGTTTGGCGATCGTAGAACACTTCTCTGTACTCCTTTAGGCCTTCTCCTAGTTAATGTACTGATCTGTAGAGACACAAATCTGCTCACAATGAAAAAAAAGTGTTACAATTATATAAAACATATTCTTTTCAAATTTTTTATTTATTTATTTGAGAGAGAGAGAGCATGAGCGAGAGAGAGCATGAGTAGGGGTAGGGTGTGGAGGGGCAGACGGAGAGGGAGAAGCAGGCTCCCAGCTGAGTAGGGAGCCCAGTGTGGGGCTGGATCCCAGGACCTTGGGATCATGACCTGAGCTGAAGGCAGACACAACTGATTGAGCCACTCGGGAGCTCCCCAAATTTTCTCCTTATTGATTCTTTAAATTTTAGATAACAGTCTTTACCAAAAACTTTTTTTTTCTTTTTTTTAGTAAGCTCGACACCCAGTGTAGAGGCCTAGCATAAACATTTTAAACATCAGGTTATGAATTGTTAAGAAAGACATACTGAAAAATGTAGCTTTATGGCCTGTCTATGCAATCCATTCTTCAAAATAATATGGAGAGCAGAGAAGTCTCAAGGAGAGAAATGCAAACTTGGAGAACTTTATTGAGACATTTGTACTAAGAATAATCAGAAAGGAAAAAAAAATTTAAAAAAAGAAAGGAGAAAATGTATTATTTTTCTAAAGACGTATCATCTTGAACTGTGAGTTTATCAATTCTTGGTAGCTGAGTAGGGTCAGTTCCTCTGTGCTTGAATGTAAGATCTCAAAAAATCATATAAAGGATTGAAATAAATGGTGTTTGTCATTTTTTTAATATTATTGTTTTATTTTTCTTTAAGATTTCATTCAGGACCCATAATAGAGCTAAAGAAATTATTTTCAATGTTAACTTTATTTAAAAAACAAAAGTTAACAAAACAAGTAAAAGTATTGGAAATTCCTGGGTATTTTTTTTTAATTAGTTTGTTTTCAGTACCATTTATAAACTGACATGTAATTTTTGCCTTTAGCATTAGACAATTTAAACATATTCTCATTATAAAGTTTCATATTCTACATGCAAAACAAATTTAGGATAACCACATTTATATTTTCTTCCCCATCCCTGCTGTTTCTTCCATCCTTTTCCTGATCACAAAGGAGAAAGGAGTAGGCTGGATGAGTGGTTCTGGATAGAGATGATCTTGAAACTACCCAATGACCTATTTGGACAGGCACTGACCAAGCAGAGTTTTTGCCATCTCTAAACAACATGGAGTACACAATAGTCCCAGCTTCAGGACAGTGGCTTACAGTCACCACTCCTCTTTGGGGAACCTTACTTTGCTAAAGCAAGAATTATATGAAGTAGACTTATTGTGGTGATCATTGCACAATATATACCTGTAACAAATCATTAAGTTGCATACCTGAAACTAATATTATACACCAATTATATCTCATAATAAAAAAGAATGGTATGTTTTGTTCTCCATATTCACCTACACTTTAGTTTAAAAAGAAACAAAAATAGCATTGTTATTATATCATTTTCTGATTGTAGATATGTGATGAGCTACCTTTATGATTAAAGAAAAATAAAGGACAGAATAGTTTTACCTTCTTCCTATATCTCTGTCTTGGCAAATATAATGCATTTATCTTAGCAAAGTTTTGGTTGATATAAAAAGAGTAAGTTATTTAAACAGATGTGTCAACAGTACCATGAAAAATGCTGTGTCAAAATCACAAATGAAGTATTGACTTACATAATTGGATAAAATAGAAAACATTGTTCATATTGTCTTTGGGAATACATATATGTATATAAGTATGTATACATGTATGTATGTATGTGTAGTTACTTTGGCACAATGGATATATCTCCTGGTGTGGAAATTTGCAACTAAAACTTTGAAATTGTTTTCTTAAAAGCATCCTGTCTACCATGGTGTTATTTGACTGGTTACTCAATATCATGAGTTTTAGTGTTCATGAACTCCAGAAACATTTTTGTGGTCACATTCTTTCCATTGATTCATCTTACTCCTTATCATTCCTCTGTTCTTAAGTAGTTTTTTCTTGGTTCCCTAGTGCCATTTTCCAATATTGCATGTGAATATCAAAAGAAGATTTCAAAAATGCAGAGCTTAGCTTACCACCCATCTTGAAGACCAACATTGGTCACTCAATTTAAGCCTCCCAAATAGGACTACTTACTTCTTTTCTCCAGCCATATATAATTACATATATTATGCTTTTGTGAACTTTCAATTTTTCACATTTGCTTTTTCTGCTATTGGAAATTTCCTTTCTGTCCCCATACCTGTATCAGGTCTTTGTCTATGCCCCATTAAATTCTGTGCTTCTAAACTTGACCTTACTCTAGTTTTTTAATCATATGTAAAATGATTTATTTGTTTGTATCTCCGGCAGAAATGGAATTTCTGTATGGTTAGTGCCTATTTCTGACTTTCTAAAACCTAACTGAAGCCTTAGCCTTTAGGTGGTCAATAAATATTCATTTAATATATGAATCAATAAATGAATAATACTGGAAGGAAGGAAGAAAAGAAAGGCTGTAATTTGGGAATTTTCTAACCTATAAACAATTGTTCTTCAAATCCATGACAAATTATAGGAAGATTGTTTGCTACTCTCCAGTGTATTTAGGTCTTCAATCTATACTGTTTTGTGAGCTTATTTTGAATTCCAGATTGAAAAATGCCCTAATACAAGCAACTATTTTCAGACATAAACTTACAAGTACACAGAGAAGGCAGCAATATGAACAGTGTGATTTTAGAAATGGTAAAAATCTTTTCTGAAAAAAAAATTCTTGAGACAGATACAATTATTTTGAAATTAGATAATTGGATTTATAATTTATAATTTTAAGACTTAAAACTTTAGCACATATAAAGTAGTGGTCTGCCTTACCTCCAGTGTCTTTCCACTTATGGTTAGTGGAATAGAATAGAGTTGGATTTCAGTTCTTCATCCACTTATATATTATCTTGTGATACTGAACTGATACCTTAATTTTTCAAAACAGTTATTACATCTGTCAAATAAAACAGCAATGCTATTGATGTAGGCAGACTGGGTCCAAGGACCTAGGAGAGGTTCTCACAGGACCTGCCCAGAAGGTCCTCGGTTTCATGCAAGACTGAAATCAAACACAAGCTGGAGAACATGAAAACAGTTTACTGAAGAGGGTAAGTGACAGACAGAATAGCAGACAAAGTGTATTGGAGATTGGAAAGGAAAAGAGAATGAGCCTCTTGTTTGTTTTGGGCTAGGTGTTTATATTCATAAAGGGTCTAGGGTATATGTTCCTCCAGGAACTGAGGGTAGGGTCCAATCAAAGGTGAGTGTCAGGGCTGCCTGGGTGGCTCCGTTGGTTAAGCGACTGCCTTCAGCTCGGGTCATGATTCTGGAGTCCCGGGATCGAGTACCGCATTGGGCTCCCGGCTCTGCAGGGAGTCTGCTTCTCCCTCTGACCTTTTCTCCTCTCATGTTCTCTTTCACTTTCTCTCTCTCTCAAATAAATAAATAAAATAAAATAAAATAAAAAACAAAGGTGAGTGTCAGTTGTTCCATAGGTCACCAAACATAGGGGTATTGATGCCAGTGTCAGCTGAGGTTCCTTCCTGGAACGTGTTTGGGATGATGTGGGTACATAGGTTCTTTGGCTTATTCAGAGGCAAACTAGGGAACATAAGTAAATGAGGCCTAACAGAAAAACAGCAGAGATGGAGCCTTTCCAAAATGGAGTGCCTTCTGCTTCCTTACTTCACTGTGATATGAGAAGTCACGTTGCACAGTAGATAAATAAGTAGCTTCTGGAACAAAGTTGCCTATATACAAATCTCAAGTGAAGAGTCTTTGCTGCTCTGTCTCAGATTTCCCATCTGTCTGTTAAAGTATTATAGTAATAATACTATTATTAATAATAATAACATTAATAGAAATATATATCTTATAGGTTTGTTCTGAGGATTCTCTGAGGCAACCCAAGAACAATGAATGTCTATAACAATTTTCCACTTTGTAAGACTTTTCTAATACTTTTTATTATCTCTATCTTGTTAAGAGTGTATACATATTTTTCCTTTTATGTCTGTTAAAAACCTAGCATAGTGTCTCTCATACATGCAACAACAAATTATTGTCCTTAGACGCTCTTGTCAAGGGTATTTATTAAACTCCTTTTCACATATAAAGCATCTCAGCTTCACTTTACAAAACTTTGGAACCCATTCAGTGCTTTTTCAAAAGAGAAATCAAAATATTGGTTTAAGGGAACACATAGTTTCTTGGGATTGTTTATAAATTCAGTGTCCCAGATTATTAATCAAAGCCATATCGTTGAAAGTATGTCCATTTTTGCCATAAAATTAATCCAAGAATCTCAGGTACAATAAATTGAAATTGGCTCCTCTTCTTCCCCCACCCCAAGGGGAAAAAAAAAAAACAACAAAGAAAGAGAAAAAGTCCTGAGCCTTGGAATACAAGGGATGTTAGCAGGCTGTAAGGCTGTGATCCTTGTCTGTATTTATACATTTGGTCGTGAAGATGAGGTAAAGGAAATAACCTGGGCAGAGAGATTCTGAAAGGTGTTCATTTTCAAAGTTGTTGAAACTTTCTCCTAGGTTGGCAATAGCTCTCACCTTGGTTTTAGACTGAAGCCTGTCCCCAAAACAAGGGATATCAAACTCATGCATACTCTAATGGTTTTGAGCTTCAGTCATTAGGTTCCAGAAAACATATGCAAAATATTCTCCAAAAATCAATTATACAACAGAATAATACTGATATTGAAATATTAATAAAGGTCCTGAGAGATTGTTCAGTTATTTTTGCTCCAAATATAGTAAATTTCTCCTCATGTATTATACATTGTTTAAATTTGTGTAACATAAATAATACATAACTAAGTAATTTATTTATAAGAAATACACTTTTTGTTCACCTTTTCTAGTTCCACAGAGCATTGTTATTCATATTCCTCAAGTAAACTAATCACCTATGTCAGCTGAGTATTGGTCAATGTGCATAAAATGTGAAACCATTTGGATGACTCATCAACTTTTGATACATACTAAGAGGCACTAAAATGTTTAATTTAAAAGGAAAAGTAAATGTGCGTGGACTTTCTTCTTATCTCTCATTCCAAAGTATTTTCTTGTGTAAATGCACAATTAGTTATTTTGAATTCAGTACAATGGTAATATAGATAAAAATCTAATACTGAAAAATATATAACATAATGCAAGTTTTAAGCTCTTCTCAGAGTAAATGTTAAAGCAAGTGCTAGAAACAGGATGCAGGGTGGCTGGGTGGCTCAGTCGGCTCAGTTGGCTCAGTCGGTTAAGCAGCTGCCTTCAGCTCAGGTCATAATCCCAGAGTCATAGGATCGAGTCCTGCATTGGGCTTCCTGCTCAGTGGAGAGCCTGCTTCTCCCTCTCTGCCTGCTGCTCTGCCTACTTGTGCTCTCTATCTCTCTGTCAAAGAAATAAATAAAATCTTAAAAAAAAAAAAAGAAATAGGATGCAATGTCTTGACAGACAATTTTTGCAAGATTAAATCTCATTAGCCGCAAGGAATTGTTGCAGTAAGGATTCCCGAATTTATCAGAGTAGCCAATGTTAACAGTAGTGTATCTAAGATGTGATAGTGTATGAAATAATCTGGAAGAGTCCTGGGATTATCATTCTGGTGAAATTCTTCCTTCTTTTTCACTCCCTGGAAGTTCAAAATAAAAGCAAATGGTGTCCGTGTTCTATGCAGGCTGGATGCAATCAGATAAGCTTGTTGATTTGAGCATGATTTTGTTCTCACATCGGTTGATATGGAATAAAATCAGAAGTAAATTGGCGCTGTTTATAATTCTATTCTCAGCTTTTAGCAAGATGTTCATTGAGATTAGTATTTCAGTAGATGTCAGAAAATGGAGGAAATGTAAGTTAGTATTTTTTAATTCTCTTAAAATTAATTTAACAAATAGGCATCAGTGGGCACACAAGACACAGAAAGTTTCTTTTCTTTATTCTTCTTTTCTTCTTTCTTTTCTTTTCTCTTGGTCCGGTTAGATACCAAATCAAGAAAATCAGCATATACCTCTGTGTTGAACCCCACTCTTCTGCATTCCTCTTCATTTTATTTTATTTTATTTTATTTATTTATTTATTTCACTTTATTTTTGTTATTCCAGAAATGGATACAGTTTATCACCACATAAAACCATTATGTGATAGTAACAGTGACAATACTATCAACAAATCAGCAACAATTTACATTTATTGAGCAATCCTAAGAAAAAGCTCGATGATCATAAATTTTCATTTAATGTATTGACACACACACATACACTATAAGGAAGTTACTCTTATTATCTACATTTTACAGAAGAAAAAACATAGATGTAGAGTAGCCACATGGCACACCAAACTTAAAACAGCTACTAATACAAAACCAATGCTTAAAAACAAAAACAAACAAAACAACAACAAAAATACATTAAAAGAATCTATTAATTACTACATTATATTAATTCTTTATCTCACTTTTACTATAATTCCTAGAGGTCATGTTATAGATCTTATTTATCTTGAACATCCTCAGTACCAAATGCTATGAAAAGCTCATAGTTACTAATACTCTATTGGTAGTAGTCTGGGACACATATTTTTTTTCTTCAACAATTATGTATTATCCCTACAGGCTTTACAATGAATTTGCATGAATAATTCCTAGTGATCAGTTGTGAAGGTTTTGGCACTGCAGTAGAAATCTGTTCTTTTGCTCATTGCTTAGTTCCATTACTGACCTCTTGCCTACATGGCAGTTGGCATTTCCTCCTAGAGCCTACAGATTTCCCATTAACTTGTTAGCATTGTTAGCCAGCATCTTGTATCTTCCTTTTGTTTGATCGTGAAATTCCAAATTCCTAGTTGAAGAATGTCTCTAGCAGGAACTCATAGTAGAGCAAAATAAACTAAAATATCTTGAATCTCATGGTTGGGGGGGGGAGTGTCAGGAGATTTGAGTTGCTAATTTTGTCATTTTTCCAGGTTCCATTAGCAATGTAACTGGATGATTCTTTGATCAGCTCACCCCTGTGAAGACTGATTTTTCTAATGTAATTTTTGCTTGATTTGCACTGTGACAAATATTTTCCAAGTTTCTTGAGAAAAGAATAAAACTCTAAGTGAAGAAGGATTGAAGGGCATTCATTATCAGGAACCTGCAAAATCATCATCACTTTTTTTTTTTTTCCTATTTCTGCTCCTTGTCCTTATTACTCTCTTTCCCTTTCCCTACCGCTCCTTCCTCTTCTTTCTTATTCTCTTCCTCCTTCTTCTTTTCTTTCCACCTTGACACACACACACACACACACACACACACACATCACGATATAGAGATAAACAGATGATAGATAGATAGATAGATAGATAGATAGATAGATAGATAGACAGATAGATAGATAAGTTAAATCAGGGCACTCTGATGTTTCATATTTTTTGCAGTGTCCTGCAAAAATCAAAATAATTCAGTAGCTGCCAAATACTCACACATCCTAAAACTAGGTGCTTGAATGAATATCTATGAAAAACAGGCTAAAGATTATATAAAACTGCGTTTCCTAGCAATACTCTTTACCTAAACCTAGGCTACCTAAGTAAAGTTGAATATTCACCAGAAGATTGAAGAAACTGATAGAATTTTTTAAGAAGTACTGAAGTGCATTGTTGAACACTTTGTAGAGTTTGAGAAAACAGGGAGTGGCATTTGATATATGCCAAGAAAAAGTTTCAACCAAGTAGACTAGCTAACTCAGCCAGATACAACAGAACAAAGACAGATAATATTGCATTAGGGAAAAGCTGCACTTAATAGATTATGCCAGGACAAGCAACAAATACATGACAGAATTTATGGTGGGATACTTTGGGAAGAAAAAAAAAAGAAATCCCATTCAAGACAGACTTATGATTCTTCGTGACCTCACCAGAAAGTAACTTGAAGTGGAGCAATTGATACAGAGCTGACAGGTTTAAGGTACCAGGTAAGATGGTATTCCAGTGCCAAAGGGGCCACAGGCAAGAAATCCCCAGCACTGAGAGAGAGAATGTGTGTGTGTGTGTGCGTGTGTGTGTGTGTGTAATAATACAAACTCCCCTTGAAAGAAAACATGAGTATCTGGTATTAACCATACACAGATGACAACTGTAGCAGTCCAGTAAGAATGTTTCTGTTTCTTATTCCTTTTCCCTTTGCTCAACTCTTGCTCAGGAGTTACTTCAAACAGCAGCTATGTGAGAGAAAGAGAAAGTGAATTGAGAAATAGAGAAGGGGAGGAGCTAACTTTGCTTTCTTCCTAGCTATAGGTTGTTCAGGTTGAGTTTGGCTCAAACTGTAAGAGGGTTACGTATAAGGGTAGATTTTGAAGTTTTTATATTTCATTGGACTGAAAATTGTACCTGGTAAAGAGAAGATTTTTTTTCTTTAATTATCTGAGAGTAATCAGAAAGGTTCTGAATATGCCAGAGATTGATGGAGTAGGAGTGGAGTTGAGTGGACTAGTATCAGCAAGCCTTCTTGCTCAACTATAGACCCAATGGTCATTTCTTACCCTGTTTCCTTGAGGCATTGGCAATGACCAGAACACCCCAACCACCAGATGAAAAGAGCCCTGATAGCAGTGTGTATGATCATTGGCTGAATATATATCATCTCCCAGCTGTGATCACACACTCTCTGCCTGCTGTCCCACCCCCCAACCTCTCTCTATAAAACGCCAGGTGTCCATCTTAGTGGGGAGAGGTCTGTTGTTGAGGGTTGAGCTTGCCATCCCTCTGGCTACCAACACCTAAAATCAATTTCTCCCTTTCTCTTTTCCAAATCTTCTTCTTTTGAGTTACAGTTTCTCTTGAGATGAGTTTATCTGAGCTGTTGGGCAATAGGGGTGGCAAACCCAGGCAGGAGCTATGTATTTAATTTGTCCAGCTCCTTTGGGAGTCCCTGGGATGGAGCAGTTGACCAAAGCAGCACACCAGTGCTTACCCTTTCATTTCCCAAATTAGTAGCTGTGGTAGATTGTTGGATAACATTAAGATGGAAGAGGATGGTCAGCAAGGGAAATAAAGCAGCCATAAGAAAGGTCAAAAAATTACTTACTGTTTGACCCCCTACAGAGCACAGTTTATTCGATCATGCTCATAATCATAATTACTATGTGCCATTCACTGGGCTCAATGCTTTACACTCATTATCATCTGTAAATTCATTTAAATTTAAATTCAAATGGTAAAGTTTGCATTAGTCAATAATTAAAATAACAAGTGTGGAAGAAAATCAGCTAGAACACCATTAGTGTTAAGTCTTTTTTGGCAAATGCTGGGTGTGAAAAGTCTCTGAAGAAGACCTCAGACTTGAGGAAGGAGAGGTAATATGGTGTTTTAGTAAGAGACTTCTCTTAATGCTTACCTGGTTCCAAGAATGGGAAGAGAAGAATTATTCTTGAAGACTAGTAGCCACTATTTGAGCAGTATTTATCAAGAGTAGGGAAGAGAAAGAGTTGTTGTGGGGTGGGGTAAATGTGCAAGAGGTACTGGGGAGAAATTGCTACAGGGCACAAGATCTTGGGAAGGTGAAGTCTTCAGAGGAAATTCTGCAAGTCCTTCAGTATCTCTTGCACATAGTTTTCATATCTGCAAAATTTTAGCATTTATTCCTCATCATGGGGAAAGATTTCTTTGAATTATTGCTTTAATTTTTAAATATATGGGCAGTAGAGAAAAAGAGAATTTTGTTTTCCTGAAGACAAGTATCTTTTTTTCTTGGCATTTTTTTCAAGCCATGTTAGTTTTATTTGAAAAACTAAAACTCCAAGGATTCAGAAAGTTTCATCCAATCTTAGTGGGGAAGAAAAGATCTGAAGGGTTAAGGGTGTTGATTTTATGTTATCACAAAAGCAAACTTCAGAAATTCTTTTATTTATAGGTTGTGATTTGGAGAATATGTTAGAAGTAATAAAAATATATTCTTGTCATTATAATCACTAATGTTTCAACCATTCCTTAAGCTATCAACAATGAAACAAAACACACCTCGAGTGCAATTAAAAACAAAGCAAAACAAATAAACAAAAACTAGCCAGAAAACAAAACATGTTCACTTACACAAAGACAGAAAGAAACAAAGACACAAAGAAAGAGTACAACGCCTGTCTACTTATTTGCAAACATTTAAAACATGAATTTTCCCCAGAGTATAAATAAGAAAAATTTCTACAGCGGCACTGGGTGGCCCAGTTAGTTAAGCATCTGACTCTTGGTTTCAGCTCAGGTCTTGATCTCAGGGTTGTGAGACTGAGCCCCTTGTTGCCTCCGTGCTCAGCACAGAATCTGCTTACATTTTTCTCTCTCTCTCCTTCTGCCTACTCTTTCTCCTCTCTCTCTCTCTGACTTTAAAATAAATAAATAAATCCTTAAAAAAAAAGAAAAGAAAAATTTCTACATACTATTAAAGAAAAAAAGAGACAATGGATCAAAAATGGAGTCACTTGTACTAATTCCACATCAGCAAACCATGACTTAATACCTAATCCAACTGCAGTTTCAACCTCTCTGCATGATGTTATCTTTAACCAGTCAATCTGGATGATGCAATCAGCACTAGTGAAGTAATCTGCCTGATAGACTTTTCACCCTTCGCCCAGAGGAAGGTAGCCTTCCCTGAAACAATCCACTCTTTGTTGGATACTTCCTTTTTCTGTACCCTTGTGCTGATAAGGTTCTCCTGATATGGTTCCTCAGAATTCCTTTCTATTTACTGGATGGGATGCTTCCTGATTTGTGAATCATTGAATAAAGACAATTTGATTTTTAAATTTACACAGTTGAATTTTTTTTGTTTTTAAACAACATACAGTAAGTACAAGTATTCTGAAAATGTTTTATTTATGTCTATGCTTCACAGTATGAAAAATACATGCTTCAAAAACTTGGTAGATTTTTCTTATCATTCTCTAGTCATCCATGTGGTCTGACCATTTTACTCTTGACCTGTAAAAAAGATGGTAGTTACAAGGGAAGGTTCAAAGAACCAGCTTTTATATAAGAAATAATATAAATATGAATATATAAATATATTTCTTAAATATAAGAAAAAATTGATTTTGTGATTCACCATTATTTTAGATACCAAATTTTAGGTATTTTAGGTAAAATAAAAAATGGAATTAAACACTGGTAATTAAAACATTACATGATGTTTTATTATCTTTCTGAACTTCTATTTTCTGTTTATTAAACACACTTCTTCAGATTCATGTTGATATATGTTTTTATCATATATCAAACTGGAGCACATGTAAAATAAATGGTTGACGTATTCCAAAAATACCTGCTCACTCAGAGTTTGCTATTTCTGACTCATCTGAAATCTCACAGTGGCCAGTGTTAGAGCTTTTCCCCAAAGCATCATCTTCTGTGCTATCAAAGCATCTATGAAGTCACATTTCTTGAATGAATCTTTCCACCATTTTCTTCAGGATTCTTCCAAACTGGTAGAACCCACTCTTTAAGTCTTGATTTGTAAGCACCTGCTTTGCCAATGACAACCACATCTGCCACCGCTGCCTGGATGGTTGTGAATGCCACATGTCCTGAATTCATAGATGTTAAGTGTGAAAAATGAGCACCCCTAGAATTCACAAAATATTGTACAACAGCTTAGTAGTGACTTTCGAATGTATTCCCAGAAAAAAAGAACACCTTACATATCCTCAGGACTTAATTTAAGATATAAAATGATGGGAACAAAGTCACATTTGCATTTGAAAGATTTTCATTTAACTTCTCAGTGATAGAGCAGGGAAAAGGTATCAAAACTTCATTCATTCTGTGCCTTCTAACACTTCTTTATTTTTTACATTATTACTTTTTGCTTTTAGTCTTTGTTTTGTCTCTTTTTGTTTCCTTCATTCTTCTTTTTCTTACCTTTGACTCTTCCAAGAATGTGCATGCCCTTATGTCCCTCAGTTATCTTTGAGAGCATAAAAACTTGTTCCTAATAAGAACTAATTAAAATAATTATTGGATTTAAAACGCCACCTTCATTATTAACTTTTAAGTGAACCCAGTGTTTTTTTCTTCTTCTTTTCTTCTAAAAAGGATGCAAGATTTCTTTGTGTCCCCCCACCACCACCACTGCCAATCTCAGGAAGTTCAGTCTTGCTGGTTAATTCTTTCAGGCTCGGTGCTGAAGAATTTTGAATAAGAGGTCAGTGTCAATTGTTTGGGAAATGGCACATAAGAATAACAGGCACATAAACTAGGCAGATTTTGAAAAGACAGAGGGCCTCAAAAAATTATGCCGCATGTCATTCTATGTAGTTACGAAATACTGCCGTGTTCTATGCATTTCCTCTCTAATTATTTGGGAAATATCTCTAAGAAACTTGAGCCATGTAAAAATAACTTTGGTGATTTTTTTCTGTTTTGACTGCTAGACCATGATGAGAAATTGGCGGTGTGGGTCCAAAGTTCATTAGTGGTACCAAGAGTCCCAAATTCAAATGCCAGAGAGCACCCATGAAGAAAACAGGCACAGCATTTCTTTTTAGAGAAACATGGGGAGTGCAGCTAACTGGAAAGACCATGTGCCAACTAAAATAATCAGATGAAAACATTTTATTAACACGTTAGACAAACACGATTGCAGCCTCCACTCAGCTGAAGGTAGACAGTGTGAAATGTCAAGATTATACATATGATTTAAAAATGATAACTTTTGATTGTACTTGCCATGGGATACAAATTAATAAAGAAGAAAGAGGTCAAACCTGAAGCCGTGGCTTGGAACCTAAAATGAAGACCTGGAATTATGTGCTGCTTTGCCATCAGATGAAACTGGGAGGGCTTTGAATGGCATCAGTGCAAGTTCCCTTCTCCACTCTACTCCCATGGAGAAGTTCCCCCAGCCAAACAACCCTCCTTATCAGGTACAGTTCTAGCTTATTCTTAAGTTTAGGGTTTCAGTTCCCTGCCAGTCTGTAGAATTATTCTAAAAAGCTAATCACATCCTGTGTGGAAACTAGGAGTCAGTCTTCCTCTTGGTACTACAAAGTCTGCCTTCTACAGCTTCTAGTCATTTGCTGTCTCTGATGGAAACGTTCATGTTGTCCTTTGTGGTTTTCAGCGTCCTCCTCCCGTGGCCTGTGAGTTTATGTGATAAATAAATGTTGTTGATCTTCTCTGTTCAGTGTTGGGTAGGCATCCTGCAGCTGGCCGTCCTCACAACTCTGGGGTGCGGGGGCGGCCGCGTTGGGGGGCATTCCTCCCTCAGCAAAGGGAAGAAGAGGAGTCAATTAAAGCGGAAGTCAGGCCGAATAAATGTTCAGGAACTCCGTGTTGGAATAAACTATTCATGATGACGAACAATTATAAAAGTTGATGCACAAAATTACCTATGTGGCCAATTTCTACTGTTTGCAAAGACTTCAGATGCTTTCAAATACTGAAAATTAAGTAGCCAAACTTCACAAAAGAAGCATATCTATATTCCATGAAGAAGAAAATGTTTTGTAACAAGTAGAGCTTGGAAATAAGTACCAAATTATGTCTGAAGGGCTGTTTTTGCAAACATTCTTTCCTTGGGGCTTCAGGAAAGTCTGGTCTTTAGCCATAATGGCCTAAAACTGCCTCAGGACAGAAATGCCTTTAGTGTTCCCTCCTTTCATTATCCTGCCTCTGGGTGTGCTAAGAGGGAAAGATAGCCTTCAGTTTGCTGTAACTTATAGAAAGTTTGCCTGTCGGGTCATGTAAAGAAAAACGTGGTGGAGCGGTTTATGTGTTGCTTCACAAGTTTTAACCTTATCACACTTAAAAAACAAGTCAGGTAACTCACCAGGTGTGTATCAGAGTGATGTCAGCACTCAAGGGCAGGATGCTTTGTTGCTTAATCTTTGCATTTTTGAAGCTTGCATGTTAAAAATAAAGTAATTGATAAATATTTGCAAACTGAATATATGTACTATAAAGAAAACATTGTAGAATGCTAGAAAATATTAATCAACTAAATAAATTATGACATTATTATTATTTAATTTTACATAATTTTCTGTTATTTCCTTTGAGTAATTTCTCACCTTTCTCATTAAAACCAATACATTTCACAGTTGCCATTTTAATCGGTTTTTATTTATTTTTTCCTTTTTCCTTAACTAATTTTTATTTCGTTGTTCATTTTCTTTCTTTAGATTTTATTTATTTATTTATTTGAGAGAGAGAACATAGGAGCATGGGCAGGGGGTAGGGAGGGAAGAGCAGAGGGAGAGGGAGAAGCAGGCTCCCCACATGAGCAGGGAGCCTGATAAAAGGCTCAATCCCAGGACCCTGGTATCATGACCTGAGCCAAGGCAGATGCTTAACCAACCTGGCTGGCAGAGCTACCCAGGCACTCACGTTGTTCATCTTCTTAAATGCTAAAGCTAGTAAATTCTGCAGTGGTCAGTTCATAGTCTATGACCATAGATAACACTAGGAATGTACTTTAGTTTTTTAAAGAGGGGAGGCAGAGGGAGAAGGAGAGAAAGAATCTTAAGCAGGCTCCACCCTTATCACAGAGCCCATGTGGGGCTCGATCTCACAACTTTGAGATCATGACCTGAACTAAAATCAGGAGTCAGACGCTTAACTGACTGAGCCACTCAGGCACCTCTAGGGAATATACTTTAAATAGTCTTCTCACAATAACCATTGGAGTTGATCCACACGTTCTACCACTTTGTGCCTTTGTCATCAATCTTTTTTTTCCCCCCAAGATTCTGTCTTAGAATAAAGACCATAGAAAGATAAAATCTGTAAATGTACCCAATTACCTAGTGCACATAAAAATTTATGGCATTAGATTATCTAATAAAAATAACACTATTTAAATTCAAATGTAATAATAGCAAGAGTTTATTGAATATTTAGTCTGTGTCAAGCATTTTACAAATGGGACATTTTGTTATATGTAATTTTCCTAATAGTCCTACAAGTAGATTATATCAAGTCCATTATACAGGAAATGAGACTGAAGCTAATAAGATAAATTTTCCTTAAAAAAAAAAAAGATAAATTTTCCTTGTAAGGTACAAAGCTAATTAGTGGTTATCACTGTTAATTTTATGTCAACTTGGCTAGGCCACAGTATCCAAATAGTTGATAAAACACTATCCTAGATGTTTCTGTGAAACTGTATTTTGGATGGGATTAACATGTAAATCAGTAGACTATGAGTAAACAGATTGTTCTCCATAATGTCTGCAAACCTCATTCAATCAGTTGATGGCTTTAGAAAAAGACTGTCCTCCCTTGAGAAAGATGGAACTCTGCTAGGAGACTCCCTCCTATTCCAACTGCGACTCTTCCCTGGGTTTCCACCCTGCCCACCTGCAGATTTTGAGCTGTGATCAGGCTCCACAATCTCATAAGCCAATTTCTTACATCTCTTGATGATAGATAATAGATAGATAGACAGACAGATAGACAGATACATACATACATACATACACATACATAAGGTAGATGTACAACCTATTGGTTCTTTTCTTCTTGAGAACCCTAATTAATATGGTGGCAGAAATGAAATTTAAAACAAGGAGTTTTTGATTATAAAACCTGAGATTCTAGAATTCTGGATATTATGCTGCTCTATTTTCTTCTTTACTGTGTGTTTATCTTTTTGTAATGTGTATGTGTGTTTGTCTGTTTGATGTCACTTAGATTCACCACCCATTCCCCCTGTCCAGTCCATGCAGTTCTGGTAAGATCCACTCCACTCCTGGGTTTGGGGAAAGCACATACATTAGATTTGTCTAATTAGAATAGTGCATTGTTGTGGCCACAGTGATTGGTTTAATAATGGGCTCAAACAAAGTGAGGCCAGTAAAAGCCTTCCTGGATTTCTCAGAAAAGAGGGATTTCCTTACCAAATTATTTTCACTGAGAACAATATAGATGTTTATATGTAACCAGAGCTGCCAGAGGATAAAACAAGCAAAAAAAAAAAAACAAAACAAAACAAAAAAACAAGGAAAGAAACTGAATATAGATTAATATTGACTAATTATTGGAGCTTTTAAGGTCAACCTCACTTAACCATGCTTAGTTTTCTAATATTATATATTCTGATAGTGGAAACTAATGTATCATTCAATTTAAATTAGAGTTATATTTCTGTCACTTGAAACTGGAAGAATTTATTTAAATTAAAAGTTAATTAAAAAAACAAATACTTTGATCATATGATCTCTCTGATATGAAGAATTCGAGAGGCAGGGTGGGGGGTTGTGGAGGGTGGGAGAGGGAAATGAAACAAGAGGGGATCAGGAAGGAGACAAACCATAAGAGACTCCTAAACTCATGAAACAAACCGAGGGTGGCTGGGGGGTAGGGGTGGGTAGGGATAGAGTGGCTGGGTTATGGACATTGAGGAGGGTATGTGCTATGGTAATTGCTGTGAAATGTGTAAGCCTGAGGATCCACAGACATGTACGCTGGGGAAAATAATACATTATGCGTTAATTAAAAAATAAAAAAAAAAAAAAATACTTTGTAATGCATTTGGCCATCTTTGTCTTTAGATTTTTTGATTTTGAGATCAGAAAGTTTTGTCACATTCAATATACTAACAGATATCATCATGGGAAAAATTGAACATAGACAAATATCTGGTGAACATATCCATTTGCTTATTCATTGGCGTTATCCATTTAATTTATCTTCATAGAGATGAATCTTTCATATTCCTTATACATACATGTAACTTTCCATCTTTATAGAAATTTTTGGTTTTCCAAATCCTATTCTATCTGATTCAAATATTCATCAAGCCCTATGACATGGTTGGAACAGATATAATGACCCCAATATACTGGCAATGAATTTATTGTCAAGGTTTTTGCATGATTTAATATTGCACAACTAGTCAATAACAAATAAAGACTACATAAGCTAATGCATACCAAAACACAGAAATTATTACATGATCACCAAACCATAAATATTGAAGAAGTGATTGCTCTCTCTCTCTCTTTCTCTCTCTCTCAAGATATATATATATCTCCACGTGGATAAACATATGGATATGTATAAATATATGGAGTGTAAAAGCTATTTTATCACATATATGGGTAAGTTTTAGTTAAAACTGAAATTTTTCAAGCACTTATTAATTTCATATACTTGACTTTTAAGTTGAAAATTCCATTTCCCTTATATATAATCAAGTGCTCTTTTAAAGGCCTTTTGAAGATTTCTATTTTGTCTCTCAAGATAAAAAGAGAATAAAGTGAATTTTATTATATAGCTTGACAGTTTTGTGAATTTTTTTTGTCTATTAAAAAACTTAGATGTTGAACACAATGGAAACATGAACCTATGAGATGCTAATTTATCCCTCAATTCACTTTATCTACAGTTAAACCAAAATTGTCCTAATAAAATATATAAATATTGAGTCATTAGATTTAAATAAATTATATCACAAAAGGGTACTAACCATAATAGAAAAATTGAATAAATTTGACTGTATTAAAATTAATAACTTCTATTCATCAAAACACACTGCTGAGAGAATTAAAAGGCAACCCACAGAGTGGGAACAGATATTTGCAATGCATATTTAGAACAAAAGACATTTATCCAGAATATATAATGAATGTCTGCCCATCAAATATATAAAGAAGACAATTAAAAAAAAATGGGCAAACGACTTGAACAGAGCCCTCACACAGAAGATAACCACATGGCTAAAAGCATATCAAAAGATGTTCATAAACAAATGCAAAATAGAAACCTCTATGACATCTGTTCATCCACCGGAAGGCAAAAGTGGAAAAGATGGAAAATAATAGTGATTGATGAGAAAAGGGAGTGAGGAGACCCCTATTCCCTGTTAGTGAGGATGTAAATTGGTACAACTATTTTCAAATTATATACTAAAGCTGAATGATGGCATACCCTATGAGACAGAGATTCTACCCCTAAGTATATAGTCAATAGTATTGTACCCATGTGTTTACCCGAAAACATGGACAATAATGTTTATTGATGCATTATTTGCAATATCACAAATTTGTAAAAATCCAAAGGCCAATAAACAATTAAATGAACAAATAACTTATGACATATTCACATAATGAAATACTATAGCAATTGGAATTTACAATCCAAAACATCATCCATAAAAATCCATCAGGTGAAGAAAGGCTGTAACAAATCAAACAGCTTCAGATAATGACTCCAGTTTATACATAAAAGTACTTTGCTATACACACAATAAATGTCAAAAATGATTCCATAATTTCAACATGACAAGGAAGAAAAAGACTATTATTCAACCAGCAAGTCAATATCAAGGGCTACTTGCAAAATATTTTTCTTTTGGCTAACTTCATTGGATGGATTTCTCCCTCTTTGATGATAGTCAGAAATAGAATAAAAAGGTATTAAGAAGACAACTGCAAAAATATTTGGATTTCTGGACAATTTGCAAGGATAATTTAATTGAAAACAAGGTCCAAAGACACTGAGTCTTGGGATTGCCTTCCTTGCAATAATGACCTTGAGGTAGAACAAACAAGGTGATCCTGTTGCAAGGCCAGTGTATTAGTAGGGTGATGCTAGCTGTTCAAATTGATCTATGCATGTGTTACAGCTCAGTTATGGTAGAAGGTTATATGTCTTTCACATAATACATTCCAAGCTGTATTCAGGGAAAGGCAGGAAATCTGATGCACAAAGATCTGCAGGGACACAGACTTTTGTGATTCTAGCATCTTGGATATATGCTTTCAAGTTCAGTGTTGGCATTCACAGTAGCCAAGAAAAAGCAAGAAAGTATAAAAAATAGCATGTGAAATTATTTTTGTTTGTGTGTTTATTTTTGACCAGAACTAGGAGTGGTACTGTGGGACATTATTTTTGCTCACATCATATGTGTTAGAACTCAGTTATATGGCCACATCTAATTGAGAGAGAGGCTGAGATTATGTAAGCTAACTTTTCAGAAAAAAGAAGAAATTGGCAAAAGCTAATATTAACTATTACATCTATCTAATTTTTTGTACTCTAAACACCTCGATAAGCGTAAGATGCACCATGTATGCCCAATTTTTATGTGGTTCTCACTACCATTTCCTTTAGTTGGTACACAAAGTTATCTTTTATGATCACAACCATTGTCTACTTCTCAAAACCCCAAACTATCCATTCTTTTTCATGAATACTGATAGCTAAACCACACGTGGATTCAAATCTCAAAACTCATTGTTTCATTGTAACTTTTCTTTTTCTTTTCTCGCTATTGTATCATGAACATGATGATGGGGTCCAAACATCAGTAAATCATGATTGGTTCTTCCATAGACCTATCCTTGAATTACCTGGCTGAGAAATACATAATGATTTCATGATATTTTCCAACGCACATAGAATACAAATTGCAATGTCTTTAATGACATTGCTTACATTAAGTGAATCAGTCTTATGGCTTTCACAATGTAAATATCCTGTGGTCTTCTCTTCATTATCTTATGAGTTTTTCCTCAAAGTCTCCCAACTTCTAATAGTTAAGCTGAATTCACAGTTTTAACATATTACTTTTATATCAATTAAAACTGATATGTTTACTACTTCTCATCACCATTATATAACATATGCATACATGATACTTAGATTAAAACTAACTAAAATAACACTTTAATAAATAAACACTATTTTCTAACCATTGAGCTATGTCATTCAATCCTTCAAGAACTTACAGAGAGATAAAATTATTATCAATATTTTAAATACAAGGATATGAAGGAGGGAGGTTAGTATCTTGCCTCAGATCATATATTTATCAACTTCAGACCAAGATTATTTGACTGCAACATATATGGACTTAACCACCAACATTATACTATGTATGGTAGCCAAATCAATTGCAAGCTATCTTGACTATTACACTGCAATCTCAAATATACAGATGAGAAGTTGTACTGGACCACATAGCAGATTGTAAATAAGAGGGGCTGTACCTCAGGAGATTCTCCTATTATTTTTTGGATTATTTTTTCTAACTACACTTGGGATATAGCTTACCAATCTTTTCACTCTACTTCATGTGGTCTGGGGAAAAACTAATGTGGAAAATGAGGAGTTTATTTATATCTGGAAATAATGGCAATAGACGTGATTACATAAGTCAAGCAGCAAGCTCATTTCTTTAAGCCAAATAACTTCTTTTCTGATTTGTCTTAAACTTCTTTCTGGTACCTGTTCTGCTAATTGTATGTCATCGGAATAGCACTTAGGTGGCTTGTGGGAAGGAAATTTTTCCATGTAAGTGTTACATTCTAAGTTAATTATCCACCAACATCTGAATAACCTTCATTTGTGAAATTATATTTAAAAATTATCTAGTGACTCTATTATTTTTCTTCTCCCTAGAATTTTCTTTCAACTAGTATGATACTTTTTCTTCGAAGTAAAGCCTGATATATTAAAGTTAAATGTCTTTAAACGCAATTTAACTCACCTTCCATATGTCATTGGGAAACATGTAACCACTAAGGGAAGGGAAAAATGATCAATTTCACTGATCTATCATAGAACTACATTGAAAGTTTTACTTTAAAAATTACAAAACTTTGCTAAAAAAAGAATTATGGAACAACAAGAGTCCTTTTCATCTGTAAATCCTTTTCATGAAAAATCTCAAGAGAAAGCTCATAACTGCTGTTTCTATATTCATCTGAAGGGGAAGAAGAGGACAAACAATTGAAGGTGATTTAGCAAGATTTCAAGCAGTAGCAGTGGAATTAAATGTTGAAAGCAGAAAGGTTATAATGTCAGGGCACTTGAAAAGAAATATGAGTCTAACTATGTCTTCGTTAAACTTCCAGCTTAAGTGTTTTAAAGGTTGAATGAAATATTTTACTGTTGTGTCTATCAGAAATCATGACTTAAATTACTGAACAATTTGGCTGTAGTCTAAGTAGTCTGTAGATGGTATTCCACAATTCTACTTATCGTACACATTTTAAATGACAGAGCCACATCTTGTGACTAATCCTAAAAGCCAAACAAACATCACATTAAGTATCCAAGCTTTGATCCTGGTTATCAGAGATTATAAATTGGAATCCAAAGCAAAACACTAGCTATAAGAAAATATGCAAAAGATTATGCAAAGACTGTCCTTTTAGAAATTTAGGGATCAATGAGTACCACGAAAAACCATGCCCAGCTCTTTCTTGCTCCTCTTTCCTATACTCCTGTCTTATATTTGTACCTCCATTCAATACTCACCAAAAAGCTAGAAGTCATCTTAGACTCCTTTGTCTTTCAGTATCTATAATCAATGATTTATTCACCTCCAGCAGATTTAATCTCCCTAACAACTCTCAAAAACTATTTTATTAATTTGTTTAGAGCTTTAGTGAGATATAACTCACATACATTGTATTCCATCTCTGCAAAGTATACAACTCAAGTATATTCATGTATACAAAGTATACTTGATTTTTAATATAGTCACAAAATTGTGGAATCTTTCCCACAATCAATTTTAGGTCATTTTTGTTATCCTCAAAAGAAATCCTGTACCCGTTTAGCACTCACTCCCCATCCCCTCTACCCTCAGTCATTAGCAATGACTAATTTATTCTGTCTCTCTAGATTTGTATATTTGAACATTTTTTATAAACAAAATTAAGTCATATAATATGTGGTTTTTTGGTGACTGACTTCTTTCATTTAGAATTATGTCTCCAAGTTCTTTTAAAGTGTCAGTACTTCATTCCTATTTATGACTGAGCTAATATTCCATTGTTGAATATACTACATCTTATTTATCCATTCATCAGCTAATGAACATTTGGGTGTTTTCACTTTTGACTGTTATGAAAAATGCCGCTATAAATACTTTTTGTGTAGATACATGCTTTCATTTCTCTTGGATACTCACCTAGGAATTCTATATTTGACATTTGAGGAGCTGCAAGATTATTTTCCAAAGTGGTTTCGCCATTTTACTTTTCCGCCAGAAATATGGGAGGATTCTAATTTTTCCATAACATCCTTGACACTTTTCATTGTCTTTTTGACTGTAGCCATCCTATTTGTGAAGTGTTATATCATCATGCTTTTGATTTGCATTTCCCTTGGTGATGAGCATCTTTTTATGTGCTTATTGCCCATTTTCTCTTGAGATATATCTATTCAGATCTTTGTTCATTTTTAAATGAGCTATTTGTCTTTTATTATTAAATTGGAAGAATTATTTAAATATGTTAGATACAAGTCCCTTATCAGATTATTTTCAAATATGTCCCCCATTTTGTAGATTATCTTTTTATTTCCTGATATTATGCTTTGAAACATAAAAATTTTTAATGTAAAAAAACTCTAATTTTGATGAAGCAAACTTCCTATTGCTAAGCTCTTGCAAGATACTGCTTTAGTTCATGTCACCATTTTTCTTAATACCATTGCAATAATCTCTCTCTTTTTTTTTTTTTTTTTTTGAGAGGGAAAGAAGAGGGGAGAGGAGCAGAGCAGAGGGAAGAAGGAGAAGGAGACTCTTAAGATGGAGCCCATAATGAGGGTCAATATCACAACCTTGAGATCATGACCTAAGTAAAATCAAGAGTCAGTCACTTAACTGACTGAGTCACCCAGGCACCCCCATTGCAATAATTTTAAAACTAATTTCCTTGTTTTTAGTCTCAGCTTCTTCTGGTACATTCTTCATCCTGTTACTGGGTTGATCCTTTCAAAGTTCAGATTGATGATTATCCTTAATTCTAGAGCAGTGTACCTTAAAGAAAAGTACATTTTCCCTGGTGCAGAAAATGAAGTTCCTATTTGAAATTACTTCTGGAGGCCTCTCTAGCATTTCTTTTTGCTGTGCTCCACCTTGCAAGTGTCATTCTAGACATCCCATATCTTTCTAAGCTCAGTAGATGTAACCCACCTCACTATGACCTCTGCCCCTTCTACCAACATAGTAATACACGTATGCTGGTACTTTCTATGTCAGAACACACAAGCTGGTTCTTTGTGGGCTATCTCTGGATTGTAGAAAAATTCTATAGCAGCATTTGAGACACATTATTAAGTTTTAATTAATTTCATACAATTAAATATAAAGAAAGTAAATATAAAAACATGAATTTCCACCTTCTCTTGAAAAATTAGAAAAACTGGCAAAAGAAAGAAAAAGAAAGAAAGAAAAAAGAAAAAGAAAGAGAGAAAGACAGAAAGAAAGATGAAAGACAAACTAGGCCAGCATTTCTGTATGTTCTGTATGTTTACAATCAACTATATATATGTATATATAGTGATTTATTTTATAGTGATCTATTTTATACTTTTCTCATATGGAAATAATAGTACTTAATATGTATTCCTATTAGCCATAACAACAAGATATTGTGATTAAAAGTGTAAGCAGGCTCTGAAACTCAACTATATGGGTCAAATTGTGGCTCAGCCACTTAAAAGCTATGTAAACTTTTTTTAGGTTACTTAAGTTTCTATGCTCCAGTTTCTCTAACAATATAAAAAATACAGCAGTTATCTCAAAAGCTGTGCCTATGTGTATAGAAATTATGTAACTCATCATGTGTTTCGTCCTTGAGCACGATGCAAGTACTTCACAAGTGCATATTTTTATTATAGCTCTGTATTATTGAAATAGGCTACTTACTTATCTTTGTATTACAGTAGAGCAGATAGTAGATATTCAGAGCTTACTGAATAAATTTGATAAATGTAAAACAAATGGAAGGAGGAGAAATTACTTTCCTAATGTAAATTATAACATTAAGAAAAATTACATTAGGAAAATATCTTTTGTGGAAACTCATACTTAAAAATATGGAAACTGTTCCTACTTCATTCAATCTGGTTACCCCCCCACCTTCAATTATTGATTTGTTTGTTTTTATGTTATCTAGCTTACAAGACCATGTGAATGACTCATTATTTCATTTTGTTTTGTGCTTTATAGGGGATGTCCATATTTCAGTGTGTGTTTTCTGGTCCTGTTTGGGAAAAAAAAAAAAAAAAAGGATGGATGGATGCTCTCATTCAAATAAATTTGTTTGCCCCAAATGTTTCACAGGAAAATATACTTCTTTTCTAGAAGTCAGTGCTTAATCTAGTTTATCATGCAATTCCTCATAGTATTACATCCTATGTACATAGAATGTACTACATAGTAATACACACTGTGTAGATAAAATACTTAAAATGGTAGCATTCATCTCATATACGTTACTATGTAATGGTATTTATGGATTCTTAGGTCATCACACATCTACATATATTTTTCTTACTAGTTAAAAGTATAGAACTCACAGATAACCAGTATTCTAAAAATGTAAAAGTAAAAATGGCTTGCCATGCCAAAGCTTTGCACGGTCATGGATCATATGACTACCTCAGCTAACTCTTTCAAAAATGCTTTTATAAGAAGAGCTCTGAATACATATATTTAAAATGTGAATATATTTCTGGGGCGCCTGAGTGGCTCAGTGGGTTAAAGCCTCTGCCTTCGGCTCAGGTCATGATCTCAGGGTCCTGGGATCAAGCCCCACATCGGGCACTCTGCTCAGCAGGGAGCCTGCTTCCCCTTCTCTCTCTGCCTGCCTCTCTGCCTAATTGTGATCTCTCTCCCTCTGTCAAATAAATAAATAAAATCTTTAAAAATAAAAAAATTTAAAAAAATAAAATGTGGGGGCGCCTGGGTGGCTCAGTGGGTTAAAGCCTCTGCCTTCGGCTCAGGTCATGATCTCGGGGTCCTGGAATCGAGCCCCGCATCGGGCTCTCTTCTCTGCTCAGTGGAGAGCCTGTTTCCCCCTCCCTCTCTGCCTGCCTCTCTGCCTACTTGTGATCTCTCTCTCTCTGTCAAATAAATAAATAAAATCTTTAAAAAAAAAAAAAAGCTTCAGACTCATATGGAAATGAAAGCTTTCTTTAAAAAAAAAGAAAAAAATGTGAATATATTTCTAGAATGAATTAATTAATTCCTTATATGAAACATTTGTGGAACATTTTTTGGAGGCAAACACTCTGGAGTTCAAAAGATTATGACATGATACCTGAATTCAGTCAGATGGAGAGCTAGATATAGAAACACAAGAATTAAACAAGTGTTCACCGGATTTATAAGCTAAAGTCTATGAAAATACAGGTGGTGAGGATATGAAGAACTACTACTGGTTTGCAGTGGTTTGATGATTTATGATAAAAATGAAAGTCTAGGATGCATATTCCAGTTAAGATCACAATTTAGAAGTGGTCGTCACTAGTGTGAGCCACCATCCTGGTTTGCCCAGGACTGGAGAATTTCTAATCACCAAAACGAAGAGTTTCAAAGAATGAAGGGAAATATGATAACCAGGCTTGGGTTATATGGGAGCAGTGCAACTTCTGGTTCTTGATATCTTCTGGTGAGTGGCAAAGACCAGGAAACCATTGCTTCTAGAATATTTAAAACACTATGGTTAAATCATAATTGAAAAAAAGTTTTATATTGATAAATAATTATTTTATTTTGATTTGAATTTATATAATTTTAAAATAGAGTTTTTCTTTCTGTACTTCAGCTTTATACACACACTCACACAGACACTCACACACAAACACACGATTACATATTGGCCCCAATTTTACATTGGGGCAACTTACATGCAACCATGTAGAGTTATGTTTGATGTGTTAGAAACCTTAAATGTTTTAAAATATGATGAACTGTATTTATTTGGAAAGGGGATATTGACATTTTCTGCTGTGTATTGTAGGTCACCACAAGTTTCATTTTCGTGTCAGACTTATTGGAGCAAGAATTAAACTTCCTATTTTATTCTGACATTGTGTTTACTACAGATTTGCTATTTCAGCAGGCATATTTCATTATTGGGAACTTTATGTTGACTAAATAGCATAGCTTTACAATTTCTTTTAAATGAAACAAAATTTATATTCTTCATAACTTGACATAAATTCTGTAAATGAATGTTATAACTAACTATTTTTTAAAAGATGTAATCACTTTTCAAGGAATAAATTTTCATGTAGAGATAGTATTTCAAATTGAGTAACTGGCTTTTTTTTCCCCCAAACCTCAGCTTTCAGTATCTTTTTTCCCATAATCTCATTATTCCAAAAATTATAGCTGACATAGTGACACCCACATTAAAAAAAATTGTAATGAGTGGCCATACTGCAAGCATTAAGCCATTTTCAGCCGACTTCTTTGTGTACCATTCACTGTGTTCTTACACCCTCATTCATCTAAAGACTAACATAAAATTTTCATCCTCTTTAGTCTTCAGTCACAGAAGAGCTCCAGATTCCATCCATAACTATTGAGATCACACAGTTGAGATCGCCCAGTTATCTCTTTAAGAAATTACTATTTATAAAAAGATGTGAAATATTAATGAGGCTTGGTCTCATAACCAATTATTTGACTCTTCCAAATATATATATTTCTCAAATATATATATATTTATATATTTGATATATATATATATATATTATATATAATATATATATACATTTAAAGCATGGTGGCTTAAATAACTTACAATAACTACAAAAATAAACCAGATCTGCCCTCGTGATGAAGTCCCTTATTGGTAGAAAATTAAGTACAAGGAGAGATGCATTTGCCTCTACACTGCGGAAAAGATAAGTGCACAGAGAAGTTACAGTCTTGGCAGAAACCTTAGATATTTCCCCATCTACGTATTTTCAATGAAACTATCGTGGGATGTATCACAGAAAATTACAAGTTCAGTCACAAGTAATCTGTACCTAGAAGTCATTAAATATGGGATTTTGTTTAATTTTATTTTATTTTAATTATACAAATAGAAATAATTCTAGATTGTCACTAATACATTTTCTTAATCCCCCACATTTCTATATTTACTTGAATGAGAAAAAGGGATGAAATTATAGCTAAAATTGTGTAGAATTGTGAACAATGGCCGACTAATCTTACCTACACTGAAGGAGTATAAATGACCAGTACTATGTTCACTTTTATAGATAATAAAAAGGAGTCCAGATATAACAAAAGGAATGCCCAAGTTGGAGCTAAAATACATATCTCTGACTAGGCATTTTGCATTTGTTTTTATCTTGGCTGCATGTTGCAGCTTTCAAACATGACAAGGACTATCAAGAACTGTGGACGGTCTGGTATTTTATCCTTTTTGAAAGCCGTTAAATTAACCTGTGACATTTTCATAGATGGTGGCAGAAGACATGAGTTTACTGAGCCTAGGACAAAGGACTCTATTACTCCTGGAGCAGCAGAGTGCATAAACTTCCTGCCTGCAGTGGGTCCCTTTGCACCCTTCCCCAAGTGCCACAGAAATTGTGTGGAAACAGGTGTAGGTAGATGCTACATCCACAGTGGGTATGTTTCGCAGCCAAAGAATGCTGAGCTTAGAAACCCAATTCTGTTAAAAGAACAACTACAATTCTGTCCAATCATTATCCCAAAGAAAGACATTATCTTTACCGCCCCGGTCAGGAACCAAATTTGCCCTCTGCCCCAGAGGGTTACCTAGTTTGTATTTTCCAAGGCTGCTTGTTACATAAATCATCTGGAGAAGCTAGTTCCAAACAGAAGCTGATACCGGACTTGCAGAAATGCCCTGGGACATTGTCCTTCAACAGGACCCCAATGCAGCATAATCTTCAAGGAAGCTGCAAACTATGGATGGGGGTAGATCCTAATGTTAGGACCTGGGTAAAATACACCTATCGTATAACTGCAGTATCATGATAATGGTCAACTTGCTAGCCAAATAGTCACAGAAAGAGTAAATTTTTATCATTTTGCTTTTCTTCTGTAACAGATTGTGCCTTTAGAAAATCCCTGAGTTTATCCCGTGCCAGGATCCTAACAGCCTGTCTAACCTTGGCAACAAAAGGGAAGCTGGCTCTTTCTTGCACATAAGAGTGAACATGTTCTTTAGTCTTGTTATCTCCACTTATATGCAAGTTTGTGCTGCCTGGAGTGGGATTGAGCAGGTCAGTTTGTCATAGAATGTCATTTGTCAGAATGCATTATCTACAATCAGCTAAATTAGTTTCTTAGGTCTGCTTGTGAGTGGTCCTACATAAAAGACCAGCACACAATTATGAGACTGATATGAGATTAACTCTTTCTTTTAAGTATGAAATCAATACATTTTAATTGCTTCAGGTACATAGCCCTGAAAGAGAAGGAAGAGAGGACAGGATAGTGCTTCAGATGATGTTCACATGACATGGCCTCAGTGATCCTCTCTTCTCTGCCCACTATTTTCTGGGAAATAAGAGATTTTTTCTGAAGATTCTCTTTAGGATGTTAAGATCTTTAGATTCATTTGCTACACAATGATAACTTTCTCACTAGGAAAACTTCCTCTTTGTAAGAGTATATAACTGTGAGATCATTAAATGACACAGGCCTTAACTATTAAATCTGCTTTCCATATTTATTTATTAAAAAATATTTCATGGGGTGCCTGGGTGGCTCAGTTGGTTAAGCAACTGCCTTTGGCTCAGGTCATGATCCTGGAGTCATAGGATCGAGTCCCGCATCGGGCTCCCAGCTCCATGGGGAGTCTGCTTCTCCCTCTGACCTTCTCCCCTCTCATGCACTCTCTTGCTCTCTCTTTAAAATAAATAAATAAATAAAAATTTTTAAAAAAGATTTAAAAAAATATTTCATGAAAACCTGTGATGTACGAAGGGAGAGAGTAGTAAACACAATTCATATGATCTCTGAACTCATGAAATTTATCTTTTTGGGAAAAGTAGACCTACCAGAGAGACAAGTATAAATGAAATAAATAAGATATTTTCTTGGATTGGTAAATATAATGAAAATACAAAGAGTATTGTATGGAAAAGAAGAATTGGGGCCACTTCAATGACGTGATGAAGGGAGTTATTTTTTAGATATTTACACAAAGACTTGAATAGTAGGTATAAGCATACAATTTGAGCATTATGCATAGTTATAATAAAAAAGATTTAAGATGGGAAGATGTTAGCTATTGCAGAGGGACAGAAAGCAAGTCAGTATGGCCCCCATAGGATGAAAGTCAGGGGATCACAAAATGAGTACTTTCTCTTCGTTTTATCTCCAGGTTCTAGTAAAAATGGCTGGTCTTATTGTACAAAAGGCTAAAAATGCATTGTGATTGTAACTACTGAGAGAGACAAGGATCCCTGATGTCTAGGATTTGGCTTGGTATTGCCAGCTAGAACTTGGTGTTGCCATGAGTTGGCCTGGTACTCAGAGCTAGGTTTTGGTGTCTACCTGTTGAACACAAACAGTTTCATACAACATCAACATCAGACTAGGTCTCTCTATAATCATTAGCATCAAGACACACTCACAAGGCCTTTCCATTGTCACATGTAAATATAGACAAGAGGAACAAACATCTCTCCTTCCCAGCTACTTTGAGTGACTCCTGTTTCTTTTCAATTACAGCTTTAGCTTTTCCTCTTTCTAGGTAAGATTTATTAAGATATCAAATTGCAGATTTTCCCTGCTTCCCAATACCAGCTAATCTAGAGCAAAGATCCAATTCCATAACTTTTTACCGAGTCATCCAACAAAACCAAAATCTAGTGAGATCTTTTCAACTCCTCTTACTGAGATGTGTCACAACTCCTGTTGCAATTCACACACTTGCAATCACACTGAAGGCATCATTTAGTCCAAGACAGAGCTCCAAGTTTACCCAAAGAATAAGCCTATCACTTTCAAAGACTGACAACCAGAGCCAACTGAACAGACAAACAGGTGAGCCAGGAGTGAAGTCAGCCCCAGACCTTAGCACATCCATGTCCCCAACCCGCAGCTGTCAAGTTTTTTTTTTCTTTGTGGTACGGGATTTGGGGGCCTAGGAAGATGCTCTCATTTGGGGTCTTGAGGTTGGTGGAGGGGGGATCCGAGTGTCATCGAGAAGCAGGTGCTGCCTGTAACAGTGATGAATCCCCCTTATGAATGCTTTCATCTATTGGTCTTCCACTGTGTAAGGAACTTTAGATCCATTCTACAGATGAAGAAATGGAGACTCTGATAGAACGAAGGCTAAGGTTACACAATTGGTGAGAATTTCATTACATTGCCCCTCTGTAGGAACTCCAACTAGGGGGAGATTTGAGCTGAATGGGGAGGAGTGGTACTTTCTGACTGGCAGAACTTAGGTGCAAAGAAACTCTAGTGTAAGCCTTTCCTCCCATATATGCAATGAGTAATAAACCAGAAGTTTTGACTAGAGGTGTGTTCTCAGTGGTCTTTGGCTGGAGGGCATTTATACTACTACAACCATTTCTTACATCTAATATAAACACAAAAGTATCATAGAGATTTTATTTTCTGGAGTGCCTCCTTGGTCAGACATATTTTACATGATTTTTGCAACTTGAATTTAAAGATCGAGAAGAATCATTTAAAGACCACCAACTGTTTATTATATTGACTGTTACTATTACTAAGAATTTAACTTATTGTGTCCAAGCACATTATTAAAGAGACCAAACCAGTCTTGCATATAATGTAAATGCATTATAAATTATCTAAGAGGAAAAAAAGTTTATTGAGGAAAATTAAAGATAATTTTTCGAGAATAAGCAACATTTCCAAGAACTCGAATTTACATATAATTACCAATTAGCCTACAAGAACATATGGAAATTGCCTCAAAATTATAGGGATTTGGCAGTTTGTGCTTATTATATAGGATGCTTGGTAAAATATACTCATGTAAAATACTTGAATTAGAAGTTTGAAATTAAAGAATACTTGAAATGTATTACTCATTTGAAAAAGAGACAAAAAATTACTTCAAGATTTAACATTTGGGAAAAATTGACTTAATTTCAAAAAAATTTCAACATTACTCTACTATTGAGAAAGATTGAACACCAGAAAGAGCCTTATTTGGGAAAGAAAAATCTATTCAATGTAGTTGGATCCAAAATACACAGGTTATAAGAAATGCTGTGACTACTCATGTTAGATCTATTTCTCCAAGGAAAGAAAGAGTTGCATTCTCAGGTGACTCAGGAATTAAGGATGCAATATTAAAAGCACAAAGATTTTTTTCAGCAATTTCATAAAATGGCCTCAACTGAGGGTTAAGACAAGATACCTATAATTGTCAACATTTTTGTCCTATTCAACAGGAATTAGAGCACACAAAGTAACTTCCAGCTGGCAGAATGTGATATCTATCTCTGACTTATATACTGTGAGTCAAGAAATTGTATAATTTGGACCAAGATATCATGACAGAAAATTTTATTTTATGAGGACGTGGTTTGATTGAAAAAAATATGTCTGTTTCTTTTTTTAGAAATATCCAATTCTGAAAGTCCTAAGTAATGAATTAGGAGGCAGCCTAGAGTCATTAATTCTCATTCTTGAATGAAGGTCCCAATAAAACAGTTGTCTCTTGTGATATAACTTTTCTTCCCAAACACTGAATAGAAGAGAAAATGCATGGAAAAGTAAATGTCTGTCTAAAGTTGAAGTTGAAACTAGGGAATGTCCCAAATGACCCAGGCAGATATATCACCCTCTGTTTTTTTTATTATTAACCATAATCCATAACCCCATATACAATTTATCAGTCTTTATTTTTTTATTATTATGTTATGTTAGTTACCATACAGTACATCATTAAAATTTGTCAGTCTTTAAACCTAACTACTTCTCCTGTTAACTGTGAGACTTTTCAGATAACTTTTTGTCAATACCTTTCATTCCTTCAAAGTGATTTGTCTGAAATCCTTGGTCCTATTGCCTATTCGTGAAAATAAATAAATAAATAAATAGCATATCTGGAAGCATATCTGAATTCAATTGGATACATACATAGAGAAGTAGATTCAGTTTAGCAGACTACTGTGGTAATCAAGCAGAAAAAAGAATACATTAAGGTGTGCATGAATGTACATGTGTATGGACCATTGTGTGTGTATATGTATGTTTCGGTTATGAGCTGGTAGTGGTCTACTCAAGCAAGACTTCTAGTAAGAAATTGGAGATTTTAGTGCTCTCTTTAGAAAACAGATCAGCTTTCAAAATTTCTCATTATCAGTGATTGTCATTATCGATCATCAGCATGAATATGGAACTTTAACTTCATATCAGAAATGCAATCAAGAATTTTTTTAGTACACATTCAATACAAAATTTTGAAAATTCCAAAGTTTTGAAACTTTTTCTGATAGTAGGAAATTGGTTACTTTAGGTATCTAGCTCCAAAAGAGTACAAAAAAATAATAAAGCATGATAATTTTTAACAATCAATAAATTTTATAAAACATCTATTATGTGCTAGATAGTACTTTATATTAAGGACACAATGCTATGCAGTGGGCAATAATCAATTAAATATGCACAACAACATATATCAGAAAAATGTGCACTGAAATAAAAATGGTGAGAACAGAAGTGTAAATCCAGTAGGGTGTGTATGTGTGTGTGTTTGGTGAGAGATAGACACAGAGCTATCTTGCAGAAGTAGGGATATAGGAATGCATCAAATGAGGTGAAATGGAAGAAATAACACCATATCTACATCACTATATTATTTATGAAGACTAAAATTGCATACCCTCAGAAAACGGTACACATTTTTTCAAGAAAATATACATACACATATAACGTGGATCAATGTAACATTAGTTTCTTATGTGGCTATCAAACATTGCTACCTCCTGAGAATCACATTCTTGTGTAACCCACTGCCCTTGTTCAATAGGAATCCAGTGCTTATAAAACATACAATAGGGCACAAAGGAAGAGATGTCACTTTTGTGATTAGATTATAAAAGACTGGCACTTCCATCCTGCTGGCATTCTTTCCCTATAGCTTGCAGACTCCGATAAAGCAAGCTACTAAATTTAAGGCCCCCCTCCCCCGCCCCTAAAAGAACTGAAGGTGGCCTCCAGCCAACAGCTAATCTGGAACTAAAGCCCTTAATCCAATAATCCTTGAGGAACTGAATTCCGCCACCAAAAATATAAGTAAACTTAGAAGCAGATCCCTCTCCAGTCAAGATTTCAGATGAGACTGGAGGCCTTGGGCTGAAACCTTGATTATAAACTATGAAGCAGAGAACCCAACTAAGCTGTGCTTGGATTCTTGACCCGCAGAAACTCTGAGATAGTAAATGTAAGTTGTCTGAAGCCACTAAAATTTAGGATAATGTGCTATGCAGTGAGGGTTAACTAATATGAACTATATATATGCATCTATATATAGATGCATATATACGTATACACTCACACACACATACCCACACACTATATATATACACACTAATATAAATCATACACACACACATATATGTGTGTGTGTGTGTGTGTATCTAAAGATACGCTGCAGGACGGGGGAAATGGGACTGCACACGTGGGAAAAGATATAAGAGAAGGGAATCAGGACCAACACACAACAATGAAGTGAAATGCATGATTAACTTAATGTGTTTGCACCTTCCACAGATACAAATTCTGAAAGAGTAATTCACTGGGGAGAGAGTGGGTGCAGTGGGCTTATTAGTCTGCTAGGGTTGCTATAACAAAATATCATAGACTTGGTGGCTTAAACAATAGAAATCTATTTTCTCACAATTTTGGAGGCTAGAATCTAAGATCAAAGTGCCCTCCAGGTTGGTTTCTAGTGAGGCCTTTCTTCCTTGCTTGAACATGGCCACCTTCTCACTGGTCCTCCTATAGCCTTGTCTGTGGGCTCTTACAGAAAGAGCTTTCTAGTGTCTTTCTTTTCTTATACTGGAACCTGCTGGATGAGGGTCCTACCCTTATGACTTCATTTAACCTTAAATACCTCCTTAAAAGCCCTGTCTCCAAATAATGTCACATCAAGAATTAGAGATTCACCAGGTGACTTTTAGGAGGACACAGTTCAGTCCATAACAGTGGGTCATTTTGTTTTCCCTTTTTTGAAAATATCCAGTATTAGAGAACTTTCATAATGAGTGCTCCTCAGGTAACTAAGATCTGTGGGTTATAAATATATAATGAACGAAACATTTAGAAATCATGTTAAATGTAGCAAACTGCATTTGCAGCAACTTAAAAAAATATTACTTTACATTTTTTTCTGGCTCTTGGACTAAGCCGGGCCTTTCATATTTAGCCAGTACTCTCAACAACTTTCAAATCTTTTAGTGCATGCTTTTGCACTTTAGGCAGTCTCTACCTCTATAGCCACTTTATTGATTTTCTTTTTCCTATTTTTTTAATTTTTCTTTTTCTTACCAAAAGTGGAAATTATCTAAAAAACAGTTGCTAGTACTTATTTTCTGATGACACGTCAGCTTAAATTCTAAAATGTTAAGAGCTTTTTTTTTTTTTTTACAGCATAGACCTTTTATTCTTTAATTATGAAATAAAATGTTTCTATTTCAGGGGACTTTGAGCATTCCAGAAAAGGTAAAAATTTTATTTACAAATCTCTATAAATGCATGTAGAACATGTAGGTCTATGAAATCAACCCATGAGTACTAAATTAAACCTAATCTGCCCAACAGAGATTGTGTGAAATAGTCTTAGGGGTTCCACCCTAAGGCCTATAACTATTAGATGGCATTTTGGAGTTTTCCCACAAAATGCCATTGAATTTATTTTCCTACTTCCTTCCTTGTGTGAGAATGTGCCAGTCCTGCTTTCTGTGCTGCAAAATGTCCAGCAACCTCTATGCATTATATGCAGTTGGTAATATCTTCAATGCTTTTAAGATTTTATTTATTTATTTCACAGAGAGAGAGAGGGAGAGAGATGGAACACAAGCAGGGGGAGTGGGAGAGGGAGAAGCAGGAGGCCTGCTGAGCAGTAGCCCAATGTGGGGCTCCATCCCAGGACCACCTGGGCAGAAGGTAGACACTTAACCAACTGAGCCACCCAGGCGCACCTTTCTTAATACTTAATAATGTTTTGTCTTATAATTTATCACAATTGGGCATCTAAGAAAGATTCCCAAGCCTCGTTATGGCAGTTTAAATATGTTCAGATAAATAAAAGTCAATGGTTCTGTTCCCTATGTAAACAACTACATTTGCTTCTACTTCTCTTTATAGACAGGGTAGTTCTTAATACAACAGATCTAACATCCTAAGAGATAGCAGTGACTTTAGATCTGAAAAGAATTTTTTTTTTTAAATAAGAAAACTCTAATTCTAATTCTAAAATGGAATTATCTAGTCTCTCAAAACTAGGGCAATGCACGTATGATGTTATCTCAAGGCAAATAAAATCCTGTGCTGGAGTCCACACTGAAATGTGCATCTCCAGGATATTCAGTGAGGAGGAATATACTCTGAGTACTTCCAGAATATATAACTGAAGGTCATACGCAGAAAGAAACAGTTAGAGAGACATTATCATAAAAAGGAATGCACTTGATAATTATTGTCTCGTTTAAGCAATAATCTATGAATTGACTATAAGGAAAATATATAAATATCAATTCAAAATGTATTATAATCTAACACAAGCACTGTTATTTAGAATTTACACTGAAAAATATCACCAATAGGTGGTGCTGCTGCGATTGAATTGGATTAAACTTCATGCAAATCTGACCCTAGATTCTACTATTTTTAATTTCCTATATAGCTCCATCTCGTCTACTTAGCAACTGTTCAATAGTGAACTGGTTATAAAATGTCACTGAGAATAAAATGTTTTTAAGTATTTGGGAGGCATTTTCTATCACCATCATTTAAAAAGATGAGAAATAGGTCAGAGATCATAGCTGTAAAAAATAGACTGCTCAAGGTGGTACTTATCTGAGGAATGAATATACAAGTGCTTGACTCAAATGGAAGTTATGAATTTTGCATAAAGCCCTTCATCAAGGTTGAATTACATAATGTCTCGTTTAATGGCATATCTATGTGACATTCCTTGTCAAGCATTATTTTTCGTTGTCAGACCAAACATTTGATTTGTAAGATATAAAGCGAATTTCACTGACAGTAAAAAAAACCATGTTTACAATTTGTAATTAAACATGAATGATAAGACTAGTGAATGCATAATGTATAACTATAAAAAAACTATGACTTTGGACATGTAATATTTATAGTAAAACACCAAACTACTCAAGTTATTTTTATTTTATTTTTAAAATATTTAATTATAAACAGATTTGAAAATGAATTAAGAGAGTTGATATCAGAATCATTGTAATACAATTTGAGACATGCAATGATTTGTCAGAATAGAGATCACTTCTCAAAATTAAACATTAATAACAAAACTTTAATTTGACATTTATATGATAGTTTAAAAGTGCATACATTTAAAACTATGTTAGTCCTTTAAAAAAATAGCTACCAAACCAAATCAAGGAGAATAGTCAAAAATAATTGTTTTAATTATTTCTTTTCTTTTCTTCTTGGAATAGATTCATAAACAGAAATTAAAATTTCTTTAACCAGTAAAAATGGGATTTTGAAAGTGTAAATCATAAGTTTTCTCAGCAGGATTTTTACTCCTAGATTTCTCAAATTTGCCTATTCTCTCTCACTTTCTCTTAATCATATTTTAGAAACTCTATTTTTTAACATCATAGAGTATTGCATATTTATACTGCTAAAAATAAAATTTGTTTAAAAGAAAGCATGACTTCTATAACACATCATCTTAATTACATAAAATATTAGAGTTACTAATTGTTACTATTGCTCCCCCATTTATATGTTGATATTTAACCCTCAGTGTCTCAGGGTGTGATGTGATTTAGAGATAAGTAGAGATAAGGTCTTTACAGACCTAATCAAGTTAAAATGAGGTCATTAGGGCAGGCTCCAATCCCATATGACTGATGTTTTAATAAAAAGGGGCAGTTTATGGGGCACCTGAGTGGCTCAGTTGATTAAGCAGCTGCCTTCGGCTCAGGTCATGATTCCAGGGTCCTGGGATCAGGTCATGATCCCAGGGTCCTGAGATTGAGCCCCGCATCCGGCTCCCTGCTCAGCAGAGAGCCTGCTTCTCTTTCTCTCCCTCTGCCTGCCACTCTGCTTACTTGTGCTCTCTCTCTCTATCTCTCTGTCAAATAAATAAATAAAATCTTTTAAAAAAAGGGGAGGGCAATTTAGAGACAGGCAGACAAACAGGAAAAACTGATGTGAAGACTAAAAAAACTAGCCATCTAGCGACGAAGGAGAGACGTCTGGCACAGACTCTTCCCTCACAGACGTCAGAAGGGACCAACCCTACCTGCTCCTTGGTCTTGGACTGCTACCCTCCAAAACTGTGAGACAATACCTGTTTGTTGCTTAAGTCACTCATTTGTGGTAGGTTGTCTGCATCCCTAGCAAACTAATACATTAAATTAGTTACCATCTATAATATTTGTGAAAATGTTGACACTGTATCTTGTGATGCAGACAAGCTTACGACATTAGGGAAAATGTTATTTCAAAAAGTGAAAATTGTGATCCTATTATCTATATTGCAATACATAATTTTCTTCTCTTTCATGCTTCTACTTTTTCTAATTTCATTCCACTGAAGAATAAACACATGGAAAAATTACTTATATGCTAAAAATATTAAACAGATGATGTTTTTCTAAGAAAACGAAGTATTCTTGGTCCTTAAACTTGCAGATAAATAATGCTTCCTCTAAGAAATGTCATAAACAATTAGCAATAGATACTTATAAGTGTATAAGGTGAATTGAAATCCATACCGAACATCATACGTCCTTTACTGATGATATAGGTTTATCGTAATCAACAAATAATTTTATTAAAAAGGAAAACAAATACTGAGGGCAACTACTGAGATATGTGAACCGTTTTTTTATTCCAGTAAAAAAAAAAAAAAGACAGGCATCTACACTTCTATTCTCTTGCTGTTCTTTCAATATCAGTGTGTTAACCTAAAGCAAGCCCCATTTCTTCCACGTTTCTCCAGAACGTATAATTCCTCTCAGAACTTTTCATGTATCTGTTTTTATAGAAAATCTGAAAGAAAACATACATTAATTGCCAGTAGGTAGGTTATTTATTGATTGACTGATTTTTTAGTTGCTTTCCTTTGGACAAGCAAGGCCCTAGGTATGGGATGAGTCAGTGAATGGAGAGGGAAGTTAAGGGCTTCTGAAGGAAAAGACAAAAGTGATCATTAACCAGAATAACACTTTTTCTTCAGCGTTTTACCTACTCTCAATTCTAATTTATCCATAATTTTTCTTATAGTTTTTCTATAGTAAAGATGATATCCAGAGCTTCTCTATACACTATTTAATTTTTTTTTAAATCTCTGCTTTGAACTAGTTTAGACCAATTTTTTTCCTACTGTTAAGGCACTTCAACAATAAAAATAACCATAATCACCACCACGCTGTGGACACACACATATGTGCACACAAACACATGCCGTATGTCATTGGAGCGGAGGCACTTGCTTTAGAGATGGTTGGTAGACAACACTCGAGGCAATCTAAACACATGCAAGGTATGTATTTCAAGTAATTATTGATGATAATAGCAGAAGTGGTGAGGTATATTAAATGAGTTGTCAGGAAAATGTAGGGCACATACAGACATCATCTTCTTTGTTTAATTTTATAGATCAGTTGAAAGATCCTTATTAAGGGAAATAATAAGGTTACTAGATAGAAGTAACCTATGGCATCTTCAGGATTAAACATGAGTCAAGCCTGCATAAAGTCCTCAGCTATGCTAATAAACTTCTTAGAGACTTTTAATTCTCACTCCGGAGAACTGATTACGGGTTTGGGACTTGGAGTTCCTAATGCAAAATCAATGTGAAAAATACTTAGGCATCTATTTCAAAGGTTAGAAAAGATTAGGAAAAATGACTTTGTGTGTGTGTGTGTGTGTGTGTGTGTGTGTGTGTATGTGTGTGTGTGACAGGTATAATTCTGTTAGAAAGACCATGTAGATCATTTCTTTCTTTAATTCTTGCTCCGATATTTTTTTATTTTTTAAATATATTGTTGGGATAGTATAAGAGCTATTTTATTGCATTCACTTAAAGATGGTGTTATCATTTAAAATACTCAAAATATTTACAAAACCAGAAATATTTACTATTTATTGTTTAGTATGCAAGGTGTCAGATGTGAGACATTGGGAATACTATTTAAAAGCCAAACAAAACAATAAAAACTTAAGCAACAAAGCCCCTTCCTCAAAGACAAACTATGATTGATATATATGTATATATATGGGAATGAGATGAGGCCTGGAGTGAACAAATCCAAATTAAACATGAAATAGAAATGTCAGAAGCAAGAGTTTTAATGATATTGCCAATGGCGGTTTCAGGGCAAGCTTGTTTCTGAATTAGGATGTCAATATTTGTGGAAACTCCCTAACCAAAGCAGAAAGGAACAACCAAGTAGCATGCTAATTTACACATTTAATCATGTCAATAGCAGTTTAAACAATTTCCAAGTTGCTGCTTCATGCAGCTTCACAAGCTTGCCCTTAACTTCACTTCTATGTCATGTCTTCCACTGTTTCCTATCACATTACTCCCAGACCCATTAAACTTAACTTCTTTTCCCCAAATGTGGTAGTTTTTCTGCCTCTGTTACTTTTAAAACGTTATTTCTTTTAAGTAATACCTTTCATCTGGTTAAATGAAAAACTGAGTCAAATATCTAGAGTCTTTGTCAAAACAAAACAAAAGAGCAAAAAAGCAAGCAAACACAGAAAACAACTATTCCCAATTTTGTGTTCTCATGTCATTTTGAACTTGATTTGACCATGTTGTTAAAGTTCATCTCCAAGTCAGTTTCTTTAGAAACAGTGTCAGAGAGCATTTATTAAGGGAGCACATTTTAGAGAAAACCGTAAGAGCATTTGTGAAGCAAGATAGGACGGGGAAGGAAGCTAGGCAAAGAGATGTTTTCAGGGATACTCTAACCTTTTATGATCCCAGAGGAAGCTCTGGCTTATGAATTGCTCTTTTATCTCTATATTCCCTGAGGCATGGGTCATAACTTTATATCTCATATCAGTAAGTCACTGGTCATGATTGGCAAAATTTCCCAGACATCTTTTGATTGATCTGTCCCCATTGGTTAAAGACAATTCTCCAGAAAATGTATAGGGGATCTTTTAGCAGCAATTTTCAGATGTGGGATGATGTTGACAGCAGAGATGGGTATAAGCAAATATAATCAGGATATATTTACTGTGTGCATATAGCAGTTTTTGCAAATGTATTGCATATAGAAGACAAGGGAAAGTAAAGAATCAAAGGTGGAAACTGGTCTATGTCTTAAGCTATTGGGGCAATGGCATCCATTTTTTTTTCTTTTTTACTGAAATGTGTTGGGTTACAACAGACTTCGAGCATAAAATGAAGACTCCTTATCTAGCTGTGATAAGCTTTGAAATCTTTTCTAGACATGCAGATATCAAGTGAGGAGTGAAGTATAAAATTCTTGAATTTAAGGAAGAGGACAAGTGCAGAGCTGAGTTAGGAAGTCTTTAGCATGTGGATGTCATATAAAACTATGGAAACAGAATCTACTACCTGGGAAAAAGTTCATTAGCAAATTGGACCAATACTGATTCCTGAGGCCCCACAGTATTTGGAACTCATGTACAGGAAGGAGGGCAAAAAGAGAGACTGAAAAGTGCATACCAAAGACTGGAAAATAATTCTGTTGAGTATAGTGTTGTTGAAGCTAAAACATTTTTCAAAAAAAGTTATGAAATAATGCTGAGACTGAGAGACTGAGTGAACTGGAGACAGAGGAGTATCCTTTGCATTTGTCAGATGGTGGTTGTTGGAAACCTTGTAAAGAGCACATAATCCAATTAAAAAATGGGCAGAAGACATATTGAACAAATATTTCTCTAAAGAAGACATCCAAATGGCCAACAGACACATGGAAATTTGCTCAACATCACTCATCATCAAAACTATAGTAAGGTATCACCTCACACCTGTCAAAATTTCTAAAATCGAAAACACAAGAAACAAATGTTGGTGAGGATGTAGAGAAAAAGAAATCGTCTTGCACTGTTGGTGGGAATGGAAACTGGTACAGCTACTAAGGAAAACAGTATAGAAGTTCTTTAAAAAAATTAAAAGTAGAACTACCTCAGGATTCGGTAATCACCCTATGGGTATTTACCCCCCCAAAGAAACCCAAGAACACTAATTCAAAGTGATCCATACACCCCTACATTTATAGAAACATTATTTACAATAGACAAACTTTGGAAGCAACCCAAGTGTCCACTGATAGATGAATGGATAAAGAAGATGCAGCTTATACATACAGTGGAATATTACCCAGACGTAAAAATAATGAAATCTTGCTGTTTGTGACAACATGGATAGAGCTAGAGGATATAATGCTAAATGAAATAAGTCAGTTAAAGACAAATACCATATGATTTCACTCATATGTAGAATTTAAGAAACAAATGAGCAAAGGCAAAAGAGAGAGAGAGAGAAACCAAGAAACAGCCTTTTAACTATAGAGAACAAATAGATGATTAACAGAGGGGACGTTGGGGGGGGAGTTGAGTGAAATAAGGGATGGGGATTAAAAAGTACATATATCATGATGAAAAAAATAAAGTGATAAAAAAAGAACATTTTCAATGCTATGGTATTAAGGAAACCTCAATGGTTGTAAATCATTAAGCAAAAGGAAGGGAGTAAAGACCAAAAGTGCATATAAGTGAAAAACCTTTTCTGTGGAGGAAAGAAGAATGAGGCCATTTATGAAAAATGAAAGAAAGGTCATGAAAGATGAAAACGGTTAAAGTCAATGAAGTGTTGTTACTTTGTTACTATAATAAAAACTATTGGAATATAATTGTATATTGGTGGGCAAGAATCTGTAGACATAGAAATGTCAAAAACTGTCCTTTATTTTTGAGTTTCTTAATTTCATATTATAATTAGATATTCTCCAAAGTTAAACTGAATATAAAGTTTGCTTATATTTAATTCTATTTTCATTATATTTTTATGTGCATCTCTTTCTTTCAATATCAGTTTAATACTTCGGTTTTCCCTCACTAGCTCAGAAGGCAACTTCAGCACTATTTAACTGTTTAATTATACTTTTATTTGTATCTGATCTTTATATTATTTTATTGTCTCTCTGATGCTGAAGTTCTTATTACTGTAGTTTTATGAAACATTAATATCTAATAGTGCAAGTCCACTTTCCTCTTTATAAAAATTACATCATCTATTTTCATCTACTTATTTTTTCCTATGAAATTTCCACATTTTCTTTAAAATATACCAAAACAAACCCTACAATAAAATAACAAAATATGAATCTTCTAAGATAGAAGGTCGCTGGTTACAAAATAAATAAAAATGCCCTATATATATATAAGAAGATGGTTAAACAGAGCCATAGTTATACATATAGAAGTTAAAATAACAAATTAGGAGAAAGGCTGATGTCATATGTTGTCACTGAATATATACATCTGCAAAATTTCTGTAGAGATTTTTTTAAATTACCCTTCACACTATTGTGTTCAAAATTTTGATTATATATAATATATAATAAAATAATAATATAATAAAAATAATAAATGTAATATATATTTATATATATGAATATGATAATATATATGACATACTGACAGCCTAAAGGTGCCTATTGAAATATTGTTTGTAATAATAAAGTCCAAGAGATTCACCAGAAATGATTAAATATATTATACATACATATTTATAATGGAATACTAGCTTTGCATACCTGTGTAGATTGATCGTCAAGATATAGTAGTAAGTAGAAATGCTGCCTACCAGTTAGTGCCCTGGGGCAAACACGCTTACTTGCCTATGCTACTACCAATACTGTTACCCATTCTTCCCTACTATAGACCTCCAATATTAATGATGTTTTAAGCAACATGGCTGTTCCAGATAAAAGACTGTGATTTAGTATGGTGTGGAACTTAGTCAGAATGGATGCTGGCAGATACACACCATGGGGGTGGGGAGGTCATAGAATATAAGTACATAAAACAAAAAAATGCTTCTCTAGTCATTCTAGCCCATGAAGGATGAGAACAGAAAAAAAAACAGGTGGCGAAAACTTCCTTTGCCTCTAAAAGCTTATGCTAGAACATAGAAATGTCAAACCTATTCACATTCCGTTGGCCACAGTAGGTTAGGAGACTAAACCTCAAGTCCACCAGAAAGAGAAAGAGAAGGCAGGGAAGAATCAAGATACCAACTGAGGAGAAGGAACGAATAGTTGCAAAAAAATGATACATTCTACTAAATATCAATAAGATAATGACTAAAATTAATTGAAACATATAAAATAAATTAAAATCCATGATTTCATAATCCCAGTTAAAATTAAACTAATTGGAGTGCCTGAGTGTCTCATTCGGTTAAGTGTCTGCCTTCAGCTCAGGTCATGATCCCAGCATCCTTGGATAGAGCCCTGCATCGCATTAGGCTCCCTGCTCAGCGGGGAGTCTGCTTCTTCCTCTCCCTCTGCCACTCTCCCTGCTTATTCTCTCTCTCTCTCAAATAAATAAATAAAATCTTTAAAAAAACAAATAATTAAAATTAAAATTAAACTAACTTGTCACCATTAAAGGGTACAAAGTCACAAAATTATTATTCTAAATTGATAAATAAGGAAAAATGGGGAAATCAAACATTTCTTTGCCTCTTCTCCACTGTGTATACATCAAGCATAGTCAAATACTTGATGATAGAAAATTTTATATTTTTATATTAATATTTGAACTTATAAATGAAGGGAAAATGCTAAAATTAGAATATGAGATTTTAAACCCCTAGAGAAATAATGGGTGTAAATAATGACCACAATATCCACTAATCTCATACAAAAAGACAATTGGACATCATGTGCCTCCTGATGTCAGTACAATACAACACTTGGAAGTATTATTTCCCTCCTCAAAATAAATCCAGCTGAATCAGATCAAGCTTTTAGATATAACTACTTACTATTTTACAGAAAGATAATAATAGCAGGAGAACATGTTAGGTGACAGTATGGGAAAAGAATCTGTGAAACCCGGAGTATACTAAACTGTACAGGACAAATGATCTAGTTCCATTAACAGGCAAATTGCAAGGAAAACCAAAAGAAGGTTATTTATCTGTAGATTAAGAGATTTTAGAGCTATATCAACAAAATTCAATGTATTGATGTATCCAATGTACCTATTCATCCCGATTCAAACCAACATTTTTAAAAAAAAGCATTTATAGGACAATTAGAAAAATTGGACTACTGACTGCTTATTTGATGATATCAAACAATTCTTATTATATCAAAGGTTTAATAATGTTATTTTCATTATATTTTTAAAATTAATGTACAGATTACAAACATGTGTCTTGCAGTATTTACGGGTTAAATGATACAATGTCTGAGAATTTGCTTTAAGCAAATTTGGTGAGGGTAGAGATTAAACAAGGTTGGTTTTGAATTGGTGATTGATGAGTGATGAATATATTTAAGTTCATTTATAATGCTCTCTAGGCATATATTTAAATTTTTTTACAATAAAAGGTTTTCAAAATAAGTGTTCATGTGCCATGTATAAACAGAAAAGGTAGAATGCAGTAAGGGACAACAAATCTATAATGAGAGAGCAAAAAGTAAGTAATGAAAAATAGACACATCTAGTTTTATTGTCATTTGAAATAATTTGTCATTTGAAATAATTTTACAACTATATATATTGAAAATAATATATTGAAAATAATACAACTTTTAATGGTAATAAGGCTTTGAAATTTAAACTGATGAGGTTCAGTATAACACTTCATCCTTTCACGCAAAAAAAAAATGATTAAGAACCACTCAATAGGGACGCCTGGGTGGCTCAGTTGGTTAAGCAGCTGCCTTCGGCTCAGGTCATGATCCCAGGGTCTTGGGATCGAGTCCTGCATCGGGCTCCTTGCTCGGCAGGGAGCCTGTTTCTCCCTCTGCCTCTGCCTGCCTCTCTGCCTGTTTGTGCTCGCTCTCTCTCTCTCTGACAAATAAATAAATAAATAAAATCTTAAAAAAAAAAAAAGAAACACTCAATATACATTATTTTGGATTTTGCTAACTTCATCCTAAGAAACCTACCTATTCTTCCAGAAGTGTATAAATTAGATGTTCTTGTTATGGGACACTGGAGTCACTTTCAACTACAAATACAGCATACATAAGAAATTTTCAATAATAAATAAAACCTGATAGAAATTCTCTAGGAATGATTAGCAAATAAATAAATAAAATAATAATAGTAAACTAAAACATTAAGTTATTGTACTTTAGCAGATGGGATGAACTCAGTGATATTTCCATTTTGAACAGAAACTATACTTTTGCAATTTTATATCTTCCCTTAACATAAGTGAGGTTCTAAATACTATATTAAAAACAGTTTGATTAATAAATTATTTTAAGGAGAGATACAAGGGTATACTAATAGTAATAATAACAATTATAGAATTTGTATTCAGAATTTCATATATCACAGAAATATGTTTAACTAAGACAACCTCAGCCAAACAAGTAGAAATTCTTAAAGTTTCATAAATTTGGTTAAGAGTTTTGCCAAATTCAACTGAATTCACAGTTCTAACTTGATGTCCAAATATTTTCTTTCCATTCTTTTCATGCTGGAAATTTATTGGTATATTCACAGTACTAACACACAAATGGAGAGATTAAATATGTGATTCTTGTTTAGCACTGAATTCCATCTCTATTTTCAGTATTCCGACAACTGATTAATTTGGAAAAAAACTATAAAATTAGACACTGCCTTATATTTATTGTCCTGCTAAATCATAATGTCTCATATATTTAACTTGTTGAGATGATACTCTTTGCAAGTTATTAACATACCAAATGATACTCCTTGAGAATGACAATGTATTGATTTTATTTATAACAAAAATGAGAAAACTATGTAGGCCCAATAGAGGAAAATAAAAAGTTCATAAATAAAACCTATCTATTTAAACTAGTCTAGGTACATGATTAATTTTTTTATATTAATACAATCATATTAAAAATTAGATTGAACAAAAAGCCCTCAAAACAAAATATTTAACATGACTATCTGCCTTCTTCCCCCATGAAGACACCAGATTGACAATTTGTGGACCAGAACACTTCTGTAAGAACTCTAATGACCAAGTGAGAAGCTACAGCACCCAGGCCATTCTAAAACCAAGAAGGGAGTCCAGTGAAAGGGTAGGAATATCATCTGCATTTGGCACATCATTTCTGCCCCTTTCCTTATGTAGCATTTGCTCTGCTATTTGCAGAGTTATTTGCTCTGCTCATTTGCTGAGCAACTCAGTCTGAAACTCTCTGTACTGGTGATCCTTCTTTAGGATGGAAACAAAAGAGTTGACTATGTATCTAATGTTGCAACTTGTCCCAGGGCTGCTCTAGGGAGTGGCTTCTTTCCAATCTGACACAGAGCACGGACACAATCCAACCGCAGTTTGCAAACTGCTGGAAACAGGTGAGTACCAACACACATTAAAGCTGTAGTTCTGCAGACAGAAATGGGAAGGGTTGGGGGCTGGGGACCAGAAAAGGTTTGAGAGGTCCCAGAACCTCCAGCCAGGCAAAGGCTTTCCCTGCACAAAGTCAGGACTTAGAGACTTGAGAGAAAGGTAATTTTTTCAAATACCCAACTTTCAGCATAAAAAATTATATGGTATTCAAAAAAACAGGGAAACTTGACCTAATCAAAGGAATAAAATAAAACCCTGGAAACCGACCCTAAAGAAACACAGATCTATGAGCTTCCTGTTAAAGAATTGAAGATAACTGTCATAAAAATGCCCCATGAGCCAAAAGAGAAAACAGATACACAACTAAATGAGATCAACGAAACAATGCATGAATAAAATAATATCGGCAGAGATAAAAACTGTAAAAACAGAAATCAGACATAAAAAAGGAGAAAATGCTGCTGTTTGTGACATGGATGAACCGTGAAAGCATTATGCTAAGTGAAATGAGTCAGAGAAAGAAAAGTACTGTATGATCTTATTTTATGTGGAATCTAAAAAGCTGAAACTCACAGAAACAGAGAGTAGATTCGTTGTTGCCAAGGGCTAGAGGATGGGGGTTGAGGAGCTGTTGGTCAAAGGATACAAACTTTCAGTTATAAGATAAACAAAGGAGATCTACGGCATAGCATGGCCACTATAGTAACAATACAGTATTATATATTGAAGTTTGCTAAGAGAGTAGATCTTAAATGTTCCTACTATACACACAAAAGTATTATATGAGGTGAGGGATATGTTAACAAACCTTATGATAACAATTATTTATATATATAGCGTATATATTATACCATATTATATATGTATATATTATATATATATCAAATCATCAGTTTGTATATTTAAACTTACATACTGTTTTTTTTTAAAGATTTTATTTTATTTATTTGACAGAGAGAGAGATCACATGTAGGCAGAGAGGCAGGCAGAGAGAAAGGGAAGCAGACTCCCCGCTGAGCAGAGAGCCCGATGCCGGGCTCAATCCCAGGACCCTGAGATCATGACCTGAGCCGAAGGCAGAGGCTTTAACCCACTGAGCCACCCAGGCACCCCGTTACATAGTGTTATTTGTCAATTGTTTAGTGGGCATAAAATTTCAGGTTTGTAAGGAGAAAAAATTCTGGAGATATGTTTCACAGCATTGTGAATATACATAAACTATATTTTAAAAGTAGTTAGGATAGGGGTGTCTGGGTGACTCAGTGGGTTAAGTGTCTGCCTTTGACTCAAGTCATGATCCCAGGGTCCTGGAATTGAGCTCTGCATTGGGCTCCTTGCTCAGGAGAAAGCCCGCTTCTCCCTCTCCCTCTGCTGCTCCCCCTGCTTGTGCTCTCTCTCTCTCTGTGAAATAAATAAATAAAATCTTACCCCCAAAAAGTAGTTAGGATTGGCAATGGTGTTCATTTTTAAATACGTTTATTTTTTAAACCCAACAATTCATTCACATAGTGTGAATTCATTGAAAAATATAACCGTAGTTTTATCATAAAACTACCTGGGTTCAAATATTCATTCCATACCTAACTGAGTCATGCGATCCAGCACAAATTACTGACTCTGTGAAATCTTTGATTTCCTTATCTGCAAATCTGTCATGATTATAAGACCCTCCTCACAGGTTGGTTGTGTGACCTCCCTTTGCTCCTGCATGACAAATAGAATTACTGGCAAACATTCAGCACTCAACAAATGTTATTGGGCCTAAGGAGATTAGTTATTCTATTGCTCTAGTGTTATAATCTCATTATTAGAAGGGGAAGATATTAGAATTTCCATTTTAAATGGCTCCTTATTGAAAAATTATCAAGAAGGAACTTTAAAGAGTTCATCATTGAAAAACTGAGAAAAGCATAAATCACTGTACAAACATTATAATAGTAACTACTACAGTAGAAAGACTTTAGAAGCACTAATTTTGAACTTAGAATATCATAGACCTTCCATTACCAGGAGTCTCAAAACATTTCGCATTTTTATTAGTGTTGAATAATAATATATACTTCTCAGAAGAAACAATTAATGTCCTCCACCTCCCACCAAGAAGAGCAAACACTTTGATTACTCAACTTCATTTTTTGAAAAATAAAGCAGTGGAAATATTTTCTCCTACTGAGTCATACTTTGGCAATTAAGGCATAGTTTTTCTTCAAAAGAAAAATGTAGTTTACCATGGTCAGAGGAGTATTGTATTTGTAAAGTAATAGAAATAATCTGTCCTGCAAATACAAGCAAATTTATTAATTTCTACATATAATACTTGCTTTTGGAATACTGAGAAAATATAAAAACAAAATAAATTATTGAATTGGAAATCAGTTATATAACTAAACCCTCTATTTTTGTTTAAGGGTTTGCTAACTGATTTGATTAACACAAAAAGCCCACGACTTAATGTTTTTACTTAGTGTATCAAAATAATTTGTAATAGTATAAAATACATTTTGAGAAAGACATTTTAAGCACTGAAAATAAAATTAAGTTTTTCAGATAAAAATATTGCTATATTTTAAGCATTGTGTTTTGCTTTTACATGTCATTTGAGTAACTAAATTTGGAAAATATATCAGAAGCTTTCACAGGAATAGAAACCACAAGAGTGGATAGTGAGCTAACAGACATCCAAATTGAGGATACATTTAAAAAGTGTTATTACCATGTTAAATTCTTCAACAATGAAAGTAATACTTATAATTTAAAGGAAAATATAAAATCTAAAAGTAATTCTAGAATGAGAAATCAATTATATAACTAAAACCTCTATTTTTGGTTCAGGGTTTGCTAAATCATTTGATTAAAATGTGCTGCCGGTAGTTACAAATATGTGATGTGCTAGTCGTCAGAGCTACCATAAATTTAAAAATCAGACCACAACTCAGAAGAACACATGATAGGAACTAGAGCTAGCCAGTGGAGCAACATCAAATGCACTCCGAATACTCCTCATTGTCATCTATAGGAAGGCATAGGGCAGTTTCAGCGTTACCTTCTCCACGGGCCACGGATGAATGCAAAGGTTAAAAATCCACTGGTGGTTATGAGAACTCCTTTGACTTAAACATCTCATGCACCAGAAAGGGTAATATGTCTTAGAACAACTCAATAGATATAGCTTCCAATGTTCTACAATGGATGGACCCATTTACAGGAGTCACCACCCTCAGAGAAATGCAAAACAAGGAGCCTCAGGCAGTTTATAGTTCTCCTAATGCAAGTGTAATTTTTAACATAAGCAACAGTGCAGAGTACATAATTGACACACATCCTTTTCTGTTTCCAGGATTTAGAAAGTTAACCAAAGGACAAATGCCTGTGCAGAGCAAAGGTTTTTGTTAACCCTTTACTCTCAGTTATTAGGATCAAGGATTGTCTCTCAGATCTTGACTGAGAGCTCTTCCAATACAAAAGATGCTAAGCAACATTAGAAGCAAAAACACAAACTAAGATGTTCTAATTACCTGTAAGAATATTCAAAAGAAGATAAAAAACTGAAAAAAAGTTTCAGATATAAATTAATTAGCTATTCAAACTACTTATAGGAAATTATAATATTCATATTTTTTATTCAAAACTAAGAACTAGATTTTCACCATTAAACATAGAAAATCCATGAGCAAGCTTTATTAGTTTATATTTTTTGTACATTTTTCTACAATGTTTCATTATAAAAGAATTACACTTAGCCCTTAAAAATGCAGAGGTTAGAGACATCGAACCCCCCTCAAGCAGTGGAAAATACATATATAATATCTGACTCCCCCAAATTTGACTACTAATAGCCTACTGTTGAGTTACCTCTTATGTGTAACATAACAGATTAATACATATTTTGTATGTTATATGTATTTTATACTGTATTTTTGCAATAAAGTGTGCTAGAGTAAGTAAAATGCTATTAAGAAAGTAATAAGGAAGAGGCTATACACTTATAATGGTGTATCATATTTATTGAAAAATGTCCATATGTAGGTGGACCCATGCAGTTCAAACTCATGTTTTTCATGGGTCAACTGTATTGACAAATATCATAGAATTTAAGATCCACACAAATTTTGGGTAATCAATTGTTCTAAATAATCAGTTCATTCTCAATAACTTGATCATTAAATGAACAAGCATAAAAAATAGAGTTTATTCTTAGTATAAAGGATATTTCTGTTAGTAATGATAAAAAAATAATTAAAATCTTATTCCTAGGTTTTAAAATTCACATTATAACTGGAAGTTAGGGAATAAAAATAAACCACTTTTTTATAGTACCATAAATAGTATATTAATCGAGGTATTTTAAAATGCCATGAGACTAATTCAAAGGAAAGATTACTTATATTTGCATCATTCAAAACAAATTTCATTGAAGAGCTGGCATTTGAGATTGGCAATGGCAAAAGTGTTACTAAGTAGTGAAGGCTATTTCCTCCAAGGAGGAAAGTAGAGGAACTTTAGAGAGATATAAAAACATTTAACATATTCATGAAAATGTTGTTAGTTATTTGTTGGAAGGTAGAGAGCAAGAATGTTAGAGACTAGGATTTGAAACTACACTAAACTCAAAAATCAGGGAGTGGGGAGGTGGTGGTAAGGAAAAATAAACAATTTTAAAGAGACACCAAATGTGTGTGAGATGTGTTCTCTACAAGAATCCTATGCAGAGGCTTTTGCAGTCTGTCCTATAAATAAGGAACCTGAGACTCAAAAACTTTAAGTCGCTTTTTCAAAATCAATTTTCATTAAATATCGGCACTAAATTTAAACCTAAGCCTGTCTGACTTCAAGATGCAAACTCTTTCCACTAACCCATTCAAGCAGATTGAGATGAGTATCCTTGTGTGTCATGCCAATTGTTCAAATTTTTCATATAAGATTAATGGAGTCACTTAAATTGTTTAAAAATTCTTGAAAGTATGATCATGTGAAAAACAGCAAACACACACACACACACACACACACACACACACACACACACTAATGATCCAAAGGGTGTAATATAATTTTCATGATTTACTAATATGCCCTCAAAAAACTACTTTAAAACATGCTTTTACTGGTTTATAGGTATTTCCCTTGTTGGGTTATGGTAATTCTCAAGAACTCTATCTACCCATTCACATTTATGTTCAAAATATTTTTTTCAAAAAGAAAAAAACATTTTTTTCTTGGGGAGGTAGTTTATTGATCTTTGGCAGCTCAAGTTAACAAAGTGTGAAATGTATAAAAATCCAAATTTTCTACTCTGTGTTTCTTTTTTGATTCTAGTTTAACAGATGTTTTTTTCTTGTGTGCGGCATGGGCCGCCAGCATCTCACACGTGTTTTAACATTGTGAATTGAGATGAATGAGACTGCAAAGAAAATCAGGACAATTTATTTAATCATTCTCTGGGCATACATGGTAATTTAGAGAGTGTGGAGTGTCTGGGGTGCAATACTTAAAGTGTCCTAAATCAATCAGACTAGCTAAATCTTTCCCCATGAGTTGTTTTTAAATCTCCGTCAGGAAATAGTTTCAGGGTGTAGTGTGTTTGAAGCATCCTGTGAGAGGTAAAGTTCCTTTGGCAGAAATTTCTTCTCTCTCTTCTCATTCCAGTGTCTGATCAATTTGCAGTGGCTTATCATTGTTAAAATTATCAGGAAATAGGATGAATAATATCCTATTTTAAGACTGCAGGAGTCAGAGAATATCACTGACATCAGAGAAATGTTGTTCCTTTCAAAAGAGCAAACATTGTGGTGCTTTGTACAAGGACCCAAATTTCCTATTCAGATGGATAATGGGTTGACCCAGACATTTATATTTAAAAATGAGAAAGCCATTGGCAATTTTAATTTACTTTCAGATACTGACCCTATTACATTCTAGGGACAAATAGCTCCAAAAAGATCATAAGGATGGATATAGGACATAAACTTGTGCCATAGATGAAAACTTCTTTTTATCTTTCCAAGATTTTATCCGAAATAATCGGTAAGCAAGTGAAATGACTTCAGTTCGACTAAATTGACCTTTTCTATGTGCCGTTTGCTGTGTTTATATATATGGCAAACTATAGCAGCACTAGGAATTTGAATAAAAAAATCTACTTTGGAAAGGACCTGCATTCAGGATAATCAAAAACTTCTGAAATGAGTCATGTTCATTTTCAGGCGATTTGCTGCTGCACCTGTTCAGACAGTGTTCCAACTGGCTTGCGGTTTAACCACTCCCTCAACACTCTTGATTAAGAACACAGCTTCATCAAACAGGTTGGGAAACTCTCACACCTGTATTTGAGTTTAGATTTTCTCCTTTCAGAAAACGATCTTAAATTTCGTACAGAAAATTTTTCACTCAGTTATTTCTCTGCATCTTTCTCAGAGGCAGTTCTATCCTAGGAGATGATATATGCTACCCACCCACTTCTCCATACAATGAAAAGGCATAAATTGCTTTCATCAGATGTTTAACCTCCTGTATTTGTCCAAAAATGTGGGCGACTAATCAATGAATAGGGGATCTTTGTGAATGTTAGCTTTACTGTCAGGATCATCTGGAAATCAAAGTCCAGCTCTGTCACTTACTGGCTATGAAGCCTTAGTTAAGCTAATTGAGTTTGTTAAATCTTGCTTTACTTGTCTGCAAAATGGGTAAAATCATTCATCATTCACATGGCTTTGTGGATTAAGTGAGATTATGTAGACATTCTAACAGGATTCCTGGGGTATAGGAATCTCTTAATAAATTGAGGTACAAAGTGTTCTTTAGTTTTAAACCCAGGGAGATTTAATCCTACCCATACCCAATTCAGTATTGATCTGTAATAAGTGTCTCTTTCTCTTGCCATGTTGGGACTTTCTTTAGCTGCAAAAATGTCTTCTCTCTTTCCCTCCTGGCAGATTATAACAAGTTTTCTAAAAATTTTTCATGAGTGGCAATTTTATAAGTATGCTATATAATAGGTAATGTTTTGGGAAGTCATAGTCACATGAAGTGAGAAATTAAAATTCTTGTGTTTCTGAATGTAACCCTCAAAGCATGAAGAAAATGGTTTAAGGAACCACATAATAATGTAGAAATGAATGAATGAATGAATGAATGAATGAATATTATTATTATAACCAATCAAGTAAATGAGTATTTTTCACCCCAGGAAGTAAAACTCTCTGACTTCAACTTTTATCCACGTGAACAGAATCATTCTACAGGCAATTAGCTAATAGAACTTTTCTATTTCTGTTTAAAGATTATTAGTAGATGTGAAATCCAACTTACCGCAATATCATCCTATTCTTGTCCATTAAACCATCCATATATTTTCACACACATACATTTTCCATTACAATATATTTTTTCAAAAATAATAAAATATAAATATATAGAGTATTTGGATGGGAAATATATAATTTTATAACTATATTTGTATATTAATTTTATAAGTTGAAAAGCCATGTTATATTTCATACTGAATCCCCAAACATCCTAATTTGACTTGCTACCAGAACATCACAGGTTGGAATACATCAGTGCTATCGGATTCATAATATCTATGCAAGTCTACACACTATATTCATGAGCCCATAAGCAGTGACAGACATAAGGGAATCCCATTTCATACACAATTGCCTTGAAGTAACTCAATGTTTCTCATGACATCTCTACTTCCAGATTTATTTCCATATTATGGAATATGAGGTCTCAATTCACAATAGAAGCTCATGCCTTAAAACAATAACAACAACAAAAACCTACAGCAATAAGAGTCATTCATTTTTAGGACTTGTGTGTTTTTAGTTCTTCAGGGTCTGTGCTACACTGAAGGTGGGAGATAAGAATTTAGAGCTAGCCAGGAGTATCATGTGCTTATTTGGGGGGATACTTAGCATATACATATCTGACTTTTGAAAAAATCATTTTGTATGTCCCATATAATTTCTCCTCTAAAATAACTGATAGAACACTTATGAATTAAAACATACACAGATGCAAAGCTTGGCTTTTTAGATATTTCCGTATATTGTTTTTTAAAGATCATTTTAGGTAGAAAACATATTTCATAATAATAGATAGCTTAGTAAATTTTTTATAATTTTCTCATACATACATACTTATGCCAAAAAAACATAAGATCTTACTTCTATAAATGTGAATTTATCCCTTTCGACCTGTTTTTCATGGTGATTTTCATTTTGCATTTTATTTAATGTTGAATTTTTGCCATAATGATCCCATTCTTGGGTTTGAAGGCACCACATTTGTTTCATCTACTCGTATGTGAAGCCAGCTACATCATGATTTTTCTTTCAAAATAATATCTTTCTTTCTAACATGAACTCATCAGAATTCTTTTCTTTTTTCTTAGGATAGCACTTTTAAATGCTAAAATAAATGTGAGTGCTGTTTTCATTGCAAAAGCAGAAAAAAGGGAGAGAAAGAGGATATACTGCAAGACCCTTGGAAATCATCAGAGTTGGATAATAATTGAAGAATATCACTCATATTTATGTCCTTTATCTGATGCTGAATTTCTTGAAGGCAGTGACTAGGGCACAATGTCAAGGATGTAGGGCACACCATGAAATGCTGGCTGACTTAAATGAGAGATTGGTTCCTAAAGAGTTACTAGATTTTCACAAAATTCCACAGTAAAAGGGAGAGAAGGGGGAGAAGACATTTTTATGATTCTCAGTGCTGTACTTTTCCTACCATGCCACTTGCTCAATGAGATTTTGTTTCAGCATGGAGTTTTGAAAGGAGAAATAACATTATTTCTGTGTAAAATAATGTTATACATGCCTTCAAGATTCATGATAGGTTACCAAGAAGGAACTCTGACCTGAAATGCATATTTATTCAATTATCACTATATAAAAGCAAAACTTAGCAGCCAAGAGCTTTATACTGTCTGTTGAAAGAAAAGGTAGCATGGGCACTCAAGAAAACATATATTAATAATGCTCTCTCCTGAATCTCATTAATCAAAAACCTAACCCGTTCAGCAATTTATTCTCTTTGGGTTTTTATCCTAGTGACTTTCCATCTCAGATTATTGCAGAGTAACTAGATGACAAGGAGAGATTTACAACTGTAAAAGTTAAGCTAATTATTTACTGTTGATTCCCTGTTCAACCTCTTTTCTATTCATTGGGATGACCTGACTTCCCTGATAGCAGCAATAGGCAGGGCGAACAAGGGTAGTAAGCTTCCGCTATGGCTGGTATTTCAATAAGCTAATTTACAAAAGCCACCAAACTGAGAGAATGAGATATTCCTGGGGAATTCTCTCAGGGCGAACAGCTGAGGCAAAGTAAATGCATTGATACCCAGTTTAAACTGGCTGTTTGAGGGCTATTCCAAGAGTAGATCCACAGGTTTGCCAAAGATATTTGTAAACTTCCATGCTAAGTTCAACGTCTTTTATTTACAACTTGTCATCTTTTTATGATACACTTTCTCCACTCCAATAACCCCTTCAAACAAATCCGCAGAGCTTCCCCGAGGTAGAATTTGTTGAACCATGCATTTCTCTGTCTTTAATTAATGCTTACTTCATTTGCCTGAAGCTTTCCTCACTATAATAGTATTAACATGTGTAAAGGAGTTTGTAATTAGGACAAACAGGATTGAAGCTGGAACAAAGTATTCTCAACTGGACTCTATGCTTCATTGTATAGGATGTCATAAGTGTTATTTGATTACCTCACTCCTATGATCTTGATAAAATAAAACTCTCCAGTTTTCTCATTTTATTTTTGTCAGAAGATATTGTGAACAATAAAAGCTTTCCTTAAAGTCCTGAAACAATGAAATCTATTTTCACTAATTAAACCTGACATATTTGCCCCTCAGGATCAGTGACATTTTATCACCCATACATCATACCAGACAATTACCATTTCATAATTTAAAAAAAATGTCTAGAGCAGGGATTGGCAAATTACAGCCATAAGCCAAATCCAACTTAATACTAGTTTTTACAAATAAAGTTTCACTGAAACATAGCAAAACCCATTCAATTATATATTTTCTCTGGCTACTTTTGCACCATACTGTCATTGCTGAGTAGTTGTGACAGAGCCATTATGATATACAAAGTCTAAAATATTTTCTATCTAGTTCTTTAGAGAAAAGATTTGCTGACCCCTGGTCTGGACTGGTCCACTGCAATTTTACTCTATGTGTAATCCACATACATGATTGTGTTATAAATGTTACATACCAAAGCCCTATGAAAACTACTTGCCCTAATTAAAAAACATAGCAGCATATTGTTATGAGGATATTACAACTGACTGATGGCAAGTACACACAACAGTTGTGCTTCACCTTCTGACAAGTTCTAAAATCAGTGAACACTAGCACCTCTTCTATGTCTCTAAGCCATGGGCTGAGCTGATTGGACTGCCTATACCTAAGTTCTTCTTTCCTTTAACGTTGTTAGAGGCAGAAAGATGAGATTCTAAGATAGGAAGTGGTCATTATAACCATAAGAGACTGTGGACTCTGAGAAACAAACTGAGGGTTTTAGAGGGGAGGTGGATGGGGGGGAAGGGTTGGCCCCGTGATGGGTATTAAGGAGGGCACTTTTGCATGGAGCGCTGGGTGTTATATATAAACAATGAACCTTGGAACAATACATCAAAAACTAATAATGTACTGTATGGTAACTGACATAACATAATAAAAAAAAGGGGGGGCGTGTGAGTGGCTCAGTGGATTAAGCTTCTGCCTTCGGCTCAGGTCATGATCTCAGGGTCCTGGGATCGAGCCCCTCATCAGGCTCTCTGCTCAGCAGGGAGCCTGCTTCCCCCTCTCCCTCTGCCTGCCTCTCTCCCTACTTGTGATCTCTCTCTCTGTCAAATAAATAAATAAAATCAAAAAAAAAAAAAAGAAAAGAAAATACAGTAGATTCCTACTTAAAAAACAAACAAAAAAAACAGTTGTTGAAGCAAAGAATGAAGTCATTGAACTTAAAGTATGAACTTAAAAAGTTCATACTTTGGGTGGCTGGGTGATGGACATTGGGGAGGGTATGTGCTATGGTGAAAAAATAAATAATAAAAAAATAATAATTAAAAAAAAAAGTTCATGCTTTGAACCATACTACCCTTCTATCAACATGAAGAAGAGTGCTAGGTTTCTGGAACATTTCTATGATCCACTCCTCAGGATGCAACTAGAAAGATAACCAAAATTAATTCTTTATTTATTTATTTATTTATCTATTTATTTATTTATTTATTCACACTTTCATTCCTTTAGTTAAAACATTTATTGAACGACTAGGTACCAGTCATTATGCTAGCCACTGAAGAGAATATAGAGGTAAATAAGTTTTCTATTCTGAAGTGGCTCTAATTTTCTGGATTAGCAAGATGTGTGGTAGGGGATGGAAAGGTGGATGAAAACCAGAGGAAGATAAAAGCAAGTGCAAAAAAGTGACTTATTCTCACTCCAAGATATATTAAAGATCTCTGCAGGATTTCAACTTATGCGCTTTTCACAAAAAATATCAGTTTGAGGAGAGTTGAAGAAGATATCAGATATTGTGCACGTGCGCGTGCATGTGTGTGTGTGTGTGTGTATACACATATATATTTATATTCCTGGTATGATATTCATAATTATACACATATATTCATAAACAAGTAGAATTATTAGATGATGTATCTTGACCTTAATCTTAATAATCAGTAAGCTTTTATTAGTTTCTATAATGAAATTTACTAAACTGTTCCACATTATCACTCAGATACTAAAGAAACTATTTCTCTGCCATCTCAAAATTGTAACTTCTAAGAAAACCTTCAGCATTTGATTTTGGTCAACAGCAATGAAGAGTGAGACAGTGGAGGATCAGACAGTGGTTTTATAAGTTCCACCTTGACTTGGACATCAATTCTGTCCATACTCCATTGGCCAAAACTCAGAAACACGGCCCCACATGGTACAAGCATATTTGAAAATGCAGTCTCTGGCTAGGCAGTCCTTTTCAGCAATGACTTTCCACTATGGAACAGGTCCATTTGGTAGAGTCATTTCCATACCACAGTGTTTAATAAGTTGTCTTTGTTAAGTAGCTAAAAAATAATCCCAACGTCTAGAAGAGCCAATTCGCTTTTCTATAGCTATTAGAAACTCTCTTAGATCGTCTGTAACCATTTACCTAATATCATAATTGTTTACAAATATATTTCATATTCCTTAATGGAATGTATACTCATGAAGATAGTAATTCTACAGTATTTTAAAATTTTCTTTAGAGTTCTACCCTATTCGCCATTGTTCAAAGTTATTGGATCACTACCATTTTAATTTCGACTGCTATTTCAATGGAAAAATGATAGATATTTATTGATTTTGGGGTTAAGTTTATTGAGCTCATTCTATGACATAACTCCTCCACATTCTTATATTTATAGAAGATGGAGACTGTTGCGTATTATTGCATCAACTAACTTTTGTAAGCCTAATAACAGCAATTCTGGGAAGTCACTTTTGAAGGCCATGACCATGACATTATACTATGGTAAAATGATCAGGAATGTCTTGCAAAATACAGAGATTGCATCATCAAGCTGCCTTGATCTGCATGAGATCATAGTTTACTTCCACTGTTTTTGATATCCAGAAGCATTTTTTTTTCTGGCCAATTACTAATCTTGAAGGATTTTTATCAATGAATTGATTTTTTTCATAAAATAGTTTCAAGCAAATTATCTATAGACTTAAATCTATTCTAGACCATTATAAGATTGGTATTGGGATTTCAAAAAGGGCATATAGTGCTAGAAACACAAGTGTTAGATCTAACGGAATTTAATATGCCCTGAGAACAAGAATATTTAATAACATAATATTGTTAAATTAAGAAAGGAAGCAATTATGAGTCATCTATTGCTTATTTATAGGAAAATAATGAAATGTCAGTGACTATGGAATTTTTTTTTCCCTGGTAGAGCAATGGTAAGTCAATGTAAACAGAATCATTAACATGATGTATTTTGCAAAAGGGAGAACTGTGGAAGACAGAAGCTACTTTGGCATCAAATCAAACATTAAGGATATTCAACTTTGTCTTTAAAGAGATAAACTAGAGTGAGACCTAAAGCATCACATAAATAAAATTCTATCTGAAACAGAACACTTGAATTTTGGAGATGTAAGCCACCAGTTCTGAGCAAAAACTCAAGATAAAAATTGTCATTTAGTTAAACACAGGTTAGCAATTTGAGTCAATTTTCTTTTTCAGCCAAAAATCAACTTTTGGAATTGAGAACTGTAAATTTCACTCAAGTAGATTTTTAGTACATATCTGTCTCCATCTTTTCTAACCAAGACTGTCACAATGATCTCCTAACAGACACTGTTGCCCTCTATAATCCATTATCCAAACACACTGCAGATTGTTTTTCCCCTGGTAGACTCAGACAGAGTTTGGGATATAAAGTGTTCATAAGAGATCAGTACCACTGAAAAGGAGCGGGAGAATGAAGGATTGTACTAGGAAGAAGTTGAACTGAGATATAGGACCACAAACACCTGACATGATCAGAAGAAGTTTTCTCTCTCTCTCTCTCCAGAATATTGCACATGGAGATTCTCCTTTGCTGGCTGAAATATCTAGGCCTTTCTACCCTGAGCTATGGACTGCCCTGGGAAGGGTATAACCTCAAACGAGGCGGCTCTCTATTCCCCAAGGCAGACCCTGAAGAAGCTGACTAGTAGAGGCTGTTTGTTTACTAATCCCCACAGCTGGGACTCTTTCTTGAAGGCTGATCTGGGCAGTGCATCCCATGGCTACCACAAAACAGCAGGCAAAATAAAGTTTCTAAATACAAACCATTTTATATCTTTGCTAGCCCATAACTCTTCAGTGGCTTCTACTGCAGTAAGTACCAATATATTATGAACTACAAGATGGAGTTAATGTCTTTTCAATTTCATCTCATTTCTTTCTTCCCTTTGCTCAGTGATTAATTACTATTTAGTCTTAAAAATATTTAGTCTTTGAGTTCTTCAAAGAAAAATCCACTTTTCCCAGCTTAATGACTTGTTGTTCCCTATGCATATAACGGTCCTTAACCTGACTTCACATGTGTAATTTCTAGCCTCTAGGTCTTGGATTAATGGTCTATATACAAACAGGACTTCTTGAACTATCCTGTACAGCAGCTGTTCTTATGACATTTGTCTCCATAGCAGGCAGCATGTTCTGTCAGAGTGGTGATTATGTGACTATTGTTGAATGCCATAAGATAACAAAATTAGAAGTTAATGACAGAATAACTCTAAAGGCTGTGGTTTGGTAATAAAATAACACATTACAAAAGCACAGTGGAGTTAAAACTGTAAATATTTAGAACTGAATAATAGAAATTTTATTAAAATCTATGGATCATGGTTAGTAACATGTAAGTTAGCATGAAAGAATATAAATATTAAAGAAAATAAAATAGATACCTAAGAACTCCCTTCAAAAATTTCAAACACACATAGTTTTACGAGTTATATTTAACAAACCTTGAAGGAATAGTTAATGCGTTTTTTAATCAAGTTGTACAAAAATATTTTTAAAAATTATCTCACCTATCAATTAATTTAGTAAAGCTCTTATGAGCATGTTTCCAAAACCACATCCAGACAAAACAGACAAACAAATAAACAAAAATAATTGCAGACCTGTTTCACTGAGAAATGTAGATGTTAAAATTCAAAGCTAATTATTAAGTAACCAATTCATTTGAGAAATACTTTCTGGTTAAAGAGGCTTAATCCCAGGATTGTGAAAATATGTAACAGGAAAAATATATATATTACTATATTTGGTAACCTTAACAGATTGAGAAAATCCCTCTTGTTTTATAAGTTGTTTCAGAAAAATACAACAACACAAATAGATCCGTTACCCATTTGTGATAAAAATGCTTAGTAGAAGAATAGAGACTTCTTAAATATATAAAAGTTGACTTTATTTACCAAACTCTGTAACAAATACTGTACTTAATAAGGACACTTTATACATTCCCTTTAGCATTAGGACTAAGAAAACGGTGTCCAATATTACTTCTCCTACTACATTGTAATCAAGGTCCTAGCTAATCTTATTCATAAAGAAACAAAATAGAAGTTTAATTTATTTAAACATGATAGAATAATTTCCCTAGAAAATCCAATAGAATCAATGAGCTATTAGAAGTAATTAAAGTTTTAGTAAGATTAAAATGAACTGTTTCGTAAGATTAAATGAAAAGTTCACATGCCCAACTGAGTATCATTTCTCTATAGGAGTAATAATAAAGGGGAAAGTATAACTGAGAGTGAGGTAAGATACATAACAGAAACTAAAAATATAAAATATCTAGGAATTATGTTACTGAGAATTAATTGGCACTCCATGAAAAAACCTTAAAACTCTAACAAAGGGAAGGTAAATTGTCTAAATCTGGGTTTCCCCACCCCAGCATTATTTACATTTTGGAGCAGATAATTCTTTGTTGTAGAGGACAGTCCTGTGCATCGTGGCAACTTTTTCATCCTTGCCTGGATATCAGTGGCATCTCCCCAGTTGTAACAACCAAAACATTAAGTAACTAATATGTCCAGATATTACCAAATGTCCCCCAGGGAAAAAAATTGCCACTGACCTAAATAAATGGAGAGATAATCCACACTCTTACAGGAGATAACTTAATAATATAAAAGATGCTTTATCTACACAAAATAATCTATGATTTCAATGTTCATCACAATAACAATTTTATTTTTAAGACTCTTTATAAACTTACTCTTATATACATATAAATATAATACAATGAGTAACTAAGTCAACTTTGTAAAATAAAAAGAATAAAGAGGGAGACTTGGCCAGAGAGACAAAAATCATACTTTCATACCTCAAAGTCACAGTCATGATATTAACAGCAACAACAGTAATAAACTATATTTACTTAAAAAGAGAGACATAGACCATTGAAAAAATTAGAGAGCAGGCAGAGTCATAGTGGAAATTTATACTATTAGGTGGACACTAGCACTGTATATTAAGGAAATTTCAGAAAGTTTAGTATATTGTGGTAGAAAACTGGTATTAGTATACAAAGGAGAGTAATATTAGATTCCTTTCTAAGAGTACACATAAAAATGGATTCTAGTTAAAGACTTAAGACATAATTAGGCATGCACAATACCTTTTGTCCTGGAGTAGGAAATAGATTCTTAAATGAAACTTCAAAAACACAAAAATAAAGCCGAAAATGACTAACAGATTATATCAAAATTTTACTGTCTGTTCATGAGCTGGAGCATAGTGAAAATTAAAAGATGTATAACAGAATATGAAAGTACAATTTAGATGTCTAGAAATGACAAGAGATTCAAATCTAAAATAGGATGAGGACTCCTGCAAATCAACAAAGGAAAGACAAAAGTAGAAAACATTTGTAATGAAATAAAAACTCAGTTTGCAGAAGAAACTACTAGAACTAACGAATATATGAAAAATATTCATAATCATTACTAAGCAGAGGAAAGAAAATTAAAGTAACAATAAGATATGGCTTTGCCTATTGGACTGACAATAATAAAAAAGCTAGAAAATGCCAAGTGTTAGTGGGGATGTGAGTCTCACTATTGGTAAGATTGTAGGGATTGGCAGTCTTTCTAGAAAGCTCCATATGGGGACATGTGCAAGGTTATTCATTGCAACAGTGTTCTTAGCCAGGGAAAGGAGTTGGAAACAAATTGTCCATCATCTGGAGTGTGGATAGATAAAATGTGGCAGATGACACCACAGAGTGTTATAAAGTTAGAAGTTATGACTTAGATGTATACACAGGATAATGGATAGATTGAAGACGTATAGTACTTAGTGAAAAACAGAGAAAAAAGCCTGAGAGATAACACAATAACATTTAATTCTTAAGCAGAAACTTGCATCCCATAATTTAAATACTTTAAATGTCTTCCTGATAGGAAGCTTTGTTCTGTGACTTTTGTAAATGTCACGTAGTTATGTCCACTGGACGTAATCCTCCTTCGGAGTCAATCTACAAGTTACTTGCCTACTTATCTGATTTTCAAATTACAGTTTCATAACTAGGACAAACTAGGGTGTACATTATTCACGTTCAAATTGTGTACTGTCGTTTCTTCTTTCTTATATTTCCACTTCCTTGCTCTGTAGTACCATAAAAAGTGTGATAAACAGAAAATACAATATGGCAGTCACATGTCCCAGAAAGCCTTACACAACTAAGAATACACCACCTCTCCCAAAATATACATACTTTTTCTTACCATTTCCTCACAAAATATTTTTTAAAATGTAGGAAACAAAGGAATCTGTGTCTAGGTTCTTAATCTCATGGGATATGAGAGGAAATAGTACTGATTTACTGAAAAAAATCAGATGAAAAAGAAAAAAGAATGTTTTTTTCCCACATCAGTCTAATACAAATGACTCGAGTCAGGATAGAGATGGAAGTGGAAAAATAAGGCATCTTCCCATATTTTCAAGTTTTCTATTTTGCATAATGAATTTGAGGTACAATGTTAGCATTCATGAAAGCCAGAATATGCTTTCCTACAATCCAGCTACATTTGTCGTCTAAACGGTATCCTTAACATTTCAAATGTTCTCTCCTTCCCACTATCTCTCTCCTTGTGAGTTAAAGAATGTTATATTAGATATATATTTAAATTTGAATTATTTATAATGTATTACAATAAGTAACATAAAAATATATTATAAAGTACATAAAATAAATAATAAATAACAGTACATATGCTTTAATTATATGGAAATTAAATAGAAGTTTAAATTACACATATATAATGGCCCCCGAATTTGCCAGTTTCTGCATAAGGGCTTCAAACATAAAGCCAGTTAAGTCCCTTTTCCTATTTCATGCCATCTTGTTATTTTCAGTTCTTTACTCTACCTGTTCAAAGCTTTTTGGACTCATGATTCCAAAAGTTGGTATCACTCTCAGCTTTGTTTTAACCAGTGATATAAGTATGTGAGGATTATGTATTACTCCACATAATTAGAAAAAAGAATGTAGCCAGGAATAAAGGACTTTAGGATTCTAGAGCTCTCTTTTAATTTGTCATTGATCTAAATCTGGGTGAGTAAACAAGGTCAAGATGAATCCATCCAGCTTCACTACCAGGTCAGTTTCTGTTTCTTCATCAATACTTACTGACAGTTCTGTCGCTAAACAAAATCAATCAGGGCTAGGCATTGTTCTATGAACTGAAAACAGAAGAAAAAAGAACAGACAAGGTCTCTGTTCTCATGGATCTTTTATTTTAATGGACTAGTCAACAGAATAATAGAGTAATTTCATAAATTTTAAAAAGTTACAAAGAAAATAGAACCAGAGTGATATGATAGCACATTTGTACCAGGCTTGGATGTGTCTGAATAGCTAGGAGGAGACACTTGGGGCCAGGTTTTGAGGAAAGGCTCTGTAAGAATATAATATACAAGCAGAAATAAGTGAGAAAGAAGAAACTTATCACAAGACCAGAGGACTGAAGACTTGGTCTCTTAAATTCCAATGTGCTTTCTATTACAGAGCATCGTCTCCAAAAAGATATGTGGGTTATTTCTGTTTTTAAAAGAGCCCATATATTAAATTCCTCATTTAGCTTAATGTATTTAACTTAACGTATTTTGAACTGATTGATTTTGTTGTTTTGTAGTCTCCCTTGAAAAAGATAGAGGGAAAGTTGCTGAAACAATGGCATTGGATTACCATATTCATTATTTCAGTTATTAAACTTTTAATCAATACTAGAGGGTACAAACTTTCTAAGGAAAATAAAGGAAATACTTTAATTTGTTCATTTGAAAGGCATATCAAATACATATATGTTGGGCATTATGTAGACAAGAAAACATTTCATTACCCTTCCTGTATGCATATATGTATATAGGTGTATGTATATTTGTACTGAATTGCTCAGTTTTTGGGTGGTTGGGGGTGGGGAGGGGATTGATATGATGACAAAGAAGCCAGAAATGTCCTGATATGCTGGCCTGTTGGAGGAAATATGTTTTAAGATACTTGAAGAGCAATACTAGAAATCAAATTCATTTTTTCACTATGATCATGCTAACCTTAGGTGAACTGCATAGAAAATCACAATGCTTCTTACCCTGTGAATTTTTTCCACAAAGGACAATGAAAAAAAGATAATTTATTCCTTTAGAGATCATCAGCCTCCTACTTCACTTTCCCCCATTCCTTATTAATGGGTAATGCAGGCACCTGCCAATATGTGGGTGGTGGCTTTTTAAAGGGGAAATTTCTAAATATTTAGAAAGTGGTGTTTGCATGAGTTGACAAGGGTGGCAAAATTCAAAGTGCAAAAATATGCTGGAAAAGCATGTTAGGAATCCAAATGTAGAACATTTAAATGAAGACAGCAGTGTATAATAATTAGGCTCAAAGCAAAGTATGTGAAAGCAAAGAACAATCATATGTTAACCTAATCTGATGCTCAGAGAATTATATCAGGTTTACTTGAAAATTTGCAACTGTTCATAAGTATTTTAGATTGCTTTCATGCTTAGTTCATCAGTTTGAAAAAAGTTATGCACATATTGTAGAATTCTTGTGCATATGTTACCAGCTCTTCTTTTGCTGTTTATATCACCACTAATTAACATTTTTAATTAAGACAAAAAACACTGTTAGCATAATACATAAAAAATTGGAGCAGGTGCTTAGGGTAATAATTTGTATAAATAGCTATTGCCCTACACTAGCATCTAAATTATGATCATTAACTAGCTTTTTAGTGGATCAAAGTGAAATTCTGTCTTTTATTTAATTTAAGGAGAAAACAGGAAAAAAGAACACACTACAAAATAAATGCAGACACTACAAAATTCTATTATCCTCATTATAATCCTAGTATATGCTGCATTTAAAACTTGGTCCCTTGAAGCCCGTCTGGTCTTCTTCCCCTCTATCCCCTCTGATCTTCCTATTCTCCCCAACTATTATTGAAGGCATAATTCTGAAAAGAAATTTTCTTCCTGATTTTCTCTGCTCTCTAACTTTCTTTTCCCATCAGAAGCAGGATAGGTTTTTATAGCACTTGGTACTATATTCCATTAAAATAGGAACTCACTAAATTAATTAGTTAATAAATATACACATTTTGTCTAGTAAAAAAGCAAACTACTAGAGGATGTACATCAGCAGCATATTGTTAAATTAAGTTAATTTAGCTCATCGATGTGAATTAAATTAAATTAGGTATTTAAAGAGAGCTACTTACAGTAAAGACACCACCTGTAATATGCCGATTTATGAGGCTTCAAACTTACCTAAAACTCAGTAGCCTCACTTTTCATTCCTTTTGCAAAGCCTTTTCCCTTACCTATGTTGAGAATCAATGACATCATTGGCTCCCCAGATACCCACAAGGAAACTATAGATCTATGTATAATATTTTTCCTCTCTCGTCTCTGATAGTCAACGCTCAGAACCCATTATGACAACTAAAATTTAATGAACATGTATTATGCACTCTTCTCCAGGACTGAGAAAGCAAAAAAACTATAATATATTACATTCTAGCCATGCTGTCTTGAAATGTCTTTGCTATCACCCTTTCTATCAGTTCAAGCTTTTGTCCTGTTCATATTTTCATCATTTGCCTAGGTTCAAAGAGCCTTGTTTTGATTTTCTAGTCTGGCCTTCATGAGGTGGCCCATTACTTTTTTCCTATGAAAATTGTTATTTTTCTTCTTTTGTACAGGTAAGTAATATCTATAGCTGCCTTTTCTATGTAGTAACTGAATTACAGAATATGTATGACATAGTAAATTTCTATTTAATTTTTAAGTATTCTAACTAAATTCGATCTGACCCTGGCTTATTTCCCCAGGCTTGTTTCCCAGTATACCATTCTCCAATATACGCAGAACTTTGCATTGCCTCCATGACAAAGTATTGTGTATTATTGCCCTTGGAAGTTTGATCAGATACAATGAATTAAAAAAGTAATCTTGTTCATATTAGGGTCTCCAAAGATCTAGAGTCAATAGGCTATGTAGAGATGTGTAAGAGGAGACTCTTTACAGGAACTGACCCATATGGTTATGGAGGCCAAGAAGTCCCACAATCTGCTCTCTGCAAGATACAAGTGCTGGAAAACTCTTGATGTGATTCAATCCAAGTTTGAAAGTCTGAGAACTATGGAAGCTTATGGTTTCTTTTTTTTCTTTTTTTTAAAGATTTTTATTTATTTATTTGACAGAGGGAGACAGTGAGAGAGGGAATACAAGCAGGGGAAGCGGGAGAGGGAGAAGCAGGCTTCCTGCAGAGCAGAGAGCCCGATGTGGGGCTCTATCCCAGGACTCTGGAATCATGACCTGAGCCGAAGGCAGACGCTTAACGACTGAGCCACCTAGGTGCCCCCAGCTTATGGTTTCATTTCCAGCCCATGTGGAAGACCTAGGGGTGAAGGAAGGCAGGGGGGCAGCTGTTCTAAGTCCCAGAGTTTGAAGGCAGGAGGTCTTATGTTTGTGGGTAGGAGAAGACGGATATCCCAACTCAAGAAGATAGAGAATTTCCTATTTTTCTGCCTTTCTGTTCTGTTTGTGTCTTCATGTACTAAACCTAATCTTTTTCAGAAACACCCTCATAGACACACCCCAAAATATTGTCTTACTAGCTATCTGGGCATTCTTCAGCCTGTTCAAATTGACACATAAAATTAACCATCACTATCATTAAAACTTAGGTAGCATTTACTTTACATCATACACTATCCTCAGTGTTTTAGAAATATTAACTCGTTATATACCTTGTGAGGTAGATATTAGCATTTTATCCATATTATACTTGAGAAAACTGAGGTATACAAATTCTGCTCAAACTTACTCAGGAATTAAATGGCAGAGTCAGGTTTCGAGTTCAGGAAGTTTGCCCCAAAATCCATACACATAACCACCAAGATGGACTGGTCCTTCTTCTGAATTTCTGTGTAGGAGTTGTGTGGTACCACTGTAGTATGCATTTGATTTTAAAGTCACATTAAAAATTCAGCTACAACATATCATTACTCAGTACAATTGACTTACACAAGCATGAGACAGTGCTATATAGAAACTTGTGGACAGAGGTTATATTTTGTGTTTATCAAAATGTGGTATCTATATAGCACAGCATCTTTTATGGTGTCAAATAAGTGATGAAGTTCTTCACAATAAATTCAAAGATAGGGTTATATATGAGACTATTATAAACTTATATGAAAGTATTTGCATAACCAAAAAAAGAGGAAGAAGTAAAATGTCAATCAAATAGTAAGGTGGGTAATTCAACTTATGTTCACTCCAAATTGTGATATATACATTAATGATTCACAAGGTCCAGTTGTAATACTTTAAGACATTTTCAAGTTAATGCTATCTAAAACAATTTTTGAGGATTTTTTTCTATATTTGTTCCATAGACCTTTTTAAGTTTACAATCTTCAAATCTGTTTGAAATAACTGATAACTTCCACAAGTTAAAAAGATATTTTAAACCCTTAGAAAGCTTTTTTGACTATAATAACAGTACTGCTTAATGTAAAATCATTACTTTATATGATTTTAGCCTATTAATTCTAAGACCGAAAAAGAACCAACTCTGTAAGTCTTAAAATTTTATTTTTCATAGTATTTACTACTCTCTCAAGTTATAGTATTTATTTACTTGTACTTTTCCCTATTATCTGTCCCATAAATAAAATGTAAGATTCATAAGGCAAGCATTTCATCTGCTTTACTCATTGAATAACCAGAATCTGAAATAGTTTTTGGCCCATAGCAGACATTCAGGGAACATTTGTATAATTCCATGTACTTCAGTTTCTGTGTCTAAGGTAAGTGAACTTGACTCATGGTCTCCTATGGATTGAGTGTGTTCCCCTCAAATTCATATGTTGAAATTCTAATCCCAGGGTGATGGTATTAGAAGGTGGGGCTTTGGGGAGGTGATTAAGTCATAAGGGTAGAGCCCTGAAAATGGAATTAGTGCCACTATAAAAACCAGAGAGGGAGACAAACCATAAGAGACTCAATCTCAGGAAACAAACTGAGGGTTGCTGGAAGGGAGGAGAAGGGAAGGGATGGGGTGATGGACATTAGAGAGGGGATGTGCTATGGTGAGTGCTGTGAATTCTGTAAGACTGATGAATCACAGACCTGTACCCCTAAAACAAATAATACATTATGTGTTAATTTAAAAAAAAAAAGAGACTCCAAAGAGCTTCTTCACCCCTTCTACCATGCGAGCAAGGATACAGTGAAAAAATGGCTATCTCTGAACCGGGAAGCAGGCCTTCCTCAGACACCAGATCTGCTGCTGACTTTATCAAACTTAAGAACTGAGAGAAATTGATGTTTGCTGTTTAAATTACCCCGTGTATGTTATTTTTGATATAGCAGCCCTAATGGACTAAGACAGGGTCTATGGAGGTCCATGAAAATTCATGGAGACGATCAAGACATGTAAGGAAGTTCTATATATAAAATTTCATGCTCCATTTTCTTTTTATGTGAATATGTGATTTTTTTTCAAAGTAGTACACAAAAGAGATTTAGAAATTCTACTGTGATATTTCACTACCAAATCTACTTACACTTTTTTTGTTACCAAACAACTTGAAAAGAAAAAAAAATAGTTTTGAATTTAGTCAAATATGAAATGAACAAAGATGGTGGTTAAAAAAATGAACTCCTTAAGAAAATGCACTATGAATAAACTACTACAGCTTCTGATATTTTATAGTGAATGCATTTCAGGACTGAATGCAATGATTAAGATTTGGTTGGTTATACTATATGTTTGCTATAATTGTATGTTTTCGATGATAAACTTTATAGTCAGCGTTTAACTTTTGCACACTACATGTTACAATTTGCTTAATACATGTTTCTCTAAAATTATGTACCCAAATTATGACCATTAGTTGTTCCATTCAATATACATAAGTAACATTATACCAATAGAAATTCAAATAAAAATGATTAGTCAGAATAACACTCTAATAAACCAACTATTCACTTTTTCCAGTATTCCATTACAGATTTCACTATTCCTATTACTATTACTATCCTATTACTATTACTATTTCCTATTACTATCCACTATTCCATGTACACATGAGTTTATGGTTTTGTGTGGAAGCTATTCTAGTACAAATATTTTTTGTATTGTTGCATTGTCTTCATAGATACCATTTAAGTAAACACATTAAATGCATTTAATTGACATAATGTACCTTTCTTTAATTGATGTAACATGTATTGGTCAGCAATAAGCTGCTTCCAAATGTTTACTATTGGGGATAAAGTTGTAATGGATATCTTCAGGTATTATTCTTTTCCTCTAATCTGAATGATTTCCTTGGGATAATTTACTAATAGTCAAAATACATAAAAATTTTAAGACCCCACGATTTTGTCAAATCACTTTCTGAAGAGGTTATACTTTTTGTGTTTTATGTTGCCTTCATTGTTAGTATTAACGTCACAAATTGATTGCACTACTTCATGGGCAAAAACAGTAATGAGAAAATACCGCTATCTGGAGAAGGACATATTTATAAATCAAGGATAGTTCTTGGAAACCTAGCCGACTAGCAGACACTGAGATCCCAAGGAGAGGGGGCAACGTCCATTACAATCTCAATATATAGGAAAAGAGATTAATTTTATAAATATATCGAGATGGTAAACATCAATAAACGCAGATTAATAAAATTCCAAGATGAAGAAGCAAAGCAGGGAGAGAATGACTCTTCAGACATGGTTTACAGGAATGCATTACAAAAGAAGGTGCCTGTTTGGCTCAGGAAAAACTCCAAGGACAACATTTCCCTGCATGCAGTGAGAAAGCTTGTGAGTCCAATCCAGAGGGACAGCAGAGCCACATTCAGCAGTCCTTGGGTATATTTACGATTTTTTACTTTTGGTTGGTGTACAAGTAAATACCTACTTAAACCATTTTATTTTAAAAGTTGAAGGTTTTTTTAATTTTTATTTTATTAAAAAGTTGAAGATATTTAATATGCTTTCAGACAGGGGTCTCAGGTTCCTGAGAGGATGTGGAAGTCTTCTACAACACATCTTGCAGAATCCGAACAGCTGAGCTGGAGCTAGAAGGAGGAAAGGGTAACATCAGGGCTCTCTACAAATGTGTAATGGTTTTTTTAAGATCCATTTTAAGAAATGAATGAGAGTGTCCTATTGTCTTTCTTGCAATTATCTTACAATTAGTCTTAATGTCTTACATAAAATGCAAGACATCGTTTTCCTGTTAATGTGAATGGCAAACTATTAATGCAACTTACAGCTTCCCTAAGATATTTTCATTCACCACATAAAATATTCGTTGCCAGCAAAGTCTGCATGTGTACATGAGAAAAAGGAGAAAGAGAGAAAGGGAGGGGTGGTGGGAGGGAGATAGAGAGAGAGAGGAAAGGAATCAATCTTTATAAAAAATGGACAAAGTCTGTAAGATTTCTTGAGGCAGGTATTCATTATTCCCCCAAACTCTATTTATAACTGCTATAAAATAATAATCCCCTTTTCTTGTTCACTTTTATGGGCCTGTCTACAAACCTTAAAAATATTGTGTTTGGATGAAGAGGTAGAAATCTTAAAAAGAGTAAAATCAAGATTCGAGCTTTTTAGCTTTAGCAGAGGAACCTGCCAACATAGGCTGAGCTTTGTATTTAACCCCCCAAAAAGATTCCTTATCAAATATTTGTGACTTTTGAACAAAATTAGATGAAATCTGGTCTGCCACACACACGGAAATATAATAAGAATTTCAAAAAGTGCTCCATAATGTATTTTTTATCGTACTTCTAGCTTATATATCAATTAAATTAGACTAAATTTTCCAGATCATTTTGAGACTTGGCTCTGGTTTGTGACTTAGGGCAACTTAGCTTTTCTAATATATAGTCTTCCTGTTAAAAAAGATTGAGGAGAGCATTGGTTGAGAATTAAAACCAGGTAATAAATAGAAAGTAATAGACAATAAATTGTTTTTGTTTACTTTTTTTATCCCCTCACTCAAATTCAGTTAAACCACTTGAAAGCATGAGCTTTTAAAATTAATGGAAACTTGTCTAGCTTATCATTTTAACAAAAATTAAGAAGGGATTTACTTGAATTTGTCACGGTATAGAGACCTTTTGCAAACTATCATTTCACTCTCTTTGATATCTACTCCTAACATTAAAACAATTTATTAACTTAAATAGGTGCTATGAGAATCACTCTGCTACCTGAAAACAAGAAATTTATATGTATATACTTACGCTAGCAGGGGCAGATTCCAAAAGGTTGCATCTGTAAGTTGCAGCCAAGTTCATTAGTCATTAGCCTGATCCCTTACTTTGGTATCAGATGTACATATTTTAAAGTTTTGCTAGCTATAAGAACTATGAATTTGCTTACATGAAAAAAAATCTTGAATAGTATTTCAGAAACAAGTGTGTAAGAGCTATCAAACAGTTCCCCAATTAATATCTGTCAAGTAATCTGGAAGAAATCCCATAATGGCAAGGCTACCTAGTCAAGTTTCCGGGGACAGAAGTCCAATTAAGTGTGGTCTAGGTAGTTTCAAAAAATATGAAGACATATCAAATAAATTTATAATTGTTAGGAACTATAGGATCTTTGGACCTGTGTATCTACATAGTGAAAATAAAGAGCAAGAAAGTGTATATAGTGCTTAACATTCTGAGTTGAAGTTAGATGTAACCAGAGGGGTCCTGGCTCTACTCTTGTGAGACATTTGATTTTAATCCTGCTGAGCATCTTCAGTTTAATTTTCTCTAGAATGAAGAAAAGATCTATTTTATAATATTGCAATGAGTCATGAAATACAACGTAAATAAAGAATGTGGTATGGAGTCCATGGTAGTTGCTAAATAAATCACGGTGATAAAGTGATTTAGAATATACAGATTATTTCTTGGCTTACCATGTTTAGAGGATTAGATTATATATAATAATGTAATATGAGATAATATATAAGAGTATATTTGTAATAGATATAATTTTTAACAATAACTTAATTCGAGAGATCCTTATTTGATTTCCCCATTCTTTTTTTTTAAGATTTTATTTATTTTTTTGACGGAGAGAGAGACAAGTAGGCAGAGAGGCAGGCAGAGAGAGAGGGGGAAGCAGGCTCCCCGCTGAGCAGAGAGCCCGATGCAGGGCTCGATCCCAGGACTCTGAGATCATGACCTGAGCCGAAGACTGAGGCCTTAACCCACTGAGCCACCCAGGCGCCCCATGATTTCCCCATTCTTAATTTGTGAACTCGTTTAATAAATCATTTGTGTATTGGTTTATTCTTCACATTCTGTATGATGTCCTCTCTCTTCTGCCTTATACTAGGTTACTGTCTAATATATACTAGGATCACAGTACTGTGTGCTTTTTTTTATTGTTAATTTTTACACTTAATTGCAATAAGGGTTAAGTTTTATATAATTCCCCCAAAAAGCTCTGGGAAAGCATAAACTCTGTGTGTGTGTGTGTGTGTGTGTGTGTGTGTGTGTGTGTGCATATGTGTGCATGTGGGTGTATGTGTGTGTTATTCCTCCAGATTAGCAGAATGTCTGATCCAGAGAAGGAATTTAATAAAAGACATTTTCTGAACTGAGACATGTTATGCTATTCAACCATATTTGTAATGATAGAACCCAAAGTTTTCAACCCTACTACAAATGAAACTGAATCAGAAAATTACTTTTGCTTTATGGATAAAATATTTTATATTAACAGGTTGATTGCTGCTGAAACATAAATGTTTACATCTTCTCAAACTGTTGAAACAGACAAGAATGAATAATAATAGTATGGTACTACCAGAAGGAAAGAAAAAAATGAGCTATAAAACAAATACTCAAAAAAGTTTCTTTGATTTTCAATGACTTTTCCCTTTACACCAAAGGGTTAAAATAAGTAAGTTACAGTTCAACAGGAAGACTAATAAGGTATTTAAAAGAGACATATGACATGTATACCTTAATTTATACAATGTTGTATGTGAAGTATATCTATGTGAAGCTGGAAAGAAAAAGAAACCCATAACGAATTGCATATTCCCCAAGAAAATATTTTAATTTGTTATATAAATAAATATTGAACAGAGAAGTTTTTATATGTAGTGAAATAGTCTTGTGACTTCTTCCCTAGGTATTTGAAAAATAATATTCCTTTGTAAATTCTTGGTATCACAGAGAAAGAAAAGAAGACCCCCTCCCAAACACACCCACCGAATGAGATGGAAACTTTTCAGACAATTTGAGAAAATGCCATGCTTATTTGTTTATATATTAAAAGCTGTCATCAGATCGATATCAACTAGACAGTTGGCTTTGCTTCGTATCATAAATCTGTCATGGCCAACTTTATCATTTGCTGTCTGACACTTTCCAGTACTAATCATCTCTGTGAAGAATAAGAAGTTGGAGTGGAAAACTCTTTGTAAACCCCCTCTGTAGTACATTTGTCAGTTTCATGTTTTTAAGTCCTTGCCGCTACTGTGGGGACATTTCTAATTCATTCTCATTTGAGAGTCCTCATTTTATCTACTTTTCAGAGTGCAGTGTTATCTGATGTTGTTTCATGCTGAGATGAAACACTGACTGTATCAGTAGGGATAACTGCTGAGAAGAAAGAACAAAAGAATCACATATATCTAACAGTCCAGAATTTTCACTGGGGTTGTGCTGAGCTAGAGGATTTACTTATATCCCAAAAGGATTGTTTCATAATATATCGGTTCTTATAAACTTTTAGACATGTAAAGGAAGTAAGAACTCAAAAGCAAGTTACACATATGGGTGAAGTCTTCAAAGTGATCTCTTTTTGTTACTTTCTTTTTATTTCCCAGAAGAAAACAGTTTTGCATATGCAACAAGATTGTCCTTGGGAACTTTGATCTAAAGAATAGAATTCAAGAGTTTAATCTCTGAAAATAGGCAAAACTTTACCTTTGTTTATCTGATCACTTTGCAAGTGTGCTCACTAAAGTACAATTGGGAGTGAATATTTCAAAAACCCATGACACAATTAAAATAATTGAGGAAATTATGTGATCTGCTGTTTTAAAAAAATTAACTACAATTTAGCCTTTTTTCCTAGGTTAGAGTCATGATCTTATGCCTAGAATATAGTATAAAACTAGTTTCAGTGCAGTTTTTTAAAATAAGAGCATTAAAGAATCTAAACAATCTGAACGTATCTTGAAAATCTTCTTAAAAATCATGTGATAAAACCCTTCACAAATTTTAGGTTTAGCCCTAATTTGTATGATAGGCAACTTTTTCAAACATTACATATCACCCCAGTTTGCAGGCACATTAGATAATATTTATAAAACTTTTTACGTCAATCTTGGAACATAATGTAATAAAGCAGTTAGTGAAAAATAGAAGTGAGAGTAATAGTAGTGGAGTAGTAGTAATAATAATATTTTTAATAATTTCCTTTTTGAAAAGCTAATTTAAAAAATACTACTAATATTTGACATCAGTGATTATCAGAGTCACTAATGGATAGATTAGATTTGTAGTTACCATTCTATAATTCACGTTTGTATGCATATTATGTTGTTATAATTATAGTCCATTGCCTATTAAGACAAAGCTATTTATGTGTTAGGTTAATGTTTAATTGATATGTTTAAGATTATAACAAAATGCAAAATAAGTGCAATGTAATGGTATGCTTCAACTTAATTACATTCATATTCATAAAGATTTTCTCTTCTCTTTCCTCTCTTAAACAAGAAAGAAAATATTTCATAAAAGCCTTCATAATAAGAAGCACCATATGGCTCATTATTTAATCAATTAGAGAAAATTGAGAAGAACAGATTGTTCTTTTGTAATGCAGTAAATCTTCACTTTACCTTCCATTATAGTGAAATTCTGACTTCAGAATTTTAGGTTTGATCCCAGATCTTTGATCCTGGCCACCAACTTGTTAACCCTAAACAATGCATTTGTTGTACTTCTGTCTGATCATTTATACGATCAAAAAATACTCTTGACTGTCAAAATAATCACTGAATTTTCAATATTAGACATATCCATACTTTATTACATGAAGAATGTCAAAAAATAGGAAGGATGGTATAGTTCGAGGTCTCATTTAAAATTAACTTCTTGGGGCACCTGGGTGGCTCAGTGGGTTAAAGCCTCTGCCTTCGGCTCAGGTCATGATCTCAGGGTCCTGGGATTGAGCCCCGCATCGGGCTCTCTGCTCAGCAGGGAGCCTGCTTCCCCCTCTCTCTCTGCCTGCCTCTCTGCCTACTTGTGATCTCGAGATCTCTCTCTCTCTGTCAAATAAATAAATAAAATCTTTAAAAAAAAAAAAAAAAAAAATTAACTTCTTCAACTTGGAAGACTAAAACATCAAGAACAAGAAAAAGTGAAAGATTCTACACTGAAACATTGTAGGATGTAGAAAACTATAAATTGTCATATAAACATGAATTATAAGCATAAATAGGATAGTGTAAGGATCTCTTAGTATAAGTGAAGAAAGTGTCAATTGATATAGCATCTAATGAATGGGAAAAGCACAAGTAGAGTTAGTATGAGACACACTTGTTTCCCTATTCTTAGTTTTACAAATGTAATTACCTGCAGATGTCATATAGATGCCTTAAGAGAATTAGGTGGACTGATAGCATTTGATGTTCAGCCTCAGTGTCCAGGATAATAGAGTGTTACAATGTGGTGAAATGGACAGAAAGGTCCCCGTCCAAAAGGCACAGACAGTACCACTTTTTTACTTTTTGTGTCAATTTCTTAAATAGACTTTAATTTTTAAAACAGCAGAGATACACAACAAAATTGAGTAGAAGATACATAAATTTCACATATATCCTCTGCCAGGACTCAGGCAGTCTCGCCCACTATCAACATCCTACACCAGAGTGATTCATTTGTTATGACTGATGAACCTACATTGACACATGATTACCAAGAATTCACAATTTGCTTTAAGATTCATTCTTTGTGTAAATATACTTGTTCATATGTGTAATGACATGGATCCATTATTATAGTATCATACAGAATGTTTTCACAACCCTAAAAATCTGCTCTCCCTCTTCATCCTTTCCTTCCACTTAACCCTGGCCACCACTGACCTTTTTATTGCCTCCATAGTTTTGTCTTTCCAAGAATGCCAGTCATACAGTTAGAATCATATACTATATAGCCTTTCAGATTAGCTTCTTTCACTTAGTAAAATGGATTAAAGTTTCCTTCATGTCTTATTATGTCTTGATAACTCATTTCTTTGTAGCATTAAATAACATTTCATTATATGGATACCACAGTTATATTTATTCATTCACTTTCTTAAGGGCATCTTGGTACTTTATCATTTTGGAAATTATAAATAAAGCTGCTATAAGCATCTGTGTGCAGGTTTTTGTGTAGAAATAGTTTTCAACTTCTTTGTGTAAATATCAAAGAACACATTTGCTTGGTTGTATGATAAAGTATGTTTACTTTTTTTCAGAAACCACTAAACTGTCTTCCAGAATGGTATATAATTTTGCATTTCCACTGGTAATAAATGAATGAGAATTCCTGTTGCCCACATCCTCACAATCATTTGGTTTTGTCAGTGTTTTGGATTTTGGTCATTTTAATTGATGGTAGTGACAACACATTGCTGTTTTAATTTACAATTTCCTAATGCCATACTATGTTGAAAATCATTTCACATGCTTATTTGTCATCTGTATATCTTCTTTGGTGAAATGTCTATTTAGGTCTTTTGACCATTTTTAAATTGCATTATTCATTTTTTTTACTGTTGATTTTTAAGTGATCATTCTACATTTTTGGATAACAGCTCTTTATCGGATGTCTTTTGCAAATATTTCCTCCCAATCTGTGGCTTGTATTTTAATTCTCTTGACATTTTCTTTTGCAAAACAGAATTTTTTAATTTTAAAGACGTTCAGCTTTTCAATTTTCCTTTCATGGATGATACCTTTGATTTTATAGCTAAATAATCCTAGCCATACCTATGGTCATTTAGATTTTCTCCTATATTTTCTCTTAGGAGATTTATACATCTGTGTTTCACATTAGGTCTCTGATCCATTTTTGAGTTAATTATTGTGAAAGGTGTATAGTCTGCGTATAGATTCATTTTATTTAGTTAGCTAGTTATTTAATGTGGATATCCAGTTGTTCCAGCATGATTTGTTGAAAAACTATCTTTGCTCCATTGCATTTCCATTGTTCCCTTGTCAAAGACGAGCTCTTTATGTGAATCTATTTCTAGGCTATATATTCTGTTCTTCTATTCCTTTGAAGTATTTGTCTTTTTTGTTTTTTTTCTCTCTTTTTTTTTTTTCCATTACCACTCTGTCTTGATTATTGTAGCTTTATGGTTAAGTCAGGGTTATGTAGCATCAGTCCTCCAATTTTGTCCTTCTCTTTCAATAATTATTGACTTCTCTGGGTCTTTGCCAAATCTATTCATTTTTAAATATTAGCAAAATTTTTTTTTTAACTTTGTGCATGCCAACACTGTATAGGCCAAATTAAACATCTTTGCAAACTGTTTTTAGCCCACAGATTGCAAATGTGTGAAGCCTACCCCGACGTATCAATATAGTGTTTTGACATGATTTCAAGATAATTTCTGTTTCATATTATGGTAGGACAGTAAGTGGGAAATTTAGATTATCTTCAAAAATTACTATTTAGAAAGAATAAAACAGAACTGATCACTCAAGAGTTGGCTGTCCTAGCAGATCTGACACCAAATGATAAGAGCCTGTATCTACTCAAAACAGAAGCAGGGACTGTGGTCATCTAGAATTAAGGTGAATCAGTTACCACGGAAACTATATCCAAGGAGATATCAAGAGTGACTCTTGCTTGCTTAGTATTGGAATCACTGCTGAAACCATACAGGAGTTATCATGGAAAGTTGTTGGCTTGATAGAAGACATCCTTCTTTATTATTTCAATGTGGCCTTCTTATGTCATTGTCTAGATGGAAGCAATAACTCCTTGATTTGACTATACTCTTTCTGCTTTAAGCCCCCGAAAAAATAAAATTCTGCACCTGCCATCTAGAATGCTTCCCCTGGTCCTAGCCGCCCCCCAAAATCAGCATTATTTCCTTAAGTAAGCTTTTTGATGATCCCCAAGATTATATATTAAAATTTTTTATCTCCTACTCTCAAGGTATCTTTTACTTCTATTGAATACACTTATCATAATTTTAATAGAACAGTTAATTTTGTATTTGTGTGTTTAATTCTATGTCATCTGCCAAAATATTAGCTCCACAATGGCAAAAGCCATGACAGAATCATCCTCCAGTGTACCTTGTGCCTAACACGGTCTTTACAAATAGACAGAATAAGTTATTATTTATGTGTGGAATGAATAGGTAAATATTAATATATAGTTGGTCTTTGTAAGTGTATTATTCTGTGAAAAGATAGTGAGAAACATTATTTCATTTAAACATAATGGAAATGAAAACTGAGAACATCTGGGAGTGGACACAAAAAAACTATCACTGACTCTAACAAGAGCAAAAGCAGTTCTTCGGTTTCTAATTGTACTAGCATAACTTGAAAATAGTTGCCAAGTACAAATAAACCAACAAGAAACCGAAGCTATCTTGTTCATCTTGGTGTGGAGTTAAGGGTTACTTCATTTTTTTTGTACACCTATTACTATGTTAACATTAATTTAAGAAAGACTTATTGAATGCTTTCTTTATTTCTTGGAATTAGTCATTCCCTTAAGTGGGCAAGTCCAGAATCGTGACATGATTTTCTTTACAATATTAAACAGCCCTAGATTATTATGTTGAGATTTTATTTTCTTGAAACTTCTAATAATAAAACAAAATTGCAGTTTCACAGCTGTGATGGTTCCTTGGTTTCCATAGAAGATGTTTTTATAAAGCAAGGGTTGAGAATCCATCCATATTCAAATGTTCCCCTTGCATGATGGCTCAATTATTATTGTTGGTACTAATCATCTCAGTACTTGGCAAGACTCATTCATACTGCAGGAAAGCAAACTTTCCCAGAAATCAAAACACCAAATGTTCTGAACAAAATAATTGGAGGATAAGGGTCCCCTTAGAATCTGAAATTTTCACTTGACAGAACCTTGACAAATGTGAGTGGGTGTTTAATCAAAAGGATATTTGTCATAGAGCATAGCTCACAATTTTCAACACAGCAAAGGAAATATTTGGTTCCTATGGTGCAACTGGAGCTTAAATCCAGGCAGACCATTCCAAGTCTCTGATCCAGACTGATTTTTAATTCAGAAGTCAATGGCTTGAAGATTCAATTTCTGGGATTTGCACAGATATGAGAGCAGTGGCTTACTTTCCTACCAAAGGCAGTGATGGTAGAGCTGTGCATGAATACACACACAGGTCTAGGAGCTGAGCTGAGTGCCTGAATTAAAGACAGATGCAGGATTCTCTTCTGTATATTTATAAAATGGAACCGATATTTTCAGAGTCATAATGTTTGTGTTTATATGCATTCACCTTTTGAAAATGATTACCAAAAAAGGTGAGGGGGTGTGATTTTATCATTTATTTTTTGTTGATTTTGTTAAGTTTTTCAAATTTAACAATTTTAGATTAACTGGCTCATCTTGGAAAATGTCGATTATTAAATGTGAGGTAGACTATACCTTGAGGAATGTTTAAAGCTACTTATATCTTCTAATAAAATCTGTCTGGCATCTAGAGTGATGCTTTTTGGTGTAACCTATTTTTTTCCTCATACATGTTTATGCATTAGAGAAATCAAAGCTATTTAAAAGTATAAAATCAAGAAAACCCCATTTTTGAAAAACGACTATGAATATATATGCATATATATGTGGAAGACAAAGAGTTTATCGTTTATATATATATCGTTTATATATATATCATTTATATACAAAGAGTATATCGTTTATATCGTTTATATATTATATTATATATATTATATTATATATTATATATATATATTATATATATAAATATATATACTATATATTTATATATATCGTTTATATATCGTTTATATTACATAATATTCAGATTATATATCCAAGTCCTTCCTTCTTTTCTTTCTTTTCTTCCTTCCTCCCTCCATCACTCCCTCCCTCCCCCACCCTTCCTTCCTCCCTCTCTCCCTTCCTTCCTTCCCTCCTTCCTTCCTTCCTTTCCTTCCTTCCTTTCCTTCCTTCCTTCCTTCCTTCCTTCCTTCCTTCCTTCCTTCCTTCCTTCCTTCCTTCCTTCTTTCCTTCAATCTATCATCTATCTATTCAAATTATTTTGTGAAAAACAAAGTAGTTTATAATTGCTGAGCCCTAATTAAGTATTAGGCATAATTTTAAAATCTTATTTAAAATAATCCTTACAAACATATTTTAATTGTGCTTTTTGACAACTGAACATATATTAAAGCACGTAGTATTATGCACAGCAAGTTAATGAAAGAGCTTGCATTCTAATCTAGAATGTCTGACTTCTGAACCCATTTTCTTTTCAGATTTTATTTATTTATTTGAGAGAGAGAGAGAGAGGCAGAGAGAAGGACCAGGGGAGGAGAGGCAGAGGAAGAGAGAAGCAGGCTCCCCACTGAACAAGGAGCCCAATGCGTGGCTTGATCCAAGGACCGTGGGATCGCGATTTGAGCCAAAGGCAGATGCTTAACTGACTGAGCCACCCAGGTGCCCTGAACCCATCTTCTTAATTGCTATATATCAGAGGTCAAAATTTATCTCATATATACATTTTTTTCCTTAAATAACATTATCTTTATTTAACTTTGATTCCCATGAGCATGCTATTGTTTTTTATTGGCTGATTCATCAACCTGAGCATCTCAAATAGATCCTCTAAGATTTTCATGATTTTTCATTTTGCTTGTGTGCAATTAGCCCATTCCAGGTCAGCCGGTTTGTTTATTGTCATACATAGAACCAAGTTAATCGGGGTGCCTGGGTGGCTCAGTTATTAAGCGTCTGCCTTTGGCTCAGGTCATGATCCCAGGGTTCTGGGATGGAGCCCTGCCTGGAGCCCCCGCATTAGGCTCCCTGCTCAGCAGGAAGCCTGCTTCCCCTTCTCCCTCTGCCCCTGCTTATGTTCCCACTCTGTCTCTCTCTCTCTGTCAAATAAATAAAATCTTAAAAAAAAAAAAAAGGAATCAGGTTAATCGCTTTAATCATGTTACCACTTATTCCTGCAATGCTAACTTTTTCACCCATGAATCCACTCCTATTCAACCTCTGTTTGCTTATAATTTAAGACTGAACTTCTTTCCTAATACTTGCCTGATAGCTTAAAACTGAGCAACTTCACTTTCTTCTGAGACCACAGATGTCATTTGCCCTAGAGACAGGGATTTATCACATTATCCTTCCTGTACTCTGAATATTCCTTTCTGTCTACAATTATATGCATACCTGAACATGTATATCACTGTGCCAGAAATTGCAATGTGAAGATAGCAAGATGTATTTCTGTCCCTTGATTTGTTTGCAGGTTGATATCTATATGATTTTTGCATTATATCTGGAGAATATGATTCCTGCATTATATTGAAATTTAAGATTTATAAATTTCTGAATACCACATTGTGTGAATTTTAATTTATCAGGCATTTCTTTTCAAACCCACTCTTTAGAAAATGATAAGAATATATCTCACAATTAGACTAAATCTAATTCTGGTATTCTGATACTCTTGCTGTCAAGCAGAACACTATGTGCCAGTTATCAGTATCAGGAGAAGACTTCAACAGCATGGAGAATAGCAAAGATCATCACGATGCCAGGCACCAGAACAAATTAGAAGTTCTAACATGTATCTTGGTATCTGAGTTTCTAAAGAAAATATAACACAGCCAAGCATGGGATAGAACAATGCCCTTACCTACGTAGAGAAGAGAGAGAGTATGATCAGCTCCAATAGTGTGTACTTGTCCCTCATGATGAGCTGCTCCCCACTACCTACCTCATCCCTCCTTCTCTACCCCTGATACAGGGCAATTGGCCTGCATGTGCTCTCTAGGGCTGCCCTCTAGGGCTGCCCTCTAGGGCTGCAGCATAAGGACTCCTACCTCTACATCATGGAGTCTGAACTACTGAAACTTAGGAGCTGCCCGAGAAACACTGAGGCACACAATTAAGCAAAATGAAGGAACATTAATTGAGTATAGAACAGAGAAAGATATTCCTACACAGGTTGATAAGCCTGGCAAGGGCTATGTGGGCTCTTTGTCTCTTCTTGTAAGGAAGTGTTTCAGGCCTAAGACTCATTCTTATGTAGCCAAGCAGGGGTCAAATGATGCATGCATGCCTTTCCCAACACTTATATATAGATAGATAAATTAACCCAAGTGGAAAGGATAAGTGATTTGTTTTCATTAGGTATGGACAGGCTAAGATGGTATATTTAGAGGGATTAGATATTCCTTCATATCTACTGTACTCTGTTAAGGATTCCTGGCATGTTTAGTGATGCCTGGGTGGCTCAGTGGGTTAAGCTTCTGCCTTGGGCTCAGGTCATGATCTCAGGGTCCTGGGATTGAGCCCTGCATTGGGCTCTCTGCTCAGCAGGGAGCCTGCTTCCCCCTCTCTCTCTGCCTGCCTCTCTGCCTACTTGTGATCTATCTCTCTCTCTGTCAAATAAATAAATAAAATCTTTGAAAAAAAAAAGGATTCCTGCCATGTTTAATGTAGAGTCTTCTTTCAAATAAAAAAAAAAACAAAACACTGGATTTTGGTAGCACATTGCAGATCCTTTTTTTTTGGAGTTCATGCCTCAAGATGATAATTTATATAATTATAACCTGTTATATCAACTAATAATATATTTATGTGTAAATGACAATCTAACTTCAATTTCGTTTTAGCAACTGTCCAAGTTTTCTCTTTGGTATATCAGCTTTCCTTCTGTAATTGAATATCTGTTTTCTAATCACATTGTGAGATCTTTGAGACTATAAACAAATATCTTTTACTTTGACATACCTCATCACATGCTAATATATTGCAATTTGGATAAGAAGTAGGCAATAAAATCAGTTGGATTAATGAAATAGTTTCAGATGCAGGTGCAAACAACTTGTCAGCATTATATTCTATTTCTTTTTTTTTTTAAAGATTTTATTCATTTATTTGTCAGAGAGAGAGAGAGAGATTGAGAGCTCAAGCAGGGGGAGCAGCAGGGGGAGCAGCAGACAGAGCAAGAAGCAGGCTCCCTACTGAGCAGGAACCCCAATGGGGGACTCAATCCCAGAACCCTGGGATCATGACCTGAACCAAAGGCAGACACACAACTGACTGAGCCACCCAGTCATACTGCATTATATTCTATTTCTATATAACTCTTTTTACCTCACATCATGAAGTGTGATATATTTAAAATAGCACTTACTGTAGTGGGTATATTAATTTTATATCAGTGTACACCCAAATACAACAAACTTAGTGGCTAAAAACTACACATTACCTCACAATTTCTGTGGGTGAGAAGCCTGAGCATGACTTTGCTGAGTCCTCTGCTCGGAGTCTCATAGGCTATAATCAAGGCATTGGCCAGGTGGCATGATCATCTGGAGCTTCATTTAGGAAGAACCTGCTTCTAAGCTCAATCATGCTGCTGACAGCATCCATCCCCTTGTGGCTGTGGGATTGAGGATCCTATTTTCTTTTTTTTTTTAAGATTTTATTTATTTATTTGACAGAGAGAAAGAGATCACAAGTAGGCAGAGAGGCAGACAGAGGGGGAAGCAGGCTCCCTGCTGAGCAGAGAGCTCGATGTGGGGCTTGATCCCAGGACCCTGAGATCATGACCTGAGCTGAAGGCGGAGGCTTTAACCCACCGAGCCACCCAGGCGCCCCGAGGATCCTATTTTCTTCATGACTGTTAGTTACACGCTATTCTCAACACCTACAGGCCACCTACAATTTTTGCCACATGGCCTTCTCACAACATGGCAGCTCCCTTAATCTGGGCCAGGAAGAGAATCTCTCCAGTTTCTTAATATAGATGCATTTATAGCATAATATGATCATAGGAATGAAATCCTAACACCTTTGTAATATAACATCACTTAAACAAGGGAGTGACATCTCATCATTTTGCCATGTTTTATTGGCCAAAACCAAATCACAGGTCCTTCTCACACTCAAGGGGAGAAGATTATACATGGATGTGTCCACCACAATTGGTGTTCTTTGTCATAAAGGAAAGATTAAAAAACTTTTGCCTATTAAGTTTATTACACTTCTTAGTAAATATTTTAGTCCAATTTATTTAATTTTTTATATATATAATTATAGTCATACATATGTGTATGTATATGTGTGTATATGTATATACATGTATATGTATATACATACATATATGTATGTATATGTATATATACACATATGTATATATACATATATATATATTTAACCACCACAGAAAAGGACTATTAATTAGTAAGAGTTTTACCAATCCAAGTGCCTATTTTTTTCCATGATATTGACCTTTTAAAATGAAAGCTCTAAGCTGACAAGTTGTAACAAGATCAGCCAAATAGTTATAGTCTTTTTCAAGAATATATTTTAACCCATTTTCACTTAAGCATTCTATTTATGCATATCTTAATTAGTCAATGGATGAGATGCCAAAAAAAGTGCAGAATTTTAAGATTTTAAGAAAACAAAATAGTAGTATGTCTGACTAGGAAATCTGTTTTTCATCAGAGATTGTCTGCTCACCAGGTAAATTCCTTACTATCTATCTATCATGGGCTTCAATTTTCCAACAGAGTAGCCTGATTCATCACTGTTATGCCAGTGACACCCTGCTCTATCTGTCGTTGCCTAGGGATTCCCCAGGGGAAACTCTAATATTTCAGGCTTATGTGGAAGATATTGAGTTTGATATCACAGAATTTCTTGCACCTAGAAAATACTAGAATGGGGGATATGCATTGACTTTGACTATTCATACAGGAATTTTTGACACTTTAAATTTAAAAGAATCACAGAAAGTTGAATGTCAAAATTTCATTTTACCCATGATAAATGAGGCCCAAAGAGAAAATGTGATATTGCTTTGACTACCAAACCAATTAGTTAAGAGATTTAAATCTACATTTTCTCACTTTAAAGTAGTGTATGTACCCTCTATTAAACATTTTGTATATGGTTGGCCCTTAAGCAACATGAGTTTAAACTGTGTGGAACCACTTATACACAGATTTTTTTCAATAGAGTACAGTACTATAAATGTGTTTTCTCTTTCTTATGACTTTTTTAGTTTCTTAATATTTTTTCTCTAGCTTACTCTATTGTAAGAACGCAGCACATAATATAACATACAAAATATGTGTTAATCGACAGTTTAGGTTATTTGTAAGGTTTTTAGTCAACAGCAGGCTATTAGTAGTTAGGTTTTTGGGGAGTCAAAACTTATCCTTGGATTTTTGACTGTGCAGGTAGATCAGCACCCTAACCCCCAGGTTGTTCAAGGGTCAAATGCAGACCTGGCAAGCCAGGCCACACAAGGCAAATTATAGTCCCAGTGTTATAGTAGCAAAGTAACCCTATTATGTGATGCTCGTACCCATTTCTCTTGCCCTTCACATTTCGCTAACTCTACCACTTCAGCTCCTTCCAGATCTCTTCATTACTTTTAATCTTCCTCCTCCTCCCCATATCTATTCTAATCACTAATAAAACACAAATGCATTAAATTATTGTATCACTTTTTGCCAAACAAAGTTTTACTCAAAGAGGGACCAACTCAGTTTCTACCATTCTACCATTCTACCATTCTACCAGTCTCTGGCCCTATTTTCACTCCACATTATACACTTTTTCAACTATTCATAACCTAAAGTCATTAACTATTATTGTCTACATCTGTACTCTCAGGTTTCTGGTTCTCTGGTTTCAAAAACTGGCCTCTTGAGGTTTTGGGCTTTAACATGATGTGCAATCCTGACATCTGATCTTTGGAGATGCCACTTATGATAGAGTAGAGTTCTGGTGAAGAAAGAGATGTGAACAATCAGAGTTTACTATTTACAGTTTCATTTATTTTGGGGGGCAAGGATCTCAATGGTTTCAGGGAGGGTACAAAAATTATCTATAGGAAGTAGATACAGCAGGAAAAATTCAGAAATTCTCCTGCCTTCACAAAATTTATATTCTAGTTAGGGAGGTAGGTAATCAACAAATGAAAATTTAAATGGATATACAATGCAATGTTAAGTACCAAAAATACTATGAAGAATATTTAATCAATTTAAATGGATATACAATGGATATATGTATATCAATTTAAATGGATATACAATCAATATTTAATCAATTTAAATGGATATACAATGCAATGTTAAGTACCAAAAATACTATGAAGAATACTATATTGGAAATATAGAGTAATGTTGGTTTACAAGATGTTTTAGATATTATATTGAGGGAAGTTTTGCTAAAGAATGAGTTTAGGCAAAGACCTGAATAAAAAGACCATTCAAATGACTATGAATGCTGATTGGAGTGAGAATAGCAATGTAAAGATCTCAATGAGGGAATAGCTACTTTATTTGTGAAAAAATAACTAAAGCCAAAGTGATGGGACATGCAGCATCATGGTACATATGGACAGGTTACTGATGCTTTACAATATGGGCAATTCACATTAGTATAATGTCCAGCAAAACATTATATCGCATTAGACACTTCATCAATGCCAGGGTTAGGGGTACTAATCTCCCCCACAGTTGAAAATTCACTTATAACTTCAAGTTCCCCAGAACCTGTTAATTAGCCTACTGTTAAGCAGAAGCCTACTGATAACATAAACAGCCAATTGACACATATTGTATGTTATATGTATTATATATTATATTCTTACAATAAAGTAAGCTAGAGAAAATAAAATGTTATTAAAATTTCGTGAACAATGAATCTTGGAACACTGAAAAAAATAAAATAAAATTAATTAAAAAAAAGAATTCCATGAGGAAAATACATTTACAGTACTGTACTATATTTATTTTTAAAAAAATCTGCCCGTAAATGAAACTTCACAATTCAAACCCATGTTGTTCAAGGGTTAATTGTACTATGATTCCATTTATATGAAGTTCAAAAACAGTCAAAGTTAATCTAAGGTGCTAGAATAATTACTGTGGGAAGAAAAGAGCAAAATGGATAGCCCCTTCTGAAGAATTTATAGTATTTCATTTTTTGAAATTTCTAAATTTTCTAATTTTCTAATTTCTAAATTTCTAATTTCTAAAATTTCATGTGCTGTACACTCATAATGCCCTCTTCTGTAACAATTGTACTACAATAGACATTTTAACAATCAAAATGCCAGTGGAAAGAAATAAATAAACACTGTGGAAAGCAAATGAAAATATCAGCATTAGAGAAGCCCATCAATCTAGACCCAAGAGAGAAAATAGAGCAAATTACAGTAGTTTAAGAGACAGTCATTAACAAATAGTTAGACACTATATGTTCTTCTGAAAACCAACACTACCCAGGTTCTAATTAAGAAGAGCATTCAATAGAGTTTGAGAGACAGACTGGGCAATTGAAATAAATTTTATAAATAACAGAATATTCTAAAATGGTGGTGTTCATATTGTTCTGTGGAGTATGCTGTAAAGTTATTATTCAATAAAAAACAAAGTACACTAGAAGCAAGTGAATGACTGCTTCATTAGGAATTTTATGAACACAGTTATTCATGAGCTAACATGTTATTACACTACTTAAGGTCTCTGGTTTATTTCTCTGTACCTTGGATAAGGTCTCATGCTTTATGATGGCTTCTTCCTCTCTTTCCTTCCTGTTTCATCTTTCAATGACACATGCATCCTAAACATGCCTTGCATTCTCTTATCATCACAACTTGTACATACTGCTGTTTAATTTTATTTTTATAGTAAATGCTCAGATTATCAACTGGCTAACTCCTGCTCATAATTTAGACATCTCTTTCTCAGTTGCATATTCTCTGAACCCCAAATACTGACTTTTGTTTCTTGTTTAAACCCTTAACACTAGGCACTAGCGTTGCATCCATCACTTTGTATTTTTTTATTGGCTTCTTACCAGTTGCAATTCCTGGCGAAACTGTAGTCTGGATGTGGAGAGATGCTGTGTCTTGCCCATTGCTACATACATGGCATCAAGTACTTAATTCATTTTTTGCTGAATGTATGAATGAATATAATGGGAGGAAGGAAAGAGGAAAAACAATAGGAAAGGAGGATTACATGATGGAAAGACCAAAGAACTAGGCTAGGAATCAAGTCTTTTTACTTCTGGTTCAGGGTTTTTTCTTTAAGAGTTACCCACTCGAATGGATCTTAGGGACAAGCAAAAAACAAAAATTACCAAAATGATTCAAAAGAGACTTTGAGGACTCAGATGGACATGAATATGGCCCTTTTTAATGACAAAATGGTTACTCAGTTCCAGCTTACTTTTGTCATCTGAGAATGCTGGACCACCAGTGTGTCCAGGTACTCTGATTTTTTTAAGATAATACATAGATCTGGATTTTGAAATGGTGACTAGTAATTTGATCATCTTTACAATTTATCTGTAAATGCTGTGCTTACCAACAGTGTATGATATCTCCACCTTGAATTTCCAAACTCTGCTCTTTGCTGATCTCCTAGCATAGTCTATTCTAGCTAGGCATTTCATTTTTAGAATGAGTATTCTCTCTTCAACTTTTCTTAAAGCACTTCCTTAAACTTCCGATGTTTTATTTGAAGCATTCTCATGTGTCACAAGAAAGTCGATAGAAGTCAGTTTCCTCAGTATGACAGAAAATGTGTTCTTGATCTGACCTGATATTTTAGAAAAGTGATCTCATAAATTTGAAGATATTTGGGGATTTTCTTTAGTTCTTATTTTTCCCAGCTTTGAAGATAATGATATATGCTCTCATGTCTTCTAATGATTCACTCTATGTTTAGTTATTATTTAACTATATCACTGGAAAAAATTCTGAGTTGGATCTGAGTTCACAGTTTTTTTGTTTATCTTGCAATGCTTTTTTGGGACTCAGTTTTGAATAAAAACATCTACAAATATAATGACAGAACTTCTTTCAGTGTAAACTTAACTTTAAAAAGTAATCTTTTGATTTTTACTTATTGGTCTACAGGTGGATATCTCCATTGTAAGTTAGAATTACAGTTAAAACTTGTTTGTAATAATAGATTGTCTTATAAAAAAGTAACGATTTGTATTCTAACTCTGGCTTTATTATTTTAAGCATTTAACAGAATATTAACAGTTATAATGAGGCTAACAAAAGTTCTATTAAAAAATATTAGGTTCATGACTTTAAAATGTTACATCAGCTTGAAAGCTGAGAATAAAGGTATATTTCCAGGTAGAGTAACAGACATTAGAAGAGGAACTTTTTCAGAAAGAGACCCATAAATACAGAGAACAAATTGATGGTTGCCAGAAGGGAGGGGGGAAAGATGACGGGCAAAATAGGTGAAGGGGAGTAGTACATACAGGTTTCCAGTTATGGGGTGAGTAAATTACAGGATGAGGGGTACAGCACAGGAAATACAGTCAATGGTATTGTAATAGTGTTGTATGGTCAGTGGTGGTAGCTACCCTGTAGTAAGCATAGCATTGCATATAGAGTTGTTGAATCACTATGTTGTACACCTGACGCTAATATAGCATTGTGTGTGAACTACACTTCAAAATAAAGTGAAAAAAACATAAAAAGTGAACTTCAAGTCAAAGAAAAAGAAACTTTTTCAGACTCAGATAAGAAATAGATTGTATTTTAAAGGCATTGTTAGCTTCAAAAATTATATTATTATTTGACGTTTTCCAGAATTTTTTATAATCCTAATTTATTTTTGTTAATTTATTCTGAGACTGGCTTCTAAATTACATAACATATAACATTTTTAAAAATTTCTCTCTATCTTTATTTTTAGTCCCTATAGATTTGGTTCTATGAAGCTTAATAGGCAAAACTGGACATGGTAGGAAGAGTCTTTGCTATGAGGATCTCTCATATTAGCCTTAACAATTCTTGTTAAACTTTATTTGCAATCGAGTCTCACTGTGTTCAGTTATCTACAGTAATCCAAGAAAAAAGACATGGATAAGCTAAAAATTATTGATTTTCATTTCCTTTCCATTAGAGTAGGTAGATGATTAGCTACTGTCTCTTGAACGAAAGCCAATAGCCACTAATTTGTTCTTTTCTGAAATAGTTTTGCAATTAATTAACCCATATTTCTATTGATCACTTGCATTTTTAATTTACTGTCCTAAGCTGAAACTTGAAAGGCATATGAGAAACAAGAAGCTTAATGGGGACACGAGCCAGATATGCAAATGAGTGACTTGAATCTTTTGAAGTGACCTACAGATTGTGCTAGAATGACTGTTACTATGGCTACCTTCAGAGAAATGTTCAAGGTTAAAAAGAAAAACAAAAAATAGGTTAGCTATTCGCCTTTTCTGTTACTATTAACTATGTTAATTATTTGTGGTTTTGTTATGATTGAGAGAAAAGAAAATACTCAAGAAGAGAATACTTGTCTCCTTAACAGAAGAGTAAGAGAAGAGAATTAATACCTCTGTATGAACATTTGAGAATGTATTATTTGTAGGAAGATGTTGCCCTACTTCACAGACATAGTGATGATCCAGCTAACTCAACAACAGACCCTCCAATTATTGCAATCTTAAGATGTCCAGTTTGTACATCAGAGTTTGCTTTATAACAGAAAATCAACACAATTTAGCAGCCCAAAACAATTTAGTGAATTTTCTATTGCTGCATAACAAATTACCAGAAATTTAGCAACTTAAAACAACACGATACTATAATATTATAATTTCTGTGTCAAGAGTCCAGCATGTTCTATCTCTCCTCAAGGCTTCATTAGGCTGAATAGAGGTGTTGGCTGGCTGTGTGCCCAACTGTAAGCTTGACTTAGGAAAGATCCACTTTCAAGATCCCTCAAGTTGTTGCCAGAATTCGTTTTCTCGTGATCCTAGAACTGAGGTTCCCTGGTCTTACTAGATACTGGCTGCTTACATAATCCTCTTGTGCTTTCGATCTTTCTAGAATGCTCTTTTGAAAGTAGTCAGAGAAAACTTTTAAAGGGTTTATGTGTTTGGGTCACATGAAAATCTATCTGAAGGTCAACTGTGCTATATAATATAACCTAATTACATAAGGAAAATCCATTAAATTCACAATCTCAGGGATAATCCAGTATGTGTATATCAGACAGGTGGCAATTCCTGCCTACTGCAACTATAAATATCATGAACCTGCTGTGCTAGGCTCAGTGAAGTGGTTTTTCTGCTATGGGATATTATTGGCTGGTCTCAGTGGAGTCATTTATGCAGCTATAATCAGCTGGATATTAGCCTTGGGCTGGGTGTTTTATGATGGCCTTGTATGGAAGAGTAATACGGAGAGGCCAACGGGAGCCTCTCTCCACCTTGTCTCCCACCCTCCATCTGGGTAGTCTAGTATTTATTACTTTGCTCTGTGTCCAGAGTTCCAAAAGAGGGTACGCAAAGACTCTTGAGGCTTAGACTATGAATTCATATATGGTCCTTTCTACCACACTGTGTCCAAAGCAAGTCACAAGTCCTGCCCAGATTAAATTTTGGGGAAATAGACTCCACATCACTAGGAGATGGGAAGAATAAGTGATCATTTCTGTCTATCACATTTATTTCTTGATAAGATTAATTAGGACAGAGAAGAAAAAATTGTTAAGGGGGAATATGTCATCACAAATATATAATTGACTAACATTTATATCATTTATTTTAAGAATTTAAACTTATTTAGTGAAGATATCTGGATTAGAGGATCTGGGAAAAAAACAGTTAAAATTTAGAAGAGAGAGACAAACACAACTACAAAAAATGGTTTATACAGCTATCTTGATATAGAGGATAGGTAAGAGGAGGACTGGAAGTAAAAGAGAGGAGACATTTTAAGCTGAAACTAAATTTACTTTTTTCCATTTCAACTTTCCTTTGACCAGAATTTGGTACATTAAAAGGTGGAATAAAAATCTTTGACTCTTCTTTCACATTTTATTCTCTGGGAGCTATTCATACACAATACAAATAAAAGCCACTAAACATCCTTCCTCTATAAACACTGGTTAAGCTTTTATAATTTTTTTTTTCTGTTTATCATAGAAGTTTGAAAGAAATTTGCAAAACCTAAGTAGCCCTCTTCGTCTATTCAGGATTTGTTATGTGTCAACTTTCTTCCCTGTTTTGTGCAATCTCATAGGAAGGTAATGGATAAATGAACTAATGAGACACATCTATTTATTCTTAGGACTCTTATAGTCTGTCTTAGACAATGATATTCAATTTATAGGATGATCTAAAAAAGGGGAAACCAGGGGCACCTGGGTGGCTCAGTTGACTAAGCATCTGCCTTCAGCTTAGGTCATGATCCCAGGGTCCAGGTTCAAGCCCCACTTTGGGCTCCCTGCTCAGCAAGGAGCTTGCTTCTCCCTCTACCCCCCTGCTCGTGCTCTCTCTCTCTTTCTCTCTCAAATAAATAAATAAAATCTTTAAAAAAAATAAAAAGGAGAAACTGAACATCTACTCTTTGTGATTGATATTGATATAATTATGCTATGAGAAATGGTTGTTTTAAAGAAAACGGTGGTAGACTACTTTTCCAGTGACAACAGATTTCTCCAGAAGATAAGCCAGGGGAGTTGGCTTCAATGCTTAGAATTCATCAGGTCTATTAATATTGAGGTTTGAGAGAAATCAACTTTCCAAATTCCATGGTTATGGTGGGTCCAAGTTTCAAATTTGCCTCTCCTTCAAGGATGCCTCTCAAAATAGATCATCTGCCTCCACACAAATCTCTTAAATTCATTTCATTAACTGTACTGGCATGGCATCTAGGAGAGTAGAGGGCATCTGCTTTGTTCAAATATGCAGATGTTCAGAAAATTTATAAACTGAATTTTTTATAAACATCCATTATTTGACATGCTTTAAGGTGTATGATATTGAAATTCTAGGCAGTTTTTTTTTAACCCCCTATGAAAAAATTTAGCAAAAAGAGAAATCAAGAGGTCATAGAATTCTGTTACAGAATGGATAAAATTTTCTGAGAATCTTTCCATATTTCTTTTATATAAACCATATAATTTGGTATCTCATATCTCCTGAAAATATCCAGTGTAATGAATGCCCATTAGGAGATGAAGTTTGAGAATCTAAAGATATGGATTCTAACTCAGATTTTATTCATTCAACTAACAATTTGGGAGAAACTGACAAATACTTGTAATTGTTCTAGAGATTGATCATAGAGCAATAACCAAAATAATATCTTTCTTCTCAAGGTGTTTATATTTTATTTGAGAAAGGAGAAAAATAAATAGTACATGACATCAAATATGATAAAGGAGAATATGATATGAATTGTCAGAACCCCACTCGCATATCAATACTTACTTGCTCCTTGCACATGGATCCAAAAGCTTTCTACTGTGAGAATATAGGACTGAGGTGTTTTCTGGCAGCCTAAGTACACTGAATCTACAAATGGGAAAGATAAAAAGCTGAGGATATAATGTCCCAGGAGCAATTCTTTTGAATAGAAATGCTGGCTAAATACCCAAGCTTCCTCTCCTCTCAGGTGGGACACCTCTACTATTTATTCTGTGAAGTCTCCTGAGTTCTGAAGTTTCCCAGAGCATTAGCCTGCTCATTAGTATACCTTGTGTTGACTGTCATCTCTCCTCCGTTTTGCTCCCAAATGCCCAATCATGTTCTTCTTCAACTTACATCCACATCTTTGTCTCAGGGTTTTCTCTGGAGGAATCTAAGACAGAGATTAAGGGTAAATAAATGATGGTAATATCTTACACAGAGTGGCCACAGAAGACTTTTTTTATGAGGTGGCATTTGTTCAGATACCTGAATTAAGAGGACGGTCATATGGACATAGGGTAAAAGAAGCATTCAGACAAGAGAATACCAGTGCAAATCCACTGTGAGTTGAAGAAAGAGCAAAGCTGTGGTTAAATGGATAAATGGGTTAAATATAGGTAGGAGAAGATGCCTTTGTTTGTTCAGGCCATTATAACAAAACTATCATAGATCGAGTGGCTTATAAACAACGAACATTTATTTCTCACAGTTCTCGAGTCTGGGAATTCCAAGAGAAAGACACTGGCAGTTAGGGTTCAGTTCCTGGTTCATAGATGACCATCTTCTCACTGTATCCTCACTTGGCAGAAGAAGAAATAAAGGTCTCTGAAGTCTCTTTTATAAGGGCAGTAATCCCAATCATGAGGCCTTAACACTCATGACTTACTGACTTCCCAAAGGTGCCACTTTCTATTACCATCTCTGTGCGGGTAGGATTTCAACATATGGATTTTGGTGGGACATGAACATTCAGGCCATGGCAGAAGATGCTAAAAGAATATAAAAAAGGCATCTTAGACATTTGAAGAACTTTCGAGTTTCCTGTGGGTGATACGGGAAACCGCTGGACAATTTTAAGCAGAGAAGTTAGATGATTTGATTTATATTAAAAAGAAAATTCACTCTGGCTGCTTAGTGGGGATTAGGATGTGAAGACAAGGTTGAAGCAGAGAGAAGTAAGGGACAATGTTGATAAGGTTAATGTCTGATAAAGGTGACAGATAATGCTGGGTAGTGCTGGAGTAGGGAGCAGGAATCACATTCTCAGGAATCTCAGAATAAGAGTTGATAGGGTATAATGATGGATTTCACCTGAGGCATGAGAGAAGGTCAAAATTCAGGGCTTCTGTGTTGAGCAACTAGAATTGAGATTTCTTTTATTGAAAAAAGGACAATTATACGAAGAACACAGTTTGTCAGGAAGGATCAGAATCTGGTTTTAGAGAATAAGCTTTCAATGCCTATCAGACATCCAAGTCTTTGCCACCAATTCACTGCACAATGATGTGCAACCAGGGAAAATCTGTACTAGCTTGGGTGACGTGGGAGGAATCTAGCCCGTGGCCAAAAAAACCTTTGTGTGGTTTTCCAGGCCTGACCATGGGCAATTACAAAGGTTTTCTGTGGCAAGTGTCATGGGGTAAAACCACCCTCTCCACACTGGGCCAGGTACATAGATGGTGCACTGCCATCTCTGGGAAATTGCAGTCAAGGAATCAGACTCCTCTGGCTGGTCACCCACTTCCCAGAGGAATGATTTTAGCTCGTGACTTCACTTAGGTTTTTATTCAAGACTATCTGCTTCCTTTCCCTCCTCAGGTACCTTTACCAAGACCTCCTTATGGGGTAAGGGAGAAGAAAACCTTGACTCCTAGTTCTACCCCATAAAAGGTCTGTAAAACTGGAGGAGTTTTAGTTTGGAGCTCCCTCCTCAGGAAGACAACCGCCAGGTCTGTGAGAATCCAGTTGACCATCAACCAGTGCTCTGTCCCACCAGGAAAAGAAAAGAAATGGGGTAGTTGGCACTTACTTCCATTTTAGACTCTTTTTATACTATTGTGGGAAGTAATTAAAGGCTTGACTGTGACTTTCTTTTTTGCTTAATTTTAATCAGCTACTCTGACACCTGGGAGCTCAGCTCTCTTCATCTCAGCTGAGCACCTGACAAATGTTACTGGAGAAGCCCAAGCATGTTTATCCATTCCAACAGCAGCTCCAGAATTTCCATGAACAGCATTGATATGCATGCCAGTACTTGATGATGAGGAAGGAAACACGGTGGTTATGAAGCAAATCTTGAAATTGTATGGACGTAGAAAGGACAGTGTTTTTAACTTATATACTTATGCTTTATGTTATAAATCAATAAAAATCATAAATTATCCTCAAGATACTTTTTTATATTTTTATAAGCCCTTCACCACTACTTCTCTACTGCACCTCAGTTGTGCCAATAAATCGTACATCGATTTAGCAAATATTCATTAAAAACCTATCCAATGCCAGGAATACAGTGGTTAGTAATAGGCAGACTTCCTGTGAGGGGTCATACTGGCCTGGTGAGGCAGACATTAAACAAATAATAACAAAAATCAATATATAATATATAATTTTAAAAGAGAGTATGGAGTGTAATGAAAGGGTGTTACAGAAAAGATGCAATTTAGATTTACGGGCAGGTGTGGGAACCACATGTGAGGATATGACATAATTTAACCTGAGACCTAGAGAGACAGTGGGAGGGGTCAGCTAGGTAAAGGGATGAGGGCTGTTTCAGCCTTGGGTGCACAGAACTGGTGCAAGGTGCAGTTCAGAGAGAGGTACAATATAAAAAAATAATTTGAAAAGGCTTGAAAAGCTGAAGTGGGTATCTGTGTCCATAATTACTATTGATCATTACAACAATGATGTCTAAATGTCAAGGAAATTTGTCTATGGCCAAAAGGGTAAGTGGCAGAGAAGCTCAGAATGCAACCACATGACTATAACAAGTCATTCAACATCCTATCTCAGAATACACTTGTTCACCACAAGGAGCCAGGAAAAAAACAGCAAAGACGCCAAGATCTGGAAAAAGCAGGGAATGTGGGGTAAGAGGCAGACGCTGATGCTAGAAAGAAGGCCATTCCAGTGGCCAAAGCTGTTATTCAGAGTGCTAGATACCCGGCTGTCAGCCACACAGTTGAGCATGGTTGTAGGAACTCTGGGACTAGAGATCCATAAAGTAATCAGGTGGCATGGAAACTGTTTATCAACTTTTTATGGGGGAGGGATATCCACTAATTGCACATGCCTTCTGCTCATGTCTTGGTGTCACCCATTCAGACTTCTACGAATTGACTCCCAAATCATCCCGTGGTTCTGTCCTTTACCTTAGGAATTGGCATTTCCTGATCCTTCTCATTAATTTCCACTCCTATGTATAAAGGCTTAACAGCCCTTAAGGGCCAGGTTCCTACTATATCTTCATTGTTGCTTCTTTCCACTCCCCTACCTGTAATGCAGGATTTTCTGTCATACTCAACTTCTTTCTACTCCCAAATGTACTATATTTTGTCTGAAGCTGAAACATTGCACATTCTCTTCCCTCTGACAATAACATTCTCTTCACTTTTTTTTTTTTGCTTTTCAAACTTCTACTTGACTTCCATGTGTCAATCTATGTACTTCCTTTAGGAAGCCCTTTCTGATCCCAAGTCTGGATGAAAAACACTTGTTTCATGTGTCCATGGGAATGTATGTAGCACTTCTAGATTGTAATTATGTTGGCCAGGAATAATAATTATAGGCAAGCATGAAAGAGAGAGATACTTTTAAAACATACCTGCAAATTCTTTGATAATCTCATTAAAGGGTAGGTTCAATATTCTGTTCCTTTGACCATTTTGGGTTGACCATAGTGACTCACTTTTTTTTTTTTTTTAAGATTTTTTATTTATTTATTTGTCAGAGAGAGAGAGCACAAGCAGGCAGAGTGGCAGGCAGAGGCAGAGGGAGAAGCAGGCTCCCTGCCGAGCAAGGAGCCCGATGTGGGACTCAATCCCAGGACCCTGGGATCATGACCTGAGCCGAAGGCAGCCGCTTAACCAACTCAGCCACCCAGGCGTCCCCATAGTGACTTACTTTTAGCCAGTGGAATGTGCCATGCGTGATGCTTCATAAGCACTAGGTCTGTGTCAGAAAAGGTGATGAAGTTTCCATATTGCCTGACACAGCAAATTTGGAACTGGTGCCCCAAGATTCCCTGCCCTAACCCCGAGGACATCAAATCTACCCTTGACTATGTTATGTTATGTGGGAAGCGAAATTTTTCAGATGTAATTAAGGGTACTTTATCATTTGACTTTGTGTTAATCACAAGGGAGATTATCTGGGTGAATCTGAACTGATCACATGAAACCTTTCAAGTATAGAGATTTCTCTATCAGCAAAGTATGAAATTAAAGAAGTTTGAAATATGGTGGAAATTTGAATTGAGGAGACCTTATGCTAACTTCTTTGTCTGTTGGAAGGCCTGAGGGAAGATCTAGGGCAAGGAACTGTAGGTAGCCTCCAGGAGATGAGTGCAGTTCCCCATCAGAAATGGGTTTCTCGGGGCACCTGGGTGGCTCAGTGGGTTAAGCCTCTGCCTTCGGCTCAGGTCATCATGATCTCAGTGTCCTGGGATCGAGCCCTGCATCGGGCTCTCTGCTCAGCAGTGAGCCTGCTTCCCCCTCTCTGCCTGCCTCTCTACTTGTGATCTCTCTCTCTCTGTCAAATAAATAAAATCTTTAAAAAAAAAAAAAAAAATGGGTTTCTCAGTTCTACAACTGCAAGGGAGTGAATTCTGCTAAAAAATGAGTTGAAGGCAGATTCTTTCTCAGAATCTCAAATGAGCATGTAGTTGGCCAATAAGTTGAATGTAAGACCCAGAGTAGAGAACCCACCTGAAGCTGCCCAGATATAGTGATATAATATCAGAACCCTGAATATTCTGAGACCACTGTGTTGTAAGGATTCTCAGGACACTTCAAGAGACCACATGTAGGTGCTCTAGGTGACAGTCTCAGCTGAGGTCCCAGGTGACAGCCAGAATCATCGCCAGACATGTGAGTGAAGACATCTAATGGTTCCAGTGTCTGACATAGAGTGACATGGAGTCATTAAATCTTCCCAGCAGAGGATCAAGATATTGTGCAGCAGAATCAAGCCATCCCTGATGTTTTCCCCTTGATGGATTCTAGACTTACAGAAGCCATGAGCAAAATAACATGGTCATTATTAAGCTAAATTTTGTAATTTGGTGTGTAACATTAGAGGCTACATTCTGCCAGCAAATGGGTATTAAGTAACTTACAGGACCTCTTCCAGAAAGACAAAATCAGAAACAGAATAAAAGCCAAAGTGACTTGAAGCAGGAACCCAAAGTAGGAGATTAAAGATCCAGAAACCCTCCCGGCAAAATTTAGGAACAGTCAAAGGGATCAGTCAAACTTGGTGGATGGATCTTTTACTAGAGGAGTAGAAGCTGTCTGAATCACTTGAGTCTTAGGTTTGTGGAGGTGAAAACAAAGGTTTGCATGCTAATATTCTGCTACCCAGCCTCTCTTCCTAGAGGACGAGGACAATGACATGGCCCCAGCTATGGGGAGAAAGAAAAAGAATTCAGAGGCCAATGACCAGTCAGGGTTTTAAAACAGGAATGAAAAAAAGGGATTGGAGAGAATCTTCTAGTAGTTCTTTTAAACATAGCATTCATTATGCCCTTGACTGTTGAGAGAGGAGAATAGAGTATTTTAAAATATTTAATCCCTCAAGATCTAAGTTAAATATTTCACAGATGATTTTGGGAGGAACTCTATGTAATGCCTATTTTAAAATTTAAAAATTCAATTTTGCTTGTAAAAAATTAATTCATATGTATGCATATGTATACAAAAAGGCTTCATTTTTTTTAAAAGGCTCCATTTTGCAGACAATGCCACTAACCCCAAATGCAATTTTAAATATAAAGTTATAAAGTAAATCTGATTCTTTTTCTCATAGCTGCTATAGAGAGACTTTAGTGAATTGAAATATGTTCTTTAAGAAATAAATTTCTGAGAAAAAAATACTTTGAAAAATTTTATAATCCCATATATAGAAGCAGCATGCAACAATTAATATAAAATTTTATTTAACCATACTGTTGTAGCATATGTGGTTGTTTAATATTTTACATTCATAAAAGAAAATATTTGTTGTTTCATTAAAAACGTATATATTTATATTTCCAACATTGTTCAACACAATTGAAAACAATTGTTCTAAGCAATCTGGTTTTGTGCTTGACTAAAGAATATTTACAATTAAGTGACTCCCTCCCAAGGCTTAGAATACTCCTTAGCATAGTGTCAAAAGTTGTATATCTTTTCTATTACTGTTATATTTTGTTATTATTCATCACTCAGTGGAATTTATGTAGGGACTAGTCACCCAAACTTATGCTCCTACTGAAATATAAGTCACTGATCACACTTCATTATGTGGTCAGAAGCAAATTTGAGCAAATTTGCTGTAGTTTATCTACCAGAGTCCTGAAAATTCTAGAGAGCAAATGCATAAAATTGGGCAAAGGTATGTTTCAATTAGGAAATAGGAAATGATCGGTAAAGTTTGAGTTCAGAAGTAAGAACAAAGCTGAAATGGCACGTGTTGGAGCAAATAGATGCAGAGTTAAGCATTTGGCTTTATAAATTGGCAATAGGCTGATAATGTTTGGAATTGTGGATTATCATAATCTGAGTCATCCTTTTAGAAATAACTCTGCAATTGATGTGTATGGTAAATTGAAGAATACACTAGAATAGTGAACCTAATTGGAGAATATGGCAAAGTTTATTCAGAGTCATGAAGAGCTGAACTTCTTTGGGCGGGGGTGGGGGGGTGGGTGGCAAAAGGAGAGAGAATCTTTAATCCAGCTTTGAGCTCAGCACAGAACCCACCAGGGATCAATCACAAGACCCTGAGATCAAGACCCTGAGATCACAAACTGAGCCCAAATCAAGAGTCAGACTCTCAACTGACTGAGTCACCCAGGCACCCCAGAGAGCTGAACTTCTGATAGCACTAGGAATAGAAGGTTTCATCTCAGAGTAGGAAGATGAAAATGGAATTGGGGAGTTCCATCTTCTCCAACCATTAAAACTTTCTGTACCGTGAAAACCAAATAAAAGAGTGATCATTCTCTTACTTAGTAAACAACTCTATGGTATCTCCTATCTCTGTATGATTGGTTTATTAGTAGAGCTTATCAAAATATTTTACTGTTGATTACTATGAGTGAAGGCTGACTGATTAAATGAGACAATGAAGGGATGTATCAAAGGAGCACAATTAGTTTCCTCATACATATCAGTAAATTATTTAATATTATTTACATAGTCTTAGTATTTTATTTAGTTTTATTAAATATTAATTAATATTTACATTAATACATTAATATTTACATTAATTTATAGTTGTTCCAACTTATACTCATAGAGACTTAAAGAGATTCATTGCTGGACATGATACAAGTCAACAAAAGGCCTCAGAAACCTTGAAAAATTTTCTGTCATCCCTAATAAGATCAGTCATCTTTTAACAATGTTCACATAGGCTTTGCTATAAATAGGCTAGCTCTTACTATGACTTGGGAATACAACGAAATGGAAACTAAGCCTCATAGAATGAGACCAGTTAAAGTCTACATTCTGCTTATTAAAATGGGAGTATCCAGGGGCACCTGGGTGGCTCAGTGGGTTAAGCCTCTGCCTTCGGCTCAGGTCATGATCTCAGGGTCCTGGGATCGAGCCCTGCATCAGGCTTTCTGCTCGGCGGGGAGCCTGCTTGCTCCTCTCTCTCTCCCTGCCTCTCTGCCTACTTGTGATCTCTCTGTCAAATAAATAAATAAAATCTTTAAAAAAAAATTAAAAAAAAAAAGGGAGTAGCCATATTATCTCTAGTGTCTCTGAATGAAGGTAGAGAATTCAACCTGCTAGAAAACTAAGGAACGAACCTTGTGTAAAATGAATTTACTCTCAGTGATCATACTCAAATCAAATGTAACTGTGTAACTGTCTCGTCTTTAAGTATTCGGAAAATCACATTAAGAGTTAAAGTTATATCCAATAATAAAGACCATTTCAATATGAATATAACTTCTGTAATAATAAAATATTCATGAGTATCAGTGGGTAGTGGGTAATAAACCCCTAAATCTATCTATAGAAACCTGAAGTTAAACATAAAAAAACAACTTCCAATAGATTATAACATACTCCATAAATACCTTTCATTTTATGGATGTGCATGCATTCCTATTATTAGATGGGGCAACTAGCCTCTAGCATAATTATTTAAAAAACAAAACAAAACAAAACAAAAACTTGTGGCATATTGCAGTTTGTGCCCTGTAATGAGAAAAGCAGTAAATGGTGGTGTCAAGTTGGCTTCAGGTACAGCCAGGAGCCTTCTGGAGAGTTGTCTACGATACAAAGTTTAATAGACTAAGCATACTTCTCTCAAAACAGTTCGCTAAATGTATAACTTGAAATTCAGATTTAGCCATGCAAGAAACCTCACGCTAGCTTTAAATCATAGAACCTTAAATCCCAGGACATGGCTGTTGGCCCAGGAATGAGCTCAAGATTGGAAAAATATTTTACCTGGGCTTTTTTAACTAGACTTAAAGAAAAAGCCCGTGATTCACTTCCGGTGGCTATGCTATGAAATTTTTGTTTCCTGAGCACTGGTTTCCACATTTCTTCCATGCAGAGGAAGTTAATATGAAGCAGAGGAAAATAAAGCTAGCACAGAAAACTTTCAAAAATAACTGATGATAGAAAAATGTCAGCCCACATTCAGGTCCTTGGTTTAGTTTGCCATGTTATCCAGCCACAGGACTGTTGTTTCTCTACTCACCTCTGGTAAACCAAGAGTCTTCCAATAAACTTCCTATTTGGCCACAGTTTGCACAGGTTAGATTCCTTCATTTTCAAGCCATAGATTCTCCTTCATTTAATTAATTACAAAGCTATTTTTATATTCAACAATATTTAATATGTACCAATTACACAGAGGGCCCTATGACATACTGTGGACACAGACTTGAAAAAAAAATAATATTAGAGATAGTTCATAAAATGTACATCCCGGAGAAGAATAAGATGCTAAATAATGACCTAATTATTACATCACGATTTTGATGGGTGCTGTGAAAGAGAAAACACTGTTTCTGAGAATGCATGTGAACCACTTTTGGAGAACGAGGGAGGCTTCCTTGAGCTAGTGATGTTTAAATGGAGTTTGACTTTATTCAATGGAACGGCGAAACTCTTTAGGCCAATTTGGTTTATTGTATTTTAGAATACTGACTGTAAAGAGGTTAAGAGGAAGTGTCTACTCTTCAGTATTACTTACTTTGAAATTTGGGAAAAGTCACCTCTAGCTTCATTAGATACATTTCTCAGTCTGGAAAGTAAGGAAAATCCGATCTTCCATCTGCTGATAAAATCTGATTACAGTTTCCAGTGTGCTATTGAAATCAATAGAGATATTTAGAGTAAAATAATTACGCATTTTTATGAGATTATGAGTCACTTTAGAGAAAGGACAGGTGTTTTTTTTCGTAATATCTCCAAAGTGATGCACATGGCTGGCATTTAACATGTTTGAGGAGAGGCCGTATTCAAGCTCTTACAGGAATGAATGAAAGCCTGATATTAAATAAGAATATGCTGGGTTTATTGTCCTAGTTTAAAGTTTTCTTCTAAGACTTATAAGTAAGAACTTTATGTATGGTTCAATAACTTCTTCTCACATATTCTATTGTTTATAAAGATGAAGTAAAATACTTTAACAATGATAGTTCAAAGTCATTGTTATTATTTGCATTCCAGGATCCCAGACCACCACCGACTGGGTCTGTAGAATACCTTTTTCATTATAGTGAAGTCTTGTTTAATTTGATCTCTTTTTCCATACCTTCTCTCCCTCATTCCTTTTTCCCCTTGTTTTTTCTTCTTTCCTCTCTCATACTCTTTTTTCCTTTCACTTTTCTTCCTTTTTTAAGCAAATACTTATTGAATGCCTACTGTTTGTAAGAACAAAGCTCTAATTATTTTACAAACAAAGATCAAAGAATTAGAGATTTTGGTCCATTAGAGGACATAGATATTAATAAATTAATTGCAAACCTAGACATTTAATTACTTATGTGTTTAAAATTCAGGAACATGGTATTATGGACTGAATGTTTATGTCTCTCCAAAATTCATACATTGAAGCTCTAGCTTCCAGTGAAATGGTATTTGGAGGGGGAGACTTTGGGAGGTAATTAGGATTAGATGAAGTTATGAGTGTGGGGCCCCTATGATAGCATTAGTATTCTTACACTAAAAAAGGGAAAGAGAGAACAGAGCTCATTCTATTTTCCAAATGTGAGGACACAGTGAGAAGTCTGACATAAGAAACCAGGAAGAAGGCTCTCAGCCAGGAACCAAATTGGTCAGTCCTCGTACTTGAATTTTCTAGACTACAAAACTGTAAGAAAGAAATGTCAGTCTATGGTGTGTTGTTGTAGCACCCCAAGCTGACTAATTCACATGATGTTAAAAAGAAAATTTATTTCTTTATAATTAGACTATTACCTGGTTTGCAAGGTTCTTTCCATATGGTAGCAGAAAATACAGTCCTGCCAATTCACAATTGCTGTTCAGTCCTAGCTGTTTCAATTCATAATTGTCTTTTTTTTTTAACTTTCTTTTTTCTCTTTTTCCAGAGAAAATTCCATATCATCCTGCCTCATTTGGAAATAGGTCTGTACCACTGTTCATGGAAAATGATCCATGCAGGAGCCTGGAAAATGTGCAAACTTTGTCTTCTTCATTCTCATGCTAAAATGTCTATAGTCCTATCTTCTTCTCTGGTCCATGGGATACCTTTGCAACTGCTCTTAAAATTTCAGGCAACCTCTGTACCTTTCTTAGAAGAGGGACCTAAAGTATTTCTTTGCATTGGCCTGCCTGGAACGGCATACATTTGAGAGGTCAAAGTAGAAAGAGAATAACAAGCCATTTCACTTCCTCAGTTCTTAGATCTGCCCTGAGCCATTTCTCTCTTACTCAGATCATCCCATTCAAAGATTTCCATGATATTGCCTTATCCCAAAGGTGCACATGAAAATGTGATTGTGTTTCTTCTGTTCTTTGATTTTTAAACTTAAATGTTATTCTTTTATCACTACTCTACTCCTAATTCTCATTCTACAATTTTTGACCCTAGAAAGAGCCAATGTATATGCCTTCATCAGTGATCTGCACAAATGATTTCATGGTCCCACCATCCTCAATCCACTCTAAAATATATTTGGAGTAAAAAACTGATCTTATGTCAATTGTCATTCTTTCTAATACTATTGATTCTCTTGTTTGAGGGTTTTTTATTCAGGTATTTAATATTTATTATTAAACAGCCAAACTTTGAAATGCAAGTCCTTTTGGTGTTCAAAAATGCATAGCACTTGCAATTCAATATCGTGCGACACTCAAAATCTGTCTTTTACTGTGAGTGTCAAGAGACTAATTTAAAACTAAAAGGAATAATTTGGACAGAGAAAGATAAAAACCATGTAATTTCACTTAAATGTGGAATCTAAAAAAAGGAAACTAATCAACAAAAGAGCAGGAAACAGACCCCTAAGTACAGAGAACAAACTGGATTGAACAAACTTGGTTGCCAGGGAATAGGGGGATGGAGGGATGGGCAAAGTGGGTGAAGGGGAGTGGAGGTACTGGCTTCCAGTTATGGAATGGATCAATCATGGGGATGAAAGATACAGTGTAGAGAATACAGTCAATGGTATTGTAATAGAATTATATGGTGACAGATTAAATTTAAACTTGCGGTGAGCATAGTGTAATGTATAGAATTCTCCAGTCACTGTGTTGTACAGCTGAAATTAATGTAACATTGTGTGCCATCAGCTAGCTATACTTTAAAAAACAAACAAAACCAAACAAAACTAAAAGTAAAAGAAATAACTTTTTAAAGTTATACACACTTTTAACACTGAGAACATAGCATATAGAAAGGTTTCTGCTGATGGAAAGATGAGTTTAAGATGAAATGGTAAGGGGACAAGGTACAAAGTAAATTTCAGGAAACATCTGCCACAATCTTTTCTGATAATGCCGTGAAAAGTTAGCTTTAGTGGGCTGAGCAATTGCATCTTTTCAGGACAGTAAATTAGTTCTCTGCCTCTCTAAAAGAGTAGTATTTATGGTTAAACCTGAAACGAGGAGCAGAAATTAACTATGATAACCAGAGAGGTAGAGTTTTGGGGAAGTAAAACATTAGAAAATATCAGATCAGATATAGTAAGAATGAAAGATTTCTATTTTCAAGGAACCAGAAAAGAGTATGGACAGAAACCAAAAAATGAGAAGTTAGCGGCTACAGATGAGACCCTGAGCGGATACCAGGCTTGGAGTCAGGTAAAATGCTAAATGATTTAGATTTAATCCTAAAGACAACAAGAATCCAGGGAATACTTTTCAACAGGTACAAATGATGTAGTTTGTATTATAAAATCATGTGACCACAACTATGAAGCTGTACCCCTAGAATCATGGTAGGATGGGTTACTTTCTTTATGTGTATGTGCCGTTTAGGTGACATGCTTTAATTTCATGATCTTATCTACCTTCAGACTAATGATTTCTTTATAATGCTGGTGAAGAGATAGAGCTTTATGTCTGCAAGTCCCTATGTCAGCTGATCACTTTAAAATTAACAATATTTGGGACACAACATTTGAGACAATATTCCATTATGCAAATGTGATGGAAAAATCGAGCCCTCCTTTGAATAGTCTGTATATGGTACTCCTTCCTGAGGTTCCCAATCTTTACATAATGCATACTTTGACTACTTCCGCTTTTGGTTTTATCTCCCACATGCTGCATTCGCTAAAAGAGAACATCCTCATTTAATTGTACGTATGTATGTGTGTACTTGTGTACAGGTAGGTCTTTTCTTTAGAAAGGTTTACAGAAGCTTAGAAAGGAAAAAAAACTTGGAATGGTATCGTAGATAGCCATAAAGGATGAAATGCTGTTATGTCACCTTTTCTGATTGGCCTTACAGAAAAAAAAAAATTCAAGTCTGGATAATCTAAAAGAGTTATAGAACTGATGCAGTATTTTATGAATCAGAAAATATACTTTCTAAAGCACAGAAATGTAG